>OY720180.1:17480000-18680000 GCA_963082885.1 Parascotia fuliginaria | reverse complement strand
GTTTGATTTTTCAGCTTGGCAGTGATTATTAGTTGTATCTAAACAAATATTTTTTTTAGGTCTTCCTCTCGCTTTAGATTTCCCTTTTGTATTTGGCCTTTTTTCAGGTACTTCAAATAGAATGACTTTTTGTACTGATGTGTCTTCATGCATGGAGTACTTAATTTCAACTTGATCAACATTCTTCTTCTTAAATGTAGCAATCCGAATATTTTTAAATTGCATGTTTTTTAGCGTTTCCTTAGTGAAAGTCTTTGTAGCTAGTTCGTCCCAACTAATAAAATCACTATGCTCCATGACAATAACACGATAAGGTCGTGGCCGTTTTCGGGCAGAAGCAATGTAAGGCATCCACTGGGAAGGACTCCAGACGGTGAGTTTTTTTATTTCTCGTTCTATTGTTGCATGCACTGAATCAACAGGCATGTATGTATGTCCAGGCAACAAAAAGTTAAGCTGTATTGTTTCTAAATTTACGGACTTTTTGAGGTAATAGTTTATGGCAGATAGAACTACTTTATTTTTATTTTGACCTGTACAGGAATCGCAGTATAAAATCAAATTTTTTATTTTTCTTTCGTCAACTTCTTGTAAATACTTAAAGAGACAAGTTGCTATTTCTTGGCTACCTCGTTTTCCGTCACACTCTCCCCAAATGTAGCAATTCACATTTTGAGTTCCACTTTCATAAATGGTGAAATTAAAAACTGCATAATTTCTTGAGTACCCTAACAACATGCTATCTCCGTGGGGTGTTGTCAATACCTTTTGTAAATCAAAGCTAGCTGTCAAAGTACCATTAATATTATAATGATTACTTAAATTTTGATGTGCTAGAAACCTTTTATAAGTAGATTTTTTTTCTTTAATGTGATTTTCTAAAATGGTTTTATCTTCTTCGCTGCTTATTTCTTTTCGGTCGGCTCTTGTACACAGAAGACATTTGTCTTTTTTTGGACAATGAAAGCTGATATTATATTCATTATTAAATATATTTCTAAATATAGTATCTCCAACTGCATCTTGATTTTTATCTTCACATTCTTTCACATAAAGTCTATACAAATTGGATACATTTTTTAATTCTTGGGGAAGATACACCCTGCTGGTTCGTTTCCGGTTATAGTGTGAAGGGACTGCTGGCAATTTTTCAATAAAAGACTTTGCATGTGCTTTTGCTTCTGGAGAATACTTATCCGGAAATGTACGTGTCCTCCGATCGTCCTGAGACATATTATATTCTTTAGAATGAGACAGATTGTATAATAAATATTTCTGGGTCACATTCAATGTCTCAAGCAAGAACTTTTGACAAACTTTTTGACGATCTTCACCATTATTGATAAAGTACTCGTATGTTAAATTTCTCCTACTATTTGGAGAGTCCGTTCTTTTCCTGGAAATTGATACCTGGCGAGTACAATTAATAAGCCAATCTTTCCTCCGTTGTGAACTTATGCTCCAAAAGAAGTCAAACAGAGACTTTCGCCTTTCTTCCGTTATATTAAAACAACCTCTTTTACATTTATCCTGCTATAAGGTGGTGAGCTCGGGATATGAATTAGACAACCATATCGAATAGTATAATCTTTATTACTGACTCTAATTAATTGATACACAGGCTACAGTAGGTATATAGTGCTTAGATCTATTTATATGTATATAATATAGGATGGGTTCATATACACACTACACGCCCACCGGATAAAGAAAATAAAAATAATTAGACATAGTTTATTTTTATTTAAAGTCTAAAATTAATTCTATTACACGATATCAATTTAATAGAAAGACAAATGATATTTTAAACAATATATAGGTATACCAATACATAGGTTAGGTACATTTTAATATTAAGTATTTATATATGGTCTAGTTCTATTCTTATGTACTAACATTGTTTTGCCTTTAAAATCTATTTTTAGATTTGGTTCACAATCTTCAATAACCTGATACGGTCCTACGTAGAGAGGATCAAATTTGTTTACACATTGTTCGTTACGTAGTAATATCATGTCGCCTACCTTATAACTAATTGGGTTTGTATAACAATCGTATTTAGTCTTTCTTATTTGTTTACTAGTAATTAAATTTTGTCTTGCATCATAATGCGATTTTTGTAGTCTAAATTTAAGTTCTTTTGGATAATCATAATGATTATATAACGGTTCTACATCAGATGTTAAATTACTGGGTAAATTACAAAGTCTGCCAAAAATCAGTTCGTATGGTGTATATTTAGTTTCGGAGTGAACTGTGGTATTATACGCAAAACACCAATACGGTAACCATACACTCCAATTATGTGGTTGATTGTTGGTTTGAATACGTAAAAATGCCATTAAATTTTTGTGAGTATTCTCTAAGCTTCCAATTGACTGATGGTGATAAGCTGTCGAGGTTATTTGTTGAATTTTAAGGATATTACATATTTCTTTCATTACTGTTGAAACAAACTCTGTACCTCGATCGGATATTATTTGTCGTGGAATGCCGTACCGTAATATAAAATTATTAACTAAAGCTGTTGCTACTGAAATAGTATCCTTATGTCTAAGAGGATACGCCTCAACATATTTGCTAAGGTCACACTGCAGTGTGAGAATATAAGTGTAATTATCGCTATCCTTAACTAAGGGCCCTACTAAATCTAAATAAACTCTATCGAAACTACAACTTCCTGTATCCGTTAACACCATGGGTTCTTTTATGTATTTATTCATATATTTTTGACGTAAACACCTGTCACAACGACTTACAAAGTCATTTACGTCCTTTTCTAATCCCGGCCAAAAGTAACGTTTTTTAATATTATTCACCATGCGCCTTATACCGGCGTGACCGCTTGTCGGCAGCATGTGATAGTCATTTAATATTACGCGCTTTGTGTCATAATCATTTATTCTTTGGACACTATTTAAAATATATACTCGCGGTCCGGACCAATTTTCTGTGTCATTTATACAACGAGTTAACTCTTTTATTATATGCGCGTTTTCGGGACTTTTTATAATATACAAACTATATTTTTTTATTCGTTTACAAAAAACACTCAACTCCCTCACAAAGGCATCTCGTGCTCGAAGTGATTGGGAAGTAGAATTTACGTAAATTACGGATTTTGACGAAATAAAAACGAATGTTTTAGACTTTTCACTAGACACTTTTTCTATTCTACGCCATTTTTTCTCATCTACAAATAGCAATTCAGTACAATCCTTTGGTTTTTTAAGAATATCCACAACTTTTGGGTGATCAATCCAATTGTTAGTGTTTATCTTATCAACCATAGGGTGGTCACACACACCTTTCATATTTTCGTACAGCCGTCTTTTCTGTGCTCTCGTCAGTACTGACACAACGTGTTCATTCATACTTTTTAGATCTTCACTAGATAATCGGATACGCGACAAAGCATCTGCAGCTGCGTTGTCCGTTCCTCTCACATACTCAACTTCATAGTTATATTCCTCTAGTAATAATCTAAATTTAGTTAAGCGGCTAGAAGGGTTTGACATATTAAATAGGTAAATTAATGGTTTGTGATCAGTTTTAATGATAAACTTTCGACCATAAAGATAAGGTCTAAAGTATTTCACTGACCACACTATGGCAAGAAGCTCTTTCTCCACTGTTGGGTATCGAACTTCTGCTTTGTTTAAATTTCGACTAGCAAAAGCTACTGGCCTATTATCGTTATTGCATAATACTGATCCAATTGCATAACCTGAAGCGTCGGTTTGCAAAATAAATATGTTAGAGCTATCAAAATTAGGATATTGTAATATTGGTGGAGATATTAATGCATTTTTAAGAGTAATAAAAGATTTTTGACAATCTGGGGTCCACTCAAAATTAACATTCTTTCGACAAAGTTTATTTAACGGTAATGATTTTTCGGCAAAGTTTGAAATGAATTTTCTATAAAAATTGATAAATGCTACAAACCTTTTAGTCTCATCGGCATTTTTCGGAACGGGATAATTTTGGACAACCTTGATTTTTTCTGGATCTGGTTTTATACCATTAGTCGAAATAACGTGGCCTAAAAACTGCATTTCTTTTCTTAAAAAATCGCACTTTTCGGGATTTAATTTTAAATTTACTTGACGAAGTCGGGATAAAATATCAATAAGGTTTTTATTGTGAATATCTAAGCTGCGACCAAAACAAATTAAATTGTCTAAATAAATAAATAGTTTATCATATGTGAGTCCTGACATGGCCACAGTCATCAGACGAGAAAAAGAACTTGGGCTAATTTTTAATCCCATTGGGAGGCGTGTCATCTGATATTGGCCTGAAGGAGTAGTGAAAGCAGTATATTTTCTGGATTCTGGGCTTAAATTTGCTTGGTAGTAAGCTTGGGACAAATCTAGTTGGGTAAAATACATTGCACCAGATAAGGAATCTAAAATATCTGTTATGTTAGGAAGTGGAAACTTATCATCTAAAATACGGTCATTTAATTTACGAAAATCGATTACTAGTCGCCATTTTTTCGACTCATCATTTGACTTTTTAGGTACCAGCAAAATTGGGCTGGACCACTCACTTTTTGAAGGTTCTATAATATTTTCAGAAATCATTTTTTGAATTTGTTTTTCGACTTCTTCTCGCTGTGAAAATGGCAAACGATACTGTTTGACATAAATTGGATTCGCATTAGGCTTTAATTGTATATTTTGGTCATAAAGATTTGTAGTAGTTAATTTGTCATTTGGTAAGTGAAAAACATCAGAAAATTTGGCGCAAATATTTTGAATTGATAATCTCTCTTCTTTATTCAAATGACCCAAGTTTAAATGAGAAAACATAGTACGTACCCTATCTCCATCAATACTATTATTTTTCTCAAAATTGCAAATATTATAATCTGATAAGCAGTGTAATTCTGGTCTAAAATAACTCAAATTTACTTGTGTATCACGAGTGTTTAAAATTTGGATACTAATTTGACCATTTGATGGTTTACAAATGCATCCGGCTATGAAAACACCTTCACATAACTCTGCCGGTAAAACTACGCACTCATTCCTTATACTACTATTTATCCTAAATATTTTTTCGCATCTAGGTGGAATGCTTAGGAAGTTACCTTGGCCCAGTGAGCCATGAATCATAGATAATGAAATAGTATTTCCACAATTATCTAATGTTAATGTATTGCTTTCGAAATTTAAAATAGCCTTATTCTTCTGCAAGAAATCTCTTCCAAGAATACCGAGCTGTAAACAAGGTAAGTTTTTAATAATATAAAATTTGTGTACGAATTCCTGACCATTTATGTAGAGCGTAATAAAAACATAACCGACTGTCTGAACTTTGCCTCCTATACCATTTATAGAGACACACTCCGTGTGTATTGGAACATTCCAATGCTTTACTGTTTCATATTTCAACACGGATAATGACGCCCCGGAATCTAAAAGAAAAGCATATTTGGTGCCTTGTACTAAACATTTCAACGAACTACTGTACTCACATGATAATATAAAGTTATTATCGAAAAAACTCTAAACGTTCGTCTGTATTTACGTTCGAGGTTTGACATTTTTCGTCAACTGGGGGGTTATTCGACTCGCCCTCCATAGAATGTATATTATTGTTATTAGTACGAGTGAAACTACGACTTTGTCTACCGCGATAGAACCCATTGCGCTTGTAACCAGTATTACCACGCGGCTGATAATGACCTGATTGACCTCGAGATTGATAATTAGAGTAATTCGCCTGGTTGCCTCCACGCGACCATTGACTATTAGAAGGACCCGGTCGGCTTTCCCAGTTACCCCTATAATTATTTCGGAGAAACCTATTACCTACCGACTTACCTCTAGATCCAAAGTACATTGCCGTCTCCGAGTACTGGTGACTACATGACGATTCTTCGTCTTTAGCCGCTCGTATAGTGTCCTTCAGAGTAGTGTAATCTCGTGCTGCGAGAATTATGCCGAGCTGACGATTTTGCAAACCGTCAGCAAAACTTTTGATCGCGAGTTTCTCGTTTATAGGTCGTAATATGTTATAAGTATTCTGATTACCCTCGGCTTGAGCAATCGTCAAGTCGACAAATAATTGTTCGATCTTATGACCATAATTATCAATAGAAGTGCCGTTTTGACGCATATTTACTAACTCTTTGTGAATAGAAGCGCTTGATTTCTTAGTGAGCAAGTGTTGTCTCATATCACTAAGAAGCGCGTCACAAGTATTATACGAAATGTTCATTCTAAGTTTCGCACTTTGGTTCAAACGCGTTTTCAAAACAAACTTAATAAGCATAACTATACCTTCATCGTTGAGCGCGGAACTGTACAACTCAATGGCATCGATGAGACCTTTGGTGACATCTTCATCACCAGTCATTATTGGAAGTAGCGACGTAGCCGTTTTAAAATCGAAGCTAGACATGTTGGTAAATTTGCTTTCCACAGTACACTCGGAACTAAAGGTGCTGTAATCTTTAGAACATATACCTTCGATTTGTAAATATATACCTTTAATTAAATCGCAATATGATTGAATTTCTTCTAAAACTTGACTTTTTAACAATTTTTGCTCAATTTGCTGTGACAAAATAGGTATACACTCATCAAATCGTTTTTGCAATAACGTTGCATCATTAAGTTTTTCTTGTAAAATAGATTTCGACCTCCTAGAATAACTTAACTTCACTAAATTATCTTTAATATTTTTTAGTTTACCATATATTTCTTTTAATTCACTAGCCATTACATACTAAGACAATCAAATTTTTTTTTTTTTTTTAGTTACATAAAATGAAAATTAAAATTATTTAGATAGGTCATTACTAGTCCGTTAAAGAAATAAGTTTAAGGAGAGAAAAAAAAATGCCACAATTATTAGGTACGTTTGAATACACTTTCTCACACTTTTGTCCTACGCACACTAAAACACTGACCTTGTTATACCTTCCGCAATGGTTCTTGGCGCTGTGGTTCTTCGTGATGTTCGCATCTGTAACAAACCCGAGCCTCGGTTCGTCGAAAGGAACGCGTCAACCGCTGTGCCAAAACTTCGTTCCTAATCCAGGATTGATGGCAGTTTCTATATAACTTGTATAGAGCATACAAACCGGCGATACAAAGCATTGTGCATATTATGATCAACACTATGCTTATAGTGGACAGATGATATTCTTGAACCGACGCTGCATTTGATCCACCTGATGTATTCTGGTCAATAAATATATCTTCTTTTTCTATTTTGGAACGACACATTTTTTTTTATAAAAAAAGTTTATCAATGTCTTTTTTACAGTCTCGACTGTCACCGTTCACTAACGTGCGCCTAAATTTTACCTGTCTTCCGTACATGGCAGGGTCGCCATATAAGGTGGTGAGCTCGGGATATGAATTAGACAACCATATCGAATAGTATAATCTTTATTACTGACTCTAATTAATTGATACACAGGCTACAGTAGGTATATAGTGCTTAGATCTATTTATATGTATATAATATAGGATGGGTTCATATACACACTACACTGCTTACATGGGTTTTCTCCCATAGATTTTTCTTTAACTATGTCCCCTTTCTTGGTTTGGTAGGATTTTCCGTCATCTTTTAATTGTTTTCGTTCTTTCCGTTTATTTATTAGTTTCTGTTTCTTCCTTGTTATATTTTTACTTGTATCATCCTTTTGGGCTTTCTTCTTTTTTTCTTTTTCTTCTTTTTCTTTTCAGGTGAACCACTAGATTCAGATTCATTGCAAGTCCAATCATCAGAACTACCACCAGAAAAGTCTAAAGCTTCCTCGTCAGATAAGAAGTCTATATAATACATCTTGTATTTTGAAGTTGAAGTTTTGCGTGTTCTTTTAGTCCGATCTTTTTCAACTGTGTGTGTAATATTTAAATTGGCCAGTGCTGTACTTGTAGATGGATTAGGAGGTCCAAGCTGAGTTTCATCGTGAGATGCAGCCAGTAAAGGACTCAGTTCTAAAAATGGCGTCTTGGAGGTGGTAGGTATACAACTATCAGATTGAGGTATATATTTATCCAACGGCAGAAGGTTGGTCTTCAAGTCAGATGATTCAGGGATCGGTACAGAAGGAACTTCGGGTTCATCAGCGGCATAGTCATCTTGTGGCACGAGATTAACATATAAAGTAGGTAATTCAGCAGTCAATACGGAAGAAGATTCAAGCTGCGTGCTATTGTCGTAGGTAGACAATGTATTAACAATTAGAGACGAATTAGCGATCGGAACTGATGTAACTTTGGTTTCTGGAGCATAGTCAGCTGGCAAAAGGTTTGAAGAAAACGACTCAACGGTCGGCACAGCACATGAGATTTCATTTTCAGCAATTACTGGATCTGCAGGGAGGGCAGTAATATTTGGATGTGGTAATACAACAGTCGACGAACTATCAGCCTGTTTTAAGACTTCCATAGAAATAATATTTATTTTGTTACTATTGTTTTTAAACGGGCTTTTTGGTGATATAAGGCTACCAACGTTGTCTCCAAAGAATGAAGCATGTGCTCGGGGTAAAGAAATCATAGAGGTATTGATATCGCCATCACTGCTTGAATTAATTATGATTTTTTTGTGTGTTGCTTTTGATATTTTTATTGGTTGCATTTCTGTGTCGCTGTTTTCGATTATATCATTGCTTTGATCCGAACTACTATTTTGATCAAAACTCCTAGTCGACTGACTCGGCTCGTAGTCAGATCTGGAAATAAGATGATAATAGAATTACTTATACAAAAATTATACAAAAAAGTCGTCTTTATTTTTAATGCTAGTAAGAGTTAGGGCGTAAAAGCCATTGTAGTTTTAGTTCCCTGTAATATTGGGGTCGTAAAAGTCACGCACGGCATCGAAAAATCAGAAGACATTAGTCATTAGGGCGTAAAAGCCAGTCTAACAAATCAGTTTCATGGAGTTTATAACGGAATAAATAGAAATGCATGTAATTTGAATAAAGAAAATGATTAAACAAAATAACTGAATAAAAATATTGTGAATAATTAGATAGGTACCTACGTAACATGACCTTTGTGGTAAAGTTAGTTAGCACTTAGGTACGTAAGCACCCATCTATACAACTATACATACAACCATAATAAACCCGACCGTTTTTACACCGTGAGTACCTAATATTTTAAGTAGTAAAAAAATAGGTAAGTACCTATCTTCCTAGAAATTACTACGACGAATGCACTCTTAATATTTATTATAAAATAAATACGAATATCTCTAACTAAAGAAACATCACATTAGATAAGCACGTCTAAACAGTTTGAGCCAAGAATAATAGATAGGTACTGTACTATTACTTAAAACTTACCTTTGTGATGAACGACGACGGCTTTGTAATAATGCATTAACGATATTCCTTCTTTTTAGCAAGGAATCCAAGGCTTTCGGCTTCGTATTATCCATTTTTTTAATTAAACAAGTAACTTATTCGCACTGTATTAATATTCAAACGGAACGTAAACAATAACAATCCGGTAAAGAAACTGCGATTGACAGACTGACAAGATTGGACACGTGGACTTCACTTGTGGTAAGTCGTGTACATGCAGGTTGCGATTGTGTTTGTGCGTGTGTCGTCGGCAGCGCGCGCGCTTTATTGGCTAAATAAATTATGTTTCTATCTCACTCCATTGTAAGACTGTTTAACGTACGCATAAGAGACAACGATAAATGACATGATTATCTCTCCGATTTTTAGACTAAAGAAATTGTTATTGTTACGATTTGAATGCTGTAACTCCAAGTTTTTATTTTTGTGCAAGGGCGTAAAAGCCAAATCATATTTAAATTGCCAAGTAAAAATGTCGTAAAAGTCATTACGTAATAAATATTGTATTTACGACCAAATATTCTTTCATACTATGGTGATACGCCCTTATTAATTTGAAATAATTAAATAATGTCATATACGTCAATTTTTTTTAATAAAAATGGTTTTGGTGAGAAAAAAATCATGGGGGTAAAAGCCATTTTTTTGGGAAAAAAATTAAATATACAGATCGATAGAGCGTCGAAAACTAAACAAAGTTGCATTATTAACTCATTTTGGCCAAAAGTGGCTTTTACGCCCTTTCTTCCCCGAAGTAGCGATATGTCACATGTTAGCATTCATAATATATAATACCACAATAATTCCCACAACGCTACTATCTAGATCCACAGTAATCATATATTATAGCTATTACATACATATTATACATAGAAATACCCAGACCAATGCAAATAATTAATTAATAGCCAATATTAGTAAAGTAATCTGTTTTAAGCGTTTGATCAAATAATTTCTGGTATAATAATCAGAAAATGAAAATGAAAAAAATGGAAATATGTTTATTCATACAGGTTAATTAAATTAACACTTATGAACGTCAAAGTTTACAAAATGTCAGCAAACTAACCTACAGCCAGTTCGCTGACGAAGTAGAGCCATGAGAAGAACTGGCAAGAAACTCAGGCCACTCTTTTTAATCGCCAGGTTATTACAATTTTTGTAAGTTACACTTTCAAGTAGCATGCAAAGTGACACAGGCAATACACTTAATTCTTTAGGTAATTAATTACTTACAGCTTTCTATGTTGTAAAGAAAAATAAAAAGTAAAATATGTGCTTTACAGGCTGCCTCAATTTGCATATTGCTGCAAAGGTAAAGGCAACATGTGAACTGTGATAAATGTTTCTATGTAGGTATTATATTAACTGTTATTATTTGCTATAAGTATAAAGAAATATGAACTTAATTTACCACAGGAGTTCACAATGTACCTCTATTTCACAAATCACAATGTATAATTTTAAAAATACTAAGTCTCATGCTCAAACTCGCTTTGAGCAATACCTGTCCTATATAAGCAGAGCAAGACTGTAGAGCGAAAGAACGGAGTCTAAAGGCAGAGAGATAGGAAACTAAATAGAATATTAATCTGGTGCCCATACTCATTTACCTACTCAGATGAAAAAAGCTACGTTTATGACCTCAAAATAACAAAAAATCGTTGACTAGGAAGACCCATGAGAAAAACTAACTAGAAACTAAAGAGTACTATTTTTAATCGTCAGATTCAGTCAGCCTTTTTTTCATTGTGGAATATTGTTCAGAATTCTCAAATAGAATAGATAATAAAAGACGAAATGGCACATTGCAGCGAGTCCAAGGCGTGTGCGTTAAGATAAGAATTTGCTTCGACAGCTCTCCTATAATTTGCTGAAATATACTAACGAAATTTAAAATTTCAAGTAAGATATTTTATTTAAAGGTACAATTTTGATAGTAAATTAGTTATTCAATGAGAAAACGTAAAATATGAATATGTTTCCTTATAAAGTGGTAACACACCTCATGGTAAGAGATTACTGTTGCGTAGGTGGTTGTACTATGCTTGCGGATACAATAATAATAAAATCAATCCGTTGTCGATCGTGAAAATGGTGCAAGTGGAAGAAAAACAAATGGAACAGGACTTAGGACACACTTGGTGTTCTTCCTTTGCCTAATTAATATTAGGCATGTAGTATTCATTTTAGTAGGCATTTCGTATTGAAAAATACTATAGAAATATCTTTAAACAATCTTGCTGTGTCCCACCTCTTTTTGCTACATATTTTTATTAAAACTCGTATCAAACTAAAACGTACGACCTTGGCTTTGAATCTAACAAGAAAACTACTGACCCAGATTATTAACTGACTTACTTTTAACTCAGCCCCTTACCAAACTTAGCAATTACTTCCAGTCGTATGCCCTCGGTACACCCCACATCAGCTTTATAGTTTTACCCATATAGCCGTGTTACCCCACAATGTTAAATATGAGGATAAAACCCACTGCGCCATTTGAACCCCATTATCCCCTTACCAATGATATATATGTGTAGACGTGCTTACATTGCACAGAGCGAATTATTTTATTAATTCACGTATTGCGCGGCTCTAGCCGCTGCGTGAATCCGCCGCTATGAGTTCACAACAACTTATAGCCAACGAGCTGTTGGCGTTTATACAGCATGCCATCGACACTATGGACGAGGTCAGCATTATGCAGATCTGCAAGTCCAGTTTCACTAAAGATGAAGTTAGCAGTGGCAAGAGGCTGCTATTTGAAACCTTGGACAAGCTCGACGAAATGCCTTCACGCCGAAGAGATGGCACCGAGAAGAGCGTTCAAGACATCATCACCTTGCTAAAGGTGACCGATCCGGACGATGTGCCTGCTTTCGTGGCGAAGGAGCTCCATAAGTTGCCTCCCGTCACGTTCGACCACGTTGACGTCACCAGGCTGCTTAAGGACATAACATCTCTAAAAGCGAGCCTGGCTGTAGTACAGTCGAAGCTGGAGGCGTCAGACTCCACCATAAGTGAGCTACGTGCCGAAGTAGTGTTGCTACGCAGCGCTATTTCTACAAGTAGGTCACCTGACGCCTCGAACGTGAACACATGCCGCGGGGCACAGAACGCATCCATCGGCAGTTTTGAGTCGGCGAGTTCACCTACGTCTCCGGCCGCCAAGAATGCATGCGTTGCATCGTGCTCCGCCGCCCGCGCTGTACCTACGACGCGTGTAGTAGGTACGTCGACCCCCAAACGTGCCTACTCTGCAATTGTCGCTGCAAGCAATACTACTGTGTCACAACCATCACGACAAGTAGTTATTGAAAAAGGGGGTAAGCAGAGTCGCTCTGTACCTAGCACGACTATAGGTGCAAAAAACACGAAGTGTGACGAGGAAGGTTTCATCAAAGTGGAAAAGGAGAAAAGGAAGCCTACTCGTCACAACCTGTGTGGTACAGGTCTGACAGGACCCAGCATGCTGCTACGTGCTGCAACACCAACGACGCAGCTGTACGTGTCCCGCTTACACCACTCTACGAAGGCCGAGGAGATCGTGGAGTACATCAAGGTGAAGACACACCTGACCTTGAGGGTGGAGAAGTTGGAGGCGCGCCACAAAACCAATTTTACATCGTTCGTGGTGCAGGCTCCAACTCCACAGTTAGAGACCTTCCTCAAGGAGGAGTTCTGGCCGAAGGGTGTCTTATATCGCCGTTTCCGCGGCCGGCTACTTGACACCCCGCAGCGAAACACGACGCCGACCTCTCGTACACAGTAGTTTTTAGTTTTAAATTATATAAAATATGTATTAGTTTATAGTTTTTATTTTGTTATTTATGTATTGAAATTTTATTAAAAAAAAAATATATATGAAATTTTCTCTGATCTATATTGTGTGTTGTAGATGATAAATTATTAGAAAATAGAAATAAATTGGAAAGGCTTTTTAAACTATTGGTATTTTGTAATCGTCTCTTCATGGTATGCATATATTTAAAAAAAATACATTTTTTTTATGAACTAAGCACCTATATTGCAAGCATTTGCTAGGGTAGGCATTTCTATGATGGATGGATGTAAAATGCTTTTCACAGCCCACGTTCAAGATGAGATAGAAACACTTGACCGACATAAGTAAAGTACATCGTATGATTCGAGACTGTCTTATTAGTAGCGTTGACCTTTTCATGGAAAATGATAATGGTAATCTTATTTGTCATTTAAAGGTATAAAAAAATAACTCAAAACCCTTCATTTTTGAGTAGCAAACAATTGAGAACATCAAAGCTGTACTTTACTTTCAAAGAGCTGTTCAGGTGAACGACACTTAGCATGACCAGAAATCAAGATCTTGCTTCGAAACCAAAGTGTTATTTGGGAAACAGAGTGCTTACGTATTATTTGTGTCGCCATTTTATTATTGGATTGTGTTTAAACTCATTTTTATCTTTCGAATAAAGTGAGTTTCTGACAATGGGCAGTGTTATCGCTAAAAGCAGTCTCTACTTATCCATCAAGCATTTTAAAATAATAGTGGACATACACAGACTAAATAGGAGAAGTGTTGACAAAGGGCACAATTACAAGCATCCGTAACCGACTTGTGTGTATGAAAAGATTAATAAATGTTGAAGATGCAAAAGAGGTATGTTTGGATCGCAGCAAATGGCGTTCTCTAGTATCTATTCACCCAATTAATGGGAGACAGGTGTGAAGTTATGTATGTATGTATTTAAAATAAACTCAACTATAAGACATCCGCAGACTAATAAAAACACTCAAAGAAGAGCTTTCACGAAAATACAATCAAAATAAAAATTATTTCACGCTCGACAATTTCACTTGTATACTTATTAGTATTCTATCGATGGCTTGCGTCCAGGAGAAACAATTACTGCATCGAACCTTCCTCCCCCTTCCCTCTCCTCTTCGTTCCCCCCCCCTGGGAGTTCGCTCGCCTACTACGAGTGATAAAGGTCTTTATGAGAACTTGTGAAAAATTCTTAACGTTGTTACTATAGTGAATTAGAGACACTAATCGTGATTTGTTATAATGTGCACCATAGAATGGCATAATGGAGTTTACCATGAGATAAATAATTATTGTAGTACAATTTTTTTTTATCAGTAGACCATAGTGAGATTTTCTGATGCCTCTTCTAGTTCAATATGAAACCTGGAGAAGTACTTTACGCTTCAGAAGTTTGTAGTCATAGCAACTGGTTTTCAATCGTGCTAAATCACTTGCATGACATGAATAAATTATCTTTTAACTACAAATTCATTGACTCTTTTTTGGTACATAGTGATGAGTTATTTCGGTCTGATCCCCTTTATCGGATCCACTGGGAGACCGATTTATTATATTATCTGTGGTATTGGCAGACACTAATTCATAAAAACATATCATCTGCGCTCAGAAAAGCATCTTATTAAAGTCTACTCATTCTTAAAATAAATAAATATTAAACTTTTTAAACGTTTCTCATCACGAACACAAAGTTCCAAGTTCATGAAAGAAGAATTAATAAAAAAAATTAATACAATGTTTTTCTCAGTGCTCATTTCATTAGCTTGCAGAACATGCTCTCACTTGTCATAAACAGATTACATTTATGTACAGCCTCCTTCTCAAAACTTTAGTTGTGGGTCGGACACACCGAAGTTTGACAAGTTAGCCATCATTATTTTAGTCTCATTTGTGTTGGTAGATTAGATTTATAATCATGATAATGTAATCTGTTGTACTGACGTGTTATGCCTACCACTGTTAATTACAGTCAGTCTAGACTACATGTGTGGTCTATAGAGAGATAACTTGAAACTGTATCTAGTATACATATTTATATACTAAGGTTTCTTATCATAATGAAAACATCCGTAAGTCTAAAATGCCAACTGCTAATTGCTGCAGAATGACAACATTTTTAATGAATTAATAAAATTTACTTAGAAATTTTGTACTTTCTAGATACAAAAAAAAATGATTCGGTTGAGAACTGAACTCGCGCCTTTATTAACTAACTGTAGCCGCAAAGACGACTACCCACTTGACAAGCAGTCCAGTGCAGTTGCGGCTCGTTAATTAAAATTACTCCAATCATCTTATGTCGTAAGCGACTAAGAAAATACCAGCTCACAGGCAGCAGAATTACCTATGTAGTTAAAATAATGTACCTATGTATTGCATGTGGTTTACTATATATATCGTAAACTAAACATCCATCAAAATCGATAAACGACATAATACGAGTATATGCTTTCTCAACTATCGTATGAATACAATAAATATCATAATGGCGTCGATTAAGGGTCATAATTAACGACTAACTACGGAATAATCAGTGCTGCTCGTTATGTACATCGACACGCGATAGGTTAACGAATTTTTTATGGTAAAAACTACCTATTTATTTTAGCCGCAAAGAGTTCCTAAATAAACCCATTTAAATGACGAACTAATAGAACAAAGTTCAATTGTACACGTTTCTAGCTGAGGGAATCTAAAACGTGGCTTTACCATGACAATCTACGCAACATTTTATGACTTTTGATTCAGCAACTATTCCGATTTAGCTTTAATAATAACTATACTTAGATATTTTTGCGTCATGTAAAGTACAGAACATACCATGTATCACTTAAACATACAAAATCAACACCTGATCTCTAAAAACAACAGGCATAAAGGCTGTGGTAAACGACAATAATCCTAGCGATTAAGTTGCCCGGCGGCCTTTGTCGTGTAGTCAAAGTTTCATTTCATGTCAAACGGACATTTTGAACAATAAATAACAATTTTACACCATTTTTCAGAACTCAGTGGTAATAACTCATATACAAATAACGTTTGTTTGTATAGGTATAATCGCCAATCCGCATTAGGCGAGCGTGACGATCAATGCTCATGCCATTTCTGTATAAGAAGAGGGCTTTTCCAGCACTAGGATAATAATAGTCTAGTGTTCTTATATAGGTACATAAGGAAACATATTACGGCCAAATCGGCCATTAACATGATAAAAAAAGCTAAGCCTCCAAACATTTTCCTTCACAAACAGTGTTAATAAGTTCCAAATTAAGTTGTTGTATCACCCCAACTCCGTTGCGTATAACTTAATGACAGCCTATCCCCTAATTAAACCCCTAACAAGAAAATAGTTGCCAAGTTTCTCCCTAAGGTCCCAGTGTCTTCTAATTTTGACCAAAAGGTCCCAAATTTGAATTAACAAGCCCAAACTTTAAAGAGATGAGCTCGATCAAAGGAAGGAAAAGATAAAGATATTTCGACGAGTAAGTATGTATTATAGAAAAGGGATGGTAATAAAACTTTTTTGAAGTTTTGAATTTAAAGGTTCGTTTAACATTATAACACACACTTTGACCGTAATACCAAAAATTATTGTGGCCATATTGTGACACCTTCCCTACCGGATTCATTTAATGATTTGACGAAGGTTGAAGGCAGTGGAAACAAGAATATACTGTCTAAAGGACGAAGTTTCTTTAACAAAGAAAAAAGAAGAAATCAACACTTAACTGGACATCACATCACACACACAGTCGTGCGCGGGCAATGAACTGAACCGTTTGATGCGAGAGTCTGTAGATTCCACTGTGAAAAGGTGGCATGCTGGCACGTCACACTAAAGGATCGCTTATTTTAGTGTAACTCCGTTCCTCAAAAGTATAAAAGGATAAGATTAGTACTCACTGTAAATCATTCAGCGTCGAGATTATGCCGCAGCCTTACCTGCAACAAACAATACAAAAGCCTCCATTAATTCCATATTAAGCCTTAACGAGGGTCGCAAATAAATTATTGGTTCATTAACAGAAAATTTGGTTAGCAGACGTTTTAATCTAGAGGTAAAATTATGGTTAGTGTAATGATCTGTGACAATAGCAAAGCCGTACCGTTTAATTTATAATGTTCTCTCTACAGTGTTATTATTAAAACTATAAATCTAATTAATGAATGTTTCTATATGAAGTGCTACCATGCTTTTTGGCTAAATTATACCCAAGGTAACATCGTTTGGTTCTTTAAATTTATCGGATTTAAATTTATAAGTTTACAGTTCAGTAGGACTTTAAAATATATATTAAATAACGAACGGTGTCCTAATAAAATAAAAGACTACATTTTAAAGTACCTATCTACAAAATACGTTTATTTTTTTTTATAATATAAGTACGTATGTATAACAAGGTAATCTTCAAATAATATAATATAAGTAGGTATGTATTATCCGCCGAGACATGGCATGTTTTAACCTATCGGTAAGACAATTTCGCCTAAAGGGTTTCACATAAATCAGAGACTTAGCGGTGACAGTAGCCTACAGATAGATTGTAACAATAACATTTTTGTCTAAAGGTCACGTTGACATCGTTTGCCCGAGGGCTGAGGTTGAGAACAAATCAGATGCTCGCATGTCGACGAAAATGGTAAAAGTCGACCCACGACCTCCCTAGTAATAAAAATACAACCGCTTGTGTGCAAAAAACATCTATTATTTCGTTAAATTATGAAAGAGAATACGTATAACTTTTTAAGATAGGTATTATTTTTATTTCATTGTCGTAACGGCAATATAGCTTTTCTTTAACTGACACTTTTTTTTATTTAGAAACGAAGTTATCTATTTACTGAACAAATTAAAAAAGCCAACTAATATTATAAATGCGAAAGTTTTTGTGTTTGTATGTATGTATGTATGTATGTATGTATATGTGTACCACCCAGCGCGCACAGCTGAACCGATTTCGATGAAAATTGAGTAGATACTTTTTAGTGCCGAAGACGGACATCACATTGGCTACTTTTTATCTCGAAATTCGGTCTGATGCCCGAGGGAGACAAAAAACATTTTACGCGCGGGCGAAGCCGTATGCGCATCTAGTACAATATATTTTTTATTTTACTGCCTCTGTGTTTCGGTGGTACTTTGTACGGATTAAGTCTCGGGTTCGATGTCTGGGTCGGGAAGTGATAGGTATTGGGTTTTTCTGTCGAGATATTCTCAGTATTAGCCCGGAGACTGGAATTGCGCCCAATATATGGCTACAGGTTCGCCTACTGTTACATAGGACCCAAAATAAAATGGCGAAACGTGGGTTGTTAAACACTTCTGCCTATCCCTTCAGGGATAAAAGGCGTAAAGCTATTTATGTATGTTTAAAGAACATTCGAATACTGATTACTTAATAGACAGATACAAGCTATGTTGATGCAATGAAAAACTACTAAGTATCTACTGTTTTGTCGAGTAGGTATTGTTAATCGATGCCCACCCCCGCAATACTTGTATTAGTCAAGTACCAAAATTAATTTTAAAATATTATTTTAAAGATTCTGAGTGCATTTGACGTTAATTATATTATCTTTTATAAAAATTCATCACCGTGTTTACTATGCGTGCGACGCGACGTTATTAAAAAACAAGTTTAAAAAATTTGAAGCAGTTGCTCGGCAAGTTTTTAATTTTTAATCCTTAATAAATAAAAATTCATGGATCAAAGGTTAATTAGGTCTTGGATGGATCGATATACCGTACCAACCTACAGGTAAAATATTAAGTAATCATTTAATCAAAGCGACCTGGTTGTGTAATCTAACCATTAGTTGCAAAGCTTAAAGAACACAGGCATTATTGTGTCGTGTGCTAGTTTAACAACTAAGTTGTAGAACATGCAATATATTATTAAAAAATAAAAATCCCGTCTGCCTAAAACAAACTAAAGAAAGAAACCCATTTATTGTTCTTGATGACGCTACATTGCAATATTATGTCCATCTATGTCACTCCCACAATTAATACGAATCTAATGACACCTCATACGATAAAATCCATTAAGAAATTTAGACTGTAGAGCGTGCCAAAGAAATAGACATACAGACATACATACGCTCGAAGAACTATACCCTTCTTGACTTCGGCTGTCGCGCAAAAAGATCATAAGTACATGTTAAATCACAGATAGAAAACCAAATTATAAGACTACATACATGAAGCATGATGATACAAAAAACAATACAAGCTTGTCCATGTCATCACCTTACTTGCAACTGGTAATTGAGTGTCCAATTGACCTCTTTACTCTCAGTTGCCTTGGTCGTGCATTCGTAGTCAGATTCATTACCTAATAATATCGACTACGCTCAAATTATAAACGTAAAGATGTCGAACAGAAGAAACAGAAGAACATCGCCGATATGACATAAGAAAGCAGGCAAAGAATCGCTTTCGTCTTCAAATGAATAAAATAATGAGTCGTAGGTAGATGTTTTAGCCACAGGTTTAAATCTTTTCTGAAGCAATCTTAACTTTGTCATACATCATAAAAAAGTGATAATTACTTTATATATACGTTATAAGAACTCACCAATAAAAAAATATTTGAAACATTTAAAATTTGTTTTTGTAAACTTACCGGTTTCACACATCAAAGTGTCAGGTTTTACATTTGCCATTTTCCTTTACGAGGTGACGAATGTGAAAGAGTGTACGATAGATAAATAAGAAGCAAGCTATTCATGAATTTGAAAACCAAAACTGAGGCGGATCATTTCACTTAGAACCATAGTCTAGGTCCAGTTTGGTTCCAATGACAATTTCTTTTCTCCTTAGAATCAAATATAGAGACGTTGGTTCTACTGAGAACTACTATATTAGAACCTGGATCCATTAAAGGTTGTAGCGTTAATTTTTCTTCTCATTTGAACCAATTACAATTAATCAGTAATAATTTCTGATGTATTTGATATATTGGCATACTAGCCGACAATCAATCAGAATCAATCTCTACTCAGACCATGTTGCCGTATTCAACGTATGTGAATGCTATGGACTATGGTTCTAAGTGAAATAATCCCTAAAAGCACCAATTTTCTAACAAAAAACACAACATACCATCTCACTAAACGCAACCTAATTTACGACTAATGATACATTACTACCCACATCGGAGAAAACCACGATGATGAAAATTCTGATAATAATATTGATTTACCCACAATATTTCACTCTCAGTTCAATAATTGTATAAGATCGGTACGCTAGCTATTGACAGAATAACTTCCACAATTTACTAAGTAAATTCTATGAGTCCTGAACGAATCAATTGGATTTATTGGTTCTAGCAATATCATAAATCAACACGATCAAAGTTAATATTCCTTCTGAAACCGTGTAAAACTTTATACTCTTTTTATAAATGTAATATAATTTTAAACAAATTTGAATAAACTTCAAATTTCATCGTAAATTTGATCTCAAAACTAAATTATATTATGTTTAAGTTTTGGCGAACAATATAAAACACAACAAAATAGTAAACAAGATGAATAATAACAAGAAATTCAATCCGCATCATTATCAGATGTTATAATCAGACAAAAGGTTATGTTATCATAACAAACGCTCGTATTTTAAATTTGTCTGATGTCAATAACCGACCGAGACCTTGGGGAAGATCCCCTAAGTGGACCATGATCTCTACCATGCTTGTTGGAGATATTCCAAATGTGTCAAATGTCATGTCAAGGACACACATATTTACGGTCGCCAAGCTTGTTATCGTGAGCCAACATTTTGTTTCAATATTTTTTATTCATCGCTGGCAACACCACGATTTATGGTACGCTATAGAGTTGTAATAGCGAAAAATGTCGATTGATAAAGTTTTTGATTTATGTATTACATTTTTGTTCTGTTTAAGAAAGCAGAAAAAAAATTGTTATGTATTCCGAGTTATTTTGAATCGATAATTCAAAATATTTGTAGGTAAACATTTTATATTCACTTTTAATGAATACATAATATTAAAATGATTCAAAAGTTTAATATATTTATCCTGTTTGCTACAGTTTGCTAGCTCAAGCTCATAAGTTATTTTACGTCACGTTAATTGAGAAGCCACGTGTTAGGATGAAACGTGTTGATATTAGATGTTGATTGGTTATAATGTGTTAATGTAAGCAGGACAACAACAAGAAGTCAGTGAGTGAGACATCAGAGAAGATGGACATTGAAATACATAGTTCAAAACATCAAACAATCAACTTATTACCGTTTACGTAGATCATACTGCACACATAAGGGAAATAGGCAAAGAAATACATTTATATTTACACTAATATTATAAATTGAAAAGATTTTTATTTTTGTATGTTTATTTGTTATGGATAAACTTAAAATCTTTGTAACCAATTTGAAAAATCTTTTATCTATAGATAGCTACAATATCAACGAGTACCAATGGTTATATCTTTTGTGGTATAATTACCCACGCAGGTAAAACCGCTGGCAAAACTTGTATGTGGTAATTGTTGTACGTAGGTTTATGTGTACGAATGGAATCTGTGTCGCACTTGTGCAATAGACCGCTTTTGGTGCCAAGTTTTACAAATTTAATCAACGAAAGCGAGCCTGCTTTCATGAGTTCAGAACTTATTGTAGTCATAATGTAAAGGGCATTATAACTGTCATGATGGCGAATGTATTATTTTAATTTGGACGATATGTAGCGTAAATTAATGCACGTAAAATGTTATATTTTTGAATTAGTCTACCAAAGTGACTCAACTCTGCCTGATGGCAAGCAGTCAGTGGAATCCAGAAGTAGTGGCCACCATTCTAAATGCCATCTAAATGCCATGCCATCGTCTGAAACTGCTAGTATGGTGGTCTCCAGTACTGGATATCTTGCCTAAGTGTGATGTTTTTTCACGCCTCCGCGAACACATGCGCTGAGAATGAATTCAATTACCTACTTATAACTTTTTAAATTAATTTAACTAATAATAAATTCGATGTTTGAACGAATTCAAAAGTCGAAATGGTCCAGTAAAAAGTCGAAACCGGGCAAGTACCAATGTGATTTTTCAAAATCATAAGTACTTTCTAAGTTTATCTTGGACATTTCTTACTGACGGTGAAGGAAAACATCGTGAGGAAACCTGGACTTAAAAGTCTGAAATTGCCAATCCGCCTTGAGCAAGCGTGCGTGGTGATTAATGCTCATACCTTCTCTATATGAGAAGAGGCCTTTGCCCTGCAGTGGGACAGTAAACAGGCTGGTGTTATTAAATTCGATGTATTAGGATGTACTGCGCGCGAACATTTCTAGTTTTAATTTACTACGACTAATAGTCACAATCAGTTCATTATTTACGATCGTTCTAATTAACTTTTACTGATAAGCTATCTGTATACAAAGTATTAAACTAATTATATAAACATTTATAATAATATAAATAAATAATAGCCAGTTTCAGTTGCATTACGACATAATATGTAGCGGTCTGATAACGTTTTCCGGTCCAAAATGTACAAGGTCAATTTTACACTTAAATATAGGTTAAGTATAACAGGAAACTGTAGACGTAAAGATTACGCTTTAACTGTTTGTAAAACTACGATAAAGGTCCTTCTTCTATTCATTTTAGAACCCATAACACAAGCTATAATATATGTTTACTTTGGGTCTTGATGGCGTTGTGTATAGTAATAATTGTGTTATTATATTATTTATTTACTATTGCCATTGGTGGCAGAAGAGCAACGGACTCACATATTGGTAAAAGGTAAACGCTGCTGCTAGACCTTAGAGGCAACAAAATCTGGCTCTACCGTTTGCCAGTTCAGCACCATAGCGACGTTTCGATATCTCATTTGGAGGTCACCTAAGTCTGAAAATGTAACGTTGCTGAAGCGTACTGTTTTCTGCTGCCATTGCAGTGCGTTTTATTTTAAGTACTAAAATGACTGACTCATTAGGCATTGATTGGTCATTGGTCCAGGAGTTGTGGACACCATCGCTTGTTATCATGAGTGCACTAAGTTCCTCATCATAAATAATGATCTCAAAAGGAGCGGACCTTTTTAGAATGAAGTATTAAACATGAAAAATCGACAAAACATGTCTACAAATATTACCTGATTGATATAATAACCAGACATAATTTCGCAAGGAAAGAGGTAACCGTAAAATCAATGTCAATAAATAAAATATGTTGTCGTATTCCGCAATACGACGGCAGTCACGCGAAGACATTAAATTTGAACCAAATTAATATCAGTCAAATCACCATCAGTCCAACCTACAATGATATCAGTCCGATTCTGTCCCACTGCATGGCAAAGGCCTCTTCCCATAAAGAAAAAGCATGAGCATTGATCACTTTTTATTTTAGATTAGATTATTTTCTAAAGATGTTTTCCGTCACCTTCAATAATGTCCAAAGTAAGTAAACTTCAGATTTTATTATGAATTTGAAAAAGTCACATTGATACTTGCCCGATTTTGAATTCACAGCCTCGACTACAAGACTACACACTTCCACTACACTTCACGATGCAACCAAGTCTAACTTGGTCAAATGACAGGATCGCTTAAGAGCGTTCACACTAAGGAGTGGCAACTTTAACATTGTTGTCATATAAATATTACATTGAAAACTTCCATTGCTTTATTTTCATAGTAAAATAACTGTAAGCATTATGGTTACTTACTTTTTGTACAGTTATCATGTAATTCTAAAAAGTGTTCTGAAAAAATTTCTGAAAACATATAGTTGAAGGCATATAAATATGTACAGAATGAAACGACGAACGAGAAAACGATACAAAATATAAATATAACTGTGCTTGAAGTTTGAAGTTAAGGGTGCCATCAGCCATGACCATATCAGTGTGGTTAACTGGTATGAGGGTAAGTCGGAGCCCGGAGAATCTCAAGAATGTTGCGGTAGTTATTGTAACGCCTTACTTATCTAAAATAAATTTGATTTTTCAAGCTGTGTCGTGTTTTTTGCCTGACTACCGCAGTCAAGGAGAGTAATGTTTTTCGAGCGTATGTGTGTATGATGTATGTGTGAAAACTAAAACTTAAACTCTGTTTTAAGCAGGCGAGCTTTTTATTTTTTAATATTATATTGTCTGTGTTGCTATCCGCATTCCTAAACTCTACATCTACTTAGTTTATTTTTATTTTATACTTATATTTCATAAATAAAAATAATTGTTTTAATTATAACTGAAAAGTGTCAACTGAACTAAGAAAATTCCGCGATGACCCGAAAAAGGAAAAACAATAAAATTAATAATCTTAAAAATAAAAAGAAACAAGGCCTCATTATTCTTTTCAATGGAGTTTACTTTTAAAAAGTTTTTAAGAAGCTTTACACTTTGCGAAGTATTTTTTTTTTTATACAAATAAAATGTAGAGATGCAAACGTTGATGCTAAATAAAGGTAGAAATTGGATGCTTACAATTCCAGAAGAATTATTTTTGACTTTCACTCTACTAAAACAGCGCTTCCGAAGAATTTAAAGATATTTTTGGCAGTATCAATACAAAATATACACTATCTATATAATATCTATATAGGCAAAACTCTTGCAAATGAAATTATTGTTAAAACTACTAGAATATTTAATTCCCGAATAACAAAGAATGCTAGCACTGATAAAGTAGAAACCTCTCCACTATCATCTTTTGTATTAATGGATACGGATAATTATGAGGTGCATACTATTCTAATGAATCTTAAGTCGGACAGCGCTGTAGGCTGGGATAATATCCCGATCAAATTCCTAAAAGCAGCACGCGCTTTTGTAGTCCCAGTGATAACCCACCTGGCTAATATTTGTTTTGAGTATTCTGTTTTCCCTTCAGCTCTGAAACTAGCACTAATAACTCCAGTTCACAAGAGTGGCGATATGAGCAATCCCTCAAATTATAGACCGATATCGGTTTTGCCGGCTTTGTCTAAAATTATAGAAAGACTAATTAATTCACGAATGATCACATACTTAAACAAATTTAATTTACTATCCCCCACTCAGTTCGGTTTCAGGCACGGAAAGTCGACTGAGGACGCAGTGCTGGCACTTGCGTCAACTGTAACTACTATCGTGAACAGTGGAGACAAGTGCCTTGCTGTTTTCCTCGACCTCAAAAAGGCCTTCGATACCGTTTCGGTCTCGTTCCTTCTAGATAGTCTAGAAAGAAATGGAATAAGAGGATCTCCACTAGTTCTTCTCAAAGACTACCTAAGCGATCGAAAACAAAAAGTCAAGATTGCTGACTTTATCAGTGCTGAAGAGACTGTAACATACGGTGTGGGACAGGGCAGTGTTCTTGGCCTGTCATTGTTTCTTGTATATATCAATGCACTATGCAGTATGAAAATTACAGGGGCTCAAATATACTCATACGCTGACGATACTGCAATCGTCTTTAAAGGCACTACCTGGGACATTGTCCGGCAAACTGCAGAGGTTTGTCTCTCTAAAGTAGCCATTTGGCTCGACCAAAATCTTTTAACTCTTAACACCTCCAAAACGAATTTCATAAGCTTTTTTCTAAGTACGATAGCTCTTAGCCACCCTCTGACTTTAAAATTAAGATTCACAATTGCGGAAACCCATTCAACTCGCTCTGTTCTTGTGACGAAATCGCTAAAGTTAAATACGTAAAGTATCTTGGCATAATGGTTGACCAGTGACTATCCTGGCACACCCACACCGAATTGATAATGTCAAGAATAAGAAAAATGATATGGACATTCAAAACCCTGCGACACGTAACCCCACTAGAGCTCCTTAAACAAATTTATACCTCACTCGCGCAATCGGTAATAACATATTGTTTGCCAGTCTGGGGTGGTGCAACAAAAATATTTTTTTTTGTAATAGAGAGAGCTCAGAGGACTCTGCTTAAGGTTATGATATTTCAACAATATAGATTCTCAACTGAAAGTTTGTATGAAGTTACTGACCTTTTATCAGTTAGGAAGCTTTACATACTTCATATAACACTTAAAACCCACAAATCTCTAACCTTTGACCCTAACAATCTTACACGTAGAAGGAAGACCCATGTTGCTCCAATTATAAAACTAAATCTACGTTTGCAAAGAGACAATATATAAGTCAGTCAGCACGTTTATATAACCTTATAAATAAAGATATAAACATCTATGGCCTTACCTTACGAAAGCGTAAAAATAATTCAGTAAAGTGGCTAAAGTCGAAGAACTATGATGAGGTAGAAACAATGGTACAGACGATATATTTATAAGAATGATAGTTATTATTTAATTAACGTTAGAATCCCACTGACAGACACACACACACACACACACACACACACACACACACACACACACACACGCACACGCACACGCACACGCACACGCACACGCACACGCACACGCACACGCACACGCACACGCACACGCACACGCACACGCACACGCACACGCACACACGCACACACGCACACACGCACACACGCACACACGCACACACACACACACACACACACACACACACAAACGAAATGCGTTTTCTATTTTAGTATTGTTGTTAAAATAAATTCACTTTGCATGTTAACTATTAGAGTATTAGATACATAATATAAAGTTGTTACCTGTGTAAAATACCTCCATATAAAACAGATAATCTGCTGGAGGAGCGAGATTTCCAAACACAAGCATGTTATAGCTTAAATGGAAATCTCTACTAATGGAAAATGTATGACATTGCTGTTAAAGAAATAAACAATTTTATTTTATTTTTTATTTATCTCTATTCTGCCACTCGTACTCAGAAAAATGTCACTTTAAACAAGCTACAGAAAAATGCATTCATCCAAAAACTTGATTAAGTAACTGGGTAATTTGCAAAATTCTGTAAGCTGCAAGTTAAATAAAACTCTCTCAAAATCGCTTTGTTGTGTACCTTATGGTTTATACTCATTGTAAAAACATCATTTCAATTTAAATAAATGTCTCGTTTAGACTAAAATACTTGCAATACCTAGACAGTTATAATCTCCTTACTGCTAAGGCGAGTGACGTCACACTAAGTTAAGCTTAAGCTACAAACGATCGATAATAAGGTACGCCATTAATAATATTATCTATAATATTATTATACCTTGAGGCCAAGATGAAATTAACTCAAGACCATTAAAGGTAGGTATGGAATCCTCTTGCAGTGAAGATGGTTTTAATGCTGACCTGGAGATCGTTTCAAGCTATTTGCATAAAGCGTTAATAAGAATACAATCCTCAGATCTATTAAGTGTGGTTATGGCACAGTAAGTTTTACCATAAATATCTGGTTTTTTTTATTGCCTTCAGTAGCAGACGAGCCAACAACCCACCTGATAATAAGTGGTAACTGTCACACATGGACTTTAGCAATGCCAGGGGTGCTCTCTTTAAGGAGTCCTCGTTTGAAAAAGAACATGTCATAGCGCTCGGGAAACACCGCAGCTGGTAGTTCGTTCCATTTCTAAATTAAAATATCAGCCAGGTTGACAAGTAACCTACACCCATTTAGCAAAAATCGTAGTTGAAAAAACACAGTTAAATTTTAAGTTTTGTGCTTCTGCTAGTAAGCTAGTAGTCATCACTTGCAATAAAATAAGTATCCACCACTATACAAAACACAAATAAAAATCAGTGTAATGTTGAAATCACCATTCAAAACCCGATTCAAATAATCTCATCTGTTTAGTATCTACAAAGTGACAAGCTAACAAATGGACATAAACGACCCGTATTTCACATTCGGAGTTTCAAACACTCGCGGTCAGTAGAATTGTAGTATATAAATGGCGGGGGTGAAGGCCGGGTCACCTAGCTGTCCTGGCCTCTTGATGCTCTGCCAACTGCCGGGCAATGGCGTCAACGCTGCCAACTAGTAAATACTACCCAGTTTCGGTTTTGCATACTCCCCGTGTATTAAGGTAGGTCAGAATAGTTACACATCAATTCGGGTAATTTATTCAATTTTATACTTGGTTCGCATATTGTAATGCATTTGTAATATGCTTTCGATAGGTACGAAAATGAAAATTTGTAAGGCTATATTGTACTGATTTAGACTGAAAAAGACTACTGGTTGACAAATCTCACTCAAAAAAAGTAATTTGATTTAAAATAAAATAAATTGTCTATGACAGTCACTAAACAACTCTTATTTTTAGAACTACTACTTAAACCTATTCTGAAAATTCGTAAAGGGACAGCATTCTCGTTAATAAATAAGCAAAAAGCTTTTTATCGTTTTGTTATCCGCAGGCAGAAGCTAATTGATTTTATAAATCCATTGCGTAAATTTGTATATTCTTGTTTTACGTTTCACTAGCTATGCGCTTTGTAATAAAAGCTTTTATTTTATACGTCATCTCGTTGTCAGTAAATTAAAAGTCTGCACAAATAAAACTCATCATTTTAAAACGGCTACAGGTTACTTGATAGAAGTTGCTGTCGGCTATTTACCAACCCATTATATATGTCTAAGTGATAAAATAAGAAAAAATGTTTTAATATGTCCTATAAATTTATATGTATTTATAGGCATAACGACTTCCTTAACAGATTAGCTCTAAACAACTAAAAAAGTACGATACCCTTTGCAGAAAGTATTGCCTTTTAAGCAATTATAAAGAGTATACAGTAGAAAACGTAAAACTCTTTAAAATAATTAAAACTACCAAGTTATCGTTATTTTATACTCTAGACTATGAAACAATCTACATTGTTAACCGTTAAATATGATATTACTGACTATAAAATATAAACTGCTTTAATTTAAATTTTAATTCGCGTTCTCTAGCACAAAATATGAATACGATAATGTAATATTGTATTCAACATTCTTATGAAATGAAAGACTGGAATTAGAAAGAGGTTTTTATGACTGTCTTACTGTTACTAGTATTAGGTACTAACCGTACCAACAGAGGGTAATTATTATTAATAAGTACTTAGGACTCATACATTTTAACAAATTTTAGTAACACAGGTAGCTACTAAGCATACAAGCTCATGAGTGATTGCGACCTTGACGCCGGAACTTATTCGCGTTATACGGAAATTAAAATATACATACAGTTTAGAAATCGAGTGGCTAACCGGTAGAGGCCATCGCGGAAAATAGGTTAATTAATTTAAGCTTTTTGCGAGGATGACAAATAAACAAGCGGCTCAGTTAGGTGGATCATTGATAAACCGCTGAAGCCATAGAAGCACAGTGAATCCTTGCAGCGGAGATACAATTTCCACTGCCACCATACATACAGCAATTTAAAGTGAGAAATGTTCTAGAAATGATCTTGGTCTGCCTTGCTTAAATTGGCGTTACTGCTGTTATATGTCACGGTATTTATCTAAGTCCAGTCAACGTCCGAATGGCGAGGCTCTTTCAACTCTATCGAACGTGAATTGCTTGCAATCTTCGTCTGGTTGTAAACATTGTATTCTCAAATGCTCCATAAAAATACAGTCTAACTTACTACAGGTAAAGTTATACCTATAGTTCTTAACCCTTTAAATAACGTAGTCCTTGCTTCAGTTCAATAAAACGAAACAGCAAAAGGTTTCCTCAAATTGTCGACTTCGAGTATGTTACATCAGCAATAATATGTTAGTACCTCTATATAAACGGATTGCGTTTGTAATCTTGGTTCCGTGTCTTGCGCCTATCTAGGGCTACCATATAAAACTTTTTGCTGTTTAGGAATCCGCGTGATTATGCTATTTAGGTACTTAATACCATGTGGATTAGGCGCAGATTAGTATTATTTTATACGATTATGGCCATAAACTATCATACAGCCGCTCTGATGGTAAACAGTTACCATAGCAACATCAGTAGTATCTTGTTAGTGAGCTCATTCGCGTTGTCCGCAAGTAAACCTATTGGTCTTTTATACTTTCATCAGCAGTATTATTTGCGCGTTTCGGACCCTAAAAACCATATTACTTTCTTTGGAAACTCTATGTTGTAGTCTACTTCTTAGAAGTTAGGACAGTTTCAAGGATATTCTAGACGACTTTCGTTCATTCGCTGTAATGTTTGTTTCTCAAAATCCTGTAGAAAATCATGAAGCATGTTGCTTATCAAACCATAATTTTTAATTTTTGGAACTTGTAATTTTCAATATTATCGTATGTGAACCTTATACTGAGGCTTATCGTTAACTTTTCACGTGAGAACTAGAAAATGCTTTATTTATTACAGAATTCTTGTAAGCCATAAAATTAATTATGTATTACTGTTTAATTGTTACTTGGAATTTATTGTGAGTACTAAATTCTTGGACTCAGCTTTTTACATATAAACCGATTCGAAAAATGTTTTTAATATCCCAAAACCACATTTTGCTTCTACAGAATTCACTCAGAATGTTCAATTTTGAACGGTAGCGCTTCAGCAAGTGTATTCAATCTTCCGGTACCATGCCTGACAGGTTGGAAAAATGAGCATTTGGAAATAGATGTCAAAATCACAACATTCACAGATCTTGAGGCATTACGTGTGTGAGAGAGAAAGAAATTTGGTTTCCTTTATGATATATTTGAAGATGTGAAAGGCATGTCATGAAATTTATATTTCCTAATATTAATTTGTTCTGATTTATGTATTTAATTGCTTTTGCAGGGGTGATCTACATTTCGTAAACGCAAATGAAAAACAATTAATATTGGTGCTGGTGCCCATCCTAATTGCTAACAGCTTTGTGTGATGCTTTACGCCCCGCTTAAAGAATCCCTGATGTTAATTACAAGGAAACGTACTAGTAAATAATTTCTATAAGTTGACAAAGACCACACACATTCTTTTGCCAAGGCTCAAATAAGATAAATGAAGTTACTAATCCTGTTGTTTCTACCTTGCAGAAATGCAAAATGGCTACCAAAAGCTATCTAATAGCATTTTAGTCCGCAGCACCAAGTTGGCAGCTCAAACTTAGTGCTACGCTATCTGCAAGGTTATTATCATAGAGAAGTGGGGCAACGTCGGCACACGCGATGGTGAGCTGTTCTGTGCGGCCATTAACGATTACTGCTGTTTGCTAAGCTTCTAAGTCTCGCACTTTCAATTGTTTAAAGGTTAATTTCTCTGCACAGAATATACGGTCAAACCACTGTAAAGAATAGAATCTCTGTATAAATTTAAAACTCAAAGGTAAGTGTTCGCATTTAACCATTGCTTAGTGGACATTCTAACAATAAGATAACCTGTATCCTTATTTTGGTTTCAGTATGCAGAGATGACTTAAAAAGAAAATATCAATGTGATAAAAAAAACTGTATTTTTCGCAAAAATTATTAAATTCAATGTCAAAGCAACCAAAGCAATGATTCATTAATTCTTGCTTAACTAAATTAATCAAGAATCCACGGGCTCTTTAATTAGTCACAACTGCGTGTCCAAGGTTATTCCTCGTATTCCAGAGGTTATTGTCGCGTAGGCTAGCAGCAGGATTAGCAATATGGGGATTAACGGCATGTTTGGAGCTGATTCGTCTGCTACCAAAAGCAAATAAACTGCAAAAACGGAACGTCTAAATTCAAATACGGCTAATTCAGGTACGGCAATAAGCCACAAACAACTATTTAACTCCACAATTGCCTAAAGCTGCTCTTTACGTATCGCTGGCGCAACGAGAGGTCTCTGTCAAAGGGCCTGAAGTTAGACAAGAGCCCTTGGCTAAAGTACCTCATTATGAAAGTATTTATGGTCGCGGCATCTTCACTACGCTTCGTTTGGTTGCTGATTTTGCAATTCTGCTTGTTTCCTGTTCATTTTTTTTTTCAATACAGTTTTCGTTTCGCTGTATTTATTACTTTATTGTGGATTCTGCCAGCGACTGCCACAATAGTTTGTTACAATAGTTTAGGAAATATTTATTTTTACAATTTTTTTCAACAACAAAGAAACGACTGGCATCAGTAACAACGCCGCAAATAGTTTAATCTCTACTCACTCCGATCAAGTAATTTATATAAAAGCTGGCGCGTAATACTGAAGTAAATATAATAACTAATAGACTACTAAACTTTTATTCATTTTTCTTTGCAAGTTTTCACTTACAATTATGTGACTTAGAGAAAAGCCCGAAAATTTTAAACAAAAATTGAGACATCAAAAGTGCACTTATTTTTGGCTTGCACTGACACACCAAAAGTAAATTAGACAAAATTTGTTTACAAATTAAACAGTTAAAAAACCAGGACAAAACGATTCTTTAACGTCAGTATGTAAGCCAAGGCTAAAGTATCCTGCTTGAGGTGCAGCGTCACTGTGGAATATTGCCAACATCAAAAACTAGACCATTTTCTAGTCTACCCTTGGACTAGTTACCGCAAGGAATGTGTGTCATCTGTTCTGTCGTTATTTATACAAAATCCGATCATATTTTCTCTCCCTACTACATACGGAAAATTAAAGACTGAGTGCTCTCTTAAGAAGTTAGTTAACAATTAACGTTAGCTGCGTAATCCATCTTCGATAACATTATAAAACCTATTCCAACCTATTTCATATTCAATTTACAAGAATTTGATTACCATTCGCATGAATATTACGCAGGTAAGAACAGTCCATAAACATATAGGAGACAACCGATATCTCATAGAGCTACTACAGATAAGCTAAATCTCAAAGATGTAGAAAGCATACGAGATACCTCAAGACAACGCCGAATAATCCAAAATTGCCGAATTGCAAATCGAAAACGCACACTCCATTTCTACGCATTGAATTTTTCTTCCACATGGAGGAAAGGGACAACATCATTGCCAAATCTAAGTTCCCTTTCCTTCTATAACGTGGTTGGAGACAATGTAGGTCGAACATCAGTCTGACGACGGCTCAATTGTGTTGGCAGAGCCTGTTTTCACTGGTTCATATATCATCAAGAAGATGAAACAAGATACAATTTGTTGTCAGGCTACTGAATAAATTTCTAACATTAGCATATTCTTTTACTTTGATATATTTTCGCATTGTTTGAAATTTTAACACGTAGCTGTTAGAACTTGAATACATGGAATGAAACGTAATAGATACAGCTGAGATGTAATAAAAGAAAGACGCACTTACTATTTTAGCAACGAATTTCCAAATTGTTTATTTTAGTTTTATTGTTATTATTTTTGACGTAATCTCACCACACGTTTTTTTTATGGTTTTAAGCTTTTTGGATTTAAAGATTGAACCACAAAACAAAAAAGATTAATTGATTTTGACGTTAATAAGTGTCCGCCATTATTAAAAACACTAAGGCGTAACGGGCGTAACAGTTGTCTATACCTACTTAGTTCCAAATACAATTTTATTCGTAACTCTTTATCTATGCAAATGAGGCATGTTGCCGTTTAAATTGTATTAGTATTGTTTGCAAGTTTGCAATTCATTTCGTTTTTATGGATGAGTCGCCGTTTCTAAAACGTATCGATCCGTGTTTCTGAGAGCACCTTATGGTCTGTTAAATCCAGGTTGCCATACGCACATTCTGACAATCATTACAAAAACATAGTTAGAAACCTGAAACTCTTATCTAGCTAATGGTGAAATCATCAATGTATTCTATTATATAAAGCGGAAAAGTTTGTTTGTTTGTTTGAACGCGCTAATCTCGGGATTTTAATAGTTCTTTTTGCGTGTGATAGCCCAGTTCTTGAGAAAAGTTATGGGCTATAAAACATCATGCTACTGGCGACGGGAGCAGAGTAGTAACCAAAGACGCAGGTGAAATCGCGCTGCGGCAAGCTAGTTATGTAATAAATTGTAAACAAGTAGGTACTTTATTTTTTTTGTCTCTTCTTTCTTTCTTTCGAATAGGTATTATTTGCTTCGTGTCGTCGTCCAGTCTGTTATATTCCTACTGTATAGCCCCATTTCTGATACATAGATAGAAGCCATATATAACACTGCAATTTTGTCGCTAATAGAACTTTCTTTCACAAAAGTCTATTATCTATATATTTTGCGGTAATTATGAAGGTAATAGTGTAAATAATTATCACATAATTAAGAATATAACGTGTAAACTAACTAGTTCTTACTTACTGAAAATCCTACACACGTGAAACTTACAACAAATATATAAAAAAAGACAAAGCATCAGTGAAGTCGGTAAACACTTACGAGACGGCAGCAGTTGTTTGTCAGCATTGCCAATATGTATGAATCGTGTGATATACATAATAGAGCAAAATTTCAAGGAGAAAAGTTGAAATAGCTAGTATGAGTTTATTCAGCAATGGCGACTATTTTGCTCGCCTGATCGCTATCCAAACATGTTGAAACTTGCTTGCGCTAGTTATGAGTTCAAGATATGTCATACCTTCTACCGATCTTATCTACTATGTAAAGTTAGGTGAAAGGTAGAGTAACTGGGTGCCGAGTGCGAATTGTTTTTACGTTAACGGGGACAAAACGCTTACTGCGTGGCTGGTTTTGCTCTCTGATTGGTTATGAGCTTGGAGCGGGATTCACAAGATTTACGAAAATATCCTTTATGGCATCACCAACACTCATAGTGGAGGCTACCATGCTAGCAGTTTGAAACAATGGCCTAGTGTTCTCCGCTCCTGGACCCCACTAATTGCTTACCAGTAGGCAGAGCGGAGTCAGTTTAGTAGGCTAATATAATAAAATATATGTGTCGAACTACTAAACGACTAAAACAATATACCCTAAAAACCAATCTGCCTTGTTAACCCAAAATCTGAATATATCTAAGATTAATTTTAATATCCCATATTCCTGTCGAACAGCAGCATTTGTTACCAAATATTTACACAAGAAAACATTTGCATACGATGCACAAAATAAACAACAATATGTATGTTTATTTAAACAGTTGCGTATCGATATTAAAGTCAAATATTAGTTCGTGTATCAAATGTAGTGATGGGCGTTAGGATCAGTCTGTACGCGTGACCATCAACGGCTCGCGGACATACGATAATCTTTATGCAAACAATAATATATCTGCTTTGTTGGAGTTTTTATTATAATGAGATGAATACAAGTCATATTCTATTTACATCAAAGACTAGTATATTACATTCTCTGATCGATTAATATGAATACGAAGCGTCAAAGTGCAGTAGGACAGCAGAATGTGTTTTATTTATGTTCGCAGAAGTAATACTTATCGTACATTATTTGCTTTAACCGAGTCATCATATACCTGTAAATGCTGACGAAAGTAAACACCGTTCATAGTATCGCCACTAGTTCAAGTTATTAAATATTTATTTTAAAAGCTGCTAAATATTTGTGATAATGACGCTTACTTAGTTATCCAGTATTTCATCAGTTATTTTAAAGAATAGACTCTCATATAGCCTTTATTATCTCTTATAGCATTATTAAGTATAGCTTAGTAATAACCCCGCAGATTTCTAGATCTGAGGTGCACTTAACACGGTCGGTACTTATGTAGATTATTTTGTAGAATGATAGCATTTTTATCTTAAATATCTTTATTATAAAAGAAAATAAAACTTTAAATCATTTTCTATTCAACAGAGCTACCTCTAAGTCTTATAAGAATCTTCAACAGTATAAAAAACGACAGACTAAACCAACCATTTTCATTTCATTTTCTTATATAGCTCAATACAGAAAGAATTCTTCATTTTCTCAAATTATACGCCAGACAGCGTACGAGTTTATTAAAGCAGTAATTCATCTGGCATATTTCATAAAAATATCTTGATTATTAAAAGTTGAGGCGGTCGAAATAAATCCGATCTCGTTTTGTTCAGTCGCATCACTGCGCTCACAATGCGGCGTTTAAAATACGTGCGCGGCATGCGGCATCAGAATTAACATGAGTACAATTATTATTTACTCTTTATTGCACATAATAAATACTTTTTGCTGTTTAAAACATTTTTGCGGTACAATATTGAAACAAAAATTGTCAATTAAATTGTTTTGTGAGAAATAAACTGCGTTGCTGATTTAAAAAAAGTTACAATGGTTTTAGAGTATCTAAACTAACTGATGTGGTTAAACTTATTGGCTGCAATAACAGCTAAAGGTAAGGGCGGGTTAAAGTATAGATGGTACAAAAAATATAACTCGGCATTTTAAATTTTGCTAAGTATACCATTCGCAGTATTTAAGGGATCAATATTTAAAAAAAATAGTTATTTCTGACTAGTAAACCAATGACTTTTTATTTATGTCGTGGAACATCTTTGGAACTTTCCATAGTACCTTGTAAGTTTTATAGAGTCGCGAAATCGACAATCCTCCGTCATAGCACTCATAGGCGAAGTGTTTTATTTTGCTACGGTAACAGCCAATGACACGACTAAGTGTAATCATCAATCATTCAATAAAATTTTAAATGTTTACAATACTTTTGTTCTTAGTCAGTTAGTCTTCTGATACGACGGCGTTTAAAGTTAGTTGAAAATTTACTAACAAGAGTGCAGTGCTGCACTCTTGTTAGTAAATTTTTGGTCAGGATTGTGCAATCCTGACCCACTAAGAAAGAACACCATATGTGATAGAAACAAGCTACGCTAAAACCTGTCTAAAGTGCTTAAATAACATTAGATGCGCTTTTCTAAAACCTTATGATGCAGTTATATAAAGTAAAGTATTATGTGAATGTTATGAATATGAGAGCGGGAATTTATGACTCTTCAATATGACAGGGGACGTAGATATTAATAAAATATTATGTTGTTGCTTGAGCGAACTTCTAAAACTGCTCAAGCTTAAAATACGTATCGTAAAGGCTTGCCTATATAAAACTTTATTGCGTTCACAACACTGTAATTACCGTATTTTAACATAACATAATATAACGCCTTCCTGCTCGAAATGATAAGACAAAGGTGTATTACCTCATTTCGCCGTTAAATCCCACGTAACATTTACAGGGTACAATTTCAAGACTACACTAAAAATTTCTCTACAGGAAAAATCCAATATTAGATACTTTACTGGATCCGGGAAATGTCAAAGTCAAACTCATTTACTTTCTTACTTAGATCCTAATACAGGTACAGGATACTTATTGAACAAAAATGATATAACCAAGGAGATTTCCAGTGTTCGTGAGAACCGGCAATAAACTCAGGGCTCTTTTTAATACAGCGAGTTCTCTTTGAACTCTGCGTGGCACTGAAACAGAGGCATTGAAACAGAATTACAAAGCGACGACGAATTACAATTTATAACAAATTCAATGTAGTACAGCAAATTCATAATGGCCGGCATGCTATTCGAAATTCGAATGAATCACTAGTGACGTCAAGGCACGCTCGTTAATTCGTGACTAGTCGCGATACGTGTGATTTAATAAAATAGCAGTTCCAAATCGCGTTAATTGTATTCATTAGCCAAAACTCTGTGATATGGACACTCCATTATTTCTGTAAAGCCGACGCGACGGCGACTGTGCAATCACAACATAATTTAATTATTAAAATTAAAAATTATTTTAAATTTTAGATACTTAATGTCTAACTAAGCAGTTCTACCATAACAAAATATTAGGTATACGTACCTAATATTTTGTTATGGTAGAACTGCTATGGTAGAACCTAGTACGCTAGGTTCTATAAATATAAACTCGCATAATTATACTAATCACGGTATTCCTGGAGGGTCGTGGATACATTTCCGTATAATTACTCAATCTTCTGATTAAATTGGTTACGTGGTTTATGACAGTAGGTCTATTAGTCTTGAGAATCCCGAGCGTGCAAGTAGTTATGTAGGCACTGTTGATTCTGACTTGCAGGAATTATAGGCATGTGCTCTGAGAAGGCAATAATGCGATAAAGCAACAAATTAGTCCGTTTCTACAAAATCATTCAGTTTATATTAATCATTTACTAAAATTTCGTTTAAATTATGCCTATACAGAATTTTCTGGTAATTAAATATTTCTCTGTGTACTAGGTATTCCAGACTAATGTATTTTGAAAGAAACAAATAAATTAAATATAAAGCATAAAATATTATCTATCTTGAGCTCACTCAATTACTCACAAGAGAAATACTGTCTTAGAAATATTTATTTCACTATTATAATAATTTAAGAAAAATGTGAAATATACGAAATCTATTATGCCTGGTGATTATGTTCGATTGACTGATAATATTTAACTTCTTTTTTAAACGTATAATTGTATACCTAATTGCTTGAACAACATAATAGCGTAGCGTTATAATTCTCAAGATCATTGTTAGATTGTTACATTAAAAAGTTAACAGCTAAGCAGCCCAGAACATTTCTTATGAGCGTCGTGGAAAGCGTTATTACAAAGAACAAATTTAATGAGGTGCGTCTACTAAGCAATCGTTATTATAACGATATATGATAGACGCAAGACAAAATACTTGTGTTAAAATAAAGCAAAAAGCAAGCTCCTATGATGGCTTTATTAAAAACGTATGATCCAAAAGGTTAGAAAAGAACTTCATTATAAATCACCATTATGAAATATGTTGTATTTATTTGCCGTGTTCATCTTATTGTATAGAAATATCACGACGTATATTTATGAACAACAAAACTTTAATATTAAAATTCAAATAAGTTTAAGAACTAAAAATGTATTCAGTCGTAGTAGCAAGACGCGGACTTTTGCAAAGTTCGCCTTGAGTTGTTGTTAGACATCAACAACACGCTTCTTTGTGAACACAATAAAATAAGAACAGTAAAAACAGTCTGCTTTTACTAAAATAACTTCAACAACCTAAATGATAGCAGCCGGCACCGGGTTCGAACAAGGATGTCTATTAAATTAACATATGTTTTTAAAACATGATTACAATCTTTTAAATTCTCAGTTTTCTCTACTTCTGAAGCAAGAAGTGCGTTAAACGACAATCTTCTTTTTCTCTTCAAGCCTGACACTAGGTTACCACTAACCACTCGATAAAGAACACAAATGAAAACCGTTGCGTGATGAAGAAGTTTACGGAACAACAGACAAAATAAAACAAGGATTGTGTTTTACACTTTTTATAAATGTACAAGAATCAAAAAACAAAGATATACCACTACTTATTTAGATACGTTTATCTCGACTTCCAGATTCCAGACTATAACTACCTAAGTCGTAATAGACACAAAATCTAACCATTTTATAAAGAAAATACGTTGTTAGTTCCGGCTTAATACCTGGCTGTCAGAACCCTTTCCAAACAACCGTAATTCGGCACCGAATCCGCTGGTAATCCTGGTGAACCGAGTACAAATCCATGGAGTAACCGCACGCAACGAGATTAATTATGATACACCCTGTCACAGATTATTGATGACTAGCTTAGTTCTTATGGCAAACGAAAAATTAATGTTACTTTGTAGAAATCATTAGGTATTTTGGAATAAATCTTTCTTTTTCAAAATAACTCATCCTGACCAGATCCTCATCTGGTCATTTCATTATAAAATTGTGTAATACGCATATTGTGTAAAATACTTTCCATTAGTGGACATCTTTTAGCTGATGATATTGATGAATTTAATTAGGGAGTACTTAATAAATTGGGTAAATTGTTAAAAACTTGAAGCAAGATTTAAGGTATCATAATAATAACATAATTATGTCACTACGATATTTCTCACCTCGTTAATCTATTAATGATCTTATAAAATAATTCAAAAACAATTCATTAATAATATATTTAATCTTTCCAAAGATTTGAAAGTAAGTAAGTACCTAAATTCTAATCTATTAGGCGCAAAGGAATTCGAACCGCAAAATTTATAGCCGAGACTCTTTAACTGGTTTAAAAATAGAGATTTATATGGCAATCTCCAAACCACTAAGTAGGGTTTGATGCGGCTCTGATCTTTATAGTCATGAAGAACATCTAATCGTTTCTTAAATATCTTAGTGTCTATAAAGCGTTTAATTTGATTGATAAAAGGACGTCTTATTTTACACGTTATATCTATACTATTAAATAAAGCGAGAGATTAATTGTTTGTTTGGTTGAACGCGCTAATCTCTCGAACTACCAGACGAATTAGAAAAAATATTTTTGTGTATGATAGACCAGTTCTCGAGGAAGGTTTTATGCTATGTAACATCACGCTACTGGCGGCGGGAGCAGAGCAGTAAGGGAAGACGCGGGTGAAACCGCGCCGCGGAAAGCTAGTAATTACATATATGAAAGGCTATACTTTACAGTAATGTTATAAAGCTGATGAGTTTGAAACGTGCTAATCTCTGCAATAGTATAATATGTATGAATATGTATTTATTCATGAAGAAGGTTACTAGCTATTTAACATTATTGTACCACCCCGGCACCCGCTCAAGCTAAGCAACGTAAATAACGCGTGTAAACCCGCTTCGCGTACAAATAACAGTATCTCAGTAATAACAAGAAAAAACGTAGTCAGCGTGATTTTTCTCAGGAAAACTATATAATACTTCTACTGATATATTATGTATTTCATGGGTTCAGTAACAGGTAAAGTTTCAACAAGTAAATTGTCTTAGCATTATAATAACTTCATAAAAGATGACAATTCAAATCGAAAGTAAGCTTGCCCGTCGTCAGTCCTTAATTAAATGAATCACTAGCGCAAGTCCGAGATAACAATGGACAAATCCAATTCTCTGAGTAATTACTTATCTCGGGCCACACCAAGATAATGGGTGCCTGTGCACATCGTTACACATGTATAACTGTATTACTCTTTGTCACTGTGACATATAATCTGTTACTCTTACGGATATTTATACAATAGTCATTACTTCACTAGAAGATGTAGAATAGAACACAAAATATTTTAAAAAAATATTAACAGAATACTTACATTTACTCAATTTTTACAATTACAAGCAACCGTAACAGATGTGTGTGTATGAAAATATTTATGAATGTTGAAGAGGCAAAAAAGATATGTTTAGATCGCAGCAAATGGCGTTCTACAGCCTCTGCTTATACCATTAATGGCAGACAAGCGTGAAGTTATATATGTATGTACAAGTATGTATCTTTATTCTAATGACTTCTCAGTAGACTGACGACGCGATAAAGGGCGTTGGCAACGAAAGAATGAGCGACTCGCGAGCGATCAAAATGTTAAATGTTATTTTTAGTAAGCCTATGTCTATGTCTTTGGTATCAAATGATGAGAATAATTCTGCGTTTACTAAAAATCTATGTATCTCCATTTCTTTAAGTAACAAAAACGCAAAACCGCTCATTGATTTTTTTGTTATCCGATATAAAAGGTTGTATTCATGGAGGTATAGTCTATGGCAGCTTTATCAGTGCTATGCAACCTAGATAAGCGTGATACGGAGACTTGTTATCGTGTGAAATTTACTATATATTGGCAATACGATGCAATGTGCAGCGCAAATTGAACTATAATGTCCGAATGAACCTGAGGATGTAAATCCTGAAATATTTTGCGATGCCGCACCGCACCGGCTTGGTTTACTAAGCGTCTGTTCTACACTATAAGCTACTGTCTAATTTTGTTGTCTGATCTTGTCAATAAATTTAATGTCCTCCTATCATACACAGTTTGCTTCATGAAATGCAGATGCACCCCTGAAAGTAATCCTGGCGGCGCCCATGTAAACATAAACATAAACATAAACATGTCTATAGGTTATAGGTAGTTACCACATAACATCAGATGGGTAGGTATAGTATACATGTTAACACCAAAGTTGTAAATAAACATGTCTGAATCCTTTTCCTAAATGTTATTCATTTCATTTCATAATTCATACCGCCCGTCGGACTTGGTTTGTCTAATTTAATAACATCTATAGCTCTAAAACGTAATTTAATAATACAGTTGGTCTTGTGTTCACTCCACTATAGTACGGCGCCTTACCCGTAATTATTTTTAACTGGCAATTTTGAAGCCATTTAGCGTTGGGTATCTACTCTTGAAATAGCCAATTTTTAATTTTTGCCAAATTGATTACTTTGCGTAGTGCTATTTTTATAATACATTGATAGACTAACAGCTAAGACTCGTATTTTATATACAACAGCAGCAAATTTAAATATGGTGAAGATAAGGGGTTACTATAATAGCCTTACATTTGCAATGCGAAACGCTACGCTGCACTTAGGCACGATTATTGGCCTAACGATCGTTTCTGTTTAGCAGAACATGACAACCTCGGGGAATTGTGAAGACATCACCTACTCCAGCAAGAAAATAAAATAACCAAGCATCGTTATTTAGTTGCCGTAGAACTGTTACTGCGAAAAGATTTCTGACTTAAATTAAACGTATTTACTGTGTTTTACATTTCTTAATTTAAACAACTTTTAATTATAATCATTCAATTTAGTTCTCCAAAATTATTTTCGGAAATTTTTATTATAATTAGTTAAAAGGTTTTATAGAAATATAGATTTTTGTATTTTTTTGTAATTACATTTCTTAGTATATTCTGAGAGTACGTATTCTTAGTGTAGTGCCTTTGACAAAGAAACACAATTATTTCTATATATTTTATTGCTAAAAGGCATTATTTTAGTCGAAAGATGTCCGCCCTGTACTAATACATCGGTTACGCATCTTTCGCAGGTCACAATAATGCACTTATAAAGATGACACAGCTATGATTTATAAACCAGTTCTTATATTTAGCAATAACATGAATAGCAAAACTGGCTATAACTCACAGAGCCGGTTCGTGGCTACCCTAAGAGTGAAGTCATAGAGCTTACATCATAAATCATAACGCAATAAAACTGAATACCTAAGCGACTTGTTCCACTTTTATCGATATTAATAAACATATAGGCTGGATTTAGTCTGTAATTAATTCGGTAATAATGTTAATAGGCTAAGACATATAGAATTTTTTCTTAGTACATTTTTCGCCCAAATAAGGAAAGAAAAATTTCGATTCAAGAAAAGACACAATAAGTATTGTGTTTAAAACTGTTGAGTAGCTTTCATAAAAGAAACAATAATAAGAGAGATTGTTTCCCTGGTCGTAATACAACCTTCTTCTATTTGTACACAGTGGACAAAGGTCGGTACTTTTGCGGTTTACGAACGGCGGTTACCACTGAAATATCAATGCGCCGTTAGTACGTCTGTCAGCATTTGTAATTAAAAAATATCCCTTTCTTTCGCACGTAGATAAATTCTTTAAAATTATGTGCAAATTTAACTTTTCAGTAAAATTATCTGCGTTTTATAGCAAGTATATTCAAAATCCAATTTTCTAAAGGGCAATTTTATGTAAAATGTTGAAAGTAAGCCCAGAATTCACGTTATCAAGAGCTAAATAACCGCCCGACAGTTTGCAGACTAATTCAAGTTTTAGACAAAAATTTTCGGCATCCCACACAATTATACTCTTAAAAGGACTCTGCTCGAATTGGCGCGTTTACCAATTTCAACAAAATAAAAGAGGATGGAAGGAAAAGCTTTTCGAAACTTTAAATATACAATGGAAGATATTAAATGTTTGTTGTTCATCTGCGAGTTTGGTCATTATTTACTGCCAAGGTAAACTAATGTACCTACTTTACACAATGGTTAAAAGTTACAGTAAATCATTAGTAGGTAGGTACCTAATAAAATAAAGTTGTGTCATTAGTGTAGTTTATAAAGTTTTGCCCAATCGATTAGCAGTACCTGCATGCTTATAGCTTTAGACCTTGACATGGATTGACTTTCTCCATTTTAGGAAGCTTAACATATTAAACAATCGTTTTTGTAACGCGATTTCTTTCAACGACTGTAGATTATAGAGCTCACGACTACCTACAATATTTTACAAATACAAAGTTTTCTTGTTACGACATTATGATGGGTTATAATAGGCATTGATATACAAAAATAAGGTTTTTTGTATATCAATATAAGTAGGTAATAATTAGGTAAAGCGCGTATTGTGGCGATTGGCAATCATGGTAATATCATAAACACAGGAAGTTTCATTTGTTAGTGTTTTGCATAAATCGGCTGATATGAAGCGATCATTCGATATCTCTACTTTTATTATCGAGATTATTTTATTATATTCGCGATAAAATACCCAGTGCACATAATAATTATCATACGAAAACAATTAACACCAACAAAATGTAATTTTCTTTTAAATACCTACCTATCATGGCGTATATTAACTGCAGTCTTAGAGAAAAATACAATAGGTACGCGCAAAGGGCAAAGCTATTATTAAGTGCAGCCTTTATCTAATCTGTTATTATCAGTTCAATAATGTGCTCGCTATAGTGATGCCTACAGGTGCTTCACTACACAGTAATCAGACAGTTTCTGCGTAATAATAAAAATACCTAGCGGTGCTTCAAGGTATGGCTCCCTAAATAAGCAGATTACGCTCTTAATAGTCCTAATAGATTATATGGTCAAGGCTGCACACTGACGTAAGCGAAATAACGCCAATCACGAACTATACTCGTAATCGTAAGTAGGAGTTAGTTTTGAGAGCCAAGTGAGACATTGTGCACACACGAGTCGCGGAATGCTCGACTGCCAATGACGTGACAGAGAAACATCAACAAAGTCGTGTCATCGGAGATCTGCGGATGCAGCGTCGTCTTGCGAATGTTTTGATTGTTTTGGTATGCACATTGAGTGGGTGTCGTCACTCGTCAGTGGGCCAGCGTGCGACGTGCGACGCGCGACGTGCGTACCTACGTACAGTTTACACAACAGAGGCTGCACGCGATAGCCGTAACCGTCGCTAGCTCAGGTGAACCGCTTGTATAAATACGCCACCGGCACTGGAGCATAATCGCCCCTCCCCCGGAGGCCGCGGAGCACCGTTGCTCGCGTGCCGTTCATCGCCATTATCTGCGGGACCTTGGGCCGCGCCGCGCGATAAAACCACTCACCTTTTTGATTTGAAAGTGGTCGGGGCGCAGAGTCTCCTGGATCTCCTGTTCGGTCCCGCGCGGTGCCGCCTGCACCGAACTGCGGAACCCGTCCAGCACCCCCTTGAACGTAAACTTCTTCATCGCGAATAAACGAGTAGCGGATCCTTTGTCCGAAGGCCGCTCGCGCCGGCCGCGGCTACATCACAGCCGTCCGCCGCGGACAGCGAGCCGGTTTTGGCGGAAGGAAGGTCGGTCGCTCCCGCGCTACACGCCGCCGTTAGTGCGCAGGCCGCCCGGGGCCGCCGCCGACGCCGCCACGCGCCCGTCACGTTGACGATCGACGAAAACTAGGCGAGGCACCGCCTCCGGAATGTACGGCAATGCGGCTTCGCTCACGGATCGATAGCTGGGATAGCAGCTACACACGCGCACTGGCGACACGCTGTCAGCGAGGCCGCCGCGGACTGGCCGGAAAGAGCGCGACGCGACCGATCGATGCGCCCGGCTCCGCTCGGGAAAGAGATGAACACATATTGCGCATGTAGGCGCGTCTTGCGGAAGAAAAATTTCACAGCTGATAACCAAATAGTTCCGCATGCCACCGCCAAGAGGCGCGCAACACGACAACGTGTGTGTGACAGTTCACAGCTGTCAAATGTCAAGTCAACATTTGATTGAACATTGTCAACCCGGACCCGGCGCTTGGTTGCAGCAGCAAGTGGCAGTAAGATAAGGAATCTAAACGCTAAATTCAAGTATTTTTATTATAAAAGTGTTAAATTACAATGTCGTTCAAAATAATAGTGAGGAGTGTGAAAACGATGAGTTACGTGGGGAGCTATAAAAAGATTAGAGATCGGCCGTTCAGGTAAGTTGTTTACTATTTTATTTATTTATTTTTATACTGGGGTTAGAATATTCAGAATGCCGTCATAATTAGCAAAGAACTGTGTAAACTGGGTTAAATGTTCTCAAATAATACCTAATAAGTAGCACAGAATCAACCAAAACTATAATTCTATGTGAAATTGCGTACGTGATCCAAAAGTATTAAGTCATCAATAAGGTAGAAATCGAGTACATAGGCTCAAAAGAGATGTAATCGTGACGATAAGTATTTAGGTAAATACGTGACATTTTAGTATTATACCATCTACAATATAAAAAACATTTATTACACACGAACTCTTAGCTTGTGATAAGTCTGTCACACAACACAAATGACCTTGAAATTATGTTTACATGTTTCCATTCGCACATTCCTGAAAATAATTCTTATTTGTATTGTAGAACCTATTTGGCAACTCCTAATTTTCAGAGTATTTTTGACATTGCAGGCTATATTGTGCAGCGCTTATAGGCACAGGCTTCATGGCATACAGCCAAATGAAAAAAAATAAAGCAGAGATGAAAGAAATTCTGCAGATTAAAAACTACATGGCTGCACCTATCACTCCATTAGCTGAACTAGAAAAGAACCAAAATGATATGAAAGCTCAAATGGAGTTGCTTATTATGAGAATACAGGCTGAATTTTGTAGGGCTTTAGAAAAAGAGGAAGATAAGGTAAGACCATGTATTGTTACCTTCATTATTCTATTTTAGAACATACGCTTATTTGTATTGTCCCTTATAAGTTTCTTGTTGGAATTTATATTTGCATTTAGATTCTAATAGGAAATAAATCTGAATATTATAATATTTGTTACTAGACTTAAAGACAAAATAATGATTTTTGAAAGCATTATTATATGAACATGACTCAAAACTCAAAAAACTATTGTTATGCTACCACAAACAATTAGAACAAACTTCATTAGCTATTATTACATGTATATTCGTCAGGTGATAATTTCACATTATTGTTAGTCCCTTAAATATAACAAGGTAGGTGTATTACCTATCTAAATAATTGGTTTCCTTGTAGGCTTGGACTGATGACAAAACGGCAGATGATTATGATTTTGAGAAAGACATGTATGTTACATCACCGGTATGCTGTTTATATACTTATTTAATTTTCATTTCCTTTATTTTTTCTATGCCTAGACTATTTTTATTATTAATAGTTTGTGGTTAAACTTAGTTAGATTTTTTATTATGTTGATTAGATTTTTTTATATATTGCCTACCAAAGTGACTCCATTCTGCCTGATGTTACCATCAGGCAGATGTACCGTATGCACTTAAGCAGTCAGTGGAATCCAGAAGTGGTGGACCTAATTCCAAAAGCCAAACTAAATTTATTGTTTAGTTAATATAGCAGTGTACACCATACCTAATCCATAGAATGTGTATGGTTTTATTAAGAATTTTTTTATTTTGATCTTAAGTTTTGAACAGTAAAGGTTACTTGAAACTGATGTTCGTTGATTAAACTAACACTGGCTCTTTTATCTCACGAATTTTTAATAATGTTCTTTCTAGATATTAAAGTGTTGTATTATATACGTGTGTCGTAATGCTGGCAGGTTTATTAACCCGCGCACTTGTTATTTAGCTATATAAAGAAGTATAAGAAGCGGCGCCGCGGCGTTTATCTGTGATAAATGATAATATTAAATTTGTTATTTTGTTAACATGTTATAATTAGGTTCCACACATTAGGAAAACGTGTAATGATAGTGAAGTTCAGGCAATAAATAAATAAAATAAATAAAATTATAATAATATCAACGAGAATGCAAAAGGACGCGATTGGAAACTTTGTACCCATCTAATAGGTAGGCTTACAAACCAAAAATGCGTACTTATGTAGGCATATGTTTTTAGTTCACCTTCATTATGAAACCGCGAAATTAATTGCAATGTCATCAGCTTATTTTAATTAATATTGCAGTTACATTTAATATAATGTAGATGTGTACTGTATAGCGTGTACACATGTATTCCAGTCTAAATACAAAGTACAGTTTTAAGCTATCTTTAATATGACGACTGAAGTCGTAATGGTTATTGTTGAGTTTTTATCTGCCACTTATCGGGAGTCTATCAAGATGTTTTGGCTCAGTCATGTGGGCTATCCAAGTTAACCTTGGAATTATTGATATGCTGCGAAAAATAACATCGTAAGGAAACCTAGCATAAAACAAAAATATAGCATAGAGCATCCTAAGGATCGGGGTATTGTTGTCTAAACAGCTTGACGCTTCGATTATAAAGTTCTAGAGGTTAGATCACAATCGCTCACTGCAATATTGAATACTTCTGTGGTTCGGTGGTACTGTGTAGGGACTGCCACGTAGAGGTCGCGGGTTCGATTTCCGCTCAGTGCAAATATTTGTGTGCATGAACATGAATATTTGCATTGGTCTAGGTGTTACGTAGAAACACCCAGACCAATGCGGATTTGCTGGTCTGTCGATACTTTACGGTGTAACCTGGTCGAAACGTCAAGCAAAATAAGGTGTGTAAATACCTAATGCATGATCGCGTGAATTCCCGTATATTGAGATTTACTATATCATGCAACGCGAAAGTTTAAAAGTAAACAAGCTATAAATGCTTACTTTGGGTCTAAATGGCGTTGTGTTGTTTATTATTATTATATATTATTAATATACTGATAGTTTCTCAGCTAGTCGTAACCAGCAGATGTGACAAAAATACATATATCCTACCTACCTATGTACATTTTGTTCTACTTACGAAACCATAAGCATAAGATACAGACTAGTTAGTAAAAAAAAATCTTATCTAAAATCGTAGCCCTACTTAATTCTGTGACTCTAATGATAGCGTATAATATACGTAACGATCCCACTAGCAACTGTTAGTAAAATATGCATGCAACGTAGCAGTCGTATAGTTTCACTAGCGTATTTAATCAACCGAATAGTGCCGGTCAAATTATCACATAGAAAAGTAAATAGCAAGGCAATCTAACAGGTCGAGCAGCAACGTCCGCTATTGCGATTACAATGCAACTAACAAGCGTGGCCTTACGACACAAAGCCTCACTTGGAGAAGGGCTATGCCCTGCAATGGAGGTCTGTTAATAAAAGTGATGAATAAAATCTGTCTCATAAAGAGATTTTGTTATTTAACTTTAGCTTTGTAATATAATAATAATTACTCAATAACTACACACAACGCCATCTAGACTTAAGCATATATTATAAGTAGCTTGGTTTAAGAGTTTTAGAATTCGTACTTTATATTTTTGTAAATACATACATAATAAACATAGAAACCCTCAAACTAATAATAATTGCACTGAGCGGGAATCGAACCCGCGACCCTGTGCGTAGCAGTCCGTACACAGTACCACCGAACCACAGACTACGCAGTCAAATAAGATTGGTTTTATAGACGGAAGCTAGGTACGTACCATAACTTACTTTACTGTATCAGCAGGCACCCACTGAATATAAGCCTCACCTAAAATAATGTTTGCTATAGTCAGCACAGTAGACAGACGAACAGTGACGGTGAGTAAGATGATAATTCATATTCAGATGACACTGGGAAGTGATGTTTTGATTCCTTATTCTAAACTAGACACCACATAACCGACGAATCCTTTAGATGTATAATTTAATCTCTTCATTTTTGTTAACAACCTTATCTATTTTCACGGCAATTTCAGGAGGCCAAATTCAAAGTGGATCGCTGGAGGCGTAACGAAGGTGGCGGCGGTATCACTTGCGTGCTGCAGGACGGTCGCGTGTTCGAGAAGGCGGGGGTCAATATATCTGTGGTGTCAGGGAAACTGCCCCCCGCTGCGGTACAGCAGATGAGAAGCAGGTTTGTTGCTATTATAATCTTAGGTATAAGTATAATTACTGAAACTTAAAGTACGTGATACAAGTATTCTGCTCATCTGGTAAGTTACTCTAGACATTGCCACTTTTCTTTAAGAATTTAAGAAACGGTACTAACGTCAGAACATAGACATCGTCAAGCCATCGCCGATCCTAAAAAATAAGGCGAGAAGGAAAAGAACCAAATAACAAAAATTGAGGACTTGCAACTAAGTATTACAAGTACATCGAAACCATTAATCAATAGATCTATTAGAGATAAAACGCATTTGACGTGGTGAGTTTAGGGATGGGTGACCAATTTCAAAACTCATTTCTCGTTTCCTGAAGTTATGTCGTCATCTCATGACAGCACGTGCAAGACCTAGTTATCATTTATTTATTAGCATAACCACGATGTTATCAAACATATTTTTTATGATAGGTAAATATGCTACTATTTCCTTATTGAACGTCATTGCAACTTGTTCTGATTGATAAGCTATCAATGTACTATCAATAGATCTTAAGGACATACATACGATGACACATACTTTTTGGATAACCCCGTTTACAATCACTAAAATAACTTCGAAAAGTTAAACTCAATTTCAAAGTAAAAGAAGAAGTAACGAAAGAAAAAACATTTAGGTATTTAGGGCATAAAAAAATACGACGTACACAAATAAAGTAAAAACCACTAAAAAACTAATAATCAAAGGAGTACATAAATAAAATTAATTCGCTTAAAACTAAATTATCTATAAACAAAATAATAATTAAGTGACCGTTGCCGTTCTGTCATACGCCATTATTTTACTCTAATATACCTAAGCTTGAAATACAAGAATAATATTTAAGTAGGTAGGTACACTTTGATAGCAAACAGAATTATCTTTAGCGTACCTATTTAGAGAGAAGTGTGTGATTGTGATGAAGTTATAGAAGAGTATGATTTGTTGCTTTTTTTGCAAAACATGTATTAGACGAATACGCGTGTAGCTCGGCAACACATTGCGGGATACCAACAATATTCTTACCCTTGTATCACATCTGATTACCCCTTTTGAGATATAACTATAATCTTATGTTATATGTTTAAGATTATCAAATATTACGAAACAATGTAAAACTTATAAATACATTTAAATCCTCTATAAATGTGTGACAAATACTCATATCTGATAAGATTAGGTATTATTTAATAAAAATAATATCATACAATCTTCAAATTCAATACGAAAACTAATAGCCGTATTCCTACTGCATTTCCTTATATGAATAAGAGCACCGAAGATCTTATCCTTATTCTTTTCTTCATAGTCGGCAACGGCCTGTTATAGTTTACTAACCATTGTTTAAGAAATCTTTAGAAAACACTGCTATGAACGTAGGTTACGGTGCATCCAAACCGTAGTTACTCCTTGTTGATCAACGTTTCCAATTGTTACTGAGCAACATCAGTGTTGGTTGGAGCCTTGTTGCTACCATACAACTCTCTTGAAAGATCTTGATAAATGATAACGCCTTAATGGTTATAAAATTTTTATTACTTGAACTACACGAGTTTTCACTTGGTCTCACTTGCTACGACTGAACAATGAATAATATGTAATAATGTTAAGTGCTGACGCGGCGACATGTACGGTAATTGGGCCGTACAATCGGATAACAAAAAGTTATTTAATGTTAGTAGTTGTCTTGTTTCTTTTTGTTGATCAACGTTGCTCTTATAATTAATAACATTTGTTATATTTTGTTAATGTATGTTATTGGCGATATGGACGCGATGAGTAACAATCAACAAATAGTAATAAGGAGCCACAAGTTACAGATTGTTATATAATGTTACCGCGTTGCACAGTGTTGTTCCACAAAAGTTAACTGCGGTTTGGATCCACGGTTACAGCAACACGTAACATCAGGTACTTATTTGGCACCTAAATTGTGTAAAATGCAGTTTTTCCTAAAATATAAAAAGGAATCGCTGAATGTGTTGTTAAGCGCAAATCTCGGAGAGCAGCTGAACCGATTTCGCTAATTCTTTTTTTATAATATTCCTTGAAGTACGAGGATGGTTCTTACGGAAAGAAAAATTAAAAATATCGCCTGAAAAAAAAAGTACTTTTCTATATTTCCATACAAAAGTATCTTTATTTATCCCAAAATGTTGAAAAAATGTCAACCCGTGCGAAGCCGAACTTTGGTAAGCAAGAATACGCTTTATTATACGGACCATCTGATGACCTATAGACATGAAACAGTCATGTCTATAGGTCACTATGCAGAAATATTGCTTAAAAATTCAATTAAGCCTTTTTCGACATAAGGGAAGGAAAGAAGGATTAGGGGGTAGTTAATAATAGTAAAATACATTGTGTCATTAACTTCTAGAGGCAAGAACCTTCAAAATGCTGAGCTGCCTTTCTTCGCGGCGGGTGTGAGCGCCGTGATCCATCCACGGAACCCCATGGTGCCCACCATTCACTTCAACTATAGGTACTTTGAAGTCGAAGACAAAGATGGTGAGTATCTTATACGAGTATAGGTAGGCATTCTTTATAATTAAGTGTATGGCCTGCGTCTCTTTGCATGCTATTTGAAATTGTAATTTATAAAAAATTTAACAATCTGGCGATGTAAATGAGTGGCATAAGTTTCTTTCTAGTTCTTCTCACGGCTCTACCCCGTCAACGAATTAGGTGAGGGATAATTGATTTTAACGTTTATTAGTCTCACCGATGTGATCTTAAAGAAAAAAACGTTATTCTATTCTATTCATGAGCTTTAATTGCCACGCTTGTTTAAGGCAGATTGACAATTTTAGACTATTTTTTATTAGTAAGTACCTACTGGTTTCTTTACGCTGTTTCCTTACCGAGAAATTACATTACTGATTACAGTATTACTGATATTATGAGTTTGAAAAAGTCTCATTTTTACTTGCCCGGTTTCGAACCCATGACCTCGTGTATCTGCCTCAACCACTTAGCCATCAGGACTTGTTTTATTATGATTTGGTTTATTTAAGTGAAATTACATACAAATTATAATATGAAATACAATACGTACCTACATTTAACGTTTTTAAACAAATATTTACTGTATTTAAATATTTGTGTTTACAGGTGTGCAATGGTGGTTTGGAGGTGGCACAGACTTGACTCCTTATTACTTGAACGAGGACGACGCCAAGCATTTCCATATCACACTGAAAAATGCATGTGACGAACATGACTCTACTTATTATACGAAGTAAGTTATACTAGAATGTTTAATTGTACTGCCTAGGAAATCGTGGGCTAAAGTAATATGTATAAATGCTTGTCGGCCTTGTAGGAGTCCATAAAATACGTCCACACGGCCATTATTTAAAGGCAAATCCAAAAAGCTACCAAAGCTACTAAATCAAATGTTATTTTTGATTGGCAGCACTGGCCGATATATATAAATATACACGCACGCGTCATAAAAAAATTATTTATTGAGAAAAATGTATTAGAATACCATAGTTGCTTGACAATGGATTTTGAAGCAAATAAAGTAATAATTTTATAGACATTTTAATCAACTGCAATGCTGCTTTTTGTGCTATTGCAACATATAATGTTTTAGTAGTTTTGTAGTAGCAGCGTAAACAGACCCCTCACAAGGTGGACCGATGATCTGATAGAGAGTAGTAGGCAACCGATGGATGAGGGTTGCTATGCCCAGCAGTGGACTTTCGGCTAGTACGATGATGATATTACACTGCTTATTCATTATTGTTGTCACAGATTCAAGAAATGGTGTGACGACTACTTCACAATTCCTCACCGCGGTGAACGCAGAGGCATTGGTGGGATATTCTTCGATGACATAGACACACCTGATCAAACGTCTGCATTCAACTTTGTTACTTCATGCGCTGAGGCCGTCATACCTAGCTATTTACCTATTGGTACGTATTACGAATGACTATATTATATGCAAAAATAAGCATGAGCACTAAAGGTCCTAATTTTTTGTTGCATATGCAAATAAATAACATGAATAGCCATATATTTTTCTATCGCGTATCACTTAAATTTTTCAGCTACAAAAGTTTGCTGTCAAGAGTGTTCGGTATAATTTCAGATTGATATCTCTACGCGCTCCCCAGAAAAAGGTCTTGACAGACAGACAGACGGACTGAAAAGAAAGTGGTCTTATAAGGGTTTGATTAATCCTCTTGAGGAACGGCACCCTAAAAATATTGATTTATTATTTTACGCTATATTTAGTGGAGAGAAAATTTTAAAATAAATAATATTATATATAACTTACCTTGTTGCAGTAAAAAAACATAAGGATGATGGCTACGGCTACCACGAGCGGCAATGGCAATTGCTGCGTCGTGGACGATACGTCGAGTTCAACCTTATATACGACAGAGGCACGAAGTTTGGTCTTCACACGCCACAAGCAAGATACGAGTCCATTCTTATATCTCTGCCTCTTAATGCTGTAAGATCAATCATTTTATTTATTCTAATTAATTTAAAATATTTTTTACTTACTCTCAAATAACATTTAACGTTTTTTAAACTTAAAATTTGAATTATAGATTAACCAGGAAACCAAAATTATAGATTAGATTCTCACATTAGACAAATTTTATGTGATCCATGAATAGCAGCGAGTTTGAATGTAGTCACTTAAGTTCGGTAATTCTATGCATGTGAAGATTTCCGCTACACAGGGCTTGTCATCGAGTGCAGTTTTTTTTAGTAAATATATACTTTTGTTGTCAGAAATGGGAGTACATGCACGAGCCCAAAGAGGGTTCTCCTGAAGAGCAGTTATTAAAAGTATTAAGAGAGCCAAGAGACTGGACACAGGGGACAACAAGCAACATGGAAACGACACAGAGAGCTTCAGTTTAATGACGCAATAACATTTGTTGGGTATGGGTCTAAGTGTCATACTATAAATCTAATCAAATGTATAAACGATTCATATTTTTGATGTTAAATTATACCTTTTAAATGTTTATTTTGTCTATTTGGTGTTTTATTCATACTTCTTTCTATGATTAAGATGACAAATATTTATAACGGAGATTGCAAATAATCTCTCAAAGAAGTCGAGGATTTCTAGTCGCATTAGTGACGTTAAAAATGGATTGCTGCTACCGTCAGCAATGTAACCACCGTTAACATCGGTGCAAACAAGCATGCGGTCCGCCCGCCAAACTATCAACGTAACCAATCTATGTCTCCTACCGTCATAGAGTACATTTATTTAATACATTATAATTATATGCTACCGTAACCAATCTACCGCTGCTGGTATATTATCTGCACTAATAAATGAATCTCTTTTTCCTTTGGCACAAGGCTAATAACGACTAGAATGTTTCTTTATACGTAGGCATTGTATATTTTTACAAGAAATCAAGTACCATTAACAATTTTAAATGTTTAAAAATTGTGTTGATAGTGTTCAATGAGCAAAAATATTGAATAAATTAAAAATTAAACATTATTTTCATTACAATAATATTTAATTGACTATCAGTCATGTTTATTGCATTGTAGTCTACTGTAAAAATGTAGTGAATAATTCTTGTACTAATTGTACTTAGTCTTATTTCAACTGCTGTACTTTATTTTATCTACATACTTCAGTAGTGTTTCTTAAATTTAATAATATTTTATTAAAGTATATTTGCTTTATAAATAATTTCTACTAAATCTAGTAGTTATTTAAAATTTCATACGGCAAAACCGGAATTCAAATGTCATTTAAATTGTCACTTTCTCGATGGCTGTATTGTTGTGAACGTAAATTTCATATTTTCATATTATTTAGTGTTTACTCAACAAGTTTCATTACTTACCGCCGATACAGACAAGCCATTGCCACCGTGACATAAATTGTTTCAAGTGATCGGTATTACATCGGGTATTCTATAAGAATTGTTAAAAATATCTGGCGCGCGTAACGGATGCATCATTTCCTACATTCCTTCGCCATAAACGTAACATAACGTTTGTTTCCTATGTGATGTTATTGCGAATTGGTGGTGGGTAGGTTAGGAAGATGCCGTTTAAGTTGAAGTTGAAAAAAACGCGGCAGTACAATGTAGCTTCTAAGAGTTTGTTTGTGATAAGTGTGGAACTGTTGGACGGTGGTGTTGCGGACTGTACGTTGTCGGTGGACAGCACTGGGCAGGAGTGCCTGGACAACGTGTGTCAGCGGCAGGCGATCAACCAGTCAGAGTTCTTCGGGCTGCGATATATTAACCGCAGTCAGCAGCCGCGATGGGTACAACTAGAGCGGCCTTTAAAGCGCCAGCTGGAGAAGTATGCGTCCTCACATCAGTTGTACCTACGTGTTATGTATTATGTGATATCCGGCACTAGTCTGATCACTGATGAAGTCACTAGGTATCACTATTTCTTGCAACTGAAGAATGATTTGATAGAAGGTAGAATTATTTGTGATTGTCAGCAAGCCGTGGTGCTGGCATCGTACAGTAGGCAGGCTGAGTATGGGAACCATGACCGAGAGAGGCATACTGTGGAATATCTCAAGAACCTGTTGACATTTCCTAAGCAAATGTTGGATGGAAGTCAGATAATAGATGGAAGTACACTGGCAGAGACGGGCAGGCTAGAGTGGCTTACCGAGGCTGTCATACAGCACCACATGGCTCTGCACAACATGTCACAGGTCAGTTTCAATTATGTTTAATTTACAAAACAATTATTATTATGAGAAAAGACTATATTTCTATATAACTCTTTTTTATAAACATGTTATACTGTTCACCTGTAAGTCTTTACTTTATTATTAACAAGACCATGATAATTGAATTCACTGATTTCACACCCTCGGTGACAAAGTGAAGTAAAATACAAAATATGATTTTAAGATATTAGGCTTTGTGTTTTTGCGCACAAGACTCATAATATTATTCTTTTTATATGTGCTTGTAAAACTTTTTTCACTGAAAGTGCAATTTCATCTTTTTACTAACTTTTACTTAAATTAAATTGAATACAAGTTACTTACAGTACAAAACTGCACATATTTACTTTATGCAACATCCTACTAATATTATAAATGCGAAAGTTTGTGTGTATGTTTGTTACCACTTAGTACCTAAATGGCTGAATCGATTTATTGAAAATTAGTATGTAAATAGATTTGGTGCCGGAAACAGACAAAGGCTACTTTTTATCCTAAAAATTGGTCCGGTTCGCAAGGGAGACAAAACTAATTTAAAGGTAGGCAAAGCCATTGTCGCGGATGAATGCGCGAGCGTCTCCCGTGACCCCGGCACTCTGGCCGTCTGGAGGAACACCGTGGGTTTTAGTCGGTACACCGGCCGCTGTCTCATTGTGGCCGGAGAGTCCGACATAACCCCCGCCTCGCCCAGGCGGGTGCGTACTCGTAATGAGTTTCCCACGGAAAAAAAAAAAAAAAAAAGGCAAAGCCATGGGGCGCTGCTAGTTTTTTCTATTAGTAATAAGTCTTTAATAATAGTTTTATAATAGTCTTTAATTATTGTTTTTCTTTTTACCATTGAACATGCTAGGAACACAATGGAAAATCTTTTGTTTGGGTGACACTAGTTGGGCCACATGGTATTCAGCCTGCCATGAAGTTTATTATTCAGTGGGGTCCAGGAATAGTGGGCAACATCTTAATAGCCATCAAACTGGCATGGTGACCTCCATTATGACAGTTTTATGCCATGCTTCTCACATCCTGTTTACACCATCAAATATAACAGGCTAATAATAGTTGCATAAATTTGGAATATCCCAATCCACATAGTACCAATGCTTCAATGTTATGATATTTTACTACAACAACATGCTGTCTAAATATACTTCACACACAGTCCTGTTTGCAATGTTATTTATAAAATGTATTCTCATATTCCAAATATACCAATGACCTTACAATATACATGGAACACATCAAATTTGTTGAACTGTTACAAATGGCGGTTATAAAGCTATATTGCACACTGAGTTTATGTTATATATTTAGTCATTTTATGTGAGAATAAAGGAAATTTACTTGTATTATATATAACATAGTAGGGTATAGAGAGAAGGTTACTGCAATGCAACACTACACAATTGGTCCCAGTTCCTTGACATAAGAAAAAATAATTGTGGCAAGACTTGGAGCTAAGATTTAATGATAATTTTAGTCAGTCACATAAACAATATCTACTTTATCATGAGATAATTATATAGTTTCCTTATGGGAGAGGTCTATTTCCAGTAAGGGAGTTTTAAGCTTATTTTTTTATACATACATAACTTCACGCCTGTCTGCCGTTAATGAGGTAAGCAGAGACTATAGAACGCCAATTGCTACGATCCAAACATACCTCCTTTGTCTCTTCAACATTCATTAATCTTTTCATACACACATGTCGGTTACTTGTGCTTGTAATTGTGCCTTTTGTCTACACAACACCTATTTGGTCCGCATATGTTCGTCTAGGGCGTCTACCCCTATCAACTATCCCAGTCATTTCCACTCCATAAATCTTTTTCGTTATTCTACTTCCATCCATCCGTTCCACATGTCCAAACCACTTAAACATACTCCTTTTAATTATAGTCACTATACCATCATTCAATCCACATTCTACTCTTATCACGCTATTCCTTACACTATCTGATAGATTAATTCCACACATGCTTATAAATATACAACAATAACATACTTAACCTATAATGGTACCTTAGTTGCTTATGAATGTATGAAGAATTTTACACTTGGGTGGTAATTTTAAATTCCTTATCAATTGAGCCACAAATATTTTGACTTTAGTATGCTAGTGAAACATTTACTGTGTCATGGTCTTTTCATTGATGACACACAAAATTCTGACGAAGTACTACGACAGAGCTGTTTCATAAATTAAACAACAGAAAATATTTGATATAACTTGCCTTCCAGGGAGGGACTTTGGCGTTAGCCCGTCACATATTGCAGCTCAAATCGATATAAACAAGCAAAAGCCATTGCAAAATCGCGAAGTCTTGATCATAAGATACGTTAACCATTACTTAAGCTTCCAAGGCAGGTGTACAGCTGGTAGAATACAATCTAGTGTTAAAGAGAACTTGTTTATTATTAAATCTAACCCTAATTTTTAATTAGAGCTATCGATGTCACCCTTTTCGGGCACCAACTCGTGGGCAACCTGTCATGAAGGTGAAACGTGTCCTCTACTGGAGATAGGCATTCCCAAAGTTACGCCACTTTAGGCGATCGTGAGCCTCGCTCATCCATCGGGTGCTCACTACCCTTATTAGTCGTTCCACCCACGTCCACTCAGGTCTGCCCACGCTGCTTTTTCTGGTACATTTACGTTACGAAACTCGTTTGCTGTAGTCTGAATACGTGAAAAGCTTCTATACAGCTTACATTGCAAAACTCTTAGTAAAAATGGAAATTACAGACAATTCCCACAGTTGTACATCCAATTACAGTTTGTTTGTTAAACCAGATTAATTAGATGTAATATACAGCATAACATGTTGTAATCTACTTTGTAATCTGATGTGAATTTATGACTGCTAATTTAGCCAGTTGGTTTGGTTGACTCATAGTAATTATCATGTCGTAAAGCAATGTCTAAACAGATCATTTACAATAATGAATATACTCTCTTATAAAATACTAGCTGTTGTCCGCAGCTCCGCCCGCGTGGATGTCGGTTTTATCTCTGTTTACATTGATGATTTTTTATACAATTTTCATCCCCTATTTCAAACCCTATAAGCCATTTTTTGACGATAAAAAGATAGCCTATGTTGTTCACCAAGATCTAATCTATCTCTATCAAAATCGGTTCAGTGGTTTAGGCGTGAAAGCTTAACAGACAGACAGTTACTTTTGCATGTATAATATTAGTATGGATCTGCGTTTTGTTCGATCAAAAGCATTAGGCCCTAATATTCACTTGTTCTCCTTATCTCTTATTTCCTTCTCCTCACATCAACGGCTTGGTTGTGATTAAGCATTTTTGCAATTTACAGAACACAGATATAATATTAAGGACTGTCTCTGTGACGCAGCAGATGAAGCGCAAGCACCTGTTGTGAACGATGGTTTCATTTCACGGGAGAAAAATATTGTGAGATTGATAAATGTTTGTACCGATTCTGGGTGTATTTTGTCCGTTATGTGTATGTTTGAAAAAGTCCACCGTGACACGGCTTTTTACCTACGGCGTGAGTTCTCGTTTAAGGGCGTTCCGTCACATATGACCTTGAGCGTTTCGCTTCCTAACCACCAAACAAACCAAAAAAAACATGAATTTGTAGAATAAAAATATGAGTGTATTTAGTGTCTGCTAATTGTATGTTTGTATAATTCATTAACAGTTTTCAATACATAATTAATTAAAATAAAACTGCGACAAGTCCCAAATTAATGCGTCGGAATCACAGCCGAGTGACCCCAACGCTTTTGAGGTCCCTGATCGACGATTTCCTCTATCAGGTGGGCCCCACTGGCTGGGTCGTAATGGGCAATAAAGTCATTAAATATCGTTACCTTTTTATTTAAACTTTGCTTCGAGGAACAAGAGTGGAATACTGGAGAGTTTACTAAAAGATAAATTAAATGATTTAATAAATTTTTATGTGCAAAATTTATTAAAATAGAGCACAACATGACATCACCATGGCATCAGAAGCACGGCTACTGCACGGTTGTTGGTTGTGTTTCTAGTATCTTTCGCTTCTGAGGCCTAAAAGCGGCTGTTAACATTTACTATAACTGCAACGTTTGCAACACCTACACTCACTCTTTAAGTTCTGTGCTTTAATCAATCGCGACCGCGTAAATATTTTGGTGTAGATTATTAGAACGGAATAATTGATTGGCCGCTCTTTATAAACCTCTGTAGTGTCAAATTGGTTACTCACCTGTCACCTTGCTCCTCTGCGCCTCCTGCCACCTATACATCTATGTATATACTATAATATTAAGCGGAAGAGTTTGTTTGTTTGAACGCGCTAATCTCTAGAACTAGCAGTCGAGTTTTAATAAATTCTTTTTCCGTATGATAGCCCTGTTCTTGAGGGAGGTTTGGTCTGGCGACGGGAGCAAAGCAGTAAGCAAAAACGCGGGTGAAACCGCGCCGCAGGAAGCTACTTACTTAAAACCGACGACAATCTACATATTGATCATTTTTACATTTCTCTATTTTACATATTTCGTAATCTTATACTGCATGTTTGGAATATTGTTCAGCGTCAATGATTACCTGGCAGTCTGTAATGCCTCCTATGTGCACAATACGTTTCACTATACTCCATATTTAGATATACACGAAATTATTATCTTTTATATGTTCACTAATATATTAATTAATAAGGAAAATGACTACCGCTTCTAAACAGTTTTACACGAACTGTCTAAACACTATTTGTTTGCACTTTGTATGAAAAATACAAAATTATGACGTCACAATTTTGAGTTAAATGGCGTACAATCGAAAAGACTAAAGCGTTTGACATAGCTGTATTGTCACCTATTTACGAGTATACGCAGCAGAATTAATTGCTGGACATAGGCCTCATCAGTTGCCCACCATTATCAGACCGTTATTCCACCTATAGTTCATCCATAGGTACTTAAACGTCACGCCACTGTATGATAGCATGCACTCCCATAATTTAACAGCAATTTGCCACGAACACTAAAGTTTAACAGTTTTACTAAACACAGAGGAGCGACGACATTACCATTTTATATTTTTAACCTTTTTATAAAGTTCAAATACAACAAAAATGAAATGAGACAAATTACGCAGTAGCTTATCCGTCGCTATGTGACATTAGGGTAAAGCTAGTTTTTAAAATAAGTAAATTATATGCAAATAGAAGTCTAGCGCAGTTCGTGTAAAGCAGTACAAGTATCATACGTATATTACATAGCATCACGTAATTTCTTAATGGGTAAGCAGACGTCTGACTAAAATACATTTCGACGGCTATAAAATAGACAAGAAAACAGCGATTTTGCTTTAAACTATTCGGAGATTGAGTTAAACTGATTACATCAATATAAATGATGAGCTGAAATAATTAGGTAAGTCCAATGTTACGTAATTACGTGTTTCCAAATAAGGATATTTGGCATGTAACAAAAATATAGCAGAAACGCTCATAGGTAGGGTTGTTCACCGAAAATCAACGTAAAGATAAAAAAGGTATAACATTATCCGAGATTAAGTACATCGAACAAACACACCGGATTACTTACGTTGGATTATTTTAATTCATAAAACAGTCATGTGCGACAAGGTGATGTATCGAATACGTTATGTTCTTTTGCATGCTAACACACGGGTGGTTAGCTCATTGCGCCGGTATGGTATGGAATATTACCGTTACCATACCAATTGATTCGAGATGGTAGACATTTACAATTTATTGAATGACGTTTTACTATCGCTGCTCTTGTTTCGGCCCCTTTACATGCCATAAAAGCCTTAATTCTTTGAAGAGGTAGGCAGAGGTTTACATTCCTATTTTCCAGCTATCTTGGGTCTCATGTAACAGACAGTGTGTCTTTGACATTTACCGAGCATAATCTCTCTCTATCCCAAAAAAAATCGCAACAAATTCAATATTATCCAACCGAGAGATGGATCTTTAGAGCTGTGATTGGTATTCCGTTCACAGTCTCGCTGAGCCACCGAGGTAGTCGATATGAAATAGGTATTTTATACCACTAAGTTATTCGTGCAGTCAAACATCTATTAATTGGTGCGTTAAATGTGAATACCACGACCGTTACTCGGTTAATAATCTGGCACTATGTTTTCTCCCTGACCATGACACATATTAAAAATATAATACGCAATATGCACATATTTACAGCCTCTATATTTAATAATAATAATAGTACCAGCCTATTTACTGTCCCACTGCAGGGCAAAGGCCTCTTCTCATATAGAGAAGGTATGAGCATTAATCACCACGCTTGCTCAAGGCGGATTGGCAATTTCAGACATTGTCCAGGTTTCCTCACGATGTTTTCCTTCACCGTTAGTCAGAAATGTCCAAGATAAACTTAGAAAGTACATATGATTTGTAAAATCACATTGGTACTTGCCCGGATTCGAACCCACTACCTCGTGTTTACGAAGTGGGTGCCTTATCCACTGGACCATTTCGACTTTACTTTACTTAACTCTATATTTAGCAGATATTAAATTTCACGATATAAAATTCATTCACCTCAAGTCAAACCGTGATAATGGCTGACTTAACCTATTAGGCTTTAGAAACATTCAAGTTATTTGCCTGGCAGAACATTTTTCTATAGTTATTTTGGGTAGTACAATTAATAGCTATATTATAAATTGATGTATTTTTATTCTTTCTTCACAAGTATTGGGCATTGTTATCTAGAATCATCCCAAATTGAATAGAATGGCATTAGACGTCACTGAGCTAAGCAACTGGAACAGACATACAAACGAATGCATTATCAAAATATCCAAAGGTTTTTTTTTCAATCCGGCCTGTCTGTTTGTGCATGGTTAAACTGCTGAACATAGAAATAAAACGGAGAAAAATAAATACATATTTTAAAATCGCTCTTTACCCTTACGTTATACATTAGGTATGTTTAATTATTATAAATGAACAGTATTTCTTCGAATATTTAGCTCATACTTAATTAATACAATAATCTGTCGTAATTTTATTGCATTCGCACATAGCGCATTGTGATGAAATAGAAAGCCACATAGATGACAGTGTTCCAATATAAACTAAAAGTCTCGAGAAACTGTGAGTTATCTATCTATTTCCTTATCTATTTTACATTAGGAAAGCAAAATATGAATTCCTAGAACACGCTAGTATTTTTCTACAAGTAAAATGTGTTTAAAATGTATCGTTATCTGGTATGTAATCATTGTATATATTTGATAAGACCGAGCACTTGAAGTAATGCCTTTTTAAAATATCCTCATGTCTTATTAAGTTATTTATTACACTGATAACGATCTAATTTAAGTGCCATATAAACATTACTCGTGTAGTGCAGCAACAACTGATTTAACACAACTGAACTTATTTTTAAAATATTTTAACATTACTACTGGTACTGGTCATACAAGAATATGTTATAGGGTCTTTCATTAGGAGCTTCCTATCTTTAAATTCAAATAAAACAAAATGTGTCTGAAATTCATTCGAAGGTCATTATTGATGCCATTTTGTATAACACATGACAAAGTTTAAATGTCCACCGCGACTTCGTTAGGTAGCGCACATACAAAATGTCTTAATTTCTAATTTTCCATTTCTCTACGCATAAGTTAGGCTGAAATTGAACGATATCTTAGGTTATGTTGGCTTTGAGGGTCGCTGAGGTTTGTGGCTTATTCGTATAGACCTGCGAACTAAGAAATCCCCAAGAAAAAGTATAATGAGGTCAAATCATACGATTTTGGTGACCAGTTCACGTCACCTTCACATGAGAAGTCCAATGTGGCATGAGCTGTGTGACATGTGGCGCCGTCGTGTTAAAACCAAACGTCGTTGGTATCCATATCATTCAATTCATGTCAAAAAAAATTGGTATTCATCGACCGATAGTCCCCTTGGTAGGACGATTATGGCGTTTGTAAAATTTTTCAATTAAGCAATTTTATCATTTACACATATCCACGTTAAACACTATCCATCCATGGTGATAGGCAAAACAGACAGTCCGTTTGACAGATGTAGCTTCAACATTAAAGCTGAGGTCATCACCTTTCGTGAAAACAAAAGATGGACCTCAGCTTTAATGTTGAAGCTATGTCATTTAATTTCTATGCTCTATTTTTAAGCTGTTCTCTACGTATAAAACATTACGTTTAATATGTCGTAAACAATATTCAAGTAACAAGTTGAAACATACAGTAATGTTTACGAACCATGACAAAACAGTGTTGTAAAACTGTAGAACATTATCGTACATTCTTTATTGAATCGGTCGACGTTATCAAAACTTTTATGTTTAATTTGATACACTTATTATGTATGTGTTCAAACGACTGTGTTTATACCTACGAGTAGACAGTGGTTTAGTCAGTGCAGTGGTACTGTGAGGCTGCCATGCAATGTAAGGTTCGATTTCCAGTAAAGCGATATTAGGTTTTTCTGTTATCCGTCTGATTCCTAAGGTCATATTATGTACTATTTTCACGTAATGATGAGAAGCGATAAAGCTTATGAAACTGTCCCTTTCAAATCAGCAAATTATTACAATCTGATTGATGCTGATAATATTATCCTACTATGCCCTGAAAGACTATTATCACATTTTCTTCATGTTCCTGTTAGCTTGTGTCATTTGTTAGCCAGGCAAAGGTTTTTCTCCACGTTCTCCACATGTTCGATCTACAGCGAATGTGGGCCAGACATTAGTCTTACTTTTGTCAACATCGAACACATCCGGCTTTAAAATTAAATTCCACATTTGTCACCAGGCTCAAGCAGAAGAAGGCTTCATCACAACATGTCAGCAGCTCCGAGGATACGGTCAGGAGATGTTTAGCGCTCGAGACCAGGTCAACCAGAGCGAGGTCACCATTGCCATATCACTCACCGGCATCAGAGTACTCACGGATACTAGTGAAACACCTCATTTTTATAGGTAACTTCCACTATTAGGTATTTTAAACCTGGGTCTTTTCAGCGAGGTATGAAAAAGAATTTCATAAAGCTACTTAAATGGCATCCATCATGCCAAAAGTTTGGACTTACTCTCTGACTACTTACCATCAGATTAAATTGATGCACTTTGGTAGACCAAATTAATAGGAGAATTGACAATAATATTTGTTTGTGGATGTCGATATTGCGAGTAAGAATGTTAACAAAAATATAATATGATAAAACAAGCCGTTTCATTATTTACAACAATTTATTCCGACAAATCAAAATTGACGTTAACTCTGGTAATAAGTACTGGCGAATGAAATATGACGTCAGCGACATAACAAGACGTATGTTATAGTAGACTATTTCAGATCTCAGAGAGGTACTCAGATAGTATAGTTAGTATTGGTAGTGCGCCGAGACGCGGACAGTATCCCAGAGGCCCGAGTTCGAGTCCCGGTCCAAGATTGAAAAATTTTTTTCAACTTCATAAGATCGACTTATGAAATAGAAACTCAATATTTTACACGCTATCAGTAAAACATTAACTATTACAGTTAGTTCATCAGCCGAGACCTTTTGGCTGTCTTCCAAACATGTCAAGGAAGAAAATATTTATTAAAATTTTAATTACTTACGCAAATAGATTTAAAGATCGTCGATTAAATAAATAAGTCGTTTAGGTTTTGTTTGTTTGAAGCACAGGTAGATGTTTAAGAAGATTTATTGAATCATTTTGTTGTTCCCCATCGTATATGGATTCTTATAGTATAGGGTTATAAAAATGGCCTGAAATGCCTCTTACGGCACTCTCAGTAAGAGATAACAGAGTTCCATATTCTAGATCGTAGACCTTTTCTAGCTTTTTATTTTTCCAAAATAACTCAAGAATCAGAAAAAATATCGTACTATCATACAAATTTTGAGTCGCGTAGGATTCGAACTCACAATTCACGCCCACTCTTTCCTTATGATATATGATTAACATCTCCAGGTGGATGGACATAACCAACGTGATAAACCACAAGAGAACCTTCAGCATCGAGTGTCAGAAGCCGACAGGGTCTGCCTCCTTCACGCTGGCGAGCCCAGAAGACGGCAAGTACGTATGGTGGTCTTGCGTGCAGCAGCATACCTTCTATATGAAACACCAGTCAGCCTTAAGTGAAGCGCCGAGAGACGAACATAGACCTAAGTTTCAGGTAAATAGAGACTGTTTTTATTTGTTTTTTTATGACTGTAGAAGTCAAGACTACTACGCTTTTTATTTCCTAACCTATCACTGCAAAGTAAATACTGTAATATAATATAATACCGCCATAGTGGAGGCCACCATACCAGTTGTTTGGCTTTTGGAATGGTGTCCGCCGCTTCTGGATTCCACTTACTGCTTACCATCAGGCAGAGTGGAGTCACTTTGGTAGGCTAATAAAAAATAAAAAAAAAAATAAAAAAAAAACTGTAGGTACTTGCTGATGATACAAGGTACACAAACCGACCAAGAGAAGGGGATGAGAAAGAAAAGGGAAAGAAATAGGAGCGAGGGGGTAATTGGGCTGCCGGCGCTCTCAAAAAGAGCACTTTGTAGATCACACGATATAACACATATCGAATACCCACACGCTACATTAAGCCGTCACCGAAACTTGACCTTAATCCCATTACTTTACGATCACATTTAGCAAGGAACGATATATACGCTCCATTTCCAACACGCAAGTCTAAAGCTTGATAAAATAAACGCCGACATACTTACGCGTACTGACGCATAAAATCAATTTGCAAACGTTCAGATATCAGTGAAAATATTTACCTACAGTCTTGACAAGTGCGCTGTTTATTTTTTAAATAACTTTTATATCAGGATCACACCATTTTTCTAAAAGGGATAGGCAGAGTATAATATCTACATTTCGCCTGCCTTGTAGGATTCCTTGTAACAGAGGTCAAATCTGTTGCATGTCATTGTCATTTACCGGACGTAATGATGGCGTTTCGAGCTGATACAATAAAAAAAAAATTATAATTAAATGAGAACTATCTTTAAATAAACAAAATCAGTTAAACGCACATTTGAGGTTGCTTTTTAACATGTGCGTGGCATGGCAGTATCGACATTTTTTTTTCAACCGATACTATCTCAGTTCTGGACACAGGTCCTATTAACATTTTCATCATACGTTGTTATCCAAGGCAAAGGCCTCATCTCATACAGAGATGACATGAGCATTGATCGCCACGTGCGCTTATTGCGGTTTGTTAATTTCAGACTAACTCCCTTATTCATAAAAATCTTACATGCTTTTAATAGCTAAAGTAGGTTTTATTTCGTTTGTCTTTATCTGTCACCGTGACATTTGTACTAGTAAGAGACAAAACACATTTTAACTATAAAGGCATTTATGATTTTTATGAATAAAGGGATTCGTCTAGATAATAACAATAATAATAATATTAAATCTTGATTTAGCCCATGTGATTGTTGACATGTGGGATGTGGATTCGGCTGTCATTGTGCCGATAGTCATTACCGTAAATGGTTTAATAGCAAAGAGCCTCGACCAACACCTAAAGAGGCTCGCATTAGGTGGATGGGTCAAGGGCCAGATCCAGAAGGCAGTGCTTCTCGACACGGCACGTATTGTTAGAAGGTTCCTCTCTCTGGAACCCTAACCGCCGGTAGCTTGGACTCTAGTCTCGTTGCCGGTGGTAATCTATTTTTTATATTTTTAAATGTGTATTTTTTGTTTTATATAAATATATACCTGTTTAAAAATGTAATTAATAAGAAAAAAATATAAATAAAGAGAATAATATTAATATGTGGACACTATTACACACCGTCATCTAGTCCCAAGCTAAGCAGAGCCTGTGTTATGGGTACTAGATAACTGAAATATAATACATATACATACTTTTTTTTTTGTAAATACATACTTAGAATACATAGGAAACACCCAGACTGAAGACAAATACAAATGTTCATCACATAAATATTTGCCTTCCGCGGGAATCGAACCCACGACACCCGCCATCGCAGTCAGTTACACTAACCACTAGACCAACAGTGCAGTCAAGATGACATACATCTTTAAAAGTGTAAATATTTTCAGTATTTCTTACCCAAATCCTAAAGAATCTAAAATCATGTTAACATAGTTCAATCATGTCGCAATATAAATTATCTTTTTGCTGCGGTTTTCCTCGGTATATGTGTCTATCAGTAATTACTTAGCGGTTCAATATAATTAGTGCGATATGCGATTTGCTGAGCGCACGCGCCGCTCGCTTACGGCGTGCTATTCATGGGGAAATTTGTATGACTTTCACTCCGAGAATATATAGTGATATTTTACAGAGAAAGCAAGAAAATGAACTAAATTTAGTACAGCGGGCGCTTAGAATTATGTGGTAAATTTATAGTTAGGTGTGAATGACAGAAGAATATATTTTGACGGGGTAATGAGTATTAGTAATAATTATTATATTACAATAAATCCAAGTTATGTGCATAGATTTTGGATGATTGTTCCTTTTTTTTTAAATTATTATTGTGTATTGTGCAAATCTGTGTGTTGTATGTGGCTTATGTCAAATAAATGTATTTTCTTTCTTTCTATTAAATTAAGTAATATTGTGGTTCAGAGTGAAATAGGTAAATAATAGTGGAATAAGGAAAGAGATTTATCAAGCGGATAATTCTGGGTTTAGACGAATACACATCGAGCACATAGGTGATTCTATTACACTTAAAATGTAAGCTCGCAACTGACGTGTAAATTTTTGTACATAGTTTATCAGACTTAAAGATCTTAACGCGTATGCTTCCATCAAATTGGTTTAATTAGACACATGTTGATACACGCCTAATAAAAAAGTTATAATAGAAAAGCATTCACTAAAACCGGAAGACAAACAACAAACCAATCGCATCATGAATGTCCAGTTTTATAGATCGCGAGATAGCTGCACACGCTCATGTTCGGTTTGACGTAGAACTTCATCAGCATTGTACCGATACAGATCTATGTATCGATTAATAACGTTAATTAATAGTTACGTGAAAGTGTTAGTTTTTGTACGAATAGTTTGAGTGAGATTGATTGGAGGTGAGTTTGTATATCATTAAGTTTTAATTGCGATCGTAGCATTGGTACACAGTTATCTGAAAAGTGATAGAAGCAAAGTTAGCTATCCTAACGTGACCATGCGTCCCGTCAGGCTGACCTCAGTGAAGTCAAAAATATCCCCTTTTTCGTTGTTTTCCCCAGTTGTCCCGCTTTGTCGTAAGAAATAAATGGTCACTTTAGCTTGCCCCACTAACAGATCTTTCACTGTGTGGCTGTTTTAAGGAGTGTTGCCATGACTGTAGTGTTCTGTAGCGTGTAAGCATCTCTTCAGCTAAGCTCTTCTAGTTTCGGTGGGCAGTCTCTTAAGGATGATCTCGCTGGATGTCGCTTTACTACGTGATGGAGCTCAATTAAATAGCAATTACCTGGTCAGATAATTAATAGTCGTGATGGCCCAGTGGCTAAGCATGCGCTTCGTTAACACGAAGTGTCTATAGTATCTTGTATACTGGTCGGCCATTTGAAATCTGATCTTGAGGCAATTATTTTTTTGTACACCACAATTTCTTAAATCCTTCGTCGTCGTCGTTGTGATCTGAAAATAGTTACATAAGTATAAAAATTTAAGTCAAGGGTCACGGATTCGATTGCTCAGTGCAAATATTTGTTAGTATGAACATGAATATTTGCATTATTTTGGGTGTTACTATGCACAATGTATATGTATATATTTAAAAAGAATATTTAAGTATGTTTATCCGCATTCTTTTGACTGGCCTGTTGGTCTAGTGGTTAGTGCCCTGACTGCTAAGCTGGAGGTCGTGGGTTCGATTCCCACCCAGGACAAACCTTTGTGTGATGATCATGATTGTTTGTTCTGTGTCTGGGTGTAATTTATCTATAATATGTATGTATTTACAAAAAAAATGTATATAAGTAGTTTATCAGTTGTTTAGTAACCCATAACACAAGCAAATATAATTGCTTAATCTGGGGCTAGATAGCGCTGTGTGAATGTGGTAGAATATTATTCTACCTTCACAAGCTTTGATATAAAATATGGTTACTTTGGGTCTAGACACGGCTGTACAGTTTTATTATTCTTATCTATTGTGTGTTTGTTATTAGGAGCACGGTCTATCAGACAGTCGAGAAGAGTTGGACGCCAGGGAGCTGGGCAGTGTCTCCCGGCTCGAGCCGCTCACTCCAGCGCACAGAGCGTATTCCACCAGCTGTCTGGAACTGGCAGAGCAACATCATCAACCACCACCTTTACCTCAGAACAGGTAAGCTAGCTGATTGAAAAGGAAATAATTTGCCTGATTATGAACAAAAATTTACGAACGTAACTAATGGACAAAGTAAAAAAAAAATGGCAGATCATACAAATAAATTTGTCTCGTGTGAGAATTGAACCCATGTGTCTGAGCAACCATCTATAGGAAATTTTATTTTAACACAATAATTACTTATTCATGAAATTATATTCAAAACAAAATTATTGATGCGTTTCGCTTTTTGGTGACTTTTTTTAACTGTATTGTGACAAAGTGTTTTATTACTTTCTTACTCATATCAAAATTGTTTAATTCCCAGAGCACTAGTACCATCATACCGGCCAGCACCAGATTACGAGACAGCCATCCAACAGAAATACCAGCAACAACGAGCGGAAGCTCAGCTGCGCTACCAAAACCATCCCCACTCAGTGGTGCCCGCCAAGCCATACGGCTCTCACCCCGACATACACCTGCACTACCCCGACGTCACCCGACACACCGACGACTACCCCTACCCCCTCAAGTTCGTGCCTAACTACCCCTTCGTCAACCCCAACGTGCAGCCAGACCTCAACCAACTATACGTCAACGTATATAAACCTCCTCCCCCATACCCCTCAAACGGACTAGCCTCAAACTCAACCCCAGACCTAGCCGTCGCCAGCCAGCTCAATTATCACCGCGGATACATCAATTCACACGTCTCAGGATCTAGTCCAGATTTAGTATCAACCAGAACTGCATTAAACCGACAATATTTAAACTATATAAACCCTAGTCACATCAACTACAGACCCAACATAATGCCCGCTACACACGGCACATACAACAACCTCGCATTATTAGACCCCAAACCCCACATTATAATCGACCCCCATCACATATCAGATAACATCCAAAAAGTTTACGATGAAAGAGGGAATATTATGTACTCTATGCCGATGCAAAGATTGCCATATCAAAGGCACGTAGTGTTGCCACAGTCGCAGCAAATTAAAATAGGTGATACCCCAGAACCTATATATGAAAATGTGCCATTACCTTGGCAAAATGAAGGGAAAATTACCATGAGAGACAGAGCTCAAAGTTTAACAACTACTGACGAAATTGCGAGGTTAAATGAACGAAATAGTAGTCACCCTACTATTAACAAATATTTATCACCGACGTATATACCTGTCAAAATTGACAGCGACTGTCATTATATGAACGCACAGATTATTAAAGGGGTTCGAGAATCGAGTGTGCCTAAGGAATTAACGGTATCGAGTCGATCGATTAATAGAGAGGCTGAGTTTGAAAATGTGGCGTTGTCGATTGATCGATTGTCGTTACATGAGAAGGATTATGATGAAACCCCGTATCAGAGTTTATCGACGCACAGAGTGTCTAATAATAATACTATTAACGTTATAAATAAAGATAATGTAACATGTACTGTGGTGAATAGTGATAGTAGCTGTACGGCTGATGCTACCATATCTACTGTTAATAGGTGAGTGAGGTTTTTTATTGCCATAATTAAATATATGCTAATTAATCCTATTAATATTATAAATGCGAAAGTTTGTGTGTATGTATGTGTTTTTTTACTACTCAGCGCCTAAACGGCTGAACCGATTTCGATGAAAATTAGTATGTATATAGATATGATGCCGGAGACAGACGTAGACTACTGTTTAACCTGAAAATCAGTCTGGTTCCAGGGAAAAATTGCATTATGTTATAGTATCTATTTGATTTTTGATAACAATTATTTTACGAAAATTTTTGGTTGACTTTTTGGCATACATGGTGATGATTTCGTATGTTACTCTGAATTGTCACTTAGGCATTTTTTTTTTAATGAATCTTAAGTTTTTTGCCTGAGAATTCCTGAGTTCTTACCAAGGTTTTTCACGCCCCTACCTTTGCGAATTGGTCGTAGGTAGATTCGCTGACATCTCGTTAGTTATAACTTTTATTTAATTTAATTGTATTGAAATTTAATGCATATGATCTTAATATATAAAGTTTAATTTGACTTTAGATATGCTTAGGAGGCTTGTGGGGAGTAAGCGTCCTTCAGCTGAAATAATGTAGATAATATTGTTGCGTGTGAAAAATTAAATAATGCCAATAAATTATTTTTATGTCTGTTAACATACAAGGGTTATGTTATAGTTATGTGTTCATATTCAGACAAATAAATATTGATTTATTGATTGATTGTAAAACACGTTCGCTTAAACAAATCATGAAAGCGTTACACGTATAGTCGACCACGTATTTGCTTTACACCTTTTAAAAATTATTTCATCAAAATTAAAATCCAATACAACTCTATAATGATAATGACACTGGTAAATGCACTGAGGTGACATGCAAGCAAAAATAGACATTATTATTTTGTGTTATGCAAACGACATTGAGTGGTAAAGCAATTTTATTGTCGACTATACATACATTCAAATTGATAAAATTATTATAAACACGTTACAAAAATACAGTATATTATGTAGGTATCTACTGTGTAAGGACTGCCATGCAGATGACTTTGATCCCCGGATCAGTTATGTTAATACCGCTTCGGCAGTCTATACAACTGGAGTTTTTCTGATCCGTAAAATCCTTAGTATAAGAGCCAGACGAGCGTAATATTATGAGCTGTGAGTCACAAAATTAGGTAGTAATAATAATAATAATAATAATATTCTACCACATTCACACAGCGCCATCTAGCCCCAAATTAAGCAATTATATTTGCTTGTGTTATGGGTACTAAACAACTGATATACTACTTAAATACATTTTTTTTTGTAAATACATACATATTATAGATAAATTACACCCAGACACAGAACAAACGATCATGCTCATCACACAAAGATTTGTCTTGGGTGGGAATCGAACCCACGACCTCCGGCTTAGCAGTGAGGGTCACTAACCACTAGACCAACAGGCCAGTCAATAGTTCAGCAGATTACTTAATTTGCGTCGCTATGTAAACGAAACAGTAGTTTACTCAATTTGCGACGCTATGTGAACGAAACAGTAGTTTTTTAGGCAACCGAAAGTAGCAGATTGCGACTCAGAACTCACAAAAATTCGTTCGTCTGGCTTCAACATAAATGGCAAGAAGCTGATATTTAATTAATAAAAGTAATTATATTGTCAGTTCAATAGAAACCGACACGAGTAAAGCGAGTAACGCAAGTAAAGAGAAGAAGCGTCGTCGCTGGGGCGTGTGGATGGGCCGCTCCAAGGACGCGCGCGCCGCCACGCTGGGCCGCGCGCGCCCCGCGCCCCGCGCCGCCCCCGCGCCGCACACGCACCGCTGGTCCACCGGCCTCGCCAAGTTCCAGCCGCTGCCGCCCAGCATCACCAAGGAGACCATGGTTAGTTGCACTCAGCCGATGGATGTGTATGGACATTCCACAAATCATACAACTTTACTTTATAATATTAAATCCTAGCAACAATTTGTAATCTAATAAAATTTTAATATTTTAGTCTATGTGTTAATTTTTACATGTTCTTTGTCTCGATACAAATATCTATGTATCACACGAAATCGAACCCTCAATTTGTTGCACAACATCATCAACATCTCACGCATTCCTACTGCGTCACCGAGGCAATTAATATACCTACCCAGGAGTGTTATCGCGTGTGAGTGTGTGGAAAAATTGTCTATACCACAAACAGAAAATAAAATATCACTTTACCTAAAACCGTTGATGACCTCTTCACAGCAATCCAAGCTTACTTCTGTTATAATCCCGGTCTCATCTGTCGACATCCAAAACCACGCACGCTCTCAATCAAAACATTGACTAATCTTTACAGCAAATATTATTAATTACTTATCAACTGTTTGTGGGTACACAGCGTTTTGTTTGTCAACATTATAACGAGAATAATGTACACATCAACAATGTTGCCAGCCATACCCAATCAATTTGTTATGTCCCTATTTTTTAGATATTTTTGGGCTGGGTATTTTTATTGTTTGTTTCTTTGTATCCAAAATGTATTAATTTATTAATTGTCTCCCAGACTAGAGATATCTAGTGAAATATAAAGTGTTTAAAAAAATTACACGGTTTTACATACACAGCACTCAAAACAAATGTTTTTTGGGTTATAGAATCCACAATTTTACACAGCAGTTGCACAAAATATACATGCATAATACTTGTATGTAATACAAGCGCCAATTTTGTGGCAAACATACTATGTTTGGCACAAAATTTGGCGCATGTGTTATTTAAATTAATAAGAATTGAATTACAAACGGGTTACAACATACTGCAAAAAAAAAAACTAAAATTAATCTATCCCGAAAAACAAAAAATATCTGGCAACACTACTGAACACAGAATATCGTTGTCAATGATAGCACTCAGTTACATTTGAGTGTTCGTATATAACAATGTTTCTACGCAAGTAGAACCGCGGGCTATACAAGTATAAATGGCTTAAAGAAATAGAGGATGTCGACGTACAAGTGGTAATATAAACTACCATTCGTATATAACATATAACCAGCAAAAGTTTTAGTGTTTATAATAAATTTTCTTCGTGGATTCGAAAAGGGCTGTTGACGAATCGGCAAAAGGTCTCTGATATCTCTGCAGAAGAAAACAGAACCCTAAGTTATACAATATAAGACATGCATTCGTATCTCTACAATATGTAAGCACAACCTTGGCATTCTATTAAGAACAGCACGTCTTCTTTAACGCTATAAAAATAAATTATAGGCAGTACAAAAGCGGGTAGTGCTGTATTTCTGCTGGTGGGCGGTATGGCCACTTTCCAATACTTTTTGACAAGCACTGTATTGGTAGCAGAAGATATTATGCCTTTAATTGCATTTACAGTACTTTGCAAATTTTAAATACTTTGATTTTTTGTTACAGTGCCAAATCTTAGAACGCAAAATGACGGACGAACAGCTTTCCTTCGCCTTTGAACAGATACCTAAGGGTCGGGATACGGGTGGAGAGTTTCGTACTGCCTTACTGCCTCAACATGCAGCTTTAAACGGGTTTTCATCTGACCACCTGCCTTATGAAGACAATAGGGTCCGGTTACACCCCACACCTGGCAACCCACACGGATATATCAATGCGTCACATATTACTGTGAGTTTTTGATTTTATACGTTTTGTCATTATTTTTTTTTCATTACTTTTGTCGTAAGATTTTCCATGCAAGATGTTGGCCTAAGAATGTGTGTTTCCATTGATGTGGAGCTGGGCGGAGTGGACAGTCAAATCACAGTGCTCGAAATTGCCACTCCACATCGGTTGAAATGCTGTAAGTTTATCAAATTTCTGCTCTTATCTTAGTACATACTTAATGATGAAATCTCGACATATCGTAAGCAATATACGTTTGAGCACTTGAGCTCGTGATTTTTTTGTTTCATATTTTACTTTGATTAAAGTTTTTTTATGATGGGTTTCGATTGATGTTATCCTTTCCTATATATTATTTTATCCCAAGGTAAACTTCAAAGTAAAGAAAGTTACATTTGTACTTGCCCTGCATACTTTTCACAAGCAACTCATTTACCTAGATGACGGTAGGCAGCACGCAGCGCTTCTATGTAGTGGCCAAGGTGGCGGACAGCAGGAGCGGCGCCACGTGCGTGGGGGCGGGGGCGGGGGGCGGCGCGTGCGCGGGGGGCGGCGCGTGCGCGTGCGGGGGCTCGTGCGCGCTCCTGTGGCAGTGCGCTTGGCAGGTGGGCGCGTCGCTGCTGGCCAGGGTGGGCGAGCACCCCCACTATCTGCCCAAAGATAATACCACCGTGGATTTTGGCAAGGTATTTATATTATACTAGCTTTTGCCCACGGCTTTGCTCGCGTTAATATCGTTTCTTACCATAGCCATTATATATCATTTATATATTTAGGAGACATTATAAACTATAGTGTATACTTCCTCATGTCATCCGTGAAAGTACTTCTGTGGATGTGTTTAGGAAAAGAACAAGAGAACATTTCCTGTCATTGGTTCATTAGTATACTCGTATTTATTATCGGTCAAAAATTAATGTATGTAAGTTTATCAATTTTATATATCATTATTATATTATTATGTGTGTATTATTAGTATGTAAGTTTATTTGTTAAAGTATACACTATAGTATACAAAATAAATAGTTAAGTATTAGGTTAATAACTATCTCTTTTCATTTTTATCTTTATTTCGGTTGTACACTTCACTCGTTCTCACACTAATATTTCTCCTCTACACTCTGGGTTTGCTGGTAGAAAACTCATTACTGAGTTAAGCTCGCCTTTGTACATCAACAATTTGTAAACATTATGTAAATGATTTTTTGTGTGTACAATAAAGAATTAAAGAATTAAAGAAAGAACTATGAACACGTCATTTCTAGGTAAACGATATCTTTTGTGAATAATTACTGAAGATGATCACTCACCCCTATAGCCATCCCTTTTAAAAATATTTAAAACACCATTACTCATTTTGGTGAAAGCATTGAAATATAACTTTTTCAATTATGACTTCAAAATCAAACAACTGTCCATTAAATATTTCACCTCCTGAATCCACCTCTTCAACAATATTAAAAACACCATTTTTAAGTATCCCAATACTAATTTGCACAACGATAATAAAGAATCATAAACTAAATCAAAAATTTTTCAACGTTTCATCCCCAATTTCATCCTTCTAAAGTCTACGGTCGCAAAAAAATTGATTAGAGTATTTTTTATTTTGATAGTACATAGTACCCGAAAACTAATTTTCAAAACTTTATATTAAAAACAAAAAAAGCTGCATACAATTGTTTTTATCACTTTTCACTCACGTGGTTAAATTTTCTTTCTTAGTACACCTTTAGACATTAAGACAAACACACCCTCTAAATTTCAAGTCGCTACGACCAGCCGTTTACGCTGTACGTTGTCTGCCAGTCAGTCAGAACAAAGCCTTTTATAATATGTATGGATATGTATAGTTAGGTAATTGGTAGGTGTGAGAACTTCAATATCGCCACTAACGATTGTATACAAATCGGTGTTATTCTAAAGGACTTTAAAAAAGCGCCATCTATGTCTTTTATGTAATAACAACGTTGTCAGATGTCTTAAACTATCTTTATTAAATGTAAATTTATGATAAAACTCATAGAAGCGCAGTGAGCTCACGGTGTGCGATCCCTGTTTTGAGTAACAGCATGAACTCGCTGCATAGTAGGCACATTTTCAATTCGCTCGTAAATCGCCAATTTGATAAGACTAAATATATATATCTAGTTATCAGTTATAATGAGCTCATGGCCTGATAAACCGCCGTACGTACCGTACGCCGACTGTTTTTGTTTTACAGTCTCTCATATACTTACGGTTGCACGTCTCGCGCTGGTGATCTCTGAGCTTAAATGTCAGCATAATCTGTATCTATATCATAACTTACTAGTAGTACCATCTCCGTCGCTGTAGTTGTCGCAACAAAAGGCGTGATAATTTTATATTACCCAGCAAATAATTTGAACAGTCACGGTTTCAGTACGCGCATAAGCATCTTTGAGCCAATTAATCGGCCAACCTTAACTCGTGGCATGCAAGTGTCTATCAATAGCGTAGTCGATGGGATGCGTGCCTGCGTCGCGTCCCGCTCCGGACCAATGAGATTCAAGAATGATTTCGTCGCTTCCGTAGTAATAGTATAATAATAATAATTTATTTCGAAATAAAGTACAACAAATGCATACAGTTGAAGATGTGTGTGGTTCCCCCGCGCAGGTGCAGGTGTCGTGCGGCACGTCGTCGCGCACGGCGTGGGGCGCGTCGGTGCGCGTGCGCGTGCGCGCGGCGGGCGCGGGGCGCGCGCGCTCGCTGTGGCACGTGCACTACGCGCTGTGGCCCGCCGCCACCACCGTGCCCGACCGCCTGCACGACTTCCTCGGTGAGTGCCGCACACACGCACACACGCACACACGCACACACGCACACACACTACTTTATATCATCCATCAACATTTGTGCCGACTCCACGACAGAAGAACGCGTAATCGAGCATTTGAAAGGTGACGGTCACCGTTGAAATCGATGTCACTGTAATTTTTTTTTATTATTATTATCCAAATCTTGCGAATACATAAATATTGTACTTTGCCACCACAAAAACCTCATGGATTTATCGGTTGGGTGGCGAGTCGTTTACTTATAGGTACATATCTAAATCGTTAACCTTAATTTTACATTTACATATTTTTTAAATAATGAAATCTACATTTATGTTTAAACGCTTTAGCTCCTTTTTTATACATTGTTTGCAGCTCTTCTGTAAGTTTATTTAAATAAAAGGGCACCAAATACTGAGCAACTCTTGTACCGTACACATTGTTGTATTTTGGTAGAATATATTTATTTTTATATGTGATGAATCTCAGAGAGTCTGGCCTTATCTTTTCCGTAATCATCTCAGACCTATTCACTTCAACAAGAGTGAGAAATTGTACCTTATTATACACATTCATAACATTACAGTATTTAAAAAGGTCGTCGTAATTGTTAGCGAATTTGCGCTTTATGTGTTTTGGAACTATAGTTTTAAGAATTCTTAATTGTAAATTGTAAATTTCTGCCAAGTATGTGTGGTAAGTACGGCCATAGCTACTGAGTCCGTAGCTAATTACCGAGTCCGCTAACACCATGTACAACATTCTTAACGTTTTATATGGCAACTTGTACTTTAATATGCTAAGTTTCCCTAGTACAGACCTTAACTTGTCGCAAACATAATTTTTGTGTGGACCCCAACAAAAACGGCTATCAACCACAAGCCCAATATATGTATGTTGATCAACTACTTTCAATACAGGACAAGTGCAATGCCGAGGCGAATTGTGGAGACAGGAATGCTCATGAGCAATGACGGATGGAATCGTGGAGGTTTTATTATGCGATGAGTGAATATGCACTATTTTGGTTTTTGAGGCATTAATTACCAGTCCCACGTCATGAGCCCATTTACACATTCGATCGAAACTAATTTAAAGATGTTTCTGCGCCTCTTGTATGTTTCTATTGGCGACCAAGATACAGGTGTCATCTGCAAACTGGTACACTGATCCTGAATTTATGACATTAGTCATGTCATTGACATAAAGCAAGTACTCTGTTGGACCAATTATTGACCCCTGTGCTGTTCCTTGGGTCATTAGAAACATAGTGCTAAATTCATTTTTTATTTTGACAGTGGTGTATCTGTTTGCATGATAGCTTTTAAGTAAATTTAATAAAGGTCCTTGTATTCCATTTCTTGATAATTTCTCATAGAGTGTATCACAACGCAGCATATCAAAAGCTTTACTAAAATCAATAAATAGAGTCAAAACATGTTTTTTTTTTCATTTAAATGACTTCATCGGTAAATTCTCTTAATAATTTTGTAGTACTTTTACTTTTTTGAAAGCCAAATTGTTTGTTATTGATTATTTTGTTTTTATGTAAAAAGTTATTTAATTCATTACTTATATAACGTTTAATTATCTTATTCACACTGGATAATATCGTGATTGGTCGATAATTGTTGACGTCATCACGGGGTCCTTTTTTATGTACCGGACGAATAACTCCTATTTTTAAAAGGTCAGGGTATGTACCAGTATGCAGACAACGATTAATTAGGTGTGTGATAACTGGAACTAGTTTTCCCGAGGCATATTTTAAATCCATTGCACGTATCCCGTCATAGCCCGGGCCCTTCCTAACGTTCATCTGTTTAATAATTAGTTCGACACCATCCTCTTGTGCTGGTGTAATTCTCATTGATCTATCAGGAATTATTTCATACGTTGTTTTGTCTAAAAGAGGTACGTTACAAAAGCTGCTCAGAGTTTTAACATTGTTATTAAATTCTGATATAAAATTATTAGCCAAAATTAATGGATTCATACGGAAGGCTATGAGTAATGTGTTCTATCGATTGCATAATTTTACCAGTTAAATTATTAACAATACTCCAAATCTTTTTACAATTTCTAAAGTTTTGAGAAACACTATTCATTATATGTTTATTTTTTACATACTGAGTATATTTATTAGTTCTATTCCTATATTTATTATATAACATTTTCTTTTGTGGATTATTTTCATCCTTAACCCAAATTTTATGTAATGAATCACGTTTCGCACACATATATTTAAGTCTTTCGTTTGCCCAAATACATGTATTTCGTTTGCTAGAACTACTTTTGCCAGTTGTGAACTTACATTTATCATAAATATTATTAAATTTGTTGTGTATAAATGTTACAATATCGTTTGGGCAACTGAAATGCAGGGGCGTAGTCCAATCGACGTTATTCAATTCACTGAGCACTCTGCGATTATCCATTCTCGTTATGAATTCCTTAGAGGAGGGTAAGTCATAATTGTTTAGCGCGCTCATTATGGCGCAACCGGTTATACAGTGATCGGCCGGCGATGAATTTACGACAGACGTATAGATGTTATACGAGCTGGCATTACGGATAAACATATGATCTATGCATGACTTAGTTATTCTATTTCCGTATTTTTCTATACGTGTATAAGAATTAATACTGCTAATAAATCCCAGAGTGCTAAGCGAATCCAAATAGTAAATTATCGTAGGGTTGCATAATTTTATATTTATGTTCATATCTCCAATTAATATACAATCTTGATTATTCGAATTATTAGAACAAATGTTCACTACTGACAATAGTTCCTTTACAAATCGAGTAACAGATGTGTCAGGCGGTCGATACACGGCACATAGACCAAAATTACGACTATTTACACATACTTCGCCTGAAATGCATTCGAACTCATGTGTACACAAATTACTATATCTTACAAAAGATAAAGATTTGTGTACGTACAATAATACACCGCCTCCCCTTCTATTAATTCTTAATTCAGAATGTAATGTATAGGCATATTGTACATTTGTACAGTGTTACTTTTAATGTTTACTTCTGTTAATATTATAATATGAATTATTTGTTTACTATTTAACACAATGTATTCAATTTGTTCAAAGTTTTTCCTAATGGATCTTATGTTTACATGAAGAAAATATAAACAACTTTTGGGTATAGGTACATTAGAAATAAAATCATTCCATGTCTGACAGTTGGCCTCAACTATATTATGATCTGATGTATCCAGTTCAATGATGTTGACTGAATACAATTTGAGTGACTGTCAGAAGAAAAATAAATTAAAAAAGATAATTAACTTACCCAATATCAGCCATGGGATGACTTTACCTTATCAATATCGGTGGTCGAGCGGATTATAATAATTTTTCTATCACGTTCACTTTTTCGTACAAGTATATTGCCGTTTTTACACCATATGTAGTCGTATATTCCTTTTAGTTCTTGTTTTGTTTTCCAAAGCAGAAAAGCCGTAGATGGAGTTAGGCACTCCCGGAGATATACTTTTTCAGCCCCATCTAGACCCATATTAACAGCGGACATGGTCGTGTTCCTAGCAGCAGCTATCCAAGCGTCTCGAACTCCTTCTCTAAGTATAACCGTTAATGTAGGTAGTTGATCTTTCTTTCTTGACGCATTTGAAGGGTTTTCTTTTTTATATAGGCATTTATGACGTCATCCGGGTTCTGCGAGATGGCTACGGAGATTTTCTTGGCAATTTCGTTAGGTTTTTCTGTTTCAGAAGGGTTGATACCACATATTTCTAGTCGGTTACACAATTGCAATTGTTCCATTTGGTTGATTTTGATCTCTAATGACTCATATTTCATGTTAGTATTTTTAATATTATTTTGTAGATCAGTGCAACGGTTCTCCAAATCTTTGTTAGACTTCTCGTACTTTTGGATCTTCCTCTCATAATCCTATTTTATCAGAAAAATATTTTAATGTGCTTTGTAATTCCTCTTGGATGATCTGCCTCACTTCTTTGAGAAGGTCTCGTAGTAATTGGTGCAATGATGGATCGGGATGGATTCCAGGGGTTGCGGTTATGGACTCTGTATCCGTATTATCATCCCCGTTGGGGTCCGGCATGATGCAAGATAGCCGTCTAGGCTTACCACCCCCATTACAATTTTTACATTTCCAGTCCACCGATTCTGTATCATGCAATACACTGAGTTGGTCGGATGTTATTGAAGCACAAGTAGCATGAAGCCATTTACTACATTTACTACACTGCAGTCCAGGACACTTTTTTGTTAAAAGTTTCACACACTTTGCACATTTCACCATTATAATTAACGAAATGTAGGTACACCGAAATAGGTTATGTATCGATCGTTGCCTATGTGACCGCTCTCGATCAGTGTGCGCGTGCGACTCTAGTATATTAGTCATGACACTAACACTGAGTTCAAAATAAATCTCGAAATACTCACATTATTTGGTCCCAGACTTTAAGGTCTCGAGATCACTTATCTTAAAATCAATGTCAGTCTTTTGAAAAATGACTAACTTTGAGATCACGGTCACTAAATCACCCACATTGCTCGATAATTAAAAAAGTACGTGCCATCCACGAGGTCTATATTATAGAAATAATTCATTTTAACTCGGCCATGATAAATACAGGAATAATTCAACAGGTCAAAAGAAAGATCTTTTAATATTGTGTCTCGTTTATTGTATAGCGTTCCTATCAGAAATGAACAGTCTGCGGCTAGCGAGCGAGTCGGAGGCGGGGAGCGCGCTGGGCGGGGCGGCGGCGCCGCTGGTGCTGTGCTGCGCGCGCGGCGCGGGCCGCAGCGGCACGGCGCTCGCCGCTGACTTGCTGCACGACATCCTCGACAATAACCAGGTGATAGATTAACCTCTAATTTTGAATACAGCTCACATAATTGTTTCGCTGTCATTGGCTATTTCAAGGTCAGGCATTTGAATACACAAAATAACACCAATTGCTGTGCCCATAGTAAGTTCTTATGCTTACGCATATCGGAACCGTTATGAGTTGTGCGTATCTGTTGTTTTGTATGCAGAATCTAAGCTGACAGAAGGCGAAAAATTCACGGTAGGAGATTTCTTTTTCTTGCTTACAGTGACAGATGAGCAAACAGCCTACATGATGCTAAGTGGTAACTGTTGCTCATGGACACCTCAGAGTCCCTAGCATTGCTCTTGCAATGACAAGCTAGAGTGGGGTAGGTGAAAGAATTGAGGAACGTGAGGAAAAAGGAAAGGGAAATATTGGGTCTCCGTTACTCTCACTCGTCGAATAAAACACGACGGGTACTACTCCTTTTACGTCGATCTTCTATGAGAGGGTAGTACTTCTCCTGACAGTCGGATCCATTCACGCTGAAACCAGCGTGAACGACTACCTCGCTAAATTCAGCATGAATGGTACCTCCATCTTATGGATTATCGACGTAAAGCATTAGTTTATGTTTTGTCAGAGTCAGAGCGCAGGTCTAATTACCATCTTGGTCTTTCTCCTTCTCCCTTTTAAAGCCGTCATAGATAGATATTCTAGAACCTGCAACTCCAGCCGAAATCTATAAAATTATAGGATCTTTAAAAAATACGCAAGCAGCAGGACATGATTTTATTACTACGAAACTGCTGAAAGATATTCGTAAGTTCGTATCAGAGCCTTTAGCTTACATAATAAATTTGTCTATGGAGCAGGGTTGTTTCCCTGATAGACTAAAACTTACAATTATCAAACCTCTTTACAAAAAAGGTTCTAGACTGATTAAAGATAATTACCGTCCCATTGCGATAATACCTGTTATTGCAAAAGTTGTTGAAAAGGTTCTCTACAAAGGCTTAGTATCTTTTTTTAACAATAAAGACATTTTTGCTAATGAACAGTATGGCTTTAGGAAAGGCAGATCAACAACTATAGCTAACTATAAGTTAGTACAACTTATAGTGAATAATTTAAATTCAAAACTGTTTTGCTCGGCACTGTTTCTAGACTTAAGCAGGGCGTTTGATTATGTAGACCACGCTATACTTGTTAATAAATTAGACACTTACGGCGTAAGATGTCCAGCACAGGAGTGGATTAAATCTTATTTAGCAAGTAGACAACAATTTACTAGAGTTACAAAAATTGATTTAGATTCGAATAGTCTACTTCATTATAATTCTGAACCTGGGTGGAAAAGTTGCGGTGTGCCTCAAGGTAGCATCTTGGGACCCTTACTGTTTCTTATTTATGTTAATGATTTGCCATTGGCACTTGGTGATAGTATACTATTTGCTGATGATACAACAATAGTTATAAAATGTAATGACATTAATAAGTACGAAAATGAAATTAAAGATAGCTTATATAATATTATTCATTGGTTAGATTCTAATTAATTTTAGGACACATAATAGAAATTCTGTTCAGTTAAATATTAAATTCAATAATGAAATTATAGAACAAGTTAATAATATAAAAATTTTAGGTATACATATTGACGCACAATTCTCATAGAAGACACACATTGACGCTATTTGTAGTAAAGCAAACGGTTTTGTATTCGCCCTAAAGAAATTAAAACAATGTACACCTTGATGGCTTTTGGTATAGTGGCCGCCACTTCTGGATTCCACTGACTGCTTACCATCAGGCGGGGTGGAGTCACTTTGGTAGGCTATAATATAAAAAAAAAAAAAAAAAAAAAAAAACACCTGCAGCAACAGTACTAAATGTGTATCATGCCTACGTTTGCTCCATAATCCGCTATGGAATTGTTGTCTGGGGTAATTCATCAGACATACTAAGAGTTTTTATAGCACAGAAGAAATGCATCAGAGCGATATATGGTATGTCTTGGGACGAATCTTGTAAGGCTGTATTTAAATAGGAAAAGCTGCTCACAGTACCAGATATTTATATTTATGAAATGGCCAAGTTTGTTAGGTATAATATGTCGATGTTAGAACCGTCGTTAAATCTTAATAAAAAGACAGCAACACATGTGCGTTTCAAAATGCCTCTTCCTACTTTAGAATTGTTTCGCAAAAACTGTCCGTACATGGCACTCTTAATAAATAATTCTCTACCAAACAAAATAACAGAACAGCCATGTCACAGATTTGGTGCCGAGTTAAGGAAATGGCTATTAGAGGAGAGTTTTACACAGTCAAAGAGTTTTTAGTAAAAGGTTCATGTCGCTTTTACAAAATTAAATATAGAAATGCACTGTAGATGTCGTTATCTGTAATATTAAGTATTTAAATATCTGTGATTAATTAATTTAATTTGTCTAAGAGTCTAAGTAAATTAATAGAATGTTTGTAATTACATAATTAATATGACAATTTTAATAATATTTGCATGCCAACCTTATTTGGCGAAATGTTTCTCTGCTCAAACTAATTTATTAACAACTTTTGTACCACATTTTAAGCAAATAAATGATTTGATTTGATAGTGCACATACCAGCAGTTATCTACGTTGACTTTTGAAATGGTGTCCACCACTTACCATCAGGGTGCGTTTCCATTGACGCGGAGCTGGGCGGAGTGGAGAGGAACGGAAGGTGAATTGGCCAATCACAGTGCTCAAAATCCTCACTGCACATCAATGGAAATGCTATGATTGGCAAATTAACGGTCCGTTCCTGTCCACTACAACCAGTTCCGCGTCAATGGAAACGCACCCTTAGACGACACTGACGTATCATCAGCCAAGGAAAAGTCATTTTGGTAGAATATAAAGTACCTATCTTAAATAGAATATCGATCTTCTTCGTCTTCATCGAGTTAGTGTCAACCAGGTGTCTGGATTTGTTCAGGTCGCTCATAATTATGGAGGATCCGATCATCTTACAGCTAAAATCGACCTAAAACATTAATATCGATGACATTTCAGGAGCTGGACATCCCTCGAACGATAAGCATGCTTCATCAACAGCGAGCTAATCTCATAGAAAACGTACACCAGTACAAGTTCTTACATCAACTGTTACTGCAGTACCTCAAACAGTCTAGGCTTATATAATATTAACCATGTCACAGTTTGGACTAATTTGATATCTATTATATACTGCATAAGGTGTATTTTAACACGGTTAAAATGATGACATAAGTTATTCTTAAATATGTCAAAATGGGATGAAATGAAAACACATAAACCCTTTTACACTGAGGCTAAAAAAGGTCTATACTCGTGTCTACCGAAAACGATTTTAAATGCGAATCCGAAACAGATAATAAATTATCTAAGGTACTATGAAAATAATATTAAGTAAAATTATTTTAATAAGATATAGTGCCTTTAATTTATTGAACTGAATTGTGTCAGATTTTAGAAAATAATAGAATAGTTGCGAGAGTCAAATAAGAGAGGGCGCTGTTTGTAATAAGCGAATTAATTGTAGTAAACTGAATATAGATGTCCCTGGTATCAACAAGTGTGCTATCAGCGCCAACTGGAGACAAAAAAGCGTACCATTATCTCATATTATAAGCTCACATATAGTACCAAATTGTATATTCGAATAGTGCTCGCTAATTGCTCAACCACGAACGATACAATCTTATGCAAATTATACTATAATTTGATCATAAGGTTATATATATTGTAATATAATGAACATATTAATTTGATCTCTATTTAGTGATATTTGAGAAAAATAAATGACGAAATAACATATCAACTAACATCATCATATTTTAATAACCTTCGGTGACAAACAAACATACGGCCCATAAGGTATAACCGTAACTTATAGACATGACGGTTCTTAAAACATTTCATTGCCCATTGTACGAAGTTGAGTGGAGCTGTAGGCTAGTAAATTGAAGGGAAAAGCTCTTGACGAATAAAACACGTGTTTCTGGTGTTGCCAAGGTAATAAATAATAATTCACCCGTAATGGTTGACTGGTAGAGAATGCCTCAGGCATTAAGTCCGCCAATATACTTTGTATATGAAGTTTTTAATAAATAAATAAACATAGTGTTACAAACATAAATATAAAAATAAAATGTTGGCGATACTAACACCCATAACAAAAAAATACCGACAGGAAAATTATTTAGCAAAAAATTAACATTATTTTTCTCAAATTTTACTAAATATAGTATAAATAGATATAAGTTTACGTTACGACTGGATCATAGATCTATAACTATTGAGATTTAATCGCGGACTGAGATGAACTAGTTCCACCTTTCATCTAGTGATTGTGTATAATATATTTATTTAACAACTTTTATATTGTTTTTTTTTGTATAGAAAGTGTTTTTTATAGATACCGTATTTTTGTGATTGTAAATGAATTTTTATATGATATACATGGGTATTTATATGAATTTTATTGTAGTATACAAGTATTATGTTAGAGGCAGGATATCGGTTTTTACATTTATAAACCTTATACATACTGTATATCTCAGAAGTGCTTCATCTGTAGTTATAAAAGTAGCAAATAAAGCACAAATAACTAAAATACACATTAAATAGGCATATCTGCCTTTTGGCTTGGGGTCAGTAAGTTTTAGAGGTCACAAACACCCGTCACTTGAAGGTAGAAAAGACAATTACTGCATGTGGCTCTTCACTAAACCCTGAAATTAGATAGTACTGACTATTGCCCGCAGCTCAGCCCGCGTCAATGTCGGTTGTCGCATAATATATTTTTACTAATCATGAACATGTCTCTGTTTATATTTTTAATACAAACTTTCATCCCCTATTTCAACCCCTTCGTATCATTTTTCCGCGATGAATAGATAGCCTATTGTGTTCCCCAAGGTCTAGTCCATTTCTATACTAAATTTCATCAAAATCGATTCAGTGGTTTAGGCGTGAAGACTTAACAGGCATACAATATTAGTATGGATAATAAAATAACTGTTCTACCAATAACAAGCCACTTACATCACTCACGTTACAGAAAAACGCATTTAAATCATCCACTATAAAGCTGATTTTTCATAACACCTCATAGCAGGTTACTGCCACGACGTCCTGCCTCGTCTAAGCTAAGAGTGAAATATAATGTGCCTTAAAGGAGAGTTCCTCGAAGATCTGAAATCGAGTGCCTTCTAGAGTTTATACTGTCAAACTGTGTTTCATGAGAGATAAGCCCAGCGTACAATTATCCTGATAAGAAAGAATGACGCAATTATATGACACAAGTTGCAGAAATATAAAACTTATGTGTTAAATCATAGAGGAGGTTTTACAATGTCTCCTATCCTCTAGTTTGCCATTCTTCCTTAGCATGGCTAATAAAGAACTCCGTAACTGCTCTGTATCTAAATGTATCCATCCAAAAAAACTTCCTAGGTTTTTGTAGACGCTGGGCTAAAAATTTTTATATCAGTCTTTTTAAGGAGTATTGTATGGATTAAATTTAAAAATCTATTTTTGTATCGGCAATGTGATAAATGAATAATTTGGATAATTGTGAAATTATTTTATTTTTTAGCCATTTTAACTTTAAATAACTAGTAGTGTCACTTAAAAAGAATGCTTAGAATTTATCTAAGACTATTTAAATGAGTGTAACAAAATGCTGTATTATTTCATTAAAACTTTATATATATATATTAGCCTACCAAAGTGACTCCACCCCGCCTGATGGTAAGCAGTCAGTGGAATCCAGAAGTCGTGGCCACCATACCAAAAGCTATCGTCTTAAACTGCTGGTATGGTGGCCTCCACTATGGCGGCTGGGAATTTGGTTAAGGGAAGGAAATGAGGGAGGTGAGGAAAGAGGAAAGGGGAGAAATTGGGCCTCCGGCGCTCTCACTCACCGAACGAAACGCAGTAGTAAGGATACTACTACTCTTCAGTCGATCTTCTATGAGAGGGTACTACTTCCCCAGACGATCCGGCCCATCTATGCTGAAACCAGCGTGGATCTACTACCGTCAAAAACCTGTTTTAACGAAAATTACCATAATTTTAATGTGGCTCATTTAATTAGCTGTTTGAGTTTTTAAAATTATATTTTTTATTGTCTATGGCAACATTTAAAATGGATAGTAAAAATGCCAAAAACAATTGATTTGTGGGCCGACCACATTTTACATATCAAAAATTACGGTTCTTGCAATCAAAAGAACAATTTTCAGCTAAGACACAGGTTGCCTTAGGAGCATCTAAAGACAATAATACAAAGTTATAAGGTACTATCTTTATGTGCTGTGAAGATCAAGAGACATGAAAAAACGTCTCTATAATATTACCCTTTAGGCTCTTTTTACTACGATTTCTGTCACATAGATACGTTCTTTCTTAGCAAGGCATTCTTTAAAAGTGACCTCTTAGTCAGTATCTCATAGTCCATACATTGGTCGGAGTATTGTGTTCATCATGTATTAGTACTGTCTAGTCGAACGGCAACTCCATATTATTGTATATTTGCTTGATCGTTTGTTTGCACAAAATGTTTTAGTCACTAATATTTTTAAATCGTGTTCTTTTTGTGATTTATTTATAACAATATATTAAACGGCAGTAATTACTACGTTATTCCAGTATTGTATGATTCGGCGTTATGTCGAACAAGTATGGAGCGTCACTCAAACTTGAAACTGACAATTAAATTACTAAAAAGCGTTTTTGTTATCTTTTATTTTCTCCTTGGAGCTGTTTTTCATAGGTCGATATCAACCCTTAAGCTTATTTTATTACTATTTATAGTAGAGCTGTAAGCTGTATTAGAATCTAAAGCTCTGTCCCCAAATTTTAAAAGAATTTATTTTAGCTGAAAACTGAATTACAAATAATAAAATGTTTTGATCAATCAAGTATTTGACCAGTGTAAGTGTAGATATGATAGTCCAACAAGGCTGGAAATTACTAACATAAAGTTGGTTTACAATATCATAGTCTATTATTTTGAAAAATGAGTGTACAATAATAGCTTTGTTTAACTACAATGCCCAATACCATTTAAAAGGTAACAATGAAATAAAAACACAAATACAGTCTATTATTATATTTCAGTAAAAAATTATACAATATCCTAACTTAAGTTACGGTGGCGGATAGTAAGGGCGAGGGAGAGGTCCTGGAGGTGGCGGGCCTCTAGACATTGGAGGATAATAGTTCGGAGGAGGAACGTTCACGGGAGGAAATCTAGTGGAGGGAGGAGGTTCGGTATACACTAAGGGAGGGGGTGGACCAGGATTTATTGGTAACCTTGGAGGTGGAGGGATCGAGGGAGGGGGTGCTGTGTATACCGGAGGGTATGCAGGTAGGCCAGGGTACGCTGGGTAGCTGTATCGTAGTGGCTCCATTTTTGGCGGATCTAGTTTGAGTTCAGAGCCATTCTTGACGGGGGTGGCTACGGTGACTGGGGGCTTGCTAGCAACGGCGACAGGTGATACTGAAGCGGGCGGTGTAACTGAGGGAGGCTTCTTCTCGTTTTTTGGCTGCTTGCTGGTAGCGACTAGGGGAGGAGAGTCCCCTCCGGAAGACTGTGGCTGTGGTGAGTATAGATCTAGCACCTGTAATAGGTTAATAGTTCAATTATATTTTAAGCCCTTATACCACCTTATCAAAGTGACTCAGCTCTGCCTGTAAGCAGCTAGTGGTATCCAGAAGTGGTGAACACCATTTGATCGTCTGAAACTGTTCGTATGGTGGCCACGCCTATGTTTTGAGAGATGCTTTTCACGCCATGCTTAAAAGACTCAGACCTGTCTGTACTATCTAAACATGATTATTAAAATTAGAAAGTACATTTTAACTATTCATAACATTAGAAAACCTATAATAAATACCTGATGACAAATATCCTCAAGTAACTCCATAGTAATATCCTCAACAAACATGTCCCACCAAGCATTGTGCTTGGGCACTCGTCCATTCCAATCAAGTACCTCAAACTTGCTCAGTTTACCAGCTAGGAACATTAGTGCCACTGCAATCACTTCAGGTTCCCATTGTAAGCACAGGGTGGTGCATAAACTGTAATATAAACCAAATATATAATAATATGTTTAAAGCACATCATTAACATAATATAAACCAATGGCTTAGGGGCTCAAGTTAAACAATAAAAAAAGTGTGCTTAAAAACATTATGTGCTTGTAGTGTTCATCTAGATAATACCTACCTGCATAGTCAAGCCCCTAAATTTTATTGTAGCATTCTGTAATAATAACATGCTAAAATTCTTCTAATAACATAATTAGCTATAATAAGACTTGAGTTATCAATTAAGCTGTTTCCTTGGATTAAAAAATATCCTAACACTGAAATGAATAAACTTCTTATTTGGTGTCTTGTATGGACCATTGATATGTAAACTTTTAAATGGTGTACAATAGCGAATATTCTATCTATCTATCTATCTTCAATCCACATACATACTGTAAAGCCAGTGTTGTGATTAAGACTTGATAATTTCCTTTTTCTCTATTACCTATCATCAGGTATCATAACACAGAAATACTTCTCACATGGAGCAACATTATAACAAGATAGTTGTTTCAATCTGGATGTTCATTGTGTCTAAACAGTATCAGTAGTCTTGGACACATAGCTGTTCTAGGATGGGCATTATCTCCTTCAAATTAAATGGTGAGTGTGAAACAATTATATGATTACTTACTTACTTGTTACTTGTTAGTGGGCTCGTTGTCCACATTTAGACCTCTTGGTACTTTATTAATATGATGATTAAATGGAAGAAACTGTTATGTATGTTGTTGAGTAGGCAGGCCAATCTTATTAGCACAACTAATTCATATTATGGTATAGTTTAAAGTTATTAATTTGTACCTCACCTGTCGTTTACAAAAGTCCAAGCCATCTGCACCATCTTTTGTAACTTGGTCTTATCACCCTTTAGACATTTGGCATATTTCAAGAGGTATCCATAAGGGTGTTCCACTTGCAAATCAAACTTAATAGTCTGCAGCAGGATACGCTCCAGGGTCATCACTTCCTCCTTGGGATCTTCTCCAAAAGTTGCGAATTTTTGTTCCGTCAGCAACGACTTTGCGACTTTGATTATGTCCTTGCACTTTTTAGGGGTCTCCTCAACTTTTCCAGCCAAAAACAGGCAACAACATGCCGTTATATACCTTGGGAATGTTCTGAAGGAGTGGAACATGTAAAAGCGATGAAAATAAACAACTCCAGTCGCGACTGTATTATAACCTAGGTCCATTTTCGAGCCAGTATCGATGATGAATCTCGCGCCTTCTTTCCGGTACCGGTTTTCGGTCTCATTAGTTATGCCATCGCGGAATGATGGTGTATTTTGAAGATCTTTCTTGTCATAATACCAGTAAGGCATTGTCGTAATTTAACTATAACAAAATTATTATCGCTAAACAGTCACTAACCTCCACAGCCATTTATTTATTACTGGCAGTTTGCTACAATGCTAACAAATTAAGATCGTGTTCAAATCTTGTAGGATGAAAAATGCACCTCACAAGAACATAATTACCAACATCATTTTGTAGGGTAATAGTAACACGTTTGACATTTCAATAAACTAAATGTTGCCAAACTACTAATTTCCTTTTTTAATATTTTTTTAACCGAAAAAGGAGCATTTAATAATATATTATTTTAAATTTTATTTTTAATTAGTTTAAATTTGGCATATACGATACAACAAAGTGGGTTACTCTTAGTTTTTGCTCCTAAAGAGAGCGCAGTATAGGCGCCTGGATTGATCGTGTCTTGCGGTACATCCTTAGGACGCTAGGTAGGTACAGTTAGCCTCAAAAGTCGCTGACCACATCCATATTTCCGTAACCAATGAACCATATACCGTGCCAAAGTCGCTTACCACGACTAACGCCAGAAATAGAACATAAATTGTGAGAAATAACTGAACACTGCATAAAGTTTTGGGGTACCATGGCCATAGATGATGAGAGTGACCCTAGACTTTTTGAATTTGGCGTTTTTCCACAGAAGTAGTTATCACTAGAGCTACTTCAGAACCCAGAAGCGCTAGCAAAAAATAGTCCAGAGGGACAACTGATTCATCTGCTCTGGCTACTATCTATTATCATTTTTATATTACAGGTACCTAAATCCGTAATGTATTATATTTTAACCTTTCTGTTGATACTGACGATGATGATGAATCTGTGATGATGAAATAAATCGGTAAAAAAGTGTAGGTACACTTTACCTGCCGTAAACAAACAAAACACAAAATGATAACAGTAACTCGTTTTATGTTAGGTACAAATACAAATAAAGTGTAATAAATAATAACATAACAAAATCATACCAAGTAAAATGTCGACAATATAACATCACAAATATATATTCACGTTAGGCGACCTCTTGGACAACAAGCGTATATAAATTAGATACGCGCAAAAATATATGCCAAATATCCAGCAGATAATGGCGAATATTAAGATAACTAAGTCTTTTATAAGATAGATCTTGTATTTGCCGTAAGCGCCAGGCACGTTATACATTAGGCTTATATCCATCATCATCGGGAACACCACCGACATCATGCTCGTACACAAGCTGCCAACGAATGCCACAAACGGTCCTTGAAACGGCACGTGGTAGGCGATGAAAACTGAAGATAGAAGAACAGATTTTTATGGAAAATGAAGAGCCAACTTGCCTTCTCTTTCATCAGGGTAAGGTATAAGTGAGATGCAAAACATACTTAAGAGAATGAACTGGTCTTCAAATTTTGATGACAGCCTGTTTGTTACTTACACGATACGATAACAAATAAAGGCCTTGCAATTTTTTCTATGAGGTTGAGGGTTGCTTCAGTAGGAGGCACCTCCCCGTAGTACTTGATTACTTCTTTGATCATTTCTATGCCGGGGTAGCATTGTAGGGGGTACGAGAGCGCCATCGATACCAGGTACATCCCAATCGCTATCATTGTTGTCCTGGGTCAAACAAATATTAAATACTATTACATTGGGCAAAAAAGTCGCTCACAAAGCGTTGTAGTGCCCACTCCAGTACCTATGTTGTTAGCTGTACCTATATTGGGTCTCCACTGAATACTCATCATAACTAAATTTAAGGAGAAAGTCTGGAAAACTACCTTAAATACGCCAATGTCGCCTAGGCTGGTCAGGCATTCCTCCCTTTTCGCTGGAGGTACTCGAATGGTGTGATATCCACAAAACCATATTAGGCCCACAAAACCTGATCATACTTTTTACTAACAGTATCTATCACTCACAGGTCCTCATAAGGCAGAGATCTAAGACAGTTCTCTTCCATAGTGCCGAAGGCCCAGTAGCCGAGATCACCGACCACCAGGGACACCACGGCCGGTATCCCGATACCCATGTTGATCACGCCAAACTTTGACGTCATAATGTCCGGCTTTTCAAGAGATTTATCCAGATTTATAATCTAAAAATAAACATATTATTCCGTAGAGTACTAAATGTCGACATGAAAAAAAGAAAAATATTTTTATTGTCACATTACAACATCTAACGGTCAGTAGTCTACTTTTATCTTCTACGTCTTTGGTTAACTACTTAAATAAATAAAGTGTCACGGCTCACCACACCAACGGCACTGAAGTTAAACATACACATGCCGGTTGTAAACAACCAGCCACCGATGCTTGGCTCGAACCAGATCCAGTTCCTATCAGGCTCCTTGAAGATGTGATACAGAAGCAAGCATAACCCAAGTGTGTTTAGAATAGTAGCTGCAACCGACATAACATTTAACCAGTTATGCAGTTTAAACAGAGCCGGATCTAGAGGGGGCAAACTGGGGCCCTTGCCTCGGGGCGCCAAATTCAGAGGGCGTAAAAACCATATATACTTAAAAAAACGGATTTACAAAACTACTTATTCATCACAGTAACAACATTATTATTAGTGCTGCAGTACCTAACAAGGAGATGTATGAGATTCTTTTTAAATTCTTCATGTATGCCACCATCAGTACGAAGCAGGGAAGCAAGCCTAACAGAGGCGGCACCACACTCCGACAGTCTACGATCTGGAAATAATACGTGATCAAATCCATTAGAAACAGTCTATAATTATCTTTCTTGTTCTTTACTTTTACTAGACGAGCAAGCGGCTTACATGTGACGTGAAAACGCATTTCACAATGCCGCTTCAATAGAGATCAGGTGGTGTCATCCGTTAACAGACCCAGACCCAGTGTATATCGTTAAATACGTGGCTATGTTCTCTATATAATAGCCACACACGTTCGGAATCCGAATTTGAATTCAGATTAATAAATAAATTTTCATAAAGTTCAGAAATCCTTTCCAGACTGATGAAATGAAATGACCATAATATAGAAAATAATGAAGGAATTTCCTTTTTCCTAATGAAACTATGGAATCAAAGGAAGTAAATCGAGCCCTCGGCGCTCTCACACATCTAAGAAACGCCAGAAATTCGACAATTTGTCAATGGATTATTCTCCGTTCGGTCTGGGTCATGCTCGCTGAAAGCAGCACTAAATTACCATCGTCAAACTTGCATACTGTACAGCAAAGCGCTAGTTGAGGCTTGCCCTTACTACTCCAAGTAACCACGATGGCAAAACGTGGGTGGATAATATACTTGGCCCTGGCACTGTAGGTACCTGTTAAGTGACAAAGCGTGATAATAAATGTTACTAACGTCTCGTAAGCTATCCGAAGTCATTATAACGTTTACCGTGCATATTCCCAATTGACACATTATCATATGAGTCGCTATTATTAACCTGAAAGAGAGTTAAAGAGAAAGTACCTACCTACATGTAAAACAAATAGTTATAAATAATTACATGTGTTTCGGTCTCGCGGGGCCACCCGAGCTAGATCAAAAAGACTAGTGATAATGCTTTGGTTGTTTTATGTGATCCTCAACCATTTTGATAGAAATTACAATAAACCTACCTATCCAGCGGGGTTCTCGGTTGCATTACGCTCGGGATACATTAAAATAATACTGGTCGTAACTTGTGCTAATGTACTATATTTACCTCCCGATTTATGTAGCTGTACTTACTCCAAGGGATCTTTATCAAAACATTTGCAATTCAAAACAATTTTGTCTGTCCAGCGGGACCTTTTGTATTTTAAATTCATATACGTGTAGAAAAAGCACACCATCGTGATGTATTACCAATGTATCTCAGATTTTACCTACGAGTCTTTATATAACATAAACGTATTTTACAATAACTAGCTAGACCCGTAGATCTTTGAAGTTTCAACCACAAAAATGGTGTTTTGCTGAATTTTGGCCTTGACGGATGGAATTTTTAATCTCATATCTCCCGCTCTTCTAGGTCAAACCTATAGTTAAATTATAGAAAGAGGCCGTGTTCAGGTACGCCAAAATCTGATAGATCTATCGGTATTTACCTATCTTGTATACACGTGCCATAAGTTCTGCCTCACATCATATCTTTATTCTAGCTCACTTTTTTATTAGAGGTAAATATACTTACGGTCCGTGATGCCCAATACAATGCCATATAGGAGGCCCATGCAGCAACGCCACACGAAACCCATAGCGATATGATATGTATGGTATTTTCAGCTGTCTGCTGATCTCATTGAGACTTAACAACTGGAAAACAAAGAGTGGTTTAATAAATTACATTGAAAACGTAACAGGGCTATGTATTAATGTTGTTCTAGAGGCGATTGTGCCAATATTAAGAGTTATGAAGGCCGAATCTTATACGATGACAGCAGTGCCGTAAATAGGGCGGTGCCACCGGTGCCCAGGCACAGGGCGTAGACTCTGGGGGGCGCAAGAATGGCCAACCCAGGCAGGACTATTATTTTTTCGGTTTGCTCCTGATAAGTGCCCGCTGCGCCCTAGTTCTCGGTTCCAACACATACGTACCTACATCCCAGTATCATCAAAAACGTTTAAATTAGACACAAACATCGCGCTCATTTTTCTGGGAGCGCACGAGCGTATTTGTGTTTAGTGTTTATCGGAGTTAAGCCGCCGGCCGGCTACACGGTCGGTCGGAGACTAAGCGGCGGGCGGGTACGAGCGGGCGCTATAAAGATTTTTTTAACAATGCCAGTGACTGTATCTTCCTGCGAAAGATCATTTAGGCCCACTTGCACGTTCCTGGGTTAGCATAGTTAACTCAGAGTTAACTGCTAACACAGGGTTAAATAAATAATTTAACTTGCGCCATCAAAAGTTAGGCGTAAACCCAGAGTTAAATTCTTAAATATTTAACCCATCAATTCGGGCGGGTTAAATCGCCTAACACGGGGTTAAGTGCAGTGCCAAACAAAGACTACTATAGTGTGTCAAATTAAACCGCTGCAGATAGTATATTCTATTTTCTCTAGTGTTTATTTATAATATTCAAATGATGAATGATATTAATTTATTCTCTCGAGGATGACGAAGAAATCTTTGAATATATTAATTCAAGCTTTTATGACAGAAGGATCGCAGAACGGTCAGATCATTATAACTCACAAAGGGACCAAGACTTTCATAGAAGATTTCGACTTGATATAGAAAGTGTGCTATATATTTATTAAACACAAACTGCAGTATACACACAATAACAAGTAAGCAATATTATCACTAGCTGTAAAATTAGGGGCACGCAAACGCACTTTTTCTTCATGTTTCGTAGAAGAAGTTGATTTTAGCAATAATACCTCGAAAGTAAATAAATATGACACAAACACAAGGTAAGTACACAATACGGTTATAATAAAACGTCGCGTCAACTGTCTTACAATGAAGGCCAGACAAGAGAGAGAGTTTTAACAGTGTGCTGTAGTGTGAAAGAGATGGACATACAAAGTTTCGTTTTTTGTTTATTCATTCGTGTTAGTCGGATTACAATAGAAATGCATAGACGATGCAATGTTCCCGCTAAAAAAAAGAAATGTCAGTTAACCGTTGGGTTAGCTAACCCGATGTAATTTTTTTGTGGTGCAAGACATGATGAGAGTTAAACTTATAATTAACTAACCCCGAGTTTATTAACTCTACTTTTCATTATTTAACCCCATTTTGCGTGCAAGTGGGCCTTAGTAAGCTAAAATTAATGAAAATTTACTTGCGCTCGACGATTGGCCAAGAAAGGTTGACGGGCTTAGCGATTTTGTCGATTGAACGCGACATAGGAAGGTGTCTGTCGTATGAAAAGGTTATCAACGATTTCGCAATGAAGAAAGCGCGAAAAGTAAATCTTTAAAAAAGTTTATGGCTTGCTTTAATAAATCTTTACTATCTGAACTCATTCATTTGTGGTCTCATTTATTTGTGTATGGTGTAGTTGTGAATAATCTTGCAAATATTTTCGAATAAACGTTTCTTCACCAATTCATACTTAAACGCAATTTATATTATGCTATATTCCATATTCAAAACTCTACCATACCAAGTACTTAAAATTAAATTAATTTACAGTTTACTGAAACTTTGCAGGGTGTTATTTTATTATAGAAGTATGAAAACCATAGTGGCCCAAAAATTAAATCTTAAGCATCAGGGTGGGCAACGCATTTGCACTAGTGAACTTGCGATTGAGTTTTAGTGAGTGAGACACAGTGGGTGGTATAATAGGCGAAGGGTCCACTTAACATCAGATGGCTCGTCTGCTTGTTTGCCTAAATCAGTTCTTTAAAAAAAAGATTTTTCTTCCAAAAATATTAGATAATTGGTCCACCAACACCAAGTTCCTTGTGCTTTATTTTATCACCCTGAATGAAATAAAGTAGGCCTATACATAGCATTGCTCTAGGGTACCTATAATATCTAAAAAAACAAGGGCGCAATTATAGAAGCTCGCACAGGGCGCAAAAAAGGCTATTTACGGCACTGGATGACAGCGGAGGTTCCTGAGCAGCGGTTATCACATAGCTACTATGACTTGGGCGCCTGGTATCGTCTGCCATCATAGGCATAAATAGATCGTAGTCAAGTCAACCTCTCCGTAGTCCTCCCAGCTCCCAGCTATATTATTATGTAAGCTTCATTAATAACAGTCAACACTGAGATAATCTATATCTATACTAATATATATAGTGGAAGAGTTTGTTTGAACGCGCTAATCTCTGGAACTACAAGTCCAACTTGAAATTCTTTTTACGTATGATAGTCCAGTTTTTGAGGAAGGTTATAGGCTATGTAACATCACGCTAATTGCGACGGAAAGAGAGGAATAACCAAAGATGTAAAAAACTTAACGCGGATGAAACCGCGTCTGCGGGAAACTAGTACTACATAAAAGGTAGATAATAAAACAAAGTCATACCAACACGTGATGCGAATGAACCATTATTATACCAATGAGCACTGTAAACAAGTTGCCCAAAATAAGACCACTGGCGCTCATGGCGACCGGCATGCCCAAAATACCGGGTCCTAGTACTGTTCGCAACAGGTTGAAGTGTGCCATCCAGGGTCTGTGGAAATATTAATGCTGCATCAGTCTCAACAGTCCTCAGCTGGACATGAGCTTCTCTACAGCTGGCCATAGTCATGATATGCTTAGCAGCTGTCTTAATGACCGCGTTCAGGTAAGCAGGTAACGTTACTATTCATATCCAGAGCCTCGTGGATTCCCGAGCTAAGGCAAGTCAAAGACGAAAATAGACGGTATTGCGAAAATATCCATAATTTAATTATTCGATTAATTAAGTGGGCCTCTAAGTAGTATTAGCTAAGGACCCCCTAAACTCATGGTCCGGCCCTGTTTATATCATACGGTACGGTAGTAGATCCACGCTGGTTTCAGCATGAATGGGCCAGCTCGACCGGGAAAGTACTACCCTCTCATAGAAGATCAACATAAGAGTAAGTTTTTCCTAACCTCCCTCTATCCCTTTACCTTTCCCACTCCCTTCACGGTAGGCAGCAGCTTCGCAGAGTCCATCAGCGACAGGGCTATAAGTAATATTGACAACCTCTGTGGTTCGGCGGTACTGTGTATGGACTGCCACGCAAAGGTCACGGATTTGATGCCCGCTCAGTGCAAATATTTGTGTAACATGGCTATTTGCATTGGCCTGGGTGTTTCTATGTATAATAACTATATGTATTTACAAAAAATAACTAAGTATATTTATCCGCATTCTAGAACCCATATCACAAGCTATTATAATATGCTCACTTTGGGTCAAGATGGCATTGTGAGGTTGTTGTGATATTTAATATATTGTTATTATAATTATGTAAGTAGAGTAAATACCCACCTCTTACTACCTGCGAATAATTCGAAGACGCGATTTCATTAGTGAACTTGATTACGAAATTTAGTGTAAAAAAACGAAATGAAGGATTTCCACGTTTTTTTAGTTCATAGGTAAGTAGGTACGGTAGGCTTATTTAACTAGATGCCATGATGACTTATCCTTGCCTGATACCGCAATTATTGTTATCATAACAAATTGGTAATTTGAGTGTTGAATTACATAACTACCTATAGGTATAGGTAAGTACTTACAAAATGGTGGACTTGGGTTCTCTATAGTCTTTTGGATTATAATCATTGTCTACAGGTATAACCTGCAAAGTCACCTTTGCCAAGTTGATAGAAGCTTGAGCGCCTAAAGGTGTAAGCCTTATGTTACTAACATTCTCACTGGCTGCCCTGCAATCAACAAAGACAGTTATAAGGTGGCTATAGTCTTTAACTATAATGTACTCTGTGACGGTTATTTCAAAATAAGTAGACCAGGTTAATACTTAATTGATAAATCAATATTACCTACTTATCCCTTTCATGGACACTACTGTAAACACAATAGATGTTTTATTATCACGGCCATATGCGTTTACTGTCCGGAAAATATTATGTATCTACTTACTTACATTTTAAAATAAATTTCGTATTCACGATAATTCAAATATCATTCTCAGCTATAGGTAAGTAGGTAAATAAATCACTTATTAAAATTGTTCTATGTAAAATAATAAAATACGTAGGTAGCTGTATTAAATGCAAATCGCGATCACCTATAACAGACGTTGACGGCTCTCGGACAGTCTGGCTTCATATTCTTTATCTATTATCAAGAGTTTAAATGAACTCTTTCAAAGAAAAATACTCTTACATACTCTTTGGAGTAGGTAAATGCCTGAATTTGCCGCCCCGGGCGGCGCCAGCGCGGCGGCGCGCGGCCTTCGTGTAGTTATGTAGTTGTTGAAATGTATTGCAATAATGCGATACTTTTTTTAACTACATATAGATACAGGACCTACTGACAAAGTTAAAAAGAAATATTATGTACCTACGTATGTACCAAGAAATTTGAGAAAATTGAGATTTGGCAACTTTGTACCAGTTAGTAGTACTTACCTACTTAGATACAAAAATTTAGTTTATTTCTTTGTGCCTTGTGTCTCTAAAAAGGCTCATTTTTCTTTGATTCGTACTTATATTAGTGCAGAAAACTAGTTTTACTTGTACAAATTTATATGGTGATACCTAACTTAAGTTATATTATCGGAAGATTGACGAAAGAGCGCTTGTGATTTATATCAGTGGCTATCACATTTATAAAAATAATCGTATCATCTGAGATTGTGAGAGAGAGAGCCGAGGGGAACATAATTACCTATCATTAGCTATCTTATTAAGGCAAGCCACTTGTTTTGTATCTCTGTTACTAAATTTGATTAAAAGCACTTACAGACTATTTTAAACAGGAGTGGACACGCGCTCTATTTCCCTTGCGCAAAAGTCTGCCACTTTCGGCGGGGGACGGGGTAACGCGAGCAACGCACACTAATTACAATGTTAACTACTAATGCATTTTTAAATCGCGTCGTTATACACGCACACAATAAAATTATTACACACTAGCTTAAACTAAACACACACAATCACATTCACACACAGGGACATCTATCAGTTTACGCTTCCTTAGCGTAAAACAGTTAGAGCTTGACTCTGTCGATATTTAGTATCGATGTTTAGGATTTCATATAAGTACGCGAAAGATTTAATTATTTTCATGATTATTATGTTTGCTTATTAAAATGAGCATTATCTTATATTATATAGAACAGTTTTAGGTAATAATAATCTATTATAATTTTAAGGTTTTTTTTTATTTAAGCACTTTGAAATAGATGAAAGTAAAGTAAATAGTTCATAAACATGAATTAACTAGAAGTAATTCTGTTAATTCATGTTTATGTCAATATTACAGGAAGAATAAGACAGTGTTTCTAACTAGCACACTTTTTTGTAATTATTATCAAAAAAGCCCGTCATACGGTCGGGCTAAATTTATTTGTTAAACATTGTTCGACAAACAAATCTGGTTATGCGGTCGGGCTCTCCTACTATGTTTACTAATGTTTATTCAATACTTCCGATCCCTGATAGTACGGAACCCTCGGCGCGCGAGTCCTACTGGCATTTAGCCGTTTTTTTTTGAAGTTATACTTTTTTTGGCGCGATTGGGAAAAATGATGAGAGTGAATTTTTACGATGCGCGCGCACACCGACAGAAAAAAGCAACACCCTGAAGTTAGTTGCGAACCTTTTACACACTGAAGTTAGTTGCGGATCTTTGTGTGTCGTATCAGTACAAATAATCTGTGTGAATAAATAAAAAATATATTGGCGTTTATATCAATTCAAATATTTATGTATGTATGCGTTGTATTATTATTTGGTATTTTTGGATTGTTATGCCAAAGAAGTATAACTTCTTACGTGCGTACATGGGTACCCACTCTTTTTTTTATTTTACTACTGCGCACAAGGATGTATGTTCATTAACCACCACCTGTTGAAATTTGTTCTAGTGTGGATTAAAGATTGTAATTAATTATTACGTGTCAATTTTACGTGTATTATTCCTAAGTATGTATGTATATTCAAACCAAATAATACTTTGAATTAATTGTCTGTTGCTATTAAATTTCGTTCCAATTAAGCAGAGCTTGTAATTGGAGGATTTTGTTCTGATTACATAGTAACAAGACACTGACATGAGAATGTATGAGTAGATTTTTATTAGAGAGATATTTTATCTGTTCAGATAACAAAAAAACAACAGAATATATTTCAGAAAGTCTTTATTTAAGTAGGTATAATAAAATACTGAAAAACTGTGCAATTTAAATTAACCTTATAAATCTAGTTTAACTAATCCTAGGTAATGCAATAAGAGGAGGTAGCGCACAGCGAGTTTACTTGCTAAAAACTGAGCTCTCCGCCGCTTGGGGGGTAGGGAGGAGGTAGCAGTGCTGGCAGCACAGAAGGCTTTGTCTTTTAAGCTGTTAGTCAGATACTTGTACGCTTAGGAACCCACTTATATGGCATTTCCTACAATATTGGACCCAAGCGACTCGAGGCGCTGCTTCTTTTGAAAATCTAAAACAAACAAAAAAAAATTAATTTAATACTGGAAAACCAATATCGATATTTGTGATTAAACTGTCTCATCTCTAATTATGTTAAAGTGTGACCAGTTTCTTAAAAATAAATACGCTTATTTTTATAAGAAATGAGCAATTATCTTTCGGAATAAAGTGCACTAATCTTGTATATTTAGATTTATAATCTCATTTTACTTGTTCATTTAATATTATTTTGTACATTACTTGGTAAAAAAAACATTGGTTTTAATTAAAAATAAATACATATGGGAACGGTGACACAATAATGTACATCCAAAATGAAACTTATTAGATATGTCAACAAGGCGAGATATAAAAAAGGAAAGGTTAGTTTTTATGTTAATAATAATAAAAACTTAAAATATTACCCCAGATTGGAGTATTGATGATAAGGCTGGCAACACTTGTTGATTAGCATTTTATTTGGTTAAATTGCTAATTTAATGCCTTATTTAATAATATTAGAACAAAATAATACTTACAGGTGGAATGTAATATTATCCTATTGTAGACTTGATGTCGCTGAACGCTTTTTACACCAAAATACACTGCAATTCGGCATTTCTATTGAGACGCTATTACGCATGCACTGATAGGTGACATATGATGCGAAACGCGCGTCAACTAGTTTTATATAACGGGTATGACCGGTGGGCTGGTACCTTTGGCAGAGGGGTACGCCTGTCAGTGGCCTCTCCGGTTGGTTTAATGCTCTAAGATTTTACGGTAGTAGATCCACGCTGATTTCAGCATGAATGGGCCGAATCGTCCGGGGAAGTACTACCCTCTCATAGAAGATCGACTTAAGAGTAGTAGTATCCGTACTACTGCGTTTCGTTCGGTGAGTGAGAGCGCCGGAGGCCCAATTTCCCCCTTCCTCTTTCCTCACCTCCCTCATTCCGTTCCCCTATCCCCATTCCCAGCCGCCATAGTGGAGGCCACCATACCAGCAGTTTAAGACGATGGCTTTTGGTATAGTGGCCGCCACTTCTGGATTCCACTGACTGCTTACCATCAGGCGGAGTGGAGTCACTTTGGTAGGCTATAATATAAAAAAAAAAAAAAAAAAAAAAAAAAAAAAAACCACACCCCTAAAATAAAATATAGGTACTTAAGTACATATCTTTAATTACAGGCAATACTTATTCAGGCAAAGAACATCCTGAATGAGAGCGCCAGAGGTCCAGGATATGAGACCACGGCTTTTGGAACAGTGGCCACCAATTCTGGATTTCACTGACTGCTTACCATCAGCCAGAGTGGAGTCACTTTGGTAGGCTAATATAAAAAAAAAACATAGCTATTGACCGGTAGAATGCTCGTTTGATAGCTCGTGTAGGTAGGTACATAACTAGTGCGAATTTGATTTCGACGGTCCACACGTGGAGTGGTGTAGGTGTAAAAGAAATAGCAATAGCACAGTCTTAATAGTAGGTACATATTAATACTGTGGCAATAGTCTACCATATGATAGCCTAATTAGTAGCCTCTACATGGAACATTCATAACATGAAGTAGGTAAGTAGGTACTTACTACATACCTGCTTCGCTTCGAAAGGAAAACTATGTAAGAGTATAATAAGTACCTACCTACGTATATAACGATGCCTATATTCTTGTATGACGAGGCTATTAGTTTATCGGATGCAAATTATCACACTAATAATGTACAAAATCTAAACATAAATATGGAGATAAATTTGTACGTCAACAGTATTGACTAATAAAGATGTATGTACGTAAACGACATTAAGTTTGACGTCAGCAGTCAGTTTCAATATGGCGCTCAAGACTGCAACATGTGTTTTGCGGCTAAATACACTACGAAATACCGCACGGGTTAGTTAAATTTGTGTTGTTTTATTAAAAATAATATATTAAAACTTACTAAAAATAGATCATACCATTTTATATATAATTTGATTGTTTTCGGTATTTATAATAAATTCTGTGTGTGATAAAATCTGGTGCATATTTACGTGTTTAAAAAAGTCAAGCGATTATGAACTTTGTTCGTATCTACTTAATATCTAGTAATAAGTTTGTCATTGCATTAGTAATGTCCTTAAAGGTTATTTTCGTGTTTGGTAAAAGTTTTTTTTATTCCAAAAACTTATAAGGTATTGACATGAATTGCGCTTGTAACAAAATATTTAATTTAGATAAACTTATCAGCGCGCCTTATCTTTAGTTTGTCACAATTATAATATTGTTAAAATACTTAGCAACACGATATATTTTTACTTAATAGATATACTTACACGCTTACACATACGACGTTTTAAATACAAATAGATAAATCAACATACATGGTACCTAACTGATTTTTAATGTATGTATACTTATTTATTAATCTACTTTTTATACATATGTATAATTTGCAACTATAACGCTGTGTAAGTACCTACCTAATCATACTATTTAGTTATTGTTATCTCTTTTTTTCCGTTAATTAACCGACTTCAAAAAAGGAGAGAGTTTCTCAATTCGTCCGTACCTATATAATTTTTTTTTTAAATATAGTACCTACTTATTTTGTGTTTGTTAAGTCCCCCTCGCAACACAGGGCTATACGAGTTGTATTAACTATTTTTTAATTATATTAACAAAGAATTTATTTAATTTGAACTGTTCTTATGTACAAATAATAGATAGCCATCTAATGTATTTTCTCTATATACCTAAATCTACGTACTATGATGATTACAAATAGGTACTTATATGTAACTGCCTCCAGAAGTTAAACATTAGTGTCGCATTTAATTAGATATTTGAATATTTTGAATAGATGACTATTAATTAATACTTAATGAATGAACAGTTATAACCTCTGACTTTGTTCCTAAAATGGTGGCACTATTGTCTTTTTATTTGACTGTAAGTGTGGTCTAGCGGTTAAGCAGGTCGCACCGTCTTGCTGCGCCGCGCGCGCTTTGTTTTTGTGACGATGACGCGATGATATCGGCGTAAAAGTCAAAATATGAAACAGATTCTTATTCTTACGTCCGGGTCGGCCATCATACATCTTAATAAATACTTAAGTAGTTAAATTGTCTAAAATAGTGATCAACTGTATTCATACATACGATACTCATATCGTTTCGAGCTGTTCAATATCCATCAAACTGTCCATTGAGTGATTCTTGAGGTTAGCGGTTTTATACAAACATACAGATGTTTTGCCGCGATTTTCTTTTATACCTACCATGTAGATAAAATACCCATCGGCTTCTTTAAAATAAATTCTAAGTTGCATGTGTGTTGTCAGAGCTTTCTAATCTCTAGAGTATCTTCGAATTGATTTTGTATGAAGATATAAAATATGCGTCGCTGCAAAACCCCACTCTTGTTCTAGCGCCTCCATACTAATGAGTTGCCCTTCGCCTTTTCGAGAATATTGGCAACATTTAAGTTGAAATTTCTATCAAAGTTTAATCAGGATAACAAAGATGAACTGGTGAGTAAAAAGGAAGGCAGGGCATCCATAAAACACTAGGTCGGTAGTTTGTACGTCAGAGAACTGTGGAGAGCTTAGAGTTGTAAAATATACCCATACCTTTTTGCTTACTGCCTCATGAATAATTAAAATACTTTTCACAGTTGTTATCGACACACACGCGGCCGGATATTGCACTGAACAATGGTAAACATGCAGAGTTTCCGGGCGCGAAAGCACCTTACGTGACGGAAATGAAGTTCCTGAACGAAACGAGCTACGATCCCATACCTATTTATCGAGTAATGGACAACAACGGAAAAGTGTTTATCAATAGTGAGGAGCCAAGTATCGATAACGATACGCTTGTGAATATGTACAAGTCGATGATACAACTGTCGCAAATGGACAAGATTTTATACGAATCGCAGAGGTAATTATTTTATCATCTTAATTATGTACTATTTATAAGTCGAGTTTACTTACCTACTTTTACTTAGTCTATTTGTCGGTAACGTCGTCTCTTCATATTCATATCATCTTTTACGGAATCGTGTATTGAAACAACGAGCGAGGCAGACAACAACAATCAAAAACAACAAAAAACATCACCTCTTTATGTTTTTTGGTTCGGTGTCGGCAACGCGCATGTAATAGACTGGTTTTGCAAGCGTCCATAGACTACGATAACTGCTTACCATCATGTGAGCCGTATGGTTATTTGTCACCTTAATTGTATAAAAAAACTATCCTATCCGATCCTTTATAATGCTTGGTATTCTAGAATATCAAACTTTCAAACTTGACTTGCCAGCTTAATCATTCAGACGGTCGTCACTCATTTAGCGTTCCGGTTCGTGATTTGGATTTGAGAACCTAAATAATAATATAAATTACTATTTCGTTGTAAGAGTTTTTCGCTTAAGTTATTAAGTTTTTTTTTTTTATATTACCCTACCAAAGTGACTCCACTCTGCCTGATGGTAAGCAGTCAATGGTATCCAGAAGTGGTGGACACCATTCCAATAGTCAAACTACTGGTATGGTGGCCTCCACTATGGCGGCTTAGTGAGATGCTTTTTCACGCCCCGCTTAAAAGACCCAGGATCAAGATCAAAAGTATGAAGTAATGAACCGTTTGGTTCGAGACCCTTTAGATTCTACTGTGAAAGGGTGGCACTTTAGTCCCGCACGTGTCGTTCTGGATAAAAAGGGAGAGGGTGGGATTAATTCAAAGAGCTCTTCAGAACACTCTCCATGGTAAAGGCGATAGAAGACGGCCTTTGAGGCGATGTCTTATCGCAGCTGTAACGGCTCAAGGGTCTTAGTAGCCTCCGGGCTTCCGATGACACGGACTGCTCGCCGCTGCAACCTATCGAGTGCATCCAGTAAGTACTGTGCGGAGCCATCCCAAAGATGAGAGCAGTACTCCACGCAGGAACGAACCTGTGTCTTATAAAGAAGACAGAGCTGCTCGGGCGTGAAGTACCGCCTCACCCTGTTCAGGACACCGAGTTTACAAGAGGTGGTTTTAATGACGCACTCGATGTAGTTCTTGGAGTTGAGATCTCGGCTGATGTCCATACCCAGGATACTTAGGCTATCCTGTAGTGGTAACGCTGTGTTCTGAAGAGAGGGAAGGGAAAGGAACAGAGATTTTTTTGCAGAGAACGCGCACACCTGTGTTTTCTTGGCATTAAACTCGACCAAATTCTCACAACCCCATTTATTAAATGTTTTGAAAGCTGCAGTAAAAAAAAACATTGCCCAGACAGCGTCGTATTTCTGATGGTATTTGGTGTGTATTGTACCAGTGTTCTTCATAGAGCATTGTATTTTACAGTTCATCTGTCGCGTAGATCTGCTGAACATCAATATTTAAAATTATTTCTATAAATTTCAGACAAGGCCGCATATCGTTCTACATGACGAACTACGGTGAGGAGGGCATCCAAGTCGGCAGTGCAGCCGCCCTGAACTCTCAGGATATGGTGTTCGCGCAATACCGCGAGGTGGGCGTGTTCCTGTACCGCGGGGTTACTGTGACCGAGCTCATCAACCAGTGCTACGGCAACCACGAGGACCCAGGCAAAGGCAGACAGATGCCCGTACATTATGGCCACAAACAACACAATTTAGTGACGATCTCCAGTCCTTTGGGTGAGTGTAATTTTTTTTTTATCTATAATCAAAAGGCTATTTTTAACCAAACTGTTAACTACAACCAAATAATCAAATGCTCATCGTAACTTACGCGGCCCATTAAAAAGATCTGTTTGTTTTCACAATATCCTACCAAATTTCATTCGCCAAACTTTGACTTTTCACTGACACTTTCACTTACTAATGATTTCTGAATCGATCTAAGATGACTGAAAATAGTGTACCATCCTACCATTATTTTATTCCTACGCAGCAAAATATAGTTTTTGCTTCACTGATCGTGTTCCTTGCTGTAAAAACGACTTCCTAATAATAATATTACTATCTCCGTTTTCCAGCAACGCAAATGCCACAAGCGGTAGGCGCGGCGTACGCTCTAAAACGTCAGGAAAACAGCGACCGATGTGTGATCTGTTACTTCGGGGATGGAGCCGCGTCTGAGGGAGACGCCTTCGCGGCGTTCAACTTCGCTGCCACCTTGGATTGCCCTATCATTTTGTTATGGTAAACATATAATCAAAAATTTTTACAACCAAGCTTTAAATACGCAGAATGGGGCTTATGTATCGCAGTAAGAGTTCGTGCAACTGTTGCGTAAGACGCTGTGTCTTTGATGCCCAAATAGGACGAAACCTCGTGGATTAAGTAGGTACTTATTATTTAATCTATTTATTATTTTTTGATCGTCTGTAATCTTTTACAGTAGAAACAACGGCTACGCGATCTCCACGCCCACGAGTGAACAATACCGCGGCGACGGCATCGCGTCTAGAGGCCCAGCGCTGGGCATCAACACTGTGAGAGTGGACGGCACAGACTTACTGGCCATGTACAAAGCTGTCAAGGAGTCTAGAGAGTTTGCGATTAAGAATAACAAGCCGGTGCTCATTGAGGCTATGTCTTACAGGTAAGAAAAGCTGTTACAATGGATTTCTGTTTGACTTCCATAATTACGGTTAAGGCTGTTCTTGGAAAACTAAGCACTTTTATATTCGTTACGAAGATACCATGACATTGATAGCTACAGTCAAGACTACTGGCTATAGTCAAGATTTTTTTTTGTTTAAAAAAGAATTATAAAGTTAAAGTTTGGTTCCTTTCCAGAGTCGGACACCATTCAACGTCAGATGACAGCACAGCTTACCGGTCCGTCGAAGAAATACAGAAATGGACCAATGACGAAAGTCCTATCCAGAAGTTTAAAATGTATTTGGAAAGCAAAGGTATATAAACCAAATTTTTTTTTCAGCGTGTAAACAGCTCTATGAGTCCAATAGATCGATGCAATATGCCTTCAAAGATTTCTAGACGAGACTAGAGTAAGCATTTGAAGCTTAGCATTCGATTCTGGGTGAATACATGAAGCGAATCATCCGCGCACAGTTTAGTGTTAGATACCTACCTATAATAATAATAATAATAATAATAAGTAGGATAGGCGAGTCCGCACATTGTTAACAGTACCACAGCACCATCCGCGTTCATCCGTAATGAGGTTGTATATCCCGCGAAAATGTGGGGGCCGCGGATTTCTAAATGCCAAAACCCTCCACAATCGCGAGATATGCAACCTCAGAGACTATTTTCTTAAAATGGGCGAGGGTGTGCATCGTGATATGGTTGCAGTGGATAGTGGACTTACCCCGCTTGCCCTGGCTAAGGAGAACTGGCGTAGGCCTGTAGTACTCAGTATAGACGAGCGACCGTAGAATGGTATGGCAGAGCAAGGAGCTTCACGGACGGTTCTATCGGGCCTTACATGGGCCTGATATAGACCGTGCTGCCTCTGTTGCCTGGCTACGCTTCGGTGATCTTTTTGGAGAAACCGAAGGGTTTATTTGTGCAATTGCTGATGAAGTTATCATGACGAACAACTACCTGAAATATATCTTGAGGGATGGCACTACTGACATATGTCGGGCATGTCATCGCCCTGGTGAATCCCTCAGGCATTGTTTCCGGCTGTTCGCGTCTTGCTAACGGAGAGTACTTGCACAGACATAACCAAGTAGCCAGGATCATCCATCAGCAAATTGCTCTGCGATACAATCTTCTAGATGTCGAGGTACCGTACTACAGATACAACAGAGCCGGTTCTCGAAAATGGTCGCGCGACATTGTATTGGGATCGCTCCATCATCACAGACAGGACTATTATAGCTAACAAGCCTGATATCGTGGTGGTGGATCGAGCCGAACGCCTTTTAATGATAGTTGATATTACCGTCCCTCGTGACGAGAATCTCATGAAGGCTGAGAAAGACAAGCAAATAAAATATCTTGATTTAGCCCATGAGATTGTTGACATGTGGGATGTGGATTCTGCTGTCATTGTGCCGATAGTCATTACTGTAAATGGTTTAATAGCAAAGAGCCTCGACCAACACCTAAAGAGGCTCGCATTAGGTGGATGGGTCAAGGGCCAGATCCAGAAGGCAGTGCTTCTCGACACGGCACGTATTGTTAGGAGGTTCCTCTCTCTGGAGCCCTAGCTAGCCGCCGGTAGCTTGGACTTTGTCTCGTTGCCGGTGGTAATCTATTTTTATATTTTTAAATGTGTATTTTTGTTTTTTATAAGTATATATTTGAAACTGTAATAAATATGAAAAATTATGAATAAAGGAAATAATAATAATATTCTACCACATTCACACAGCGCCATCTAGCCCCAAAATAAGCAATTATATTTACTTGTGGTTGTGTGGTACTAAACAACTGATATACTACATATATACATTTTTTTTTGTAAATACATACATATTATAGATAAAACCTATACATGTCGACGTAACAATGGCCAATCTAAGAAAGTACGCATTGAGGAAAGTGGTCGTTTTTGGAAGAGTTTGGAAGTGAATAGTCAATATGGGAAGTGGTCGTTTTGGAAGTGGTCATTCTGGGATATGGTCGTTTTGGGAAGTGGACATTTAGGTCCTAAACGGTTATCGCTAATTGTATTTACATGGGGACAGGTGAACTTGGTATAGAAACATTATAATTTGGATGTAGCATACCAAATAAATGGTTCCACCGCGATGAAAACAATTCAATCACATATATAGTCCTTAGTCCTTACCTACATTACCTTTATTAACTTACCAATTTTTTTATCAGGTCTCTGGGATGCTGAAGCAGATAAATCGTGGGAGAAGGAAGCAAGAGACACAGTCCTCAGAACCATGAAGGATGCAGAAAAAAAGAAACTGCCACATTGGAAGGAAATGCTTGAAGATGTTTATTACGAAATGCCTACTAGAATTCAGTCAGTATTATCTATACCTATCTACCTATCTTTACTTCTGTCTATCTATAATAATCTATATTATTATATAAAGCGGGAAAGTTTGTTTGTTTGTTTGTTTTTTTGTTTGAACGCGCTTATCTCTCTTTTTGCGTTTGATGACCCAGTTCTTGAGGAAGGTTATAGATCATGTAACTTAAAGCGGGTGAAACTGCGAACAGTTAGTCTGTAATATTTTTTAAATATTAAATGCAACACGTTTGTCAGATTTTTTATGTTCTGATTTATATTTTTAGGAAACAAATGCAAGAAATGGAAGAGCATTTGAAGAAATATGCAGATAAATACCCGCTCGATAAATATCAAAGCGATTGAAAAATAGTGTTGTTGTAGTTTATTTTTATAAAGTGAATATAATAAAATGAGTTATTTATAGATATAATATATATTTGTTTTATTGTATTTATGGAAAGAACTCTCCGACCAACTGAAGAAATAACCAAGAATAATAATAATAAATAACCAAGCTAGCTCGCCTTCTAAGAAGCTCAATAAAATTATAATCCACTCCTTCGATCCTCTTTCTCTTGCTTCTCTTTTTTTAATGATGGCAAGTTTAATTATTTTTCATTAACATTGTCGATAAATGTTATAAAAACACAAAATGGTCATATTGAGGCTTAGAGCATTAAACCAACCGGAGAGGCCACTGACAGGCGTACCCCTCTGCCAAAGGTACCAGCCCACCGGTCATACCCGTTATATAAAACTAGTTGACGCGCGTTCCGCATCATAAGTCACCTATCAGTGCATGCATAATAGCGTCTCAATAGAAATGCCGAATTGCAGTGTATTTTGGTGTAAAAAGCGTTCAGCGACATCAAGTCTACAAAAGGATAATATTACATTCCACCTGTAAGTATTATTTTGTTCTAATATTATTAAATAAGGCATTAAATTAGCAATTTAACCAAATAAAATGCTAATCAACAAGTGTTGCCAGGCTTATCATCAATACTGACAATACTCCAATCTGGGGTAATATTTTAAGTTGAATTAACATAAAAACTAACCTTTCCTTTTTTATATCTCGCCTTGTTGACATATCTAATAAGTTTCATTTTGGATGTACATTATTGTGTCACCGTTCCCATATTTATTTATTTTTAATTAAAACCAATGTTTTTTTTACCAAGTAATGCACAAAATAATATTAAATGAACAAGTAAAATGAGATTATAAATCCAAATATATAATAATAATAATAATAATAATAATAATAATAATAATATTTTTATTGCCATACATACATTTAGTAAATTAACACACATAGGTACATATTACATACGACAGTAGGGCAAAGGGGATGGTCTCAGCTGTATGCTGATAAGGATAGGTACTTATACAGCGCTGGTTTTCAGACCATTCCACTTGCTCGTCCTTGGCTGTAAGTCGAACGAGACCCAGTTGCAAGTGGGTTGTTCCAATGTACACATTTACAATTAGGCTATACTTTATTATTTTTTTAAATTAGGTATATTACTATATTTATATGTAATTACAAACTGTTACTATTTATTAACATTTACTAGGACTTTTTGTGTTGCCGTATGGACGTTTTATGTGTGTAGATGTGTGTATACTGAGTGTGTATGTAGTATGATAGTGATGTAAGTTATGTGAGTTTGGTAGATGAGCTTAGGAGATGAATGTATGTTGACTATCCTGCTCTAAAGGTTGCTTCGAATACTAGTCTGTTACGCTCCAGCAAAAGTGCCCTATATTTGTCCTTAAATAATTCAAAGCTTACCTTACTCCTTAAGGGAGGAGGAATGTTATTCCATATTTTTGCTGCAGTGTATTTAAAGCAACCCTTGTAACCTGCGGTCTTGTGTTTCGGAATACTTAGGGTTAGTAAGGATTTACTGCGAGTGTTAATGTAGTGAGTGTCCTTCGTCCAAGCCAGCTTTTCGAAGAGGTATTTTGGATTTTTAGTCCAAACTACTTTCTGAACTGTGCAGGCAAAGTGCAATTCCCTTCTTGCTTTCATGTTTAATATTTTGTTTCTTACGAGGAATGGCGTAACGTGTTCTCTTCTGGATATGTTAAAACAAAATCTGGTGCATGCGTTCTGTACTCTTTGTATAGCATTTTCAGTTTTAGCAAACAGTCTTGGTCCATATACATTACAGCAGTAATTAAAGGGTGACAGAACCAGTAAGTCGCATAACAATGTGCGTACCTCTTCAGAAACGTTATTCCTAATACCATAAAGGACCTTTAACTTATAAAAGCTTGTTCTGATTTTTTCGTTTATGTGCTTTATAAACCTCATCTCGCTGTCTAGCATAAGCCCCAAAACTCTAGCCTCGTTCTCGATAGGAATATTTATATTGTTGATCGACAGTCTGGGGTCGTGAAATTTAACTTTCGTGATTTGGGCCGTGGTACCCAGTATCAACATTTTAGATTTGGCGGGGTTCAGTACCAATGAGTTTTGTTCAGCCCAACAAAAGATGCTGTTTAGGTCACTATTAATTAAACTTAACGACTCCACAGTGTCATCAGGATGGAACGAGTAATATATTTGAGTATCATCAGCGTAAAGGTGATACCTACAGTATTTTATATTTTTCGGTAGATCCGCCGTGTAAATGGAAAACAACAGAGGACTTAGGATAGAGCCCTGTGGCGTACCACTAATTAGTTTGACGGTATTGGAAACAGTTTTTGTGCCGTTCTGGGATACTGTCTCCACATATTGTTCTCTATCCGTTAAGTACGATTGTACCCACTTGCAGGCGTCATCAGAGAAACCATAGTGTGCGAGCTTTGCGATAAGCATTTCATGATTTAGACAGTCAAATGCACGACTGAAATCTAGTAATACTAAAATACTACTGAGTCCAGAGTCTGAGGCCGCTAGGATGTCGTCAGTAACGTTCATAAGGGCAGTTTCCGTACCGTGTTCTTTCCTAAACCCTGACTGATAACTAGGAATTATCTTTTCCTCGAATACAAACTTTTCTACCTGATGGAGTACTGTTCTCTCCAAGACCTTAGACAAAACAGGTAGAATGCTAATTGGTCTCAGATCTCTAAGGTCTTCCACTGTCTGGGCTTTAGGTATAGGTCTAACAAGAGCACGCTTCCACTCCTCCGGAAAAATATTGGACTGTATGGAATGGTTTATTATAGCCGTTATTCCCGGTAGACTCTCAGGTAGAGTAAGCTTTATCATACCAGCCGTAATAAGGTCGTGCCCTGCTGCATTACTGTGAATGCCCATAATGAGTTTGTTCACCGCGTTCTGAGACGTAGGTACAAGTGTAAAAACCCTGTTCGTTGCTTTGGTTGTTTTAAAAAAGTTTAACTGTTCACTGTCAATTATTGTGTTACCAGGTAAAGTTAAAAAGTGACTATTTATTAAGTTAGGATCGTTCAATTGATCAGGAATCTGTGTTTCTTGTTTGTGAAAAAGCTTAATGTTTTTTATGTACTTCCACATCTTTTTGGGCTGGTGTCTATGGTTGTTAACGTAATGAGTGAAGTATGCTTTTTTTTCTCTAGCAATGGCTCCTGTAACTAGATTTTTAAGACTATTATAATACACTTTGGAAGACGAAGTTTTGTTTTTTATAGCTTTGTTCAAGGCTTTGTTTCTCAAAGTCATCATGAATCTTATTGTGTCAGTTATCCACGGCTTGGGAAGCTCCTTAATTAATTTCCGTTTAATCGGAGCATGTTTATAAAAAATGTGACTTATGTTTTCATTTAACTGAGTAATCATGCTCTGGGAGTCTATCTTTTGTAAGATATCATCCCACCTAATCGCTTTTAGATCGTCCTGGAAAGAAGTCCAATCGATATTTGTAATGGCGCGGCTTTCCACAATTCTAGGTGTAGGCTTAGGTTTTTTAAAGGAAAATTCGCCCAATACTAATGCATGGTCACTTAAGCATGTATTGTGTATCACGGATATACTTCTACATTTTTCAGAGAAATTTGTGATTATCAGATCTAGAAGACTCGCTGTACTATCAGTTATCCTAGTCGGCTCCTTTACCAACTGTTCAAGATTCAACTGAGTACAGAACACCTGGATCTCTCTCGATTTAGGATTATCAGGCTTAAGTAAATCTATATTAAAATCGGTTAAAAGAGAAACGTACTCATAGCTAGCAAAGGAACTGAAAGATTCGTAAAGAGCTTCCACAGCCACAGACAAGGAGACACTTTCAGGTCTATAAGCTGTACCTATGGCTAATCTAATGCCCCCGGGCAGAGCGAGTTCTAACCACATCTGCTCTAGCGGTGATGAAGGGTGTGGTCTTATCTTTACACTCAAATTTTTACGAATATAAAAACCGACACCGCCGCCTCTCTTATCATTTTTACGTGCTCTATGTTTAAAAGTATATCCTGGAATTATGGGTGCCATCGAGTCATGGCCTTCCTGTAGCCAAGTTTCGTTTAGTGCTAGTACGTCAGGCTTATAATTTAGCACAGTAGCTTCCAACTCATCCTTACCTGTATTAAGTGAACGAGCGTTTAAGAGACCGAGTTTTAAATGAAATCTTGCTGTATTAGCCATTTCTAAGCATTTTATAGATCATAGTGTTATTAACCATAGATAATAGTGTCTGAAATGTATAGTGTAACTGTAAAGTGTAATGTTTGTTTGTGTAGTCTCGTCCTATATACATGCACGGTTCTAATATTATTACAGATATAATAGAACTACAGATTTTAATTTTGACGACTTTAAATGAGCAGGCATAAATTGTAACATTTACTGATAGTTTTACTAGTGATAAGCTTAACAAAAGTAGTACTGTAGGGGCATTTATAACACGTACAAAATTAATTGATATTAGTTTATGTAACATAATTAATATTAAATAATAATTAATTTTCCTTTGTATAAAAAATATGTTTAAAATCATTTTCACTACGGACACGAAATGTCTTTTCACCATCACCTTTTTTAACCAATACATTTCCCTCTCGGGTCCAAGCGTATTTCCATTTTTCCTGTTTGCAGAGCTCTCGAGCCTTAATAAAAAGATGTCGGTTCTCCTTAGTCAGCCTCTCATTGATATAAAGAGGTCGTGAAGCTCCCGCCAGCTGAAGATCACCTGTCGTTATACCTCGGCGGATGCGCGCCTCCCGTAGCACTGTCTCGTGCACGCTGCGCCTGGTCACACGTAGCACAATAGGTCGTGGTCGCTGATTATCAATCTGCCCAACGCGTATCGGGCCTACTCTGTAAGACTCCACAATATCCCGTTCGTCGACGTTTACTCCGATCTTATATAAGATCCGATATAAGATTAGTGCACTTTATTCCGAAAGATAATTGCTCATTTCTTACAAAAATAAGCGTATTTATTTTTAAGAAACTGGTCACACTTTAACATAATTAGAGATGAGACAGTTTAATCACAAATATCGATATTGGTTTTCCAGTATTAAATTATTTTTTTTTGTTTGTTTTAGATTTTCAAAAGAAGCAGCGCCTCGAGTCGCTTGGGTCCAATATTGTAGGAACCATATAAGTGGGTTCCTAAGCGTACAAGTATCTGACTAACAGCTTAAAAGACAAAGCCTTCTGTGCTGCCAGCACTGCTACCTCCTCCTTACCCCCCAAGCGGCGGAGAGCTCAGTTCTTAGCAAGTAAACTCGCTGTGCGCTACCTCCTCTTATTGCATTACCTAGGATTAGTTAAACTAGATTTATAAGGTTAATTTAAATTGCACAGTTTTTCAGTATTTTATTATACCTACTTAAATAAAGACTTTCTGAAATATGTTCTGTTGTTTTTTTGTTATCTGAACAGATAAAATATCTCTCTAATAAAAATCTACTCATACATTCTCATGTCAGTGTCTTGTTATTATGTAATCAGAACAAAATCCTCCAATTACAAGCTCTGCTTAGTTGGAACGAAATTTAATAGCAACAGACAATTAATTCAAAGTATTATTTGGTTTGAATATACATACATACTTAGGAATAATACACGTAAAATTGACACGTAATAATTAATTACAATCTTTAATCCACACTAGAACAAATTTCAACAGGTGGTGGTTATTGAACATACATCCTTGTGCGCAGTAGTAAAATAAAAAAAAAGAGTGGGTACCCATGTACGCACGTAAGAAGTTATACTTCTTTGGCATAACAATCCAAAAATACCAAATAATAATACAACGCATACATACATAAATATTTGAATTGATATAAACGCCAATATATTTTTTATTTATTCACACAGATTATTTGTACTGATACGACACACAAAGATCCGCAACTAACTTCAGTATGTAAAAGGTTCGCAACTAACTTCAGGGTGTTGCTTTTTTTTGTCGGTGTGCGCGCGCATCGTAAAAATTCACTTTCATCATTTTTCCCAATCGCGCAAAAAAAAGTATAACTTCAAAAAAAACGGCTAAATGCCAGTAGGACTCGCGCGCCGAGGGTTCCGTACTATCAGGGATCGGAAGTATTGAATAAACATTAGTAAACATAGTAGGAGAGCCCGACCGCATAACCAGATTTGTTTGTCAAACAATGTTTAACAAATAAATTTAGCCCGACCGTATGACGGGCTTTTTTGATAATAATTACAAAAAAGTGTGCTAGTTAGAAACACTGTTTTATTCTTCCTGTAATATTGACATAAACATGAATTAACAGAATTACTTCTAGTTAATTCATGTTTATGAACTATTTACTTTACTTTAATATAAGATAATGCTCATTTTAATAAGCAAACATAATAATCATGAAAATAATTAAATCTTTCGCGTACTTATATGAAATCCTAAACATCGATACTAAATATCGACAGAGTCAAGCTCTAACTGTTTTACGCTAAGGAAGCGTAAACTGATAGATGTCCCTGTGTGTGAATGTGATTGTGTGTGTTTAGTTTAAGCTAGTGTGTAATAATTTTATTGTGTGCGTGTATAACGACGCGATTTAAAAATGCATTAGTAGTTAACATTGTAATTAGTGTGCGATGCTCGCGTTACCCCGTCCCCCGCCGAAAGTGGCAGACTTTTGCGCAAGGGAAATAGAGCGCGTGTCCACTCCTGTTGGTTTAATGCTCTAAGTATTGAGGCGAGTAGATCATAAATAGCTGCTTCATTTTCTGTGGGCACGACGACTTTTACATTGAAATAGTGAACTTATTGAAGACTCGTAATGTGTTAGTTGTTCACGACTATTGTCCCAATTTCTAAAATTTGAATTTATTTTTATCAAGTGAAAAATTCAAAATTATTTCATAATTTTGTATTTTATTCAGTCTTTCGACGCTAATGCTTGCGTGGAATGAAACACGTTACATGTCAAATTACCATCAGTGTGACCATAAGTGGCAGGATTCTGCCTTTTCGACAGTTTTAGATATTTATCTTACTCACTGTCATAAATGTTTGACGTTTTAGAAATCTGGTAGTATTTGGCAGTTTATAGCAATATGTATGCTGGCAGATTTGGCAGGACAGCCTATAAAAAGAATAAAAAGCATTTGGTCAAATGCCAATGGCAACATTACCACTTTCCGGGACAGTAAACTTATATGGCCGTGATTACAATAAAATATCTATTGTGTCTACATCACTGTCTATGAGAGGGTTAATAATAATATCACAACATATCACAACAACTACACACAACGCCACCTAGACACAAAATAACCATATATTAATAGCTTGTATTATGGGTTCTAAAATGTGGGTATATTATGCATACTTACATACTTTTTCTTTTGTAAATAAGTATATACATTTTATACATTATCTAATAAAATTGAATAATAAAAAAAAAGAACATCCAACCACTACTAACCATAAGAAGAACATGATCGGATACAGTGGGCAACTGGGCAGTCGTCGGTGAGTATACATTTTTTAACACATAACAGAAAAATTGTAGGGCGTAATAGTAAGTATTAAATTTTTTTATGATTTCATGTGCAAAAGTTTTTTAAAACGTCTGCACCAGAAGATTACTGAAAAACTAGAAGACTATTTTTAAAATTATGTCGGCATTATTTTGGCATTTTGTGGATAAGAGTTTGGCAGGATTTGTCAGTTTTCTTGCCTAAGCTGGGCAGGATCTCTAATTTAAAGTTGGTCACACCGATTATCATTAAGTCAATGTCAAAGTGGTTGACTTGAGTGAGTGGTAGTTGTCTGTTGTCATCAATAAAAAAGTTTTAATTTAATTTTGTAAGGCTTAAAGTTTAAAATAATTTTATTTTAATAAACTGTTAAGTGTTAGTTAATATAAGATAATGTCTTTACTCACACGTACAGATGTAACTGCTGTTAAGTTTTTTAGAAATGTTTTAATAGCGGGTAAGTTTTAAGGTTATAACAAGTTAAAAATATTACACATTTTTTTGTAAATTTAACTTTTAATATATTACAGGGATTGGCAATACAGTTTACGTATTTAATAAGTCAAACACGAAAATATTTTATAGAATAATAGCGTTAAATGGTCAGAAAATATATGGATTTGTGCCGTCAAAATGTGAAAATAAAATATTAATTTTTGGAGGTAATCAATTCACTGTAGTGGGTGCGACTGGTGTTGATATAGAAGATGTAGCGAACAAGGTGCTGAGTAGACAATTTGAGCCTGTAATATGTGATGACTGGTTACATTCAGCTGTGTGGATCGATGACAACACTGTAGCTTTACTGACAGCTCATAATGTAGTCCAGGTAAGTTTCTAAACGGACAAACTTTTTCTATTTATGTAATGTTAATTTTAAAGCTAGCTATAATTTTATGAGTAGCTAATAAAATAGCACAGTGTGGTCTCTGGTCTGAGTATGAAACCACTCCATTCCATTGACTGCACCGTTGGTCTAGTGGTTAGTGTAACTGACTGCGACGCCGGGTGTCGTGGGTTCGATTCCCGCGGAAGGCAAATATTTGTGTGATGAACATTTGTATTTGTCTTCAGTTTGGGTGTTTTCTATGTATATTAAGTATGTATTTACAAAAAAAAAAGTACGTATATGTATTATATTTCAATTATCTAGTACCCATAACACAAGCTCTGCTTAGCTTGGGACTAGATGACGGTGTGTGATAGTGTCCACATATTATTATTATTATTATTATTATTATTCCTTCCCTTGAGTGCTGTAAGAGGTGACTGAATGAGTATTAGGAAATGGACAGCAGTATTACACTTACACTATGTTTACTATCAATAACCCATCTATGTCTATACTTGTATACTATTATATAAAGCAGAAGAATTTGTTTGTTTAAACGAGCTAATCTCTGGAACTACCAGTTGAATTTAAAACATTCTCTTAGCATAATAATATGATAGCCCAGTTCTCGAAGGTCATAGGCTATGTAACATCACATCACTATACTGGTGACGGAGCAGAGCCTTAAGCAAAGATGCGGGTGAAACTTCCACGCGGAAGCTAGTATGCTCATATTTCTCTATTCTTATTGTCACTTTCTCATTTATTTCTTGAGAAATCACATAACAAAACAGCAAAACATAATAAAATTAAGAAAAGCAAATAAAAAAAAAATAGGTATATTTATTAATTTTGTGTAAAGTTATCTATTAAATTTTTTTTATTACAATTTAATCTATTTTTATACTACAGAAATGGGACACAACATCTCAAAAGCTGCTTTCTTTTCATCCAAGTAAAGACAACTCAATATTATACAGTGGACTGTTACTACCTCTGCAGGACGGCATACTGGTAATGGCTGGAACTGTCTTCTCTGAAGTTATCATACACAAGTGTGGTGATGAACCTTTACATCATTTGAAAGGACATAAGGTATAGTTCATTACATTTATGATATTTAAAGCGGGAGTTTGTTTTTTTGTTTCAACGCGCTAGTCTCTGGAACTACCAGTCAGATTTGAAAAATTCTTTTTGCATATGATAGCCCAGTTCTCGAGGAAGCTATGTAACATAGGCTATGTAACATCACGCTGCTGGCGACGGGAGCAGAGCAGTAAGCAAAGACACGGGTGAAACCGCGCCGCGAAAAGCTTGTATTTATGATAAAATAACAATATTACCAGCGTGTTACTGTCCCACTGTTGGGCAAAGGCATCTTCTCATACAGAGAAGACATGAGCATTGATTACCACACTTGCTCACAGCGGAATGGCAATTTTAGACTTTTACGTACAGGTTATGATATTTTATTTAAATAACAGTAATAATGGAAGTGGTCAGTATTTATTATCCTCATTATAACTTCCGCTGAAAGATATTTACTTCAGGACAGTACTTCAAAGGCTGAGAATGGCTATGGATTGGGCTTGAGGGTGTGGCTACTATGTTTAAATTCAGATTCAGACATTTTTTATTACTTTAAAAACAACAATGAGCTATTGTTTTCTTAATGCCCATTTTGCTATGTGCAATCAAGTCCAGGGCCAGTTGATGGCACTGCAGCAAACTGCACCATTGAATTGATGTAGCTTTGTACTTGTAAATATTTGTACTTTAAACATAATACCGGTACACCTTGCGCAACATATCTCTAAATAATTTTAAATAGGAAACTGAAAAATAAATCAGTGACTTTGATTTTTAAGGATATCTGTCTAAAGTATTCGTGACTAAAGTAAAACTAATGTTAATTTCAGGGTGTAATATTTTCAATAGCATGCAAACCAGAGAACAATATTATAGTAACCACATCAGATGACAGATCCGTGCGTATATGGGGCCCGAACACTCCACCAACACATCTACCTACCACGTTAGCCTATTGGCAGCGTATTGATATTGTCTGCAAGCATGAAGTCTATGGCCATCTCGCTCGAGTCATGAGAAGCTGCATCACAACCAATCTTATCATCTCAGTTGGCGAAGATTCTGCTATATGCTATTGGAATTATAATGGGCAGTTATTAAAAAAAGCCATCACCCATCAGAACAGCTGCATATGGTCTGTAGACTCTGACGGTGATCATTTAATCACCGGTGGCGGCGATTGTGGCGTTATATTACACCCACTTAGTGTTGCCACTAATTATTCACAAAATTACATCTTAGATATTGGTGTTGCCAGTCCAAAAAAAGTTGAATTTACGGCCAGAAGGAATATAGTGATTACAGATGAGAAAAATCTTATATATTTTGATTTTGTCAGCGAAAATAAATATGTGCATGAGTTAAAACATACTTCTTCATATAGGTTGATGTCTTTGTCATCTTGTAAGCAGTTAATTGCTGTCGCTGACATGACAGGCAAGCTAAATATCTTTGTTGAAAACTGTAAAGGTGAAGCTACATTATCGTCATACATTCAGACACAATTAAACATAGGCAAAGTACTATCAATGCACTGGGCTGGTAATAGACACTTAGTTTTCTGTACAGAAAATGGCAACATTACTATATTTGCGTCTAATGATACCAGTGTAGAAAAACACGCTGTATTTGTGTTGCCACATTGTAAAGAAGTTTTGTTAACCGCAGCTGCAATGGGTACTGCAAATAATTATTTTGTTGTGGGCGATAGAAGTGGTAATGTACACATATTCGTACAAGGGCAAGTAAACCCAGTCAAAAGTTTTAGCAAAGTCCATGGAAGATACGGTCCTAGATCTATAGAGCTTAAAGGAAAGGACATAATTACTACAGGCAGAGACCATAGTATAAAATATTTTAGTTCAAATGAGGGTAGTTTTAAATTAATGTGTAGCAGAGATGTACCTTTTGCGTGGGTTGAAAAATTTTTAGACAAAGATTCGAATAATGTTTGTGGTTTTCAAGAAAGAGTCTTTGTTGTATATAATATAAAAGATAATAGTAAAGTTGTTGAAATAACCTGTGGGGGAGGTCATAGGTCGTTCGATGCTATAAAATATATAGAAAAAATTAATGACAATTATGAAGAAATTATCAAGTTAGTATATTTAAAAGATGCAGATATTAACATAGCAACATTTGCTTTAAAAAATATTGTATCTAAGAATATTATAAACGGGTCTCATGCTAAAGAAATAAACTGTTTGAAATCTCATAGATTTGACAATACAGTGGTGTACATTTCTGGCGGAGAAGACACTACACTTAGAGTGTCTAGTATAAACGCAGCAATGGAGTTTCAAGATGAAGTTTGCTTCAAACACTTGTCTAGCGTTCGGACTTTAAGAACTCACTTCATTGATGACAAGACATTCTTATTAGTTTCCGCTGGTGGTAGAGCACAGATATGCATAAAAAAAGTTAAAATACGAACTAAATTCGAAATAGAATCTGAAGAAATAATAGATTATCAAGTAAAAGGTACGGATAAAGAAAGAAAAGGAAATAAATCTTGGCATAATAGTGACATAGATTATGACCCAGAAATGAGAATTATGGACTTAGAAATATTAGAAAATGAAGATGGTTTTACTATATTAGCTGGTTGTTCTGATGGGTACACCAGGCTATTTAGATTCAAAGATAAAACTAATAAAATAGAACTTATAAATGCAGTTAAATATCATGAAACATGTATATTAAAAACTGCTTTAATCAGAATATTAAATAGAATAATTCTCGTAACATGTAGTACTAGAGGTGAAGTTAAATTCTGCGAAGTGAACCTTAAAACATCAGAAATAACTCCAATTTTTAATATGAAAACTAACAAATCCGGTATAAACAGTATAGTGTACACTATAATAGAAGAAAATAAAATTATTTTTTCAACGGGAGGAGACGATAATGCCATACATATAACACTAGTCGAAATAACTGACCAGAATAACTTGAACTCTATGAAAATTCGTGACTCTTGGAACAGTTGTAACTATCATAGCTCACAAATAACTGGTTTATGTATGGTGGATAGTTATTTAGTATCGTCGTCTATAGACCAGAGGGTTACGTTACTACAGTGGAAGTTCAATGACGTAATAACGTGCAAATTTGTGGAACAGGTGTATACTAATATAGCTGATGTGCAGGGAATGGATCTTATGGAGTATGACAGGTATATTTTTAATTAACTATTTATTTTATTTTATTTCAGAAATTTTGTTATAATACTGCAGTATGAGGTCGTGGATTCAATTCGAACTTTTCTACAATATGTTTGAAACCTGGTATATTTTCTGTCTGTTATCGAATAGTCGACCATAAAATTGCTATACTTAGAGTAAATTTTTAGTTTGCATATCACAAAACAATAATGTCTATTTTTGCTTGCAAGTTACTTCAGTACAGTGGCAGTTGATAGTTGTAATGAGTCTTATTGAATTTTAATTTTGTTAGAAATGTTTGTTATAAGCAAATTTGTGGTTGGCTATACCTAGTTTTCAGAAAAAATTTAAACCTAAAAATGTTACCTGCTTACATCTTTCTTCTTACTGACTTTTATGTATTTTTCCAGTGACTCAATAACTGTATGTGTATATGGTAAAGGAATGGAGGTGATACTTATACCGACAAACAAATAATATACTTATATTTCGAAGATTGAAGTTTACATGAAGATGTATCATCATATTGAGGTAAAAAACTTATTGATAGCAATTTATTTGTTTATTGAGGCGCTCATAGCTCGATCGGAAAACGATTAGCGGGTTAAGCAACTTAGAGTGCAGCTGGCCCATAGATGGGTGACCGGCATAGTGGTATTTGATCTGAGCGTCTCCGTACTTCGGAGGGCACGTTAAAAGTCGGTCCCGGTTGTTACCAAGTTGATGACAGTCTAGGTCAAGTCGGATGCCTCTATGGACGACCTGAACAAATCCTGACTAGATTGATTACAAACTACTCGATATTTGATTTTTATTTGTTTATTGGAACAAAAACAAGTTCGATTTTAATAATCTAAGCCTGTAACTGATTCGACTACCACGGTGGTTCAGTAGTGCTATGTGCATAGTCGTCTCGACTTCGATCTCCGGATCAGGTCATTTTACGTTTTCCTGACAAAAAATTCTTTAAAATTGTTACATGCAACAGGATGTACACCTCTGCCTACCCTTTCGTAGAAAAATATAGTCAAAGTCAAAGTCAAAGTCAAAGCATTTATTTCATTTTGATCATAAATTATGATGCTTATGTAAAGTCAACATTACATTTTGTCAGCCAATTGACCTACAGCCAGTTCGCTGACGAGGTAGAGCTGTGAGAAGAACTGGCAAGAAACTCACGCCACTCTTCTCAATCGCCAGATAATTACAGTTATTTGAATGAGTTACAATTTAAACACTCAACGCAACCAAAGAACCATACAAAGTAATTATTACAAATTAACTAATTAATATAATACTAAGATACTAAGAAAGAAAACGAGGATTTCAATTATTTAGTTTCAACTAGTATGGTAATTTGACTACGTATATTAATTAAACTGGTAAATGCACCCCCTGGTCACATTGAACGACAAGGTAATACTGGATTGAATATTAAATGTAAGCCATGCCAATATAATTATATTTATACTAATATATAAAACGGAAAAGTTTGTTTGTTTGAACGCGCTAATCTCTAGAACTGTTGGCTTTAAATATTTATATTTGCGTATGATAGCCCAGTTCTTGAGGAAGGCTATGTAACATCACGCTACTGGCAACGGGAGCAGAGCAGTAACCAACGATGTAATTTAACCGCGTCGCGAAAAGCTAATTGTGTGATAAAAATGTTTTTTATAAGCAGTTTAAAATATAAGTAGATCCACGCTGGTTTCAGCATGAATGGGCTGGATAGACCGGAGAAGTACTACTCTCTCATAGAAGATCGACGAAAGAATATTAGTTTTCATGCTAATGTGTTTTCGTTCGGTTAGTGAGAGCGCCGGCAACCCAAATACCCCCTCGGTCCTCTTCCGTTTCCCTTTTCCTTCATCATCCCCTTCTCTGTGGTCGGCAACGGCTTGGTTGTGTTTACTAAGCATTATTACTTCTGCGATGCTTGAAAAACAGCCATCTCTATAGGTTACGGTTACCACTTAACATCAGGTGGACTGTATGCTTCTTTGCCACCAAAGTAGTATATAAAAAAAACTAAGTAGACTTCTCATGTTTCTTCCCCAACACATGTCACTTCTATTTCGTTCTTTTAGCGATTCTATTTTCTATGTTTTCCATAAGCCTATTAATCGATAGGCGTTATCAATAAGTCGGTTGTTCCCTATAGGCATATATACTTATGTACCTCGTCAATTAAGATAACTAACCACTACATGGGTTTTATCAGCCGTTTAGGCGCTAAGTGGCAACAAACACACACATACATACATACAAACTGTCGCATTTATAATATTAACTAGCTATCCTCGGCGCGGTTTCACCCGCGTCTTTGCTTACTGCTCTGCTCCCGTCGCCAGTAGCGTGATGTTACATAGCCTATAACCTTCCTCGAGAACAGGGCTATCATACTCAAAAAGATTTTTCCAAATGTGACTGGTTGTTCCAGAGATTAGCGAGTTTAAACAAACTCTTCGGCTTTATTTATGAGTATATAAGTCCATTAACTCGCACGATTTTATAACTATTTGTAGAAAGAAATTACTTCCTTCCTTTCCTTGATTCAACTGATATTTTTAATTAGCTCCAAACATTTATTGTTATTTTATTATCATGAATTTCCGTAACCCTCGAATGTAGTACTCAAATTATTTCATTTGAAGTTCGTTTCACCTACAGCACGCGTGAAATAGTAAAAATCAAATTTAAAACTAGTTTAGTGTTAGGCCAAATACCAACAGGTGTAGGTTCAATTCCCGATTTAAGAGTGTATTACTATAATATACATGTATTATACTTACAAAGCTACTAGAAAAAATTGTGAGTGCTAATTAAATTCGTATCGTAATCCGTTGCGTGATTTAAAAGAAATTAGCGACAATACAGAAAAAAACCGGTCAAGTGCAAGTCGGGCTGGAGCATGAAGTGTTTCGTACCATTATCTATAATAAATACTTATTTTATTCTATTTTTAGTTTTTGATGTTATAGCGGCAACAGAACGACATCAACTGTGAAAATTTTAACTAACTAGCCTGGTGACAGACAGACACACAGACAAACAGCGGAGTCTTAGTAATAGAGTCTCGTTTTAATTTGTGTACGAAACTCTAATAACAATGACTGTTTCATATTAAGAGTATATATGCTAGAGAAATTTAACCAAAGAGATACAACAGATTTAAATGTTATGTCAATGCTTATAGGTGTAATTAGATTGAAGTGATAATAGATAAGATATCTGTGCTTAAAATAATGTTATTGTTGTTCGCCATTCATTTGTGTTCGCTCCTAGCCGAGTGCTCGTTCAGTAATCGTACTCAAGTAAGTACTGAAATGTCTATTATATATATTATTGATCCAAAATTATTAATTTGAAGGTTTAAATAATTGGTTTTATTTTCTTAAGTAGTTAACTATTCTATATTTATTTTAGTATTAACTATATATTATGTAAAATGTAATAATTTGTACTGTTATATTACATTTATTTGACACAGACGATAACTTTTATTTTGTTTGTAGATTGTTGATAACCGGTTTCATTTTTGCTTTACTATACACCAATTTTTACTTCTACAATCTATTTATCCCTTTCATGGACACTACTGTAGACACAATAGATGTTTTATTGTCATCACAGCCATATACTTTACTGTCCCGGAAAGTATTAAGCGACGTAAACATTTAATTAATTCTATTTCGTTAGTATAACCCAGTTTCTGAAAGGCTGATCAACGAAAAATTAACTAATCACCTGTTAAACCTGATGTGAAGTACCAATTGGGTTGCTAAAAGCATGAATATTCAGTTAAATTTATTTAATTAGTAACTAACTAGACCAAATTGTACTAATTATCCATGCCTTTAGCATGCTTTTAGGTACTTCACATAAGATTTAACAGGTGATTAGTTATTTGTTCGTTGATCAGAAACTTGGGGTTAGAATGTTTAGACGTCTCACTCGTATGCTCTTTAGGTATTTTAACTCTAGTTATGGGAACCTGGTATCGCAGATGTGCGCCTGCTGTGCAAGTGATCGTGGGTACAACCCTCACCTTTATACTTTGCGTTATTTACAGTACAAACTCTAGATGTAGGTACTTAATATACTTAATTCTTAGTTTTGTTTATAAAGTTTATCGCCTGATCTTTATCGCGAGGGGAGTATTTTAAAAACAAATAAAACAATTGCAAGTGATCTCGTTATTTCTATAGTTTGTCATAAAGTGGAGGTTCTGTTTTACTAAGTCTTTTTATGAGTTCTGTTATCGCTTTCAATTTAAATGTTTATACACTTGTATAATAGACAAAACAATATGGTTATGTTGTGTATAAAGATAGAACACAGCAATACTTCTCTTTAAAATTTCTTCGATAAATGTCGCGCATAGCGATGTGTAACTCATGAGTGAATCGAAAAAAAGATGTACATCTTTCAAAAAGATTTATTAATTCACTAAATCACTCTTGTTTAAAATACATCTTTAAATCTTTTGATTTACTTTTACTTTTATTATTTCAAGTGTGATGGATGTAGATTGAGACGACTGTATCAGAGTTATATTGAACAAAAATAGAGAGAATGATTAGAATAGTTGCGCACGCGTGTACTGATTCCTTTAGCCGCGCATAGAAAACTATTTCTTATGCCTTTATTACTAAGTGCATATTCAAATAAAATAAAATTCGTTATTATTAGCAATATTATTAAATTATTACTTTTCAAATGAGTGGAACATAATTTTAAGCTACTAATATTGCTTGCATTACGTTAGTTATTTTGATGTGCAATTTTTTAAAAGTAAATATTTTACCGAATTTCAATTTTCAGACTTATTTTTAAATACAGGCAGTACAAAAAAAGAAAATTATCTCCATAGCAACGCAACCAAAACTAATAAAAGAAATGAAACAAACTAGATTTGCTGTATCTACCTAACCTACTTAGACGATACGATATCATACCAACCGTACCAGTAAAATAATTATTAGATTTTCGTTCAAATACTAGACAAATTGTAATTCAAAGATGTAAAAGAGTTAAGGATTTAAAAGAGTGATTTAAATCTTCAGAGGTAAAGGATGTATAAATCACAAATCTGTTAGATGATTTAGTTTGCGCATGGCTAGTCGCGCAGCCTAGCTGTGCATGAAAATTGTGTTCCGTTTGGGAATCGTACACAACCTCTTGAACACTTATTGCATCACAGAGATAGTAATGTAGGTAATCTAATTGTTTGAAGTTCTTCTAAATGAAAATACCTTTTTTATAATACAGGAAAGTTGTGCCTAGAAAGACCAACGAGCAAATACAATTTAACATGCCAAAACTCGATGATTCCCGCGTCTCACCTGCGTCTTTGGTTACTGCTTTGCTCCCGTCGCCAGTAGCTCAAAAAGAAATATTCAAATCCGACTGGTAGTTCTAAAGATTAGCGCGTTCAAACAAACACAATATCTTCCGCTTTATTTAATAGTACAGACACCTACACTACCTACAATTTATAACCAAACTTCCGTCTAATAGCCTTAATAACAGGATGACCTTGTGCGTATTATTTGTGGAAGGTTTACGAATAGTGTGTTGTTAACCGCATTGCTTAGAGCCAAATAACATCACGCACCTATAAATGTAAGTAACTAATTAAAAACTTACCTATTTTTTATTTTAAAAAAGAGTGTGTGTACTCATGTACGCACGTAAGAAGTTATACTTCTTTAGCGTAACAATCCAAAAATACCAAATAATAACACAACGCATACATACATAACAGTTAACCTCAAATCTATAAATGCACTTAAAACAGTATATTAAAACCACTTTTACCACTAATATTCAAAATAAATATTTTTACTGTTAAATGATCAATAAAAAATATCTATCACCGTCATAAATATAATTGAATTGATATAAACGCCAATATATTTTTTATTTATTCACACTGATTATTTGTACTGATACGACACACAAAGGTTCGCAACTAACTTCAGGGTGTAAAAGGTTCGCAACTAACTTCAGGGTGTTGCTTTTTTCTGTCGGTGTGCGCGCGCATCGTAAAATTCACTCTCATCATTTTTCTCAATCGCACCAAAAGAAGTATAACTTCAAAAAGTATTTCTGCGGTTCTCCGTAGCATCTCAACTGATACCTATTAGACACATTTTAAGCTGTTTGTATTTTTTAGTTTTGTTCATACGTTAATATTATGTTTTTGTGTCTAATAAAATTTTATTTCTTTCTTTCATTTTAGTATGTTTATCCGTATCCGCATTCTGGAGTCCATAGCACAGATCTTTATCATATTATGATTACTTAGGGTGTAGATAGCGTTGTTGGTTGCTTGTAGATGTTATTATTTACCTACTGTTTTTGTCCGACTGTCGAAATCAAAGAGGGTAATGTTTTTTTAATGTATCTATGTATGTATATTTCTTTGGCACGCTCTACAGCCTAAATGACTTAATGGGTTTTAAAGTTAGGTGTCATTTGATTCGTATTAAATTAAGGAGTGACAAATGCAATGTAGCGTCAGCACGAAAAACAATAGGTTTCCTCTTTTCAATTTGTTTTAGGCAGACGTTTTTTTTTTTTTGTTTTTAATAAATAACTAGCGGCCCGCCCCGGCTTCGCACGATTGGACATTTTTTTAAACATTTTGGGATAAACTAAGATACTTTTGTATGGCAATATAGAAAAGTTTTTATTTTTTTTATTTTTTTTTTCTCCATAAGAATCATCCTCGTACTTTAAGGAATATTATAAAAATTAGCGAAATCGGTTCAGCTGCTCTCGAGATTTGCGCTTAGCAACACATTCAGCGATTCATTTTTATCTATATATATAAAAGAAAGTCGTGTTAGTTACTTCACTTATAACTCAAGAACGGCTGAACCGATTTAGCTGAAAATTGGCAGGGAGGTAGTTTAGAGCCAGGAGAAGGACATAGGATACTTTTTATCTTTACTTTTTTTTTTTTTTTTTACGTATAATGACAGCTATGTAATGACGTGTGGATGACAATTTGATATTTGTAAGAAATCAATAATAAAACTATTTCTATTAAATAAATAATTAACATTATTGCCCAATTGCCCATTCGTATAAACAGTGAAGTGAACTATAAAACTCGGTATGGTTGAATGAGTTTCAGATATTCGTTGCAGTTGCCCAGTATCGCGACGTGTAAGCACAATATCTCGTTTTTCAAATTGTTCACCAACAATCAGGATGGCAACTTCGTCTACTGTTGGAGCATTAAATGTCCTTTCGTGTGTTCCAGATGGTCGTTTATCTGCTTTGATAACAACTTTATAGTCATCACTTGGCATGCGCTCTAAAGCACTCTTAAACAACCTAACCAACGCATGATGTTCATGAAGCAGACACTGCAAGTCTTGAAGAATTGCTCGCTTCATTCCTGCATTGATCTCTAGGCGTCGATCAAGTTGTTCTTCCATGTTGCCCATGAAATATATTTGTAAAAATTTATTATGTGTATCTTCGAAAGGTAGTAATGATCCAATTCGATGATGAATCTGTCCTTGTATCTACAAAATAAAAACCAGACAGTATTAACTGGGTTATAAACACTTTTTTCGGTGGGAGAGTAGAGTTCAGAATTAGCAAATATACTACATAGGTACCAATAGATAAAGTAAGTTATTCTTTAACTACATTCTATATAAGTACAAAAATAAATACCTTAAATGTCGGATTAAATCCCCGTTCTTCGATAATATTTGCCCCAAATGACGTCATCTGGAAACAACCATTGTATTTTTGAGTATTTGCAAGAAAGTGGCGTGATTCTTGTGTTTCGCCACAAAGCAATGAATACAATGGCTCAGGTGGCGGAGTCAACAATGGCAATTTCACTTTACCATTAAGGCAGCATAATCCAGGCGTTTCTCCGGAAAACTTTAATGCACCACAATACTCGCAAACTACGTCCATTTGCCCAATGCAAACGCTAGGATGCAAGCTGTAATCATTGCTGCAATCGTATTGAAACGCTGCTCGATTCAAATCAGCACTTGATAAATATCTTGTTCTGCGTCGCAAATTATCTATTTGTTGACCTCTGTTGTTCGCTCGACGATTCTGCATTGCCAACCGAGCTGTTTCACGGGCTGCTTCACTTTGCTCTCGTGATTGAGAAGCACGAAGTCGAGCCATACTATCGCGGCGCTGTTCACGTGCAATTTCTTGTTCTTCTTCAGTCCTTTCATTTGCAGTATTTCGTATTCTTCTTGCATCACGGCTTTGTCGGGAAAGATTCGATCGTCTTGGTCGCGGCATTATTAATTAAACTTCACTTCACCTAAAAACTTAAATTTTCAACCATACCGAGTTTTATAGTTCACTTCACTGTTTATACGAATGGGCAATTGGGCAATAATGTTAATTATTTATTTAATAGAAATAGTTTTATTATTGATTTCTTACAAATATCAAATTGTCATCCACACGTCATTACATAGCTGTCATTATACGTAAAAAAAAAAAAAAAAAAAAAAGTAAAGGTAAAAAGTATCCTATGTCCTTCTCCTGGCTCTAAACTACCTCCCTGCCAATTTTCAGCTAAATCGGTTCAGCCGTTCTTGAGTTATAAGTGAAGTAACTAACACGACTTTCTTTTATATATATAGATATATGTTTCTTGCCACTGAAATTAAATAAGATTTAAGTGCTTTTCTTATTAAAAATCATAACCGACAGAGATAGCATGAGATCTTATTCTTCTTAACCAGTGGTTAATCAATCGTCAACCTAGTGTCAGTATTTGTTCAGGTCGCCTATAATTTATTGTAGAGGCGTCCAACTTGACCTAACGACTGTTATCAACTTGGTAACAGCCGAGACCGACTTTTAATTTGGAATATTTTAGCATAATGTTCTATACTCCTGAAAACCGCTTCAAAATCCATCCTTCCATACAAAAATTAGATGCAAAAGTAACTTTGTTTGTCTGTCTATCTGTACGCTTCCACGCCTAATCCAATGAACTGATTATGATGAATTTGGTATAAAGATAGACTAGACCTTGGAGAACAACATATTTTTTCATTTTTTATTGCAAAAATATGGCGTAAAGGGGTTGAAATAGGAGATGAAAGTTTGCATGAAAAATAGTCAATGTCAGGCGGAGCTGCGGGCAACAGCTATTTAATAATAAGGTGTATAGTACTCGCAAATCTTCTAGTTCGCTCTGAAGTTTCTGCAAGTGGCTGCGCAAAAACAAATTTTAGGTGTCGATGGGGCGAAGGCAGAGGAGCGGGAGCGGTTCTCCGCGTTCGGGTATATTCGGGCGCGCTCGGACCGCTGTTGAGCGGGTCGCGCCACACGAACGAATCCGAAGCGAGCCCGGAAACAACCGAACGTAGTGTTAGTGTGCTTTTGCTACTTCGGTATGATACACGTGTTCCTAAAGTACAATCGCACATAGATTGCAGTTGTTAAACTTTGTTTTGTTATTGCTTGTATTGTTGTTTTTGTTTGACTGTTATTCTTTTAAGTTAATTGTTCCTTTTATGCGAGATTAAGTTACTTACTTGTTAATAGTACTTAACTCATATTATACCAAACATTTTTTTTATAATTTCAAAGGGCCTTGCTTATTTCTTTCTTGCAAGTGTAAGTAAATAGGGTACGATTACAGTTTTGTCGAGACCCGCATGCTCGATTGCCACACTAGTGGTATAAAAAAAGCATTTTCTTCGTGAATGTACCCTGCGCAAACAGTGTGCGATGCAACGTCAGAGCGAACTAGAAGATTTGATAGACCTATACCTTCTGTAATGATTTTTTTAAAGAACGGTCATGTCCATAAGTACACAGTAATCTCTTACCAGGTGGGCCATAAGCCTTTATGCCACCTAATAAAACATAATTTAAGCGATCATCAAATTTATTACAATTGGCTTATTATGAGGCGTCATTATAATTCTACTACTTCTTTTAACAAATTACGACAGCCTCATGTTATAAAATTCCCCTTTGTTATTATGACTTATTGGTTGCCTTCTATAAACATTTTAGAAGCAATACTAAGCCACCCAAGCTCTTGCCCACCGTGTAGTTAGACAACGACGACGAAAAGGAACAAACAGACCGCGGAGATCAATTGGATCTCCGACGCTTTAACTCACCGAACTAAAACTACCTACAGAGTGCCGTACGAGTTGTTTTTATTTTAACGTTTAACGCGTTTGGTTCTCTGATTGGTTAAGACAGATTAAAACGGGTCAATCGGAGCACTGAGCGTCATTAACGTGTCGATCGCGTTAACGTAAAACATACTCGCACTAGGCACCCAGATACTATTAATTTACGCCGATATATAAAGTGTATCTCTTCGATTGGACTCTTTATTATATTAGCATATCAAAGTGACTACATCGTGTCTGGTGGTAAGCAATTTTTGGGATCCAGAAGTGGTGGCCAGGATTCCGAACTTTATCTCTTAACTTTTCATTATTTTACATACCGTCATCTTATGCTATATTATCTCCAGATGGCGCCAGTAGTAGAACCAGTAACAAAGCCAGTGTGGCTGGGCGAAGGTCCGCATTGGGACCACAACGAGCAGGCCTTGTACTTCGTCAGCATATTCGACCGAACCATACACAAGTATGTGCCGGAGACGGGCAAGCATACCAAGGCTGAGTTAGGTTAGTCATTAAAAGATACTAGCTTATTTTAATTAGTTTCTATAATTCAGTCTTTGGTAACTTATTTTAGAGTCTTATAATTTTGGACAGAATTGTTTTCCAAAGAGATAGGTAGGGTTGCGACTACCTTTATCAGCTGCTATGTTAAGCTCAACCTTACAGAAGGCAACGCTGGTGAATTACTATTAATTAATCCTATTAATATTATAAATGCGAAAGTGTGTGTGCGTGCGTGCGTGACTGAGTGAGTGTGTGTATGTGTGTTTGTTACAATTTATCGCCTAAACACCTAAACCGATTGCGATGAAAATTAGTATGGAAATAGATTCGGTGCCGGAGACAGACGTAGGCTACTTTTTAACCCAAAAATCACTCTGGTTCTTGAGTTACATTAATTAAACACATACCAATTTACGCGCGGGCAAAGTCACAGAGCTTAGCTAGTTTCTGAATAAAAAACCAAATTCACTTTACCTGACTCGATGATCGAATCTAAGACCCTAAGTCCATATCTTCTATAGTACGACTGAACCACTGAGACAATTTATTTTTCCACATATCACTAAACTAGCTTCCGTGGCGTGGTCTAGCCCGCGCCGTGTTTTTTTTTTTTTTTTTTTATTGCCTACAGTGGCAGACGAGCCAACAGCCCACCTGATGGTAAGTGGTAACTGTCGCTCATAGACTTCTGCAATGCCAGAGGCTCTGCGAAGCCGCTCCCTACCGTGATATTAATGCTCTCTTTAAACCTCGTTTGAAGAAGGACATGTCATACGTTAAGTTACATGTTTGGTTACTGCTCTGCCCTCGTCACCAGTAGGGTGATAATACACCTATAACCTTCCTCAAGAACTGGGCTATCAACCGCAAAAAGGAAATTTAAATCCGACTGGTAGTTCTAGAGATTAACGCGATCAAACAAACAAATAATCAAAAAATATTATGCTCATGCGTTGCACACCATTAAAATTTAAAAATAAATTCTCTGCCTTCAGGCGGTATGCCAACATTCATAATCCCCGTGGAAAGCCGATATCACCACTTTGTAGTGGGCCTCAACCGTACCGTGGTGGAGATTGAGTGGGATGGTGATAGCAACGCCAAGGTCGTGCGGACTGTGAGCGAGGTCGACCACGATAATCCCCAGAATAGGTTCAATGATGCTAAAGCTGATCCTAGAGGAAGATTGTTTGCAGGTATGTAATATTTGTAACAAATTACCATTCAGTGCTTTGATTTAGTAATTATTCGGCCTTAAGATCTCTTACCATATAATTATATAGTAGTTTTATTTCTACAAGCTTATATTTAATTATCTGTGAACGCATCATTTCTAATAAATCAAAATTTTATGTTAACGTTTCCGAACGTATGAGAGAGAGGAACGATGGTTCTCGCTCACCTACACGGCACGACGCCATTACTAGCGGAGAGCCATTAAGAAGTTTAATAAAAGAAGTCAATAGTGAAAGACTCACCCCTGTAAAAAATATAAATGACTAGCTTTGCGCAGCGCAATATCACCTTGCGCAGCGCAATATCACCAGCGTCTTTGCTTACTGCTCTGCTTTCGTCGCCAGTAGCGTGATGTTACATAGCCTATAACCTTCCTCAAGAACTGGGCTATCAAACGCAAAAAGAATTATTCAAATCCGTCTGGTAGTTCTAGAGATTAGCTCATTCAAACAAACAAACTTTTCCGCTTTATACAGTAGTAAAGATTAAATATCGTTATTCGATTCTTAAGTGACCTTAATTCACAAGTATAGTATAAACTACTGTAAGGAAACACCTAATAGACACCTGCAAATCTACAAAAAACTGTTTAATAAAATATATGAAGCTAAAACTTTACGAACTAGTGTTTATTGGTAGAAGTTAGTTAAAAATTAAAAGCACCCGTAACCGACGTGTGATTATGAAAAGATTCATGAATGTTGAAAAGACAAAGGAGGTGTTTACCCCATTAATAGAAGATAGGCGTGAAGTTATGTATGTATGTAGTTCTTATTAATCTATTATTAGCCTGATGACATCTACTACTGGACATAAGTCTATCCCAGATATTTGCTTTACTTAGTCAACGGTTCAACAGGCGATTAACAAAAATGGCCTTAGTTCTAAGGCATTACCTGGTCAGCAAACTTGCTGTAGGTTATAGAGGGTTTTAGGAAAAATTTCGCCACCAGTTGGCGCCACTTAGGTGAAAGGTCTTTCATTCACAACAATTCAAAATCAAAATTCAAAATTCTTTTATATATAAATCAATAGAATCGTTCACGGTTATTGAAGAAAAGATGAGCCTGGACCTGACGACTCAGTGCTGCCACCTCGTGGGCGCCATTTTAGAAAACACTAATTGGCTGACGTTTTGTTTTGTTATTTTGATGTTTTTAAATGTCACTCGTGTAAACCAAATAAATGAATTTGAGTTTATAATACCGCAGTAAAATTATATTTAATAGCCAAATAACACTACCTATTACCTAATAACCCCATAATTTAATCATGCGAATTAATTTTCTACTCTCCGTATTATAGGTACAATGGGTCATGAATACGAGCCGGGTGAATTCCACCTAAAGAAGGGTTCTTTATACCGCTTCGATGTCAACGGAACTGCACACAAGATGGAGTCTAATATCGATATATCTAATGGCTTATGTTGGGACCTTAAACAAAAGGCCTTCTACTTTGTGGACTCTTTTGAATACGTGATCAGAAGATACGACTATGATGTTGAAACTGGCGATATTTGTAAGTATTTAGATATATTTTTAGCCATAATAAATATATAAATATAATAATAAATATATATATAATTATACGGTAGTAGATCCACGCTGGGTTGAACCACGCACGAATGGACCAGATCGTTTGGAGAAGTACTACCCTCTCATAGAAGATCGATGTAAGAGTAGTAGTATCTGTACTACTGCGTTTCGTTCGGTGAGTGAGAGCGCTGGAGGCCCAATTTCCCCCTTTACTCTTTCCTCACCTCCCTCATTCCCTTCCACTACCCCATTCCCAGCCGCCATAGTGGAGGCCGCCTTACGAAGATGGCTTTTGGTATAGTGGCCACCACATCTGGATTCCACTGACTGCTTACCATCAGGCGGGGTGGAGTCACTTTGGTAGGCTAATATAAAAAAAAAGATGGCATTGATATACAATTACTAAGCTGTCCACACGTTATGTTACAGCCAACTCCACGATAGTGTTCGTGTACAAAGACCACGGACTGAGTGGTATAGCTGATGGTATGACCATAGATACCGATGGAAACCTCTGGGTAGCTAACTTTGATGGAAACCAAGTGAGTGACTTGTATTGATGGCATTATTTTAACTACATACATACATATCTTCACGCTTTTTATCCCCGACGGGGTAGGCAGAGGTGTATTTTTTATTTTTGGTCTCATGTAACAGGGGGCGAGTCTGATTGCCACATCTCGGGCATAATTCCAGACTCCGGATGAAAATTTTCCAAAACCCAATATCACTGTATCCGACATGGGGATCGAAGCCTAGACCTCTGCGTGGTATTCCGTACACAGTACCACCCAACAACAGAGGCAGTCATTTTTACTTTTGTGTATTATTGAGAACTACGATAATAAGATTTGTAATTAGTAGATTTTTTTTGTAAATACATACATATTATACACTAGCTTTTTGCAGGGCGATTTCACCCACGTCTTTGCTTACTGCTCTGTTCCCGTCGCCAGTAGCGTGATGTTACATAGCCTATAACCTTCCTCAAGAACGGGCGAGACTTAAGAATTATTCAAATCCGTTTGGTAGTTTCAGAGGTTAGCGCGTTTAAACAAACAAACTGTTTCGTTTTTTATAACAGTATAGTTAGATATACCGAGACCAATGCAAGTAGTCATGTTCACGCAATCAAATATTTGCACTGGTCAGAAGGGTCAGATTTTTCCTACCAATTAAAATATCAGCAGAATATTTATGTTTAATTACAGATATTAAAAATCGACCCTCGTGAAGGAAAGCTCCTCCAAAAGGTTCCTATCCCTGCCCTCCAGGTGACTTCAGTGACCTTCGGAGGACGTGACCTTGATATACTGTATGTCACCACAGCCGCTATGAACCGAGGTCAAGAACAGAAACCGCCATGTGGGTCCACTTTCAAGGTCACCGGCTTAGGAGTGAGAGGACTACCTAATGCGAGTGTTCGACTTAACTAATTTATAAGCATATTTATGTATAATGTAAATTTATATAAAATAAATTTAGTTTTATATTTATTGTTTGATATGTATTAGGAGATGTGTTAACAAGGGTTTATTCCCGTTCAGTAACACCCAGATATGTAACAGTGTGACTCATTAGGAATTAAATTCCTGTTGAGTAACAGTGATATGTGATATATTGCGACTGTACTAACCGACGTGTGTGTATGAAAAAATTAATGAATGTTGTAGAGGCAAAGGAGGTATGTTTGCATCGCAGCAAATGGCGTTTTAGGGTCTATGCTTACCCCATTAATAAGACAGGCGTAAGTTTGTACTGTATTTTTGTTTTATGATTCATCATTTCGTTCTTATGCCATAGTTGGACATAGACCTACCCTGATTTTAAGTTTGTACTGTATTTTTGTTTTATGATTCATCATTTCGTTCTTATGCCATAGTTGGACATAGACCTACCCTGATTTTAAGTTTGTACTGTATTTTTGTTTTATGATTCATCATTTCGTTCTTATGCCATAGTTGGACATAGACCTACCCTGATTTTAAGTTTGTACTGTATTTTTGTTTTATGATTCATCATTTCGTTCTTATGCCATAGTTGGACATAGACCTACCCTGATTTTAAGTTTGTACTGTATTTTTGTTTTATGATTCATCATTTCGTTCTTATGCCATAGTTGGACATAGACCTACCCTGATTTTAAGTTTGTACTGTATTTTTGTTTTATGATTCATCATTTCGTTCTTATGCCATAGTTGGACATAGACCTACCCTGATTTTAAGTTTGTACTGTATTTTTGTTTTATGATTCATCATTTCGTTCTTATGCCCATAGTTGGACATAGACCTACCCTGATTTAAAAAAAGTACTAGGTTAGCATATATTATGATTGTAGGAGGTTAATATGAAATGAAACCCCGTATAATATTGTATGGCTCATCTTGGCATAGCCACTATCGTGAACTTAAAGTCTTATTACTTGACGAGTTAGTCGGTAATTAATTAGAAGCAAAATGGCGGAATTAGATGGTCCACCGTTTAAAAGTTAAAAGAGGATATTGGTGGCTGTGCTTAACTGAGCGCTCAGGTTTCACAGCCACCTCATATCTAAAAAACTAGCTCTTAGCGAAAATCTGATACCTAGAGTTAGTCGATAATTAGTCGAAGTTAGTCGCAAAATTGCAGAATTCCACAGCCCTCCGTTCAAAAAATTATACATACTATCATTGGAGACTATAGAGAATATTATTGGAGCCACCAAGCTTATTAAAGTTATAAAAAATACTATTTTATGTAATGAAATACGATAAAAATGATAGATATTTATTTTTTGTATAAATTCATTATATTGTGCTCTTAAATTAACACTTTATATACCTACAGGTATAAAATGTATAAAGTATAAACGATCTATAAAATTATATATTTATACAGTTACACGTAATAATATCAAATCTTGTAATTACAAATTTTAAAAGCACATTATAAATAGTTAACAAATGGATAATATAATTGTAAATTTAATATTCGACTCTTATTTTAACAAACTTCAATATTTAGCACCAAAAAGTAATATGGACAATTCTGTTTGAATATTTTTTTTATGTTAAAAATGTCAAAGTACAATTCAAATTTCATTAAAATTATAGATTTTTATGTAGAAAGACAGTCGATAATATTATTATAATTTCAAACAAATATGTTAAATTCGTAATACAAAAGTCGTTTTAGAAAAATACACCTTAATACATATAATTAAAGTTTAAAATTGACATTCGGAAATCCTTTCGCGCCTGTGCCAGTGACCATAAACGTAGAACCGCAAGGAGGTTCCTGTGGCTCACGGAGGTTAAGGCTGGCCGTCGTGACGAAAAGGATATCATAGTTAGGGCCTCCGAAGGTCGCTGAGGTCACTTGTGATGCTGGTATAGCGATCTTCTGTAAAAGGTCACCTGTCCTTGGGTCGATGTGTAGAACGCATGACCCTTCGAATACCGCCACCCATAGATTGCCATCAGTGTCTATGGTAGTACCGTCTGGTACTCCAGAAATATTGTGCTTGTTGAAATCAAACACGTATTTCAAGTTTGCTGAAACAAAACATCAATATAAAAGGCATATTAGGAACTTTAAATGCTTACAAAATGGAGATTTCAAGGTTTTAACAGGGTGGGCAACAACAACTCCTGGTGTTGCACTATATCATACTCTATGGATGCAACACCAGGAGCAATACCTAGCAATATACTTGTTCGTCACCTTAGTCATATAAAAAAAATTAAAATTATCCTGGCTGGGGCAATACCTCCACAGGAAACCGCAACCTTAACTTTTTTAACCTTTGGTGACAAACAAGCATACGATCAGACTTAAAAGACAGATACACGAACAACAAAGTGAATCTTTATGGGTGTCGTTTTGTCTCTTGAGGTACGGTACCCTAAAAACTTGGTATACTTACAAATTTCTCCCGTCTTCTCATCATAATCGTATCTCCTGATGTTCTTCTCGAGCGAGTCGGTGTAGTACATGGCCTTGTTGCGTAAGTCCCACGCGAGCCCGTTAGAGATGCTGATCTTCTCAACGACCTTGGTCACCTTGGTACCCTCCACACGGTATAAGTTGCCTTGTTGCAGTTTTACGGCGCCTTGAGCGTCTTCGTGGCCCATAGTGCCTAAAACCATTAAAATAAACATTATATAAGAACACTGGCTGTTGCCCGCAGCTCTGCCCGCGTGTGAATGTCGGTTATATCTCTGTTTAGACATTGACGATTTTTCATACAAACTTTTATCCCTTATTTCAACCCCTTTAAGCCACTTTTCTCGATAAAAGATGATAAGAGACTGTTGTTCCCCGAGGTGTAATCTATCTCTATACCAAATTTAAAAAAAAAAACGGTTCTGTGGTTCAGGCGTGCAAGCGTAACAGACAGACATAGTTATTTTTGCATTTTTCTTTTATATTCGCCTACCAAAGTGCCACTCCACTCTGCCTGATGGTAAGCAGTCAGTGGAATTTAGAAGTGGTGGACACTATTCCAAAAGCCAAACTACTGGTATAGTGGCCTCCACTATGGCGGCTTAGTGAGATGCTTTTTCACGCCCCGCTTAAAAGACCCAGGATCAAAATTAGATGGGGACACATGCGCTGGCAAAGAGTTCCAGGCTTTAATTGAGCGACAAAAGTATGAAGTGCTGAACCGTTTGGTTCGAGACCCTTTAGATTCCACTGTGAAAGGGTGGCACTTTAGTCCCGCACGTGTTGTTCTGGATAAAAAGGGAGAGGGTGGGATTAATTCAGAATATAATATTAACAAAAATTATTTTGTTAGCCTGTCCAGCTTTAGACTGCAGATTGATTCATACAACATGACGCTCTAACAATCAAAATATATATTTATATCCAAATGTAATTAGGTCTAATTCTGTATAGAAGCCATATATCTCCACTTACCAGCAAACACTCTGCCTCTCGGATCCGCCTTCCCATCGTTGAGTCGATTTTTAGGCAGTTCCGGGTCTATCTCCTTGATATGCTTGAGAACTGTGGCCGGGCTACCGTCCTCGCCATCCCATTTCACTATTAGGAACTTGCGCTCCACTCCCACCAGGAACTGATCCGTCGTACCCTCCACGGGAACTAAGAAGCCTACGCGACCGTCTACAAAAAAAATTATAGAAATTAAAGCGTCTTTAGACAGACTTTAAATTATAGATTGACTTGACTTTAATCAATAATTTGTGTATTAACTTGTGTATTTTTTATATTAATTTAATAAAAATTAAATTAATTTAAAATTTAATATATTATTAATTTGTGTAATAACTACTAATAACAGACACATTTGCTAGCTAAGTTGGGTTTCATCGATCAAGGCTAGCAAGCCTGTTGAAATTTAGCATGAACGATTCTAAGCTCCGGACTTAAAATGCGAATCTTTCAACAGAGAAACGCTAATTGACTGCTACGTGGCAGTACAGAAACATTGAACGGCAGCTTCCTTTTTTTTCCAAAACCACAGGAATTGTCCACGTCAAAACTACATATAATTCTTTCATGGGGTTTTCAGAATGTATTGGATATATTGTCTAATATTGCCTGTCTTTTACTTTCATACATCCTCCAAAAACCAATAAAGCACGTCATTATAAATCTTCGATGGAAAAACACCCATACAATTTTTTTTTTTATTTTTTTTTTACATGCTCACAGCGCTATCTAGCCCCAAATTAAGCAATTATATTTGCTTGTGTTATGGGTACTAAACAACTGATATACTACATATTCGTTTTTTTTTTTTGTAAATACATACATATTATAGATAAATTACACCCAGACACAGAACAAACAATCATGCTCATCACACAAAGGTTTGTCCTGGGTGGGAATCGAACCCACGACCTCCGGTTAGCAGTCAGGGTCACTAACCACTAGACCAACAGGCCAGTCAAAAATACATAGTAATAAAACAGAAAATCGTAATTGCACCGTTAAAATTATGAACGATCATCACATACAGTGTTGCCATTTGTAATATTTATGTTATAGGTACCTATAGTTAACAAAAGCTAATAGCAATTATAATGCATTCTTTTAGCGAAAACATTATCATTTATGTCCTACTATAAAGTTAAACAACGATTTTGTATGGAGACGTGTACGCACACCTATAACCCTCTACTGAACCCTAATATGATGACATGACCCTATGCCATGTATTCCTACACTTGCCCATTTTTGCTATGTCAGCGTTTTATTCTTATGAGCTTGTTTCAAATCAACAAGGGGCTAGTCTGTTCTCCACTCTCGCGCAGTACGGTTGCCTAAGGGTCCCTTACCTTGTATCTTGCCTATATTGTATTTGAAGGACAATATATTTAGTCTACTTAAAACTCCTTTTGGAAGGGACCCCATAACGGTACGCGTCTTCATACAAAATCGTTGTTTTCTTTGGGCATAAGCTGAATAGAACTGAATAAGTGTGAGTAGTCCCTTAATGCTTTGCTTTTAACTAAAGATTCTCTAGACTAACTACATAGGTACTTAGTACTTACCTACTAGTTTCGAAGGCTTTCTTAGCTATGGCCGATTTTTTGTAAACTCATCGTAATTATAATACCTAATTGTTAATGATTGTATCAATATCTAAATGATATTATCGGACAGATTTATCCATATTGTTAATTTACGTAATATCTATACGTTCTATACAAAATTGAGTCTGTCAGTCATACAGTTTGCCTCCAACAGTGTAGGCAGGATAATTGTAGCTTTGCCAGCTATTACATAGGTACTTATAAGGCCGTGTATAGGTACGGGGTGAAACTTTTATAGACTGAAAGGATTGATCATATTTTTTGCACAATCGTAACATTGTAATGATAAGATACTTAGATAGTAATAGTAAACAAATACAATCGCTATTAGCCCATGTAACACACGTATTATACCGAATTAATAAGATTAACAAAGATCTTATCAAATTTAATTAATAAATCAACTTGTTTGTGAAAAGTTTTATGGGAGTGCCATGCAAATAAATTTTGTTTTTACTTTATTAGGAATGCATAGGAAACAACATAATATCACAGAACTTATTTTAGATCTTTATTTAGCAAATATATGTATGAATGTAGCTTTATATAACGTCATGATGTAAACAATGTCATATTGTAAGTAACGCAACTTAAGTTTTAAATGTATTATTTGCATTTAAACAGAACTGTAAACGCAAAGATTTCTTACTTTTAATACAGCTTTTATCTATTCCTAGCTTAAAGACTGAACATATTTTTAAAATACAGCCTTGATTAAATGATAAAAATGAAAACCACGAAATATGACACTAAGACAAATTGCTACGTTGCCACTCATGACGCATAAACGCTATGTAGTAATTAGGTAGTTGCTTTAATCTCTACTTTCGATATAAAAAGTCGAGAGTCATCTGTGTAGCCAAGTATTTATTATCAAAATAAGTACTTATAGAGATTATTGAGAACACGACAAAATGAGTAAACAAAAATTTTCTTCGATTGGCAAACAGGCATGCGGCACACACCTGATAACCGTACTGAGTAACGGTAACATAGACATGACTTCTATAAAATAATAGAGCTGTTGCCGACCTTATAGGTAGAAGGGGATGAGGGAGGAAAAAAAAGTAATTAACGCCAAAACTCTATAAGGTTAGTAGGTACGTCTCCGGTCCATCAGGCGCATTCATGCTGAATCCAGAATTACTGTAAAGGTGACTCACCAAGCTTAGTCTTCGTGTGTTTGCCAGACGTCGGTACATACTTATGTATAGTTTGGTCCCGAATGCTGACGAAGAACAGGCACTGCTGGTTGGCGTCCCAGTGAGGACCCTCGCCCAGTTGAACGGGGTCTACAATCTTCTGTACCTTGATCGACATCTAAAATATACAATAGGTTATAATTATGAAATAAACGAGAATGTGCATTAAAGCAAGTTCAATGTAGACTTGATTACTCATAAGAACTGCAAACTGGATTCGACAGCTTATTACATTACCGTAGACCGCGATAAGTGTTGTTTAAGGTTACATTAAAACATTTTAATACACCGATTATTAAAATAATGCTGAACAAAGACCTCCTTTTACATCTTTCTATAAACTCATTTCTTGCGCCACCTGAATTTTTAATTTTGATAATATTATTTTATAAGACAATTCCCGCACTACGAAAAAAAGCTCTGTGTGTTGTGTGCGGAGGACTCTACAAACACAATTAACGGACACAAAATACAACCAGACTCGGAACAAATATTTATGGATCACACAAAGTTGCGGGGATCGAACGCAGAACCTCGTGCGCAGCAACGCCACGGAGGCATGAGGTAATGTAGTACCTGCCTAACAAAATTCTAACTGCACGACGAGCGCGTGGTGGGCGTGCTGCTGTGGAACCTATTCATCCTCATGCATGTCGCGTGACAAGTACAAATGCCTGCCTCATCACTGCTCACACTACTTGTATTGTAGCGTCATTCCCTCTTTAGCAGAATATTGACATTCCGTTATAAACTAACTGATCACTAATGAGCACAAAACTGATAACATTAAGACATGACTCACCCCACAAGTGAAATATTGAGAAAGTTTATACAATATTGTTAAAATACTCGCTGTTATAAAAACCATATTGATGCACTTCTCAAAGCTATGAATCTATAATTACCTACCTATGCATTTATGAGTTTCACAAACCATTAAAAATTACTAAGTGTGAAATGAGATGTATCTACCTAGGTATTAACTAGGTATGTATTGTATTTTACATTATTACATATAAGTAAGTATGCCAAGCTACTTACCTACTAGGTACTTGGTATCGCACTGACAGGTCTGAAAACTCTGAAAACATCTACTGTACTTAAAAGAAGCTTACATATTAGGCTTCTTTCAATGGAGTTCTTATAACTTTTGTTGACATTTTAGTGTAAATATTACAAAAACTTCATTAAAGGTTTTCCCATTATTAATTATTATTTTTAGGTATTCGCTATCTGTGTAGTCGTAAAGTTACTATGACATCGACATTGACATGGTGGTCGAGTATTCATGTACATTTCAACCGCGCGGCCAACTCATAAAATTTGATGAAACTTTGCCACGAATTAGTGGTAATTTGTTACTATACATATCTCATTTCCTGAATTTGTTGCAAAAAAAACTAAGACGCTATGACCAAAAATAGTTGGCCGCTAGCACCGCCACGTGCCGTAGTCACCGCCTATGATTACACAGAAACTAAGTAATGCAAATATGCAAATGATACCTTAAAATAAAGGTCTTAATTTGTTGTATTTGTTGCAAAAATAAAAAATGAAAAAACTTAAATAAACAAAAACTTATGCGATATTTAGTTTCCGGTAATGGGTTGGCAGGTATCTCACCATTTATATCAAATTAATAGAGGTTTATGTGTATGGTCAATTTGTTGCTAATTTGTTGCAACGAATAAACAGAAAAAAATACTAGCAAGTAGTTTAAATAATTTGTTAGAGTCGATTTTAGTTGGCCGGTCGGACGGCAATATGCCTAAAATTCAATGGCGTTTATTTCGTTAGTGAAAGTAGGTATGAGCTTAGTTATAGTACTAATCGACAGATAACATATCCTAGTTTGGATAAATGTGGCGAAAATAGCCGTCAAACTCATAGTTTAGGATATAATAACTAAAATATAGTACCATCAAACTGTATTAGAGTAGGGTGACCATTACTTACATAAGTACGAATGCATCTTTTTAAAATAATAATAAGTAGATGGATGTGGATTTACATTACAATATGTTAGTTTTTTTTTTACCCCGACTTATCCAATTTGACTAAAGGAGCTATCAATGGTTCACCGGAATAAATCAGAAGGTTAGCAATAGTTTAATTATTACTTATTCTTGTGTTTTAATTATAACGAATCGTTACGAAAGCAACTAAGATCCGCCTAGTACGATCACTATTTTCCCCATATTTCTATACGCCAAGGAAACATAGACATTGCGACAAGTAGATACTTTGGAGATGTGGTGCTGGAGGCGGTTGCTGGAACTAACATATTGTAATGTAAATCCACATCCATCTACTTATTATTATTTTAAAAAGATGCATTCGTACTTATGTAAGTAATGGTCACCCTACTCTAATACAGTTTGATGGTACTATATTTTAGTTATTATATCCTAAACTATGAGTTTGACGGCTATTTTCGCCACATTTATCCAAACTAGGATATGTTATCTGTCGATTAGTACTATAACTAAGCTCATACCTACTTTCACTAACGAAATAAACGCCATTGAATTTTAGACATATTGCCGTCCGACCGGCCAACTAAAATCGACTCTAACAAATTATTTAAACTACTTGCTAGTATTTTTTTCTGTTTATTCGTTGCAACAAATTAGCAACAAATTGACCATACACATAAACCTCTATTAATTTGATATAAATGGTGAGATACCTGCCAACCCATTACCGGAAACTAAATATCGCATAAGTTTTTGTTTATTTAAGTTTTTTCATTTTTTATTTTTGCAACAAATACAACAAATTAAGACCTTTATTTAAAGGTATCATTTGCATATTTGCATTATTTAGTTTCTGTGTAATCAATTAATCATAGGCGGTGACTACGGCACGTGGCGGTGCTAGCGGCCAACTATTTTTGGTCATAGCGTCTTAGTTTTTTTTGCAACAAATTCAGGAAATGAGATATGTATAGTAACAAATTACCACTAATTCGTGGCAAAGTTTCATCAAATTTTATGAGTTGGCCGCGCGGTTGAAATGTACATGAGGATATATGGACATATTTGCTTCACAATCAAACGATAGCTAAAGTTAATAAGGTGAAAGATCTAGGAATTATATTAGATGAAAAACTTCTTTTCGACCAACATGTTGACACTGTCGTCAAGAAAGCTTCGAAAGTTTTAGGGTTTATTATAAGAACTACATCCAGCTTTCAATCATTAAAACCATTAAAAATATTATATTGCTCGTTTGTGCGTAGCCAGCTCGAGTATGCGTCACAGGTTTGGAACCCTCAGTACCAAGTTTATATAGACCGTATAGAAAGCGTCCAGAAAAAGTTCCTACGTCACTTGGACTTTAGAGCTAAGCAATATTCTACTGACTATAAACATCGTTGCAGTAGGTATCATTTTTTACCTCTAGAAACTAGACGTGCAATCAATGACATTTGTCTATTACTAAGCATTGCGAATGGATCGGTCGATAATCCTGAGCTCACAGCTAAACTGTCTTTGCACGCCAGCAGCACTAGTTTACGTCAAAGACCGCTCTTATATGTACCGTTTGCAACTACAAATTATAGGCGTAATGCATTCTTCTTGCGTAGCGCGACAAAGTACAATAATTTACCTCGCGAATTTAATATTGACCTTTTTTGCACTAGTTCACTTTCAGTAAGACGTCTTTTAACAAATATTTTTTTTCAGAACAATGGCATATAGAATTAGTAGAAATAGTATAATATAAATATAATAATATATAGGTATACATAAAAATAATAATATTAAATTGTGGCAGATATTGTCTGTGGTTAATATCTCTCTTTGTATAAAATCTCTTTATGTTTAATTATTTGTTTGTTGTTTTTACATTAAACTGTTCTTATAAAAATAATTCTACACATTGCATTATATGTATTATTATATGGATTGTGATATTGTCATTGCCTACTACTTACTTAATTTATGTTTAAGTACAGTAATAGAAACAATTTGTGAAGGCTTGTTATTAGCAATTTAGTTATATTTGTATGCTATCTTAATACTGTTATTAGTCTGTAAGCCTTCCTTAAAATAAATAAATAAATAAATAAATAAAATAAACAAATAAGAATTCTTGGATCCAAGAGGCGTTACTGCTGTCCTCGATACCTACCTACCTAACGAAGTGCTTTGCGCACAGCGTGTTGAAGAGCATTATACATATAAACTATCTTATCTTCTGAATGCTTGTTATAGTGTATTGGGGACGTTTTATAGGTTTAAAAGTGGGGAAACATCAACGTCAATTGAGCGACATTATGTACTTGTCGTGTATTGAACTAAGAATACCTACATAATGAATTAGTATGTAAGATCTATTACATCCATAGCTTTGAATTTAGTTCAAATAAATTTAAACTTCTTACGAGTTAAGTAGTTACGTTCAGTTAGTATTGCCAAATGAAAAAAAAAGAAAATTACAGAGCAATGAAAGATTTATGTAGATTTATTTAAAAGATTCAAGGGATATAGGTTCAGGTTGACCATAGATACATAGATATTACTTCAAAAGTACATAGACGTAAAGATTTTTGAGAGGTTTGCAATAATTCAGAAGTATGATAACAATAATTAAAAATATTTCGGAAATATAAAACCTACCTATGTACTAAAAGATAATATTAAAAACAATGTGCTTACCTCTGTTAGTAGATAAACCAACAAAAACAAAATGAGTGAACGACCTTATCCAACGAATGCCTAACCACTAATAAGGTTCCAGACCGATAAACAATTTTATATAAACTGTCCCGAGCCTACTCCTTAGATATCAACCCACTAATTCATTTCACGTTTCCGTCTTTTAAAATGGGCTCAGTATAAGCATAAACAAACGGCTTATTGATACTTCGATATGATAACAAGCACTTGTTTCGACAAGGTTAGACGAATTGTCCCCTCAAGATTAGGTAGGAGACCTTTACGTAAAGTAGTGTCCTATCGTCAAACAGACTTCTCATTACTTTTATGTAAATAAAGATCTCTTTGTGCCTTAATATGCGCTTAATATGTTATAAATTATAATACAGCTCACATTCATTTACAAAAATCATTCATGTAAGTACATAAGTAAAAACAAAAACATTGTAAGTAATACCTACTAGATATCTGCCCATTTCTTGATTATGTTTGTGGTTAGCGGCATACACTTTGTATTTTTTAAAAAGGTATTTTTAAATTATCTTGCCTATAAACTATATTACATACGGCATAATTTATTATTTACTGTTCTGATGATCATTCAAAATAAGAAAACAAAAATAATGTAAAATCTAAAAATACTTACCTACCTGTCAAAAAACTGTCAGACTTGATGACAAATGACAAATAGAGTAGAACTGCTGTGTTGCTGGTCGTACTCATTCAACAACTATTTTTTATTATTTAATATATATATTTTTTTAGTAGCTGATTTCAAGTAAATTATTGAAATAAGCAAGTAATAATATTTATAAAAGTTATGTATGATAAACTCTCATTTTATCGTCTCGGAGACGTAAGTAGGTATCGACATAATCTATTAAAGATAGGATTAAAGATAAACACTTACCGTAGGTAAGCTAATGTTAGGTAGTAGTTTTTTAAAATATGTATTCGTTTATATTTATTGTTATGTAAGTATGTATTGGCATGTTAAGGGCCCTAGATGCCTGAAATAAATGATTTATTATTATTATTATCTTAGCTTATTAATTGACCGTACCCTCTTAGAGGATAACAGACTCAAATGGTATTAACAAATAGCAGCTCAGTTAAAGTAGGTAACAATCTATGGTAACAATGTAAACTACTTTAATGTCACAGATTCCCGCCACGCCTTTCAAATAAATTTATAGTGCCTTGCTTAACCTTCCTAATCTATGTCAAAGGTCAACGATATCAGTTTACGCTACTAACTTATAAAAGATGAATGTTATCATAAAAATAATAATTTGTACAAAGGATTTCATTCAAACTTCAATAATATTTTATAGTAAAAAAAAACAAGTATGAGTCAGACTTTCGGATCGTAACGAGAGTTCCGTAGGTACGTCATTGATTTTGAGGTACGTTGTCATAATTTATAACAACGTTACAATGTGATAAAGAGATAAACGAAGTGCATTTTGTAGTAAGTAGGTAGTGGGCATTTAATAAAATAATGAAATTAATAACACAACTACACAGCAGTGCTATTTAGACCCAAAGTAAGCATTATGTTATAGCTTGTGATATGGTTTCCAGAATGCAGGATAATACTTTTAAATTTCATGCAAAATGTGGGCACTTACCTATTGAAGACGGTGGGACTTAATTTTCTCCTACTTTTTTTTGTTAGAAATAACGTTAAATAGAATTTTTAATCAAAATAGCTTCACTTAATTTGAATAATGACACGAATTTCGTCTAACAAAACCGAATCGACAAGGTTTTGACAGATAATACGTGCGTAATTAGTAAAATTCGTTTCATAATCGCACTACCCTCAATTTTTTTGACTTCACCAAAACTGTCTCCAGATGGCGCTTATCAAAGTTACCACAAGTTAAGACAGAAAATGTACCTATTTTCAGTTCAACCCACTTTAAAGTAGGTATCTATTTCAGATTGTTTACTTTTAGATTATAGAATTGATGTACGATCAATTCGGCATGAATAGATGTTTTCCGTTTACCTATTCGATATATTATTATTATGTGTACAGTGTACATACAGAGTAGGATTTAACTACTTAACTATCTGTATTCATCGCCTGTAGATTTATTGTACCATCAATAGTACTAGTGGGCCAAATCAGTAGGTAATATAATTCATCGTCGACAAGTATGGTGTATTGAGAGATGTGATTTCTGAATACAATGTTAACACGGAACCCTAAAAATCCTATTAGACCTTAGGCTGAGGTCAGTGTCCGTTATGTTATCAAGTATTATCTCAAAATATTCTCGGTACTACATCGAAATTATTTATGAGGGACCACACAAAAACAAAACTGCACTCGTTAGCCAAAGTAGGTATACACCTTTGTGAGCACTATGTATTAATAATTGGAAAATGCTAGGTATATAATTTTTATAATTTTCCTGTGCTTTGAATTAATTACGTTAATTGCGTAGTGGTTAAGATACTGCTAAGCCACTGCGCATTTTTATCGGTGGCAAAAAAATAATTTATTTTTTTGCCACCGACAAAATTCTATTTGATTCTACACGCTAATTGCTATATAGCAAATTATTTTTAATTCTAAACACTTGTTTATTTTTTTAGACCACAGGGTTGCCAAGGTAATAACAAAAACAAAATTCAAAAAATCAGTTGACTTTTATTTGATGGAATTTGGAAAAAAAACTACAAACAACATCTCAAAGGCGGACATAACGCTAACTTTGAGCTCTGTACAATCACATAGTAAACACGTACATCTATCATATATGTAGTATATTCACAACACAATTATCGTACTCATGACACTGATATGACAACGAGAATTTTGTTCTTTGGCAGTCACCGTAGTACAACGTCAGGTCACTGCCATACACATCGAATACATTAAAGTTGGCACAAACAAACATTACTACCTACAGTGAGAACAAAACATATATACTGACGCCCCGGCGTCGCCTGACATTACAAACTAACTGACGGTATACTTAAATAAAGTAACACTAAACTATAGTTATGTAAACATTAATTAACGACTAACATAAAATTCTAACTCCTAGTGATTTAAAACTAATACTGAAACACCAAAATGACTTTACATTAAACATCACACATACTTATACGAGTACACTTAGATTTTTTTTGTATTTTTGAATAATTTTAATAGGTTGCACACAGAATGTCCTCCTCAAGCACATGTCTTCTTCGAAAATGTATACTTGTCTGTACTTTTAGTACAGTTTTCATGTACGGATGTACATAGAAATGTTCATTCAGTGCGGTACACATTCTGTATACAACCTACTTTAACATCTCTGTACAAACAATCAGACACAGTTATGTTTATATATTTATATATATAGTTTGAATATAATACACATACTATAAATAAGCAGAAATAGAAAATTACGGATCAAAATCATGGGCGGATTTCACATATGGAAAGCACAAACAGTGTCCTAGAAACAAAAGGGATTTACACATATTGAGACTATGAGCAATACAAGGTGTGTCAACACCGTCCTCCCGAGCTTTACTGAGATTACATCCGAATCACAGCCAATTAATAATATAAACATTCCAAAAATACTTGTAATTATGTCAATTTTGGCGGGACTAACACCACAACGTATGACACGTTACAAGGGGACTTTAACATTCCAATATGGCGTACTACATACATACTACCGGCGGTTCACCTCCCAAGAAGGAGAGCTACTTTCATACACGCGTCTTAAGCCTTGACGACACAACTAAGAATAGTAAATGCTGAGACTAGGTGTATTTAGAGATTATAAATATATATACCTGTTATTTTCAAAGTATATCATTCCACCTATGATAATATATATAACCGGTTACTTACTTTTCATTCGTTACTTATAAAAGAAAATAAACGACTACCCAAGCACCAAGGTTCTTATAAGTGACAGTTTTATGAGATCAAAGTAGGATATTTCCGGAGAATATTTACTTTTAAAGTGCCGAAATGATAATGAGAGATGCCAAAAGATGAGATCTGAGGATCTACAGTAAACTTATTCGTAGTGCGAGCCTTACATTTAGACTTGTGAAACCGTAACGACTTATTCTACTTAATAAAGCCTAGGATCGACTGATCACCGCACACAAGTGTGTCGTTACACGTAGAGGTCACTTTGTATGACTGAGCTATGCGGTCTAAGAGGGTCACTTCACCAGTCGTGTGTTGCGATCAGCGATACACTCGGCTAATACACAGAAACTTAAAACTCTGCGACATAAAACTACATTACTTGGCTTAAAATGTACAGTTTCACCTTACATTACAAGGAATGATACAGCGCCTAACCACTACTCAAAATTGTATGTATGTATAATGCCGTACCATACAAAAATATCTCGTAAACCCTGTCAACCTCGACAATTTTGCAGCACCAATGAACACTTAGGGATTAAAAATTTCGAAAAAGGGGTATATCGGTATATGTATCGGTTACAAAAATGGGCGTAGTCAGTCGAAATTGATCACAGAATGTGCTCGATTACAATCGGGAATGTTACAAAAAGGATTACAAAAAACATGTTCACTTGACGCGACGATCGCGCTCCCAATCTTTCTGCCTTTTACAAACTTTCTTAATCTCCAATTTAAGTACAATTTTGAACACAAATGTACAAATTTCGAGACAACAATTGTCATGTATATCACTCCTATATAGTAATAAATAACAAACGAGCCGCGGCGTGTCCGGGAGCATTACATGCACAACGTAAGAGGGTTACACCCTTACAGGACAACTAAACTTACAATAAATAACTCCAAATAAATGAATTGACTGTGGATTATTGTTCGAATAATTGACTTTAGTTTATGTATAGAATAAATTGTACTGGACACGGCGCGGCCTCAGTACTGCTGCGGACGAGACCCGCACGTTCCATCTCGACCCATCCCATCCCATCTCGACCCATCTCATCCCGTCCCGTTCCGTCTTGACCCATCCCATCCCGTCCCGTGCCGTCTCAACCCATACCATCCCATCCCATCCCGTCCCGCACACACGGTACGCAGATGTTCGACGAGCACTCTCGTTGTGTACTCGACCGACACGCATAGATTTTAACTTCAAATGGGGACAAATCCTGTTTCAGCGTTTTCAAACAAATGCTGTATAAATACACCTTACGGTTTGTCCCGTGTAGGAATCGAACTTGTAGCGGCATAATAATGACGGTATAGTGAAAATAATAGTCAAAATCATACGCGTCGCGGTCAATATTTGATAATAATATACACTGAAAGTATGTTTAGATATACTAAACAGTTCGGCACATTATCTAGTTTCGTAGTTTTTAAGTATCAGTGTATATTATCGGTTTTCAAGTACAAATACACCGTTTGGGAAGTAAACGAATATTTATACACAAACAATCAGTTGTTACAACTGATAATATTATCATTCACTTATTATTTGAACTGTTTGGATGGTCGAAAGTTCAAGTGATAAATGTTTAATAATGTTTAATACCACTTTCAAATGATGTGAAAATAATACTATGACTAAAGATACGTTACATTTTGATACCTAGGATTGTAATACCGATATTAAAATTGAGACTTACAAATTATAAGATCATATTTATTTATGGCTTTAAAAAATACTAAATTTCGAGATTTGTGTTTATTACGTGACAACTTACTATTTAATACATTGAAACTATATTAAAAAGTATAAATATCTATCGGTTTTATAACTAAACCAAAATGCATCATTTGAAAGTGGTACGGTAAGCAAGAGATGGCCATTGGTACAAAATACCATTTAAATCAGAAATCTATAAATTTAAGAGATGTACCTATTGAACACAAGTCGAATAATCGACTACGCTTACCATTTGTTTAGATTCAAATCGATAACGTTATATTCTTAATTTGAAATAAGAATACGTCAAATATAGGCATTCCGAAAACAAATAGTATGGCTTTAGTCGATTAATCGATTCAAAACAATGGTAGTAAGTGTTTAACGTGACCACGTGGACACAACGCGATAACAATCGACTAGCCGCGTTTTTTAATATCGATAACGCATTTTTTTAATATGGCCACATGCTTCTATTAAAATTAAACACTACTTAATATCGTTATGTTGACAAAAATATCGATAGATACAACTAAAATTCACACTTATTCTGGCATTTTGAAATTTTAAACCGACCTCTTGAGCGACAGAGATTTCCGTCAAAATGTCGGTTAAGTTCAGTGATTAGAATTAGGTAATGTATATTATGTACATGTAGTTATAACAATATAATTATAGAACTATTGAAAAATTTGAAAAACTTTAGGTATGAAATTATTTTTATTAAAATTAATAATTGCAGTTTTGTTGTCATTTTACTTTTATATTCTATTGTTATATCGTAAATTGACACTACCTAATTAAAATCTCTGGTTATATAAAGCTTGTTATTTACTTCACGACAGAGAAGTGCCTGTATCTATATCACTGTAATTTGGACTGTGTTTTCTAGTGGTTGGGCCTAAAAGCAAAGGACATTAATCTTGGGATATTTTGTGCAATATTATTTTTTAATTTGGTTTCATTATAGTGTGATTTAGAAGAATTGATTGGTTTCGGAATCTCAAAAAATAACTATAATAAATACTTGAAATGAACGAAGGCTTCTTATGTCAGATTTCTATGACACTTATTTCAATAATTGCATACTTTTAGGTATATTTAAAGTAATTTTAGTAGAATAATAAATGACAAAGAATTTAGTTATCTGATATTTGTCGTGAAGTAAATCACAAGGCTAATCTATCGATAAAACATGTTAAAAATGAACATAATGTTTATACAGTGTGGTAGCGATGGTTCACTTGTGGTCGAGGTGGTGCGGGGGCGGCGGGTAGTGCGGGGGCGGCGCGTAGTACGGCTGCATGCCGAACTCCACGCCTTCGTCGTACCCCACGTACCCCATACCTCCCATCATGCCCATCATAGCTGGAACAAACAATGTTATTTAATAAATCTATCAGGTGTCATAATATATACACGCCGCCACATTTAGTGGAATACAAAAAAAAGACCGAATATTCTTTTTGTGCCACGTTGCTGGTTGGTTTTATTTACAACGTATTTTCAAATTATTTATTATAATATAATATAAAAAATATATAATAATATATATATATTATTATATATTTTTTTGAAATAAAGCTATAATTTTAAAAAAATTGGGCTTTTTTGTGTTCCTCAGTCTGTTTCAGGGCACCAACTGCCTAGCCTAGGCCCATTTAAACTGGGCAGCTTTCTGAGTCACACCGGCTATTTTTGTTTTGGAGCGTAGTGTTGTTTCAAACGCGATCACTCAACAGCCAGAACTGCAATTCCGGCAGACCTTGGAGTTTGGACATTAATTACGAAAAAAAAATAGAAAGTTATGTATAACCTGGGTCAGTTTCCACGGGGTAGTACTGTATGGGGTACATGGGCGGCGGGTAGGGGATGTAGGGCAGCGTCAGCAGCGGCGGCTCCAGCACGCACTCGCCCTCGCCGTAGCGAGCCTCCAGCGTACAGTTGCGCCTGCACACAGTACATATTCTACATATAAATTATAGCCTTACAAACTTTTTCAAAAAGACATTACACATATCGCTAACTGTAGTCACGTTTCTGATATGTACGATATTATGTGTAATGAATTAATGATGTTACAGACATAATCTTAATCAGTGATATGATTACTAAATTTATACTGATTTAATCATTATGAAAATCATAATCAATACATAGTTAATTCTACTAATTAATACACGAAACATTAATTTTATGTTATTATTGCAAAAACTAGCCACATTCAAGTGATGCATTATCTTAACCAAAACCACATAATATATATAGCAATAATTAATAGCACTCAAAAACTCATGTAGAAATTATATTATTATCTAAATTTTTATTATAAAAAGAAAAGATCCGATTTTTGTTTGTTTGTTTGTTATGCATAAACTCAAAATCTAAGTAACAAATTCAAGAAATTCTTTCACTTATAAAAAGCTACAATATCAGCGAGTAACATAGGCATTTTTTTATGGAATGCTCAAACAAAGCCGCTCGCAACAGCTAGTATATTATACAATGGTTCCTCGTAATACTAACCGGTTATTGGGCCCCTTGTTGTTCATATTATTGTTGTGTTTGTTCTGGTTGTGGTTGGAATTCTGGTTGCCGTCTTGGTTGTTGCCTCCCCGCTTAAACCTGTCACGAATACAACTAAATTAAGAGGGTTTAAAACACTTTATTTATTTTAAGGGATAGTAAATTATTAAAACTTATAAAAAAAAAGTTAATGTGTGCTTGCGACTTCTTCACACGATTTTTGTCGGTACTCCAACTCAGTGTTCGATAGACTTTTTATTTTTTAAGTAAACAGTCTATACAAAAGTGTATGATGAATACCTTACGAATATAAAGCTAGAAGCACGTGACAGAAGAGAACTCCAAAAAAAGTACTCAGTAAACGGAAATAAGTTTGATTTAATAAAAAAGGCAAGTAGTGATTGTGCTTTTATGATTGGCGTGTGGTATGTGACGTGCGGTGTGTGACGTTTGTTGTGTGTTGTGTGGTGTGTGGTGTGTGGTGTGTGGTGTGTGGTGTGTGGTGTGTGGTGTGTGGTGTGTAGTGTGTTGTGTGGCGTGTTGTGTGGCGTGTTGTGTGGTGTGATGTGTGGTGTGATGTGTGGTGTGATGTGTGGTGTGATGTGTGGTGTGATGTGTGGTGTGTTGTGTGGCGTGTTGTGTGGCGTGTTGTGTGGCGTGTTGTGTGGCGTGGCGTGTCGTGTGGTGTATGGCGTATGGGGTGGCCTTTGATGTGTGATGTGTGGTGTGTGGTGTGTGGTTTATGGTGTGTGGTTTTGTTGCGTGTTGCGTATGGCGTGTGGTGTGTGGCGTGTATGTAATGTGACATGTGCGTGTATCGTGTGTGTGGTATCACACGTACCTAGGTCCCAACAATGGCCGTTGTCCGTTGCCCTTCCCCTGCGCGGGCGGCGGCTTGTCGCCGAGCGCGGCGGGCTTGTGCTTGTGGTTGTGGTCCGCACCCGCGCCTCCCGAGCGATCGTGGAGAGATACTTGTTGCATGTCCTGAAATATTACAGCAGCTTTTTAGTTGATTGGTACACACGGCAAAGGAGTTAGGTTGACAGGCCAGTATGTTTGCGAAATAAATAAAGCACCGTTATACTGTTAGATACTTTAACTTACAAACTAGAACAATAATAATATGAGGACACTATCACACATACACACCGTTATCTAGTCCCAAGCTAAGCAGAGCTTGTGGTATGGGTGGGATAACTGAAATATAATACATATACATACAGTTTTTTTGTAAATACATACTTAGAATACATATGAAACACCCAGACTGAAAACAAATACAAATGTTCATCACACAAATATTTGCCTTCCGCGGGAATCGAACCCACGATACTCGGCGTCGCAGTCAGTTAGACTAACCACTAGACCAACGGTGCAGTCTAACTACTTTGTCCACCTTGCTTCTACAAGTGCTTAAGAACACTAGAAACCGTCACTATGAGTTAGAATTTCGTAGTGTCTATTCTACCTGTATACTGAAATATATTTATTGTGATCATCAAAACTGTCCAAAGTTTGGTGACTAGAGCAATTTCCTTTTTTTCAGAAATAATTATGTTAAATGTATCGGTTACCTGCGCAAGATCCCTCGGTGAATAATGCCTAGGGGGAGGATGCGGAGGAGGCGGGCCGTACGCCGCCCACATACACTCCACGCCCAAGTTGAAGTAGTAGCGGAGCGTTGGGATATCTACAATAATGAGAAATTGCTGTGAGATTGCGACCTATTTCATTAGTAGTTGATTTTATGTTCAAAAGGTAATTGCTGTTGAATAGATAGAGAGGTTCTACTGTGTCAGTTTTTTGTCAAAGGAAATATGTCGTTTTCTGAAAACTTTTATTGTGGGGAAGTTTAAAAATATACACAAAATAATTCAAATATTTGTAAAGCATACTAGGTACCTATATTTCACCTGTCATAGCACTAAGCTGTGGTAAATATGATTAAAAATTAACTATACCTCAGATCTACACGGTCGCCATAAAAGTAGAGTGTACTGACCGTTCATAGGTAGATCAGCGCCATTAGCCTGCACGCTCTTAAACACGTGCGGGTTGACGCCGTGCGGCGGGGGCGGCACGTGCGGGGGCGGCGCCGGGGGCGGGGCGTGCGCCGGGCCCGCCCCCGCGCCGCACCACACCACCGACTTGACGCCGCAGTACCCGCCCCCCGCGCCGTACGCGCCGCCCCCACCACCACCCCCCGCTGGATCCAAAAAAGAAATACCATTATTTGCAGAAGAGACAATATTATGACCAACTGATGAAAGTAAATAGGATCCGCTTAAGCACAGAATAAAAAATTAACTGTGTCTACAGTCAGCCAAAAATGTGCTCCATCACCCTGAGACTGAGTTTAATTTAAACATCATAAAACAACAAGGTAGATTTCTCTTACGCTCCGTTAGAAAAATCAACCTTAGCGACAATTAGATGTCACAGAAACTTTTTCAAAACTGGTAGACCACATTTTTGATCGACCGTACTAATAAACATCAAATGAATCACATGGTTAGCTCCCACATTCAGCAATAAAAAAGATGGGTATATACTAACTGGTATAAGTAGTAAGCGTATTGGTAGTAGCGGGCGTAGAGGCTCTCACGGAAGCAGGGGAGGTCATGCCGTGGGCGCCCATGTCACCACTACCACCAGCCTGTAACACACCACAAACTTATATTATAAATATTTCAAAGAAGCGAAGACATAGTGACTAGACCTCACATAAAATAGTTAAAAGAGAACAACTGAGATGATGAATCGTTTAAATACACATTACTTGTTAACTTTACAACTCCGAGTCATACAATTACTGTAGTACTTAAATTAATTTATATTGGTATGATATTAACTATTCAAATATATAAAACTCATAAAACTAAGCAAAAATATTATTTTGAACTTAAATTCGATGCTTTTAAGACACATTGATTAATGTTACTGTAAAAATCGAGGGATTACTTGATCTAAAATAAAGAACCCACAAAAATAATGTTCATCACAATTTAATCCTCATGATTGACATTAACATCTGAACACATTCACTATTATTAACTTAAGAAAATCTTTTACAATTAGGTACACAAAATCATAGTTACCTTCCATCTCAGCTGGATTGAATGCAATGATAAAAGTGGTATCATTTTTAATTAATATACAAACAATTTAATTGTAATTGACTGTAATTATCTTTTGAATTACAATAAATAAAATAAAAATAGACTATTTGGAAAGAAGAAAGAATATTAAAAATGTCGACCGCGGGTTCATCTACCACTATCTTGCCATGCCATTAAACCTTGTCATCTTTAATGGCAGCAGTATAGCAAGCACCATTATGCCACCTTTTCAAAAAAAAACCTTAACATATTTTATAATTGAAAAGAATAACCACAGTACTGATTACCTACTGTTTATAAATTATGCTAAAAATAGATAAATGCAAATAATATTAATAATGATCGAACCCTGTGGTTTCTAGTGAATGGGGTTATTCCCAAAGTTAACTCCATTCTTTTGTTCTAAAAAGATAAGAATCTCATACATTCATCCCAAATTCCCAAGTTATTCCACTAAATCATTAATATTCAAAAATGCTTATTGTTTTGTTCCCATTCTGCTCTTGCAAGAAGTATTTTGAGAACTCTTATAGCCTGCGCAGACGAGGGATTTTTGTCCGCGTACTTTTTTATCCGCTAAAATAGATCGCTTACAACTGTATCGAGTAACGCAAACGAGGGATTAAAAGTTCCGCGTACAAAAAGTCGCCCGAATAACTGAGGGCATGCCGGGAGCGGACCGGACAAAAGTACGGGGGAGTCCCCGAAAAAATAGCACTCTTGTGACTAGGCGAAGCAACGCACATGGAGGCCTTTAGTCCGCGTTGTGCGCTCGATCCGATATAAGGGGATGGACCCATTATTTTCTTTTAAAATGTCTTCTCTTTTTCTTAAACTTCAAGTAAATTGCAACACAACGTAACCTCTGAATATTTGTTTCCATAGCGTGCACTTCTCTACAATTTCGGGCAACAAATGATCGCACGCCGTGTGCGTTGAGTTTGCCGTAAATCCGCAGCGAACTTTTTATTCGCGGAAGTCCGTCGTCTGCGCAGGCTATAATAGCCTGCGCAGACGACGGACTTTCCTCCTCGGCGGAGAAAAAAGTATGCTCCGCGAATACAAAGTTTACGTTGTGTTGCAATTTACTTGAATTTTAAGTAAAAGAGAAGACATTTTAAAAGAAAATACTGGGTCCATCCCCTTATATCGGATCGAGCGCACAACGCGGACTAAAGGCCTCCATGTGCGTTGCTTCGCCTAGTCACAAGAGTGCTATTTTTTTCGAGGACTCCCCCGTACTTTTGTCCGGTCCGCTCCCTGCATGCCCTCAGTTATTCGGGCGACTTTTTGTACGCGGTACTTTTAATCCCTCGTTTGCGTTACTCGATACAGTTGTAAACGATCTATTTTAGCGGATAAAAAAGTACGCGGACAAAAATCCCTCGTCTGCGCATACCTTAATGGAGTTCTTTGGGAAAATGAAATGAATCCTCAGAATTTGTTTAATCTCTGGTTTATTTAAAAGACGAGAAGTCATCTTTCGAATGATTTCTCGAATCCTGAGTATCTTTAACTTTGGACCATCTGGCAGCACGGAACCGGACTTTCCTATGTTTAATATCCTTCTCTGTAACTGAGATATGTCACTTAGTAGAGCGAGGGAATGCGACATGCGACAGCAAGCGTGTAGGCGTGCAGTAGCGTGCTGCCAGATGTGATCCAACCCTTAACCTACATGCGTTATTCGTCATAGAAATAAGCACATACCTGGTTATGATGATTATCATTAGGCGCTCCACCGTTTGGTTGTGTGTGCGCGAGTTCGTGGGGCGGAGCGCCCGCATTCGGCCGGCAGTCCACCATTAAGGGCAGGGCTTCAACTTCAACCTAGCATGGTATGGCACCATTAGATACAGTTATGATGGTTAGGCAACTATTGCTAACGATTAGTTACTGACAGAATCGCCATTAATAAAACTTTTCTAAATCCGATTTTTAACTTTAGCTTATATCCCGTGCATTTAAAACTGAAATCTCTTTACTTTTTATAATCTGAAGTCGCCTAAACGTGGAAAAGGAAAATAGAAAGGCTATATTTGATTAATGGAGTTTTGCTGAAAGGACTAGAATGTTACATTATAGGCGCCGTTTGTTGCATCAAGTTCTTGTAACTCGTCTAATTTGTCAAATGATTGATGATGTGCCGAATGATAAGATGGTTACGATGTATGTAGCTAAAATATGATGACTTAATTAATAACAAGATTAGTAAACTCAATTATAAAATATATATCAACAAACATAGCACATAAATTAAATAAAGATATGAAATTGCAGGTATTTCGAAAGCAACGGAAACGTCTATTTAATAGCCGTAACATGTTTCGGAAAGAAATATTTTGTTTCGATACAAGTATTTTACAATAATTTATTATTCAGTGCGCATTTTGTAAGTAATTGCGAAAAAAAATGTTCGCTTTATAAACAACCCGTAAAGTGCTACGTAGACTTATTACTCGCAGAATGTAAATTATTTGTCGAGACGGCCAAATACGTACTAGATTTTTTTTTAAACAACCTTTTAATACCATGGCAACAACGCATTACATTCACTCAAGAAAACATGACAATAACAAAGGAAGTCCATAAAATCTATGGCCATAATTTTTAAATAATTCTGTCAGCAACTAGACCGCAAAATCCAACTCACTAACACAAAACAACAAGCTCAATCACTAAATACTAAACTACACAGCTATTACTAAACACACACTACGCGCTACTGAGTTACCTCAAGAATAGCTACGATATGGTACACATTGGGCATGTTTATAAGCACCTCACTTAAATTAGGTCACAACACAAAAGAAATCTCGACAAAAGGGAGCTACATAAAAATATATGTACCTACGCTTATAAATAAGAGTTATAATATAAATAAAGTTATTGGTCCTTATTGAAAAATAAACAACTTTAAATTTATATTAAACTTAATACGATTAACTTAAAAATAAAATGTTACGTGGAAAAATATACAATTAAGTCCCTTTGTCTCTCATTGATGGAATATTCCAGAACCAAAGAGTTATCGCCGTTCTCTCTCCAAATTAGCCATAACTATAAAAACAATTACATAATGTACGTATTCGAGGGAACCGCCGAAAAAACTCATTAAGCAATTGGTACAGTAAAGTGATATGCTTAAAAATACACCCAAATCCTATATCTATAGGAACTATAGGTCTATTACTACAAAACTAACAGGCATCGGTTCAAAATTAAAAAAGTCCGTGTGTTGGTATGCGTAATCGTTGTTCGGATACGACAGATCGGTCTCCTCCGTCCAAGACTCTTTGGGTTTCAGCGCTTTCTCGGGAGCCTTCTCTTCGGGGACACCCCTCGATTTTCGGGCCTTGTTCAACCCCTGCTTTCTTGTTATATTGCCTGGTCGTGGAAAATGTGTGAGTATATGTTTAAGGCATAAATACTGAACAAGATATACTAACATTTTTAAGCTTAAATTGTTATGACATTCCAAATTAGTTAACAATACTTTATGAAAAACTTTGAAATCACACCTATTTGCTGCAACATTTGGCTAAGAGTCAGGAACTGCGAGTGAGCCCGAGAGAAACGGTACGGAGGTGCCCACGGTCTTATTTCGTCAAGAGGTAAAGGTTCCAGCTGCTCATAGTTTACTATACGTTTCTCTCCTAACTCTTCGATGAACACAAGGCAAGGGCCTCCCTCAGGTCTCATTTCTTGTATATGGCAATGGTAGGGCACCGTTTGCTCCGGCTGCAGCTTACATAAGCATTTCACCCCCACTTGAAGCGTCATCCCATCCGAATATCTTGCGCCGTAACGCATTTCTGTAATACCATTTCGTAAGACGTAAATATAAATGAAAATAGTTTCTTCCAGGACTAGAACAGGTTGCTGAAACACCAAAACAAACATCTTCGAGAATATTGATGACCTTTTGATATTGCAGTTGATAGCGTCATGACTCCTTTTATAGCACAATGCAACGCAAATAAATAAACTTCGTAGATACAAACAAGATTTCGTAAACACGCCTAAGCGATCAAAAAATAAACGTGTCACGCAAGGGTAATTTACCGGATTATTTTATTAGACTGGTTTGTTAAGGGTATCTCTGCCCTGTACTAGTCCTTGTTATTACTGACCAAATTAAAATATACCTCGTCTCAATTCACTCCACACATCAAACTCTATATTTCTGTAGATGTCTGGATCTAATGCTTTGGCCACTTTGTAAGGGAACGGAGTAATTCCATTGTCCAGTAGATCTTTAGCGCTGTTTACATTCAAGCAATTCATACAAACATTCTCTAACTGTATCAGGCTTCGATTGAACACAAAAATGCTGAGTGACTCTTTGAGTAAGCTAGCTCTTTCTAGATCTTCCGTATGGTGCTTGCATTTCAAAGCTAAAGCATTGTTGTTCCTGTCTTTGTCATCATCGGCAGCTTCGATAAATATCTTGGCTCTCTCTTTCTGTTTCTTGCGACGCTCTACATTTTCTGACATAAAATATTCTATGTGGTTGGTTGGTACCTTGTCGTGAAGCATTTTATCCACAGCGTAAGACAGGTCTTTGAGCTGGTATACACCATCGTAAAGTATTTCGTATACTAATGCTATAAATATAATGTTGAGTTTTAGTTTCGTTGTATAAATTGGACAAAAATTAAACAGCACAACATAAAATACAAAATTAAGTTTGTAATATTACAACATAAAGAAAATTAAAACGAGGTAGTTACATATAGGAAGCTTAGATAAAAATAGATACTACTTTGTTATCATCGAACATCCAACCTCCTTTTGTGCACAGTCATGTAAAAGAAATAGATATCCTTAATTTAATATGTTTCTAGATTCTATTTGTCTAATCTAACTTATTAAGACTGTGTATAAAACTCGTATCAATGTGGAAGAAAAAGCTTTTCCGAACATCAAACGGGTGATATTACCACCACTATGACCTGCAAACCAAGATTAAGACAGAATATGAAGTCTCAAGAAACACCAAACTATGAAATTTAGATTTCTATAAGCAGCGTGAACTGCAATTCCTGCAGTAGGTGAAAGTGTAAAAATTGGCATAATTTACCTACAAAACAAGAGCATTTTTTTACTATTAAACATATGCTCATTTCACAAATTGTATCATGTCAAATGAAGTAATTTAATTAATTGTAGTTCTGAATAATATAATGAAGACAAGCTTTCTGCGGCGCGGTTTCACTTGCGTATTTGCATACTGCTCTACTCCCGTCGCCAATAGCGTGATGTTACATAGCCTATAACCTTTCTCGTGAACTTAGCTATCATACGCAAAAAGAATTTTTCAAATGCGATGGGTAGTTCCAGAGATTAGCGCCTTCAAACAAACACACGCCACCTAGACCCAAATTAAGCATATAGCTCGTGTTAAGGGTTTTAGCTAGAATGCAGATATACATACACATTTTGTTTTTGCAAATTCATACATGTTATACATAGAAACATCCAGACCAATGCAAATAGACATGTTTATGCACACAAATATTTGCACTGAGCGGGAATCGAACCCGCGACCTGGCAGTCCGTACATAGTACCACCGAACAACAGAGGCAGTAAGTAAAATACAAGTAGTATGTAAAGTATTTCACTGATTGCTTTGATACAAAGGTACAATGTTGCATTTGAAACCACGCGTGTTTTCCTATACAATGACATAGTATAATATAATTACATAAACTGAGCTAAGCAAAATATGACTAGGTACTGCATGCTACTGCAAGTAGGGTTGCCACCTGTTCTATATTATATAGTAACGGTTTCACCCACGTCTTTGGTAACTGCACTGCTCCCGTCGCCAGTAGCGTGATGTTACATATCCTATAACCTACCTCAAGAATTGGGCTACCATACGCAAAAAGAATTATTCAAATCGACTGGTAGTTTTAGAGATTAGCGCGTTCAAACAAACAGAACTCTTATCACTCTCACTTTAATACTAGTATAGATTTGTACAGACTAGATAATTCTACTAACATAGAAGGAGTATATTATCACGAAAAGAGATGTACACTTAATACTTTTGATTTTAATCACACATTAGTCCTTACAATCTTAAACTGGGGATTAAATTTCTTAAATTGACCCTTATGATTAAACAAAAACTCAAGAGAAATTGTATTGAAATTTCTCATATAAGACTTCGCTGCCGAGCACGCACCGGTGCGGGGAAGGGAGTGTAGCGGGGTGCCGGCCCCGCACCGGTGCGGGCTAGCGTCTTGGAAATTTCCTACACTCAGTGCGCTGTCGGCATCGGGCGAGAGACTTTGTTTTTGTAGTGGCACTGTGCTTGAAATTCCGAACTTTCGTAACGTGTTTTTGGTTATTTGATAAGTTGGACGGTTGTGTTTGTGTGGACTAAATAAAAAACAATAAAAATGGATCCCGGTGAAGGAACTTCTGGTTCTAATAGAAAGCGAAAACAATTGTTTACGATTTTAGACGACAGTGATATAGAGGAGGAAATGTTCGGTGATCAGGACGACCAGCCTAGTGAGGAGGAGTCAGCGTCTGAAAGTGAAGATGAGGTGCAACTTTACAATATAGAATTACGCCTTCCGGGACCTCGAACATCCTCGCCCATAGCTCAAGATCAAGACCTACAGGGTAATTCGCCTTTTGTCACTTCACTACTAGACAATCAAAGTCAAGTTCAGGCATTTCAGGCCTCTACTTCAGGCTCAACTTCGGTATGGACAACTACGGGAGAACTAACTAAATTTGATTTTAGGAAATCTAGAGAATTTTATGGCGAAGTAATGGGAGTCGAGCCTATTGATTATTTTAATTTTTTTTTCAATGACGATTTGTTCACGCTGATTTGTAGTGAAACAAATGCCCAGGCTCAAAGATTATTAGATGCTCATAAACGGCCACGAAACGAGGAGGAACCAAACAAAGGTAGAGATTATTCGAGAATCACCTCTTGGAAATATGTGACTGTCTCTGAGATGAGAATTTTTCTCGGCCTCTTATTCCACATGGGGACTATACCTCTGAGTCGTCTAAATGATTATTGGAAAACAGATAGACTGTTTTCTATACCGATTTTTGCTCAGCAAATGAGCAGAAACAGATTTCTTCTCATAATGAGGTGTCTAAATTTTACGTCGGAGATGGAAAGTGAGGACCCGTTATTCAAGATAAGAAGTCTTATTGATTATTTCAACAATAAAATGGGTGAATGCTATTATCCGGCCGCACAATTATCTCTAGATGAAAGTATGATGCTGTGGAAAGGGCGACTGAGCTTTTGTCAATTTATAAAAAACAAACGCCACAAATACGGCATCAAACTTTACATGCTGACAGAACCAGATGGCTTGATTTTAAAATTTCGAGTGTATGCAGGTGGGAAAGACTCAGAAGTAGCAGGGAAGGGCCATGCTGAAAAAGTAGTCATGGAACTACTTCGTGAAAAACTAAATAGTGGGCATGAGTTATACATGGACAATTTTTATAATAGTTTCGGTTTAGCAAAGAAGTTACTTGATAATAACACGTATTGCACGGGCACTCTACGCAAAGATCTGAAAGAAAATCCTCGTGAACTTATGAATAAAAAATTGAAAAGAGGAGAAAATTATTCAATGTTTAGAGAAGGAGTTCACGTTGGCGTGTGGAAAGACAAACGTATTGTGCCCTATATTACTACACAATATGAAAACAGAATGGTTCCAGTTGCAAATAAACGTGGCCAAGTCACACAAAAGCCAGAGGCTATTTCAAAATACAATGATTATATGTCAGGAGTGGACAGGCAAGACCAACTTTTGGCATATTATCCTTGCGAACAAAAAACTTTACGGTGGTATCTAAAGGTAGCCATCCACACTTTTCAATTACTTCTCTTGAACTCTATGAAGATGTTCAACAAATATTCAGGGCAACGTAAAATGTCTCTATACGATTACCGATTGAGTGTAATAAATGCTCTTCTCCCTGAAAATTTACCACCTGATAGAAGTCGGCGTTCACTCCGTCATCAAATAAAAAAAGCCACTGAAACTACTGCCAATGGGCGACTCAAACGTAAAACATGCCGCCAGTGCACTAAAAATAAAAAACGTACTGACTCTCCGTGGTTTTGTGACACATGTCCTGACAAACCTGGACTTTGTGTGTCATGTTTTGACAATTATCACTTAGAACTTGGTGTATAACTAAAAAGTGTACTGGGTATAACTGTAACGTGAACTGAAAAATAAACTGTATTCCTTTTTGAAAATGTTTATTTTATAGTTTGCAAGTTTTTATTATATTCGATATAAATCAATACCAAAGTGTAATGCCATGTCTAGGTAATGTTCAATTAGAAAGAATTTAGTTTTGTTTCCTTTCGAAAGTGTTTTAGTTTTATATTTCCTTTTTCAAAATGTTTCTTTTTGTAGTTTATTTTCTAATAGTAGTGCTAGTTTTTATTATATTTGATTTATATAACAAATAACTGTGATTTATTCCTAATAAACTATAAACCCTGACAAAAACTGACAACGCACCCGTGCGTTGTTCAGCACTGGGAATGTCCATTCCATTCCCAGTGCCAAGCACGCACCGGTGCGGTGCAGTTTTTCACCTCGTTCAAAATACAGTAAAATACCTAAATATATTAAATAAATATAATAATAATCCTAACCAATCACTTTTAAAGTCAATTAAAAAAAAACACTTTTGGTCCCGGGGGCAAGTTTCTACTTTCCATGATGGCAGCGAAGCTATTAAGAAATGTATCTCCATCCTACAGATAACACAAATTGTATCAACATGATCTGTTGCAAAATAGTGGTTTTCAATGCTTCAAGAAAGCATTATATTTTAACAGACTGGATTTGGCTGCATGTGGCTTCATAACATGTTTTAAGAAATATTATGAAGTGTTTGCCTTTGTTTAATAATAAGCATTTTATTACAATATTAAAGTGTTAATAGAGAGAGAGACTACAAGGTATAGTAGCCACTTAATCATGCAGACTATTTGTTTGCATGAACAACAGCAAATCAATACTTTCAAATCACTTTAATTATGAAGTATTTTAATATTGTGAAACATAGCAATATAATTTCTTTATAAAACTATCAATTTACTGTAAAATGAAACAAATTGAGATAGCATTTGAGGCGATAAGTGGTCTGTGTCAAGTGATTAAATGTTATGTAAAAACAATAACAAGACAGAACTCATCAAGCTTTGGAATCATTTTTTTCCTCACAATGCAATGTTTAAGTTCCACAGACAAAAGTCTACCTCTTAAATTGATGATGATGATGATGATGAATGTTTTCCTTCACCATAAACCAGTTCTATACACCAGCGCTATCCTAAGCATGGCCCGCTATTAATTGTTGTGCGGCCTAAAGAATAAATTTTCAGTTTTTTCAAAATTTATTAGTCCCTGGTTAAAATCCCGAAATGGCTAAAAACAAGCTATTAAATCTTTTCTTTAAAAAGTGATTTTAATTTGTGCAATCTATTTTTGTATTTTGATATTGGCTTGTGATTATATCCGGTCTGGACAGCCCTGAATTAAAAATGCCTAAATTATAAAAGTATGCCTTTATAAATGACATAGTTGATAATGTTTCGAAAGCATTGTTGAAATAATGCTAAGAAGATACAAAAATGTTACAGAACTGACTGACTGACTGTAATGACTGAAGGAGAAATTGAGCAGCTAAGGAGAAGTACATAAACTGAGCATTTGACTTTCATTCAAAACATTTAACACACCTATTATTGTGTAGATACAAATTTACTAAAGATACCTATTCCAGTTGGGCGAGCCTATTCATGCTAAAAACGGAAAGGAATTACTTTAAAAATAAAGATGAAAAGATTTTAACTTGAGATCAAAAGGTTCCAAGTGATAGCATGATAATTTCTATTGATTTAAACACAGTTAAAAATAATTCACTTAATCCAGCAACATGAAAAAAAATTTAGTTTGTAAAATTCATACCATTGGTATTTTGACATCAATTTCTATATACTGTGGAACTCGCACAGTAGAATATTTTCTAATTTCGTGTTTTTATTGAATAAATAAACTTACATTGACAATAAGATGATGTGTTAATAAAATCTTTAGTGTAAACCACATCAAAGTGCTTAGTGTCTGGTGAATAAAACAGGTATAAAGGGTCTCCGTAACCATGGCATATCTTTGTCTGCGGGCCCTTGTTAGCTTCAAATATTACAAAGTCACGTCTGCAAGTGGTTTAAGTTGAATATATTTAGTTGTTAAATACTTATGCCTAAAACAAGCTTGACAATTTGTGTAGTAACAGTAATAGCAAGTATAATATGTTAAATTTAAACAGATTAGAATATTGTTAGTAAATAATTAAAATGTACATAAAAATAGCTTTCTGTAGTGCACTATAACTGTAAAGTGAATCAGTAATAACTTGTACTTACTGTTACTTAAATAAAACTGAGGGCAGTACACCAAACTTGTGTTAGGCACAGTTTAAACAAAGGAATTTTAGAAAAATTATTAAAACAGTGGGTAGTCAAAACTTCATATCAAATTTTCTTACCTATAGAGATGGCTCATGGCCGTAATTTCAATTACACCACCCCATTCAGAAGAGTTTGACATCTCTTTGAGATAATTTTCAAATGGACAATTCAACGACTACAAAACAAAATTTTTCATGTTAATACTTTGTTCTGGGGTGAATAAAAAAGAACCAAAATATTCAAGAGATCCTACCCCTTCGAAGAGGTGCTTCTTAGTAGCCATGAATTGAACACAGTCCAGTCGGACTTTATGAAAATATCGCTGAGTATTATAGATGTTCTCGGACACGGCTCGGAACAGGCAGCTAGAGTCCCTAGCTGTATGTTTACGAAAAAATCCCATTTCGTCCAACCACCTGTCCGGCTCCGAGGAGCGCTTGTGTATCTTCCACGGCCCGCGACAACGGATCGGGGAAGGCGACATTGTTAACGATCTGTAGGTAAACAAAAACAAATGACGCTGTCTCTCCGATCATCACATCCGTCTCAATTTAGTAACAAACCGGTGCATTTTACACACATTTATAAACAAAACAAAGTTACAACACGTTTAGGATCTCCAAAAAACCATATCGTAGCTATATTGGTCTGGCGAATGCAAATGGTTGTTTTGCTGTCTACGAACAACACGTGCAAACATTATAAATATCGTACTGAATGATGTCGCTAAAATATTGTAACACTTACCGAAATAATATATCCAAACTGTCAGCATCAGTGTTGAACTGTATTTGTAAGTGCAAAGTTGTATTTTACGAAAATCTAACGAAAATAGCACGTGCCAAAAGCAAACCGTCAAGAGCCGGCGGGAAGCAAATCAAAATTTACAAGACGGCATTTTGCAAAAATGTTACCACAGTTCGCACTAGAAGCATGTTCCCTGTCCGACTCGGTCTCTTTCATTCACAGGGCCTCTTTAATATTGCTTTTTCACTTTAAGTGCATCATTGCTAGAATTATTATTTTCGTAGTGCAATTTATTGAAACGTGATAAGCACACCCAACCCATAGAGAACGTCATAGACTAGCGATGAAACCCTGTATTTAAAATTGAAAGGTTTACTTTATTGATTTTTAATACTAATTGGCTGCTCGAGCCTTGATAAACGTTTATTTAATTACGATGTGCGGTTTAATTAAAAGTTAAACACAATTTCGATAGAAATCTGTTAGCTTTTCAACTACATGCTTATTGTAAAGTCTATTGTTATTGTGTAAAAATAGCAAAATGTCTACATCATTATTACTTACTTACTTTAGGTTGGGTCGCAGTACCCATAGCACCGAATCGTATTGGTATTAAAAGTTGCGTTTTCTCGACTTGGTTCACTATTATCGACACATGAGTAGATAAACCGTACAGAGCTTCAGCGTGAAAGTGCGAAATTGTTACCTGTTTTGGTAGGGTTGTCACAATAGGTGTAGACAAATTAAACAAAACGTTTGTTGAATAGTTTAAATAAGTACCTACATACTGATTTTTATATTCATTATATTCTAAATGAATAGGAATATCGTAGTGAATAGTAAAAAACTGTCGTTTTGCCTTTTTTATGTAGCTAAATTCAATATATTTTAGTGTTTAAGTTGATAATATTCTAAAAGTTTTGTTGCCAATATGATTTTATAAACGTTTTTATCTTGTATTTTCAAGTAGGTACCTACAAAATTTGAATTTGATGAACCTGATAAAGTATAAAGGGCAGTTCACTGAGTTCACCAAGTTAAACTTAGAACGCGTTAAAATAAACAAACATACTTATTAAATATAAATAACATTTTTTAACTTTAACCAAACTTTGTTATTGAATATAAATTTTAACTGATATTTTCAACTATTAAAATTAACCGTTAAAAAAAAGTCCGTCGCACTGATATTGGCAACTGGGGGCCTACCATGAAACTTAATTACGAAGTTTCGGATCGAAGTTTCGTGCAATTTTTACCATGAAACAAATTTTGTTTCATGGTAAAAATTGCACGTAGAAATTATGTGGAACATAGTAGATAAACAAATTTTGAGCTACCTCTTTAGGTATGCGCAGACGAGGGATTTTTGTCCGCGTACTTTTTTATCCGCTAAAATAGATCGCTTACAACTGTATCTCTGTATCTGATTAAAAGTACCTCGTACAAAAAGTCGCCCGAATAACTGAGGGCATGCAGGGAGCGGACCGGACAAAAGTACGGGGGAGTCCCCGAAAAAAATAGCACTTGTGACTAGGCGAAGCAACGGACATGGAGGCCTTTAGTCCGCGTTGTGCGCTCGAGAGTGACGTAAGTACGTATGCACGACGATAAACGATGACGCCGTGTGCGTTGAGTTCGCGGTAAATCCGCGGCGAACTTTTTATTCGCGGAGCATACTTTTTTCTTCGCCGCGGAGGAAAGTCTGTCGTCTGCGCAGGCTTTTTATTTACAGGCATTACACAAAATTCCCTAATATTATTTCTGCGGGGTTGCCAGTTTTAAGATTTTTGATGTAGGTACCTACCATGATGTTGTCGTATCTACCTTTAATTACGCTGCCTGCCTATTGCCCTTTTTTATGCTTAATTTGGGTCTAGATGGCGTTGGTGTAGTTGTTGTGATTATTTTATTAATAATATAATAAATTTGCTATAAGTTTATTTGAAAGTAAGGCTTTAGGGTTTAAATAAAACAGTAAACATTTTTTGTAATCTATATTTATAAAAAAGCACCGTCTGTAAAACATACAAAAATGAACAATACGCACGGTCTATTGAATGTTTTAATTGTTTATAGAACTAAATAAGTAGGTCAATGAGAGTTCAAAATTTAAACTTACCAAACTTCACGCACGTGTTTGTATAATTTCAAAAATAAATATCTCAATAATCGACGGACTTTGTGGACATTTAAGCAATTATTATAGGTATTAGTAGGTAGACTGTAATTAATAACAAATTGATTTCCGATTTTTGCGTATTGTCCATTCCAGTAAAAATGGTTTATTGGCATCATCAGCATTATAAAAATGGAAAATTTATTGATTGTATATGACCATATAAAAATTATAAATTGTTCAGACATGATCACACAAACCAGCTATTACAAAATTACAATTTTACAAAATTTTAGACCGAATACTTATTCATATTGTGGTTGAGCAAGTAAATACTACAGTACAACATTCGATGATTCTTAACATATTTCTAAGTTAATACAATACAACGAAAACATACCATATCAACGCAGAAATAGAGTTAAAAGTAAAATTTTGATCCAAATGAGATTTGGTAACTACACTCCTAATATATTGACCAGAGCGTCGACCCGCGCCGACGCATTCTCAATCACATAAACATATTATCTCATATAAGGAGAACACAAGCACAGAGAAAGTACAAGATACAATAGCATTTTATTTGGAGTGCAGTGTGTTCCCGACTTAAATAAAAATCAGTACTGGACATTCATAGTATTCATACTTAATTATTCCTTTATTATAAATTAAATTATAAAATGCTCGTAAAATACACTTAATATACATTATACCGTTAAAAAGTGACATAGAAAATTTGATTCCTAAAACTAATGATACGGACCGGTTTACAAAGTCCATTCTAAGCCTAGATCGGCCATTTTGGCGTTGTAAATAAGGATGTCTTCGGACTGCGCAAACGGGCCTAACTTACATCGAGTTAAAATACGAGCGATACTAGCGAGATATAGTTGCTGGTGGTAGACTGTTCAGGCCGTCTTCTCCTGTTCGATGATGTCCTTGGTGGGCAGGGGGTTCTTTTCGCAAGTCTCAGTGTGCTTCAACTTTGTAGGGTCGAAGTTTTCAATGCCGTTCAAAAACTTGTTCTTTTCCTTCTCGGCTTCGATAGCTGTGGGTATTTACAAATACATTAATAAATATGTATATTCATTTAAATATTTAAAATTTATATCAATATTAAGTGGGAGAAAACCAACCTATTTGCCTAAGCGCAACCCCGAGAATAACTAGTAAGAAACTTAATCATAGGGCTTTAGGTTTATATAGCCTTCATATCAGAAATACAAAGAATATTTCTGCAGCAAGAAGGCTGTGTTCTTGAAAAAGGAGCCTCCTGTTGGTGAAGATGGTAATAAAAATATTTTTTTAAATAAACCACACATTTCAAGTAGGTACGAGATCATTTGTAATAAAAACAATAAAAAATACGTGGTATTATAGTGTCCTCTTTTAGAAACCATCCCTCTTCGATATTAACCGTGCAGCTATGTTACACTCTTTTCGCTACCTCTATTGTTCCCTAAAAAGTAAACCGATCGCCATTTGATGATTTGATGGACACAATTAATCCATATATGCCCTCGTAGGTCAGTTAACCATTATCTAGGCATCGAACCCATGAATTTGATAGGTATATAATATAAAAAATTCGTTTAATATATACTTATAGCAAGTGAGTTTCTTATAAAAATAAGCAGCGTGTGCAGAAAATTAAAAATATTAAAATAATTTTTGAAATTCGTAAAGATTTTTTTATTCTCATGAAATTCTACTCTTGTATAGCCAATTACAGGCTTATTAGTACTACTTGTTACGATTCATAACAATTAACTTTAAACCCTTAGCTAGTTTTCAATTAAGTAAAAAAATATCTTGAGAATTTTGGGGAACATTGCATATACTTGGCAATATTTCTGAAATAATTACACTGGTAACATTCTCGGGAATGGAGATTTTCCTAATCGCACATCTCTAGAAAGTGCAGAATAATCTGATAAACAAGAGTAAAATCCCATAGCATAATAAAATAATCACTGCATAAAAAATATAAAGCGAGCAAAAAACCTTCAATAGGCGGTAAGGGATTCTTTTCTTCTGTTTCCGTGTGTTTCATCTGAGTCTTGTCGAAGTGTTCAACGCCGTCCAAAAAGTTCTGGTGCTGCTTCTCAGCCGCGACAACTGATGCAAAGCAAATACGTGCAAGGCAAAACGTAATACATAAATAAAAGCAGTTAAATCTTGCACAAAATTAAATCGTACTAATTAACCACAGAAAGCCCTCCAATAGATTTCGCATACAGTTCAACAGACACGCACATCTATCAGCATTCGCTATCTTAACAACTCACTGCGAACACTACGATTGGTGCATTTCTATGCATTTGATTGCTTGACCTTGAAATTATCAATCACAGCGCAGCTTTTACGCTCCGCGCATCCCACCCCTGCCTCTTATTTTTGTGAGCTTGACTCAGAACAAATGTCAATGCGGTATCTATTTGGGGGGTATTATATGTAAATAACACACTCATCTGTTTATGGCAACATTTACATGCTATTTGACATTGACGCAGTACCAAGTGCTTGGACTAGAAAGCGTGGCAGTGCCTTTTAGAGTCAACGTAACAAAGATAAGCAAATCAGTCATTAAAACTGCATTATGTTTTTTTAACTAAGGAGGAAGGTCTTTATCGCTTGTAAGTGCAGCGTTACAAAGCAGCATAGACATTTTGATATTTATGTTTATCATTATTTTTTGCGAACTTATTATAATAAATCATGCATTAAGTGACGGGGTAAATAGAAATCTTACCATCTTTGTCAGGAAGAGGGTTCTTTTCTTGCGTTTCTGTGTGTTTCAACCTAGTGGCATCAAACTTTTCGATACCATCGAATAAGGACTTTTGAGTTTTTTCAGTGGCTACATCTGGAATGATAGAAAAGAAATGTCAAAAAAAATTTGAATTTAGAATTTAGGATTTGTTTGGACACTCTCACAACGTCTAGAAAAAAACATGCGTTGTTATTATTTTAGTAGGAAACAGTGTACTCTGTCCGGAATAGGAAAATAAAATAATTAGGTACAGACTTCTGACGTACAGACCTACGAGAAACTCAAATATTTAGATAAGTACTTTTTTTTTATTATGACTACCTACATAGAACCTTCTTTCTGCTTTGTTTGCTTTTTATTTTTCTACCACGGACAGAGTACTATAAATAAAATTAAAACTGCAAGGAGTCATGAAATATTAGGTTTCCCTTTGTCCCCTTGATTTAGTTCCCCAGTTGAAATTAGATGTAATGCGGTGAGCAAAGCAAACGTCTCACATTGTGAACTTGCTGTATTATTATTAATGGCGCGTCATTCCACAGATTATACCTATTGCGTTCGGTAATACGATTTTTTCCACAGTCTCTGTTTTCCTGAGGGAGGATGCCTGAAATTGTTCAACGCCTTGTAGTAGCGCGTTGTGTTGTTTTTCTTTCGCTACGTCTGTTGTAAAATCGAAATATTCTTTGTTATTTCTGTTATCGGTGTGAGTAATGGTTTGTTTTTAAGTGGGCTAATGGAGTCATTAAGTTGTTTGATAACATTATTCACTATTTGGTATCTGCTACTTTTTTTGTCACTTTGGTGGGTAAACGAGCAGCTCACCGGTAATGGTAAGTGATCACAACTAGCCACTAGCAACACTAATAGAAATATTTATGTACTTCCGCAGTGAAGGTTCTCCGATATAAGCCTCCTAAGCAAAACATATCTGTGCATTTTCTTAAATCTTGCCTAGTTTCCAGTCTAAAATAGTAATGTTAGATAACAAATAAAAAATGATGTATACAGTACAGGTGTTGGCTTCATACAGAGTCAGAGGCGTAGGCGTTGTTTATAAGTCTACTACATTGAAACAAGCAATAAATCTGTACATGAGTATGATTGACGAACTATGCATGAGCGTAGTGACGATGTGACGCTAAATCGGAGTCACCTTTCGGTCATACTATTTATAGGTAAGTATTGCAATAAATAAAATTACATTAGTGTTTTTTTTTGTTGGATGTACACAGCAGATTTAATATGATTTTAGTGGTAGAATGACTGAAGTTCAACTTTAATTAACTAATTATTTTCACAAGGCTTTTAAATGCTGGCTGAGTGGCTGTAACGTTAAAGAGTTCAGAAGGAAAATGTCGAATACAGACCTAAAATAACCTATAGCGTACTCTCAAGGCTTATCAGATCATTAAGAAGTCATTAAGGTACCTACTGGATGATATAATCAAAGAGGAATCCTAATGCATAATATCCTTTGTCCTTAGCCTCTCAAACAATGTATCCACACATTCATAATATTGTCATAATTTATAATATTTATAAACGATGAATAGTTTCCTAGCGCATTAAGTTCGCTAGATAGTTAAATGTAAAAATATTTCGAGAAACTTTCCAGCCAAATGTAACTGGCAGATTTCCAAACAATTAGCAGATTAGCTTTAGACTTTTTATGGCTAGCAACACTGCGCTTGTAGCTGTACGATTCGTAAAATTTAAATTTAAATTTTCCTAAAATTTTAAGAAGATATAATACTTTTTTTTTGCTTACTGTGGAAGACGAGCTAATTGCTCACCTGATGATTAGTACACTCCGTGAAGTGGTAGCTACTATTATTACCTAATACATAAGTATTTCTGCCACGCCAGGAATCCTGCGAAGCCGCTGCTTACAGTTAAATCAAAGCTCTCTTTAAACTTGATGTGTTATTTTTTATTATTAGTCTCATAAATCTGGATATTACTTTATCCTCCCCGGACATTTTATTACTCTTAAAGAGGGTGGCATTACCTATTCTTATGATAATGCTCACCTAAAGACGACCTCCAATCATACACCAATACCTTTTTCATTTACATCCAATCAACCGTAAACCAGTCTTTCAATTTGCTACCTATGGAAGCTAATGATACTTATTTGTATTGTATATGCATACTATTATTTGCTAATATATATGCTGTATATAATTCTCTGCTTATTTGTTTTCGATTATTTTTAAGTATTGTGGATGTCCTCACTTATTCCTTTTTCTTTTCCAGTCGGTTACGACTTGGTTCTTTATTAGCATTGTCTTTGCAATGGTTTTAAATATGCCATGTCCATAAGCTACATAAACGGTAACCAAAATAAAGAGTGGAACATACCTTCAGCAGTGGGCAAAACTACTTTCTCATTAGTATCGACGTCACGCAGACAGCTCTGGTTGAAGCCCTCCAACTGGCTCTTGAGGTCTGTGGCCACCTTCGGCAGGTCCTTCAGGGAGGGGGCGTCTACTGAGCAGGCCATTTTATTTGATTATCTGGAAAGTAAAGAAAGGAAACGTTAGACTAAGTATTCGATCGATGGGTTTTCGACTTGTAACTTTAATATTGAGATATTACTTAAAAACTAATATCCACATGCGGGTATTAACGCTATAAGAATCGAATCGGAACCGAATGTTTAAATTCAATATTAAAAAAAAGTCTTAGTTTTTTTTTTCTTATTGCTCGTCTTTAGTTACCATTTATTTATTCATACAGATTATTTTTACATGTTCTGAAATATGGTAGTTTGCTTTTGCTCCTAAGCCTTCGCATTTTCCATATCAACTTGCATCCCCTATTTTAACTCCTTCAAGCTATTTGTTAGCAATAAATGCAATAATAGATAGCCTATGTTGCTACCCAAGGTCTATTTTATTTCTATACCAAATTTCATTAAAATCGGTTCAGTGGTTTAGGCGTGAAAGCGTAAAAGACAGACAGACAGTTGCATTTATAATATTAGTATGCAAGTTTGGATAAAGAAAGGTTAACACCAGCAACAACAGCTTTATGTCAGCACAGCAAGGAATCGAACCGACTTATCTTATAAAAACAAAACAAACTGAAATTCATTTATTTAGACCCGAATGATAATGAACGGCATAACTAAAGGGGATCATTTAACTTACAACTAATTCTCTTACTAAGGTCAAGTCATCAAAACAGTTGAAATCCAGGCCACTCCTTAGTAGATATTTTATACAATAGTAGAAAATTGTCGGTCCTTTGTTTAAATAGATAAAACACGTCACAAAGCATGTTAAACACCGAGCTTTGTTTGACAGAGGGTTCTCGTGACGAACCATTCACATGATAAGTCTTTTATTGTTTGAAACAACCGTTGTTTCATCAAGCATTGTCAATGAACCGGTATAGTACCATATTATTCATTTACTACATTTAAAAAAAAAGTAAGATCTTGCAGCAGTGTAGGACAGTAAAGGTTACCCTTACAAGACTATTTTGGATGTTTCTTTGATTTTCTTTAGGCATTGCAAAATACGGACACAATACACAAAATAATCGGGTTACACATAGTATATCTGTCAATCGACCTCGAAAATCCGAAATGAAAATGGTATTTTGCCTTATTTTGTGTTATAATTCAGACTGAATATTAAGTAATTATATAATATAGTTATGATCTTAATAAATAATTAAAATATCAAACAAAGAGCACAAACACCATTCAACAAAATAAGTACTCTCAAATCTAAAAAGTAAAAACTAATTGGTTCGAACGTGGGTGCACCCTACTTTCACAAAGTCGTTAAGTCGTAAATACCGTACCATAGATACCCAATGACATTACACGCAAGGTAAATGAGGCAAACGTCGCAGTGCATTCTGCCGTGTTTAAGGAACACAATCGCTTCATGTCGACACTCGCCGAGTAAGGTGGAGACGGCTGCTAACATACCGATTATACTTAGTGTAATAACTGCATAACTCTGTTTAAACACTGATATTTTTTTTAAGTCCACATGCATGTTCTAACTATAGTAACTGCTGTCACAGTTATTGAAAATTATTCTATACAAATGCCATCTAAAATGTAAAGATATATAGTTTGAATAAATGTCACAATGTCAACCCTATTATTCCCTTTTGATCGATTTCGCGCATGATATAAACAGTCACATTGATTTGATTTGTATCCTAATTTGTCATAGTTTATGCACTAGTTTATTGCAAAATATAACTATGGGACAATCCCCCATACACCCATTACCATAACTCCTCTAAGACAGGATTAGCCAGCTCCTTTGACATTCAACAAAGATTTAAAAAAAATGTACATAACTGCGTTTAATTACAAGTAGTTATGTACATTTTTTGCACATGCAAAGAAGCATATTTTACTGTATTCTGTATTTCAAATGATTGTGTAAGTATAGCAAAACACATTAATCATCCAACATACGTAGAATTAAATTTAACAAGCAAAGATTGATTCATCGCCTTTATAAAATCATCCTAGTAATTTATTAATCGACGTAATTTTGCTCAATTATTGTTAAAGACGCCTGTTTGATGTGAATTTTGTATTAGCATAACGTCTTTGTCTCGAAGCGCGGCGTTTAGCCACGATTGTCGGCGACCTCTTCAAATACAAATTGTTTCTGACCTAACTGTATAGTCAACATTGCGTTCCACTGCCTGTATTGTTAAGATAACTGTTTATTTAGCCCACGTATAGCAAACAGAGAATGATGTGCGTATTTTTTGTGCAGCGAGTAAACAGATGATCAACTGTCCAATCCAATCCTGCAAGAATTATTTTTACCCTTTATTTATTGCAATTTCTTCTGTGTTACATAAGTCACATTACAAAATGTTTTACTATATTTTTTTATACGACTAAGGTGACAAACAAGCATACGGCCAGCCTGATGGTAAGCAGTTACCGTAGCAGTTACAGAACTTTTTCATTATTGTATTTCGTAGTTTTCCATGGTACGGACAAATTCCAACATTATAGCTATTGAAAACAGAGTTTTCTGTGGACATAGCGTAACGTTAACCGCGAAATCGTAAAATTAACTTACGACTGCGGATATTGTGCGTAATATTTGTTGTAAAAGTCTTAAATCGTAAACATGTTTGTATCGTAAAAAATTTCAATCACGCAATCACAGAGCACATTTTATAGAACGCAATAAATACAGAACGAAATGTGAAGGCACAATAATCATAGGTACTTAATTGCAAAGCTCAAAGCTACTAAGTACCAAAGTCTAAATCAAACCATAGTTTACTATATTACTTCGTAGGTAGGTACCATTAATTATTCTGTGGTGCAGGTACGTAGGTAAGTACTCAAAAGAGATATCCACACGAAAGTTAGACGCAATACTTATGATTCATTGTTGATACTTTATTAAAGACAAAAACAAATTTGTTTTAAAGATAATGTAGTAATAAACTAGTACGTTTATCTTTCTGTTTTCTTTCAGTTATTATTTTTGTATGTCTAAACTTTGATTTTATTATAATGTCTAAGTGCCTAGGTACTGTAAAATTGTCTTTACTAAATAATTTTTCTTTTACTTCTATATAATAAAAATAAAACTGATTTAATGTTTTCATTACAGCAATATTTTTCGTTTTATAAGCCAACTAAAATGAGTCCGGTCGACGCCTGGATAATGAAACGAGCCAATTAACTACTGATTTTTCCTTGTTAAACAGTATTATACAGAAGTAATTTAAATCTGCCTATTTCTACAGTCTACGGTAGTATAAAATACTTTTTTAGCTGGTATCCCCAATGAATGGTCGATCGTAAGGGCTACGCTTGGCGCATAATAAAACGTGGGACATTGTTGTCGGCAACACGCTGTGTATACTAACTAGAACATCCTGTGGACTTGATAAGAGAAACAATCTTTTGTTTTTTCAGGATGTTTGAATAGAGCGCGTGGTGGAGTAAAACAAGAAAGACGATATTGAAGTTGTCTATGGTGAATGGAATCAAGATTATGTAATTAATTGATAAACCTATGAGCTAGTATTTAACCAAAAATTTGTATTGTAAACAATTAAAATATTTAAACTAAGGTCTCGAAATAATGTTGGTAAGGCGATGTCTTTTACCAAGTTCACAACTATACGGGTTAATAAAACTACATAATATAATTTTTATTTCTTATCTCGATTTCCTGAACATATATCGGCTAATTTTAATGAAACAAACCGTAGGATGTAGGTAGTAACCAATAAAATTATTTTTTAATTTCCAATTTGTAACGGAAGCATTAAAACTCAGGTCAAAGACATTTAAGTTGTGATTTGGTTTTTGTAATACAATCTTGCTTAAACTGTATCTACCTAATTAGGCACCTATATTCTGCTTACTTCGAAATCACGCAATGGATTTTGTTGATACGACTCTACTATTATTCAAAGAATTTCTTCCCGCAGGTTCTATCTATACTATTATATAAAGTGAGAGTTTGTTTGTTTGTTTGTTTGTTTGAACACGCTAATCTCTGGAACTACTAGTCAGATTTTAATAATTCGTTTTGAGTTGATAGCCCAGTGATTGAGGAAGGGTATATGTAACCTCACGCAACTGACGACGGGAACAGAGCAGTAACAAGACGCGGGTAAAACCACGCTGTGGCAAGCTAGTCATCAAAATACATTATGCATAAAATTATTATAATAAAGAAGAGCCCGAGAATTTTAAAGATTAAGTAGTAGTTAAAAAAAAAAACATGACTGAAGCTAGAGCGATTAATATTTGTCTATGTTAAATTGCAGTGTTTTTAAAAATACTTTAAAGATAAATGACGAATATTTCGTCCATGAGGTATGTTTGTACCCCGTAAGCCGGTTTGGCTCGTAAATATGCTTATATTGGTATAATATTGATAAATTCGAACCTGTGTAACACGATGAACTATAGGTATACCGACACGACAACTTCGGACACTTCGCTTTTGTGGAGATATAAATTTGGCGAGAGATTTAAAAATATGGCTTAATATCGATAAGTGCCACGTAAAGTTTCTAAATTATATTATTCTTTTCTAAAGTAAGTTATTTATTTATAAATCACAAGCATAGTCCATAGTAGTCTAGTGTTGTACCAAAATCTATTTTTACGTTTTCAAGTTTATATACCTATCTACTTACAAACAAACACGAGTTCTATGTAAAAAGTTACCTAATTTGTTGAAGGAAATATACCTACCAGTACCTAAATAAACCCTTTAACCCTTCTGTACCAAACTAAAATAACTTTGCTTAAAGATCGTTACCGAGTCTTGCGAACTTTCTCGTAGACTTGCTTCCACAAGTTTTAGAAGTAAAAGGTTTCTTTGAAACATTTTCTTCAAGGAATTTTTCAAATAAACAAGAAGCGATAAATTGCCTTTATGTTCAGCAGATTGTTTGTTTGAGAACGAAAATATTGTTAACATTTTCGTTACGTTCGTAGGTAAATTGTTTCATTTTGGCCCGTAGGCGTTCACGTACCTACCTACCTTTGTGTTAGATTTTAATATGCTGTTTGATATTAACTTTATGAGCATTTTAAGTTTTTTAAACGCTAGATTTAAGTTTTAGTATGTGTTTTCGGATCGGCCCGAGTACAAGAGTTAAATAAATAATAGATAATTCGATACGCGCCTGGAAATTTTGCAATTTGTTTGTTCACCAGGCGTTATGTCGAGGATACTTTTATTGTTTTTGTATATGTTAATCTAAGAATAAAATAGTTATCATTCATTTAGTTTTATTTTGTAACCTTTTCGCTATCCCGACTTTCTCGTCAATATTTTTCGAATGCCGTAGATTCATTTACAATGTAACTTACTCGATAGTCGTGTGAGACACGAAATCTGTGATTTTTGTCTGTTCCTACCACAATGCAACAAAAAAATTTCGCAACACATCGCAGATTATTATTTTTAAGTTTAAAATTAACAGTTAGGTACATAGGGTACTTATCGTAAACTAAATTAGGTAAATTTATTTTGTTGAAGCAACAAAAATTTAATTGAAACAAAATAATTATCAATTAACCTCAATATTTGTGAGTTACAACCCTTGATTATTCATGGCTGACAACTTTTCAAGGTTTGACAGCCGATAATGCATGTTGGTCGCACGTCGCAATACTTTTGTTTACTTACCTACCTTTATTAAGTAACTATTGAAAGGTTCGTAATGAATGAATCAATATATGCATTCTTAGAATCTGAACTCAATAATTTTATAGCGACAATAGGAACAATCAATAATGATTATGTGGAATTTGTACATTTTCCTTTTCTTTTGTCATTGATCATGAATGTGTTAAAAATTAAAAATATTCAAACCATCAGTAGTTATACTCATAGTCGAGTAGTTAGGGTTTTTAATAGTTAAAATATTATTACTGTGGGTCAGCAAGATGCAAACTAAGTGATACTGGTAGTGTTGCAATCGTCCTTATTAGGGGTCAGTTCATCCGTAGGTATGCCTACTTATTTGTCACATAAGTCTTATAAAAGCAAACGGCCTACATGATATGATAACCGACTTTCGAAGAGCATGGAAGTGAGGACTGTGAGGAGCATACAGCTCTGACGCTCAGTCTACTGCCTATCACTGTAGGTCATTGCAGACCAAGACGCGATCTCCACAGCTACATTTTAGGAGAATTGAAAACGTAACCTACCAATGTATTTATTTGTACCTACTTACAAACAAAACAGCATAGAATAGTTTGTAAGTATCTAAATAACAAAAGTATGGTACCTACAAGTAATATTCCACGGAAATACAGATCTTATCCAATCATCTAATTGTTTTGAATAAAACGTTTATTGCTATCGGAAATCGTTATGGCTCATTTCCTCTTCAGTAAAGAGCAGTTTTGCTAATCGTAACAACGGGGTCTTTTGATATTTCGAAGGAGCTTAGCTGAAGTGCTCTTTACATTTCCTAGGCAACAATATTTAATAGGTAATTAAATCCCATTAGGTATAATCCCATTCAAGGATTATTTTAGGAAAATGTTTTATAATTTCACTAAGAAGTTACCTTGAAATAAATGATAGGTACCTACAGCACCTAACGCCATTTAAAGAGAAACTCGCGGCCATTTTGTTGTCTAAATTTTATAGACAATTAAAATTTAACCAAATTAGGTTATGAATTCGTAAGAGTACAATACCGTTCGGCGATTAATTGGTAGCTAACCTAACATGAATGTTACTCATATCTCATTACACGGTATACCGCACGTCTTGCTTCGATAACCAGACCACTCTGCTCTTAATTAGGTATACGATTGCTGCAAAATTCAAGTCAACAGTTATTTATACTTAGTTTCTAGATTTTATTACTAACTAATGATTTTAGACAGGTAAATTGGGGTAAAGACGTAGGATTTGTCAACTAAAGGGGCGGCTAAACGACGGACGTATACGTGCATGGGGCTTTTTGTGCCATAAATTTAGTCAGAATCGAAATTAATGGATTCATCCTTAAACCGATACCTACGTCACTCTACTTAAAATGGCTTTAATCGTGCTGTCTTTGTAACTTTAGAAATAATTTGAGTGTCAAAAAGTCTAACTGGCTTCAGTACGAGGGCATTTAACTCTTATTCATTTAGGTCTCATCACTTATGAAAAGACAACTTGACGGACTTGCTTATGCCTTCACTTACGATAAAACAAAACGAAAATTTTGCGAAACAGCCTTGTGGGATTCAAGCACTGATGTCCTAGCTATTCGGGCTGCAATTATCGACCACGGCTCTTATAAGTTTATTAGATACATGAAGACTTATTTGCAGAATTCTTCATATAGTTTGTAAGATGCCAAGTGTTACATAAGACTCCCGTACCCAACCCGTTCGAATAACTTCGCTGTATGTAATTAGCCGTGACTCTGAATAACGCCAACAGTGTTAAGTGACATAGACTAGAAGGTCACCCATAGAAAGCAGTATTGATTATCGCGTCGCTAATCAAATCGTAATCTTCTTGATATCAGAAGAACTGACTCATCGTCCCATCCAACATTCTTATTAGCTTATCTCGTTTTACAAGCGACTTGAATGATCTTTCTTCTCTTTAAATTATGACGACGAATAAGTTAGATTTTGACAAGTTAAGAAGTCTCTTTTACCTACTGCCATTAAATTGTTCTAAAATTGTAAAAGTGGTCTTCCAACAAATCTGAAATTGAATTATTTTTCTTTATACTATCGAAACAGAACAATTTACTTACCTACAAAAAAAACATTACCTATTGGATATTCTTGGTAAATTATAATATGGTACGAGTAGATTACTAAGCTATATTTCAGAATTAGATTCAATGAAGGGCTAGATTACAATCGTAGCTTATCTCTTTTCCAAGAAATATAGTGTCATTGACTTAGTCATTGCCGAAACTAACGTGACGTCATTTATTACATTCTGCTCACGACACTACGGCACCTAACATGCTACTACATAATTATTGTCTATCAAAATTGAATAAAAGGAGTATGCGTCATATAATCATATTACACTCATAACTTGATTCACGCTTCTAAGTATCAATAACTACCATTTAAAAACATAGTTACATTTCTCTTTCTTGCAAAGGATGTGACTCACGATGCCAGAAAATGGTTGCCTTTATTGACTTCTGAGGCTATAACAATGGATTGGTACCTAAGTTTGCACAAGATCGAAATTATGTCCATCTGTTGGAACAAAATCAGCGCTCTATTGAAGATTAAGCACATAACGGTGCGTGTCACGCTGCCTTTCCAATGCCATAAAAGGCAAGTAACCAACAACTGGTATAAGTTCAACTCGTAATGGTTGGCGCCATAAAAAAACAAGTCACCATATGGTCAGTTGTTACTTTTTAATGTCAGCCAAAACCTTTTGTTTTTAAATATTAATTCAAAAACTCAAGATATGTTACAAAGATTATTATAAGTTGTTTTATTCGCAATACAATATGTTACATTGTTATTTTTATGTAATATTATTTTTAAGTAATAAATAACGACCTCCATTTTGAATGGTTACAAAATTTTAATTGTCGTTCTCATGCACTCATGTTATGTAAAAATAAACTGATTGAGTAACAACAGCGGGTACATTTTGGCGAATATTTGGGGAATCAATACAGCTTGATGGCGAGTGTCTGGTGTATTTTGAGGGGGGACGGTGCAGTGAACTGTGAGTCATACGCACGTCTCGACTTCACGAGCCACCGTAGAAAGTTTAAACTTATTAAAATTTCACCGTAAGCAGAACGCTGGCCTCGACACGTGTACCGTATTTGTTGATTTACAATTACTGTTACTTATTATTTGCTTTTAAGGCGCAGTAGTGCATCTTCACTTCCAAGATTTAACAATCATTGAATTTGGGATATCAGATTTAAAACTAGACGCTAATTCAATTTATTAATGCTCAGGGCAATGATTATTCATTTTTAAACATGATGGAAGTACCCAAGTTAATTAAATAATGACATTTACCAAGAACGAACTATGAAAGGAAGGCTAAAACAGTTTTTAGTAGCATCATGTGAAACGTTCGACAGGCAAATCAATCGATATACACAAATGACATGCTGAAGGATGGAAAGATTGCACGCCAAAAAGGCGTGTACTCAACAGTCAACAGTGGATAAAACAGTCTGCCATGATGGCGACAGTAAACAGGAAGCTAAAATTGACAACTCGTCATCAACATCATAAAACAGCTTTTTACTTTAGAGGAAAGGTAATATAATTAATTAGAATGACTACGACTATACTATCCCCATACGGAAAGAAACTTCTTCCTGACAAACCTTACAAGTACTTAATCAGCGCGCAGTAGGTACAGAAACTTAAGCATAAAAGCGTTTTTGGTTTTACTAGTATAAGAAAGGATGTAGGTACCAATCGAAAGGTCTATTAACAGGACTTTTAGCTAAAAAACTTATGAAACGGTGACTGCAAATCAATTATAACGTCAAATACTATCATTATCTTGGATCCTTTGGAATTTTTGGAGTAAGTACTTACAATGTTACCTTTGAGTACCTACTTGTCTTTAAATATTGTGTGCTTGAAATGTTTTGGTTTTGCGTATCGTATTTTGGGTATTCATGCGATTCAGAAGCATTATTGTTCTTGATAATAAATCCAATAATGGCTAAGCATCAAGTCACTTTTGCCATGAAGATATATTGGAATGGTGACCACCACCCCTGAACATGGCGTACTTGAGTAAAGTAATTTTGGTGAAAATATAAAAAAACTTCAAGGTACATAACTAATCTACAAAAGCTAGACGTACCATGGTACTTGTGAAATACCACACAGAAGATAAATCAAGTAAGATTTGATTTCACCGATCATTCTTCAACGATCAACTGATACTGTCAAATAGGGATCACCTAGATAAATCCTTAGATGTTCTAAAGCCACGAAATGACCTTGCCTGCTATAAATACTACGGTCTGGCTTCAATATGCAGTCGTGACATCTGCGCGTTTAACCTTGGCGCTAGGACGTCCATACAAGGTACACTCTCCATCTATAGTCGCCTGCTATATGGGAATCAGGCCAAAGGAATTCTGTGATTAGATACGCCGAGCCTTCAATGGTGAATAGGTATTTTGTTTACATTGTCACGCACGTAAACATTTACAGAACTTGAATAATTATGACCGAGACAATCGTAATAAAGTATACGTGCGGAGAGAATCAGAATAAAAACGTTATAAAATCGATTTAGAAAATATTTTGAGAGTAAAGCAAATCTAAACTAGGTAATGTTATAAAGAGAAAAGATTTGATTTTTTGTACTTTTATGTTTGTTTGTTTGCTTGCAACGAATTTGACTAAAAATCTACAAATAATTCTTTCACCTTTAGAAATAAACTCAGAGGGTAACATTATGCTATATTTTATTATAGTTAACATATTATTTTCAGGCATTTTCAGAAGCGAAGCGAGGGCGGATCTCTAGTAAGTTTATATTTATAAAAAGACATAGTCCATTTGCTCAATTAGTTTGAGTGTTTTGATCTCTTCTTTCAGTCTGTCTGGCAAATATCACTTAATTCCGCGCCAGTCGCCTTACTTTTTTTTTTTGCTGAATGTGGTCATATGACTCTTCTATACATATAAATTGGAGTGTCGTCAAAATAACATCTTTTACATTTTTTGTCTGTCTGTGTGTTTGTTCCTGCTAATCTCGGAAATGGCTGGACCAATTTTGACGGGACTTTTATTGGCAGGTAGCTGATGTAATAAGGAGTAACTTAGGCTAAATTATTTTATGAATAATAATAATATGTAACCGACATTTACGCGGGCGGAGCTGCGGGCAACAGCTAGTTTATAATAAAACAAGTTAACAGGCGTTTGAGTACATACTTTTACCTATTACATAGTAGATTTTGTAGATAATATAATTAATATATCATTATTTTGTTTGAATACACACAACAAAAAAAACGAAATTAATACGTTAGGTACCTATGAAATATTATATTAATTTGTTTACTTATTGTATTTTTTATCAATGATTGATTGAGTAACATAAAAATTGGTAATTTCTTATTAAAAGATAAGTACTTATAACTTAGAGATAAAGAAACGATATTATGTGTTTAAATATAAAATCTTATCACTTTACTAGTAACAAAGGTGCAATGTAGATAAGCACAGAAATAGTATTTTTCCGGAATAAACACCGTTAAAAATAAACACAAATATAATAAAGTTAAGATTGTTTGAACGCACTAATCTCTGGAACCAAGTCTGATTTGAAAAATATTTGAAATTTAATACTTAGTTGGGATTTAATTCTTGGGGTTCCTTTAGGCTATTTAACATTATGCTATGATCCAGGAGAGCAGAGTAGTAAAATATTCGTGTGAAATGTGAAAGGTACTCATAAGTACCTAGGTATCCCTAAAAACTAGATTTTTCTAAACAAAATTTCTAATTCTGAACCATTGCATCATTTGGCACTGGTTTCAAGTAATTCAGTTAGGGAAGTATCTAAATGTTTTACAGCCGACCGTAGTCATAAAAATAGGGATACAATTTACATATTTACGTGCCATGTCAACCCTAAAGGTTCAATGCGAGGATGTCTAATGAGCCATACAGAATGGAACATCAAAAGGGGATTGTTTCGTCATTCGCGGTTCAAATTATGAACACTAATTACCTCTGTTTGTCAAGTTGTAACGGAAGCAAACATATCTGACCTGCTGACAATTATATTTTTATTAGGAACCCTGGACATAGACAAATACATGCTAATCCTTTTCTTAGGGGCCCTGGAAAACCTACTTATTAACGCTAATTAGGGAATTTTGCTATGACTTTGGTCTTTTGTAGAACTTCCAAATATCCCTATTTCTTAGGGCCAATATTTTCATAACAAATGGAAATATCTAAACAATAATAGACTAGTTAATGTCGTCGTATATAACAGTAGTAAATAAGATTGGTCTGTGTTTGTCCAGTTTCAATGCCAATGTCATATCTATTTTGGTCCATGCATTATCCAGCATGTGATCGCAAATAGACGTCCTACACAAACTAAAAACTTAAATATCATTTGTTTCGAGGAAAAAAAGGAGGAAAATATTCCCGGTTTTGCCTCTATGGCGCAGCAAGACTGCATATGACTAAACTGCGATACGACTAACGTGCACGAGAAGGTTGGTTTGTATACTTTGTATCCAACACGGAACAAAACTTTGTGAGATCTATATATATTGAATCAGATTCCCTGACTTGGTAGAGTCAATCTGTGTATCTGTTGTAATTTGTGTCCGATAATATCATATATATTCAAAAACCATTTCGGATATGGTTTATATCTATAAGTACTTATAGTAATTGCAAGTTTGTAAACTATCCCCGCGTTTAGAGGGCTTGTTCTCTAGTGCAAGAGTTGTCATTTTTTTAATTTAAATCATTGACATTTCATTCAGTAATAGCAAAAAATAAGTTTACAATTACGGAATGTAAAATGCAAACATGCCCTGTTCAAAATGCTCTCTGACATTTACTCAATAAAAAACGCCAAGATATCGATAGAGCTTAGATCTTTGACCGAGAAGCGCGAATAACACAAATCAAGAGATATTCAAAATCTTGTACTTACCTACCGTATTCTTAGCGAATACCTAATTATTACATTTAATTTTAGAATACTGAATTATCTGTGGCTTACTTGTTGTGAAGTTATACGCATACTACCTATTACCTACTATTTATTTTGGAATTATGGCTTGGCAGTTGTCACAGTTATCGTAAACTTAGTTTTTTAGGCTCTCTTTTGAACATATCTGCAATGTCAGGGGCTCCGCGAAGCCGTTGCCTACCGTCATACGCTCTCTTTAAACCTCGTTTGAAGAAGGACATTTCATAGCATAGCGCTTGGGAAACACTACAGCGGGCAGTTCATTCCAGAACCTGCACGTACGTGGAAGAAATGAACGCTTGAAACGGATGGATGAACTTTGCTGTGGTGTCGAGTGGTGCGATGATAGAAAAGAAGACAATGGCACCAAGTCAAACAATTCATCAGATGTCTTTTATTAAGCAGGTTGAGGTAAGTACCTACATAACGTTATGATATGTAAGTACTTACCTCACCAAAATTTGTTTTAGTTTATTTCAGAGATGTCCTTTGATATTATGGTCAAAAAAGTATCTGAATCCCAATTTGCTACTGACTGGTTTTACAGCTGCCAAGTAGGTAATAAAAGTTATTTCGCAAAAGATATATTATTTTGATGTTAGGTATTTTGTGAGAGGTTTTGAAACCAAATGTAGGTAGAGGTATATTCTTTATTTAGTAGGTTGAAACGTAGTACTTATTATTTATCGAAATGCAATTGGACAAAGTACCAGCTATTTACTGATTTAAATAAACTTATTATTAAAGATTATATAATTGTCTAACGTAACTACACTGTAATTGCACTAAATATATTTTAGACAATTAGGCGATTATGTAGGTACCAAATTCAAAACAAACAAAAATATTAATTTCACCTATTAATAATTTGAGCTGCATTCTATTCGAGTGCTAACATCGACAATAATACAACCGCCAACACAGTTCGTTGCTCCAAACTAAATTATATTTTTGTGCATCAACAAACACGCCTAGCAATCAACTGGAGAGACTGTATGGATCAAATTTGAGCTTAGTAGATTTAGAACGAACTAATATCTACCTGTCAAAAAAGGCACAAGCACACCTGACAGGCAATCAAATAGGTCACATCGTATTAGAAGTTTATAACATATTTAATCGCACAGCTTGACTTGAACATGGGATCACATCACATTGGATTTCAAAACAGCTTGTACCTACTTCCTATTTTAATCTGTGATTAATCTGTGACTTTGTATGATCGGATTGCACATTGCACTGATCTTAGTGGTTAATTTAAGTACCTACTTTCTTCTTGAATAAATAACGTTTCAATATGAAACTATATTCTGACAACTGCAATATTATCCTACTGCTTCAAAATGTCAAGTTCCACAAGTCTTGTTAAACAGTTTCGACAGCTATCATTGCCAAAATAAATGTATTGACAAACTTTCTGCGAAACAAACCTCCGTTATTTTCTAATCGTGGCTTTAGTAAATCTTATAAACGGGATTAGAAGTAACGGGAGCCAAGAGATATTGCCCTGTCACTGCAGCAGCATCAATCTGCGATCCCGTTCAGAGCGATCTATATGTATATTACAATTACCTACCTACCTAAAAGAGTTTGGTTTAGATAATCACGGTGATACACAAAAATACTGAATGTATTGCATTAGAAATATAGGATCTATCAGACTCTAGTGATGTGATTATGTAATAACCCCTTTGAAATAATAAATAAAATCGACTAAAAGTAAGAATCGATAAGGTCGTGTTCAATGGCATTGTCGGTCGACAAGTCGTGAGTCACTGCGTGGATCCTTTAACCAGTTACAACTTTAGTTATACTTGTGTATAAGCCAAGGTGTTCTACGTTTTGTTCAGATAACAAACTCAAACCAGTCTTGCGATAGTACTACGACTTACGTGCATTTCTGTAGGGCCATGAAATGTTACAAAATGACTACAACGATGCTAAAATGTTCTCGAGGCGTGGTTATATTTAGGCTTTGCTCCAGATATTCTCCACTGTATTGTTCCTAGAAAGGTTGACTTCTGACATTTGCAAATAATAAAATATGATCATGCAGATCTTTGGTTGTTTGAGATTTATACAAGCTTTCAAAATGTTTACCTTAATGTCGAGCACTTTGTATTCAGGTTTTTGTTACTAAATATACACTGGACAGCAAATAAACCGAGCCACCCGCTACCTTGACAGTCTAATCCAATTTTCTCAAAAACTATAAAACTTACAAATATCAAAGTTATACCTAGAGAAAGAGCTTTTCATGACAATGAAAATGAATGGAAACATATTAGGATTTATCAATTTATTAAACGTTTATTAAAGGTTTTACAAAAAAGTGTCGTTTTTTAGTCGTGATAAGCTTTCGGTATATCCAAGTAAAAAAGAAAGTAAGTCAAAAACTAAAGAATAAATTGAAAAAAGTTTTTGTTTAGTATTCCATGTTTCCTTCCCTTGCTCGAATAACTGCTAGCATTCTGGTATTCATAGACCTCACGAGGGTGACGATGAAATCTTGGGGAATTGCATTCCACTCCTCTTCAATTGCGATTCTCAGCTCGGGAAGCCTTGTTGGTGCAGGTACCCGGGCTCGAACCCAACGTTTCAGCTCATCCCATAAGTGTTTTATCGGATTCAAGTCCGGGCTTCGAGCTGGCCAGCCCATCGTACGAATGCCGACGTCGTGTAGATACTGGGTCACCACATGAGCAACATGAGGGCGTGCATTATCATTAATTAACTGCATATCCTGCCCGATATAACCTGCATAAGGTACTTCATGGTCTGCAGAGATTTCAGTGATGTAGTGATGAGAAGTCAATCCACGTGTACGGTCCGTCGGTTCTATGAAAACTAGCGCTGTATGTGCGGTTAACACGATGCCGCCCCAGACCATTACAGATTCCATAAGCAACAGTTTCCTCGAAGCAACATTGATAATAACGTTCTTTAGGGCGACGATATACTCTCTGACGACGATCACTTCCATGTAGACTCACCCTGGTCTAACCAGTAAAGAGTACATTGCCCCACTGCTCTAATGTCCAATCTCTATGCTCTCGAATAAATTCAAGTCGTGCTCGACGATGAGCTGCAGTTAATGCTAGCCCTGTTGCAGCTCTCCTTGGTGTCAGGTTCCGTTCAGCAAGTCTCCCTCTCACGATATCTGAACTTGAACTATTGGACTTGAAATGCGTTGAGGTGGCGATTTCGCAGAACAGTGATTTGAATATAACGGTCATCTGCTGATGTTGTAGCCTTAGGTCTGCCAGTACCTGGACGGCGATCGAATGCTCCAGTCTCTAAGTATCGTTTATAAACACGTTGCACCGAAGATCTGCTAATTCAAAGTCTTCGAGCGACCTCACGTTGCCTAAAGCCTGCTTGAATTAGTGCTACAGCTTGAGCTGCTTCCTGAGGTGTTGTATCCATTATTGACCAAAAAAAGTTGTAAAAGTACACGCGTATAAGCAAACGATGAACAAAAACTAAAGAAATGATAAGCGATATTCGAGTGTAAAGAAAAACACGCTTAGCGCGAACTCTAGTCAAGACAGAGTAAATCGTTAGCATTGTGTTAGTTGCCTGATCACAATGTGAATTGTCGGTACTTTAGATTAAATTCATAGTCATTTTAATTGTCATGAAACGTTCTTTCTGTAGGCATAACTTTGATATTTGTAAGTTTTATACTTTTTGAGAAAATTGGATTAGAGTCCCAAGGTAGCGGGTGGCTCGGTTTATTTGCTGACCAGTGTAGTTAGTGTTACAAGTCACCGATAATAAATAAATCCTTAAAGTGCTAGAGAGTTGTTACTTTAACATGGTAACAACTTTCTGTTTCGAGTAATGGTTATTTTATTGTTATATTATTTTAACCATCATTTCTCTTAAAATTTAGATTTTCTAAAGTGCGCGATGAAAACCATTGGTGCAAAAACCAGCAGTTTTCTTGGCTTGTTCTTAACCTCATGTAAAATTTAAGTACTAGAACTACTAAAAACTTCTTCGTATTGATAAAAAAATCACACGAAATAACATTTACTATTTGAGTTGACTAACTGGTTTAATATTTTATCGCAGGTCGCTATTGCGATCTGCGTTTTATTGCTACCATCTACTAAGTATTGTAGATGGTAGCAATAAAACAAGATAGTTATTATTTACCTTATCTCAATTATCTTCTACCATCTAAGGAATGAAGTGAACCTTCGTAAATCAAGCATTTAATTTTCATAACAATAATGTGTCATTTATATTGCGCTCAACGCATAAAACGTTTTATATAGATTCTGATGCGTGTTGTACCGACGTAAATGGATGTATTTTCTACCCTCCGGAGTCAAGCCCTCACGCAGAGGGCAAGGGCTCCTAATAACAACCCTTCGACTTAATATGCCAAGGACAAAGTCACAGTATATTTGTCTAATGGCAAATATAAATTCAACTTGGATTTGTTTTAAATTAACGAATTCATTCAGACTTTAACGAAGTGGTAATGGCAAATGCGACTGTAAGTTATATGTAGAATTAGTGAGTACCTAGTCGCGAATATCAGTGTTTTATTTGTAGGTATATAAAATTATTGTAAAATGCAAAATATTCATGCGTTAATCTATGTTAGTTTAAATGTTTTAAAGACATCAAATCATTTTGTATAAATAACTAACGAGTAAATTCAGTAAATAATTGAATAAATGAAAAAAATCATAGAAATAAATGTTAAGTATTTAATAAATTTAATTACTTAATAGCATAAATTACATATCTTTTGAATAAATAAGAACAGTCGTTATGACTTACTAATTAGTGCATAGATATAAAAATTCAACTAAAATTCAAATGTGGTGTGAATTACCGGGCTTGTGTCATCGACCTCATCTAAGCTAGAGAGTTACGTATATCAAAGATACGTCTCAAATTTTATGGAGCGTCAAGTCCGCCGGCATTGGCAATTAAGAGATTTTCAAGTGTAAGCATCGCACGGCTGGGTGATGATACCAACTATACGGTGGCGATGCGCCGCTTTTTTTACACGTTCTAAATATTTCAGAATGCACCTCGCTAATTAAAAATCTTTTTACTTTAATTGTAATTAGGTAGGAGACTTACAAAAACTTTATAAACATTATCTAAGCTAAAAGAATTAATTATTTGAATAGAGACGCACTTAATTGAGTATAGAAATAAATTATTCAATCCGTATCTTTTGCGTAGGAAAATAGCGTTGTTATTATGCACGCGGATAGGCATTGCGGCAGTGCTCACTCAGATGCGATCCCCTCGCTATTATTGATCAATAAACCAACATAGAGTACCTAGGGCTTTACAATATATATGTCTGCGAGGGACAGTATGGCTGGCACCCTCACAGCTATCTCCACTGAATTTTGAATAAACAAATTTCGATAGACAGGCTGAGACCTTTTGGGTCCTATTAAAATACAAGTAACTTTTTACATAAACTTGTAGTGGAATGTTAGTTTATAAAATGTAAGTAGGTACTTTCTTTTGTAACTAAAAAAGTTCAAAGAATTGGCTGAAGGGTAGGTACCTGCTGTTGGTATAATATAATCTACCATTAGCAGTCATATTTTGCAGAGCTTTCAATGATATTCTTATTCTGTTTTGTGATAAGATCCAAATTAGCTTGATTGGACAATTTTATTAAAAACAAAAATATTGCAATGGCAGTTTCTCAATTTTTTTTGCCTCCCATAACCAACTGAGTAGGTACTAATTCGATTAAATCCCTCGCAGACAACCCTAACAGTTAGGCATTAGGGGTGCGACGCGTAGTATGGTCTCCGGGCAATCGATTCACGTATTCGGGAAGTTATTCGCCTCTTTCTCGCAAATATGTCTGCGTACTCCCGTCTCTGTCGCGCACAAGCCACTGTCCTGTCCTGTCTGAGCAGATTTCATTACAAACCGACATAACAATAATATACTTATTATATAACTACATTAGGTATCAGCATAGGTCTTAACCACGTCTTAACTAAGTATATTGTTTCAACGATCGAGGAAACATTTACATATGAGTAGCTGTCACGATATCGGTCGTCGGTAACGGTCGCGTGTAGCTTGTAAAGCCAATGATTCATACTATAAATTCAGTTAATAAGTCGTCAACAGGAAAATTTTGTCTGAAAGAAGAATTCAGTTAACATATTTAATTTTGTAATTCAGGAATAGGAACACATATTCAACCTTTCTTTTGTAATCACGAATCCCAAAAAAATATGATAAAACAGTTAGGTACGTGGTTAATGTGGCGTGTGCACTAATTATAGATTTCGTGAACGATTACTGTTCAATACTCTATGATGCGTGAAAGTGGCGAAAGTTCCAACACACACACGAACCGGTTTAACTCTTTGTAATTACCCGATGAGTGTTTCTTCTGTGATATACCTAACGTGCACGTTTAAGTTTAAAAAAAACACTACCTATATTTAGTTTTTTAAAAATAGAACTATCAAAAAATAACCCTTTGTTAGTGTAGTTGTTGTGTTATAGCAACAGCATTCTATAAGAAATTTTATGTAAGTACTTACTTAACTATTTTTCACCGCTGAACACTGCTACCCAAAATACTAACATTGCTTAGTTCGGAAAGCAGTATCAGTACCGAATGTTTAGATACTTAACACATTTTTAATGTTACATTTTCTCTTAATGTCTCCTATTACACGTAGTACTTTTTGTGTCAATAAAGATTATATTTTCAATCCAAAACTCGACTAATCATTTCAAATTAGGGACGTCACTAGATGACAATAAAACTAAGTAAATTGAAATACATTAGGTACTTATTACTTATGTACAGCACCTAAATCTGCTTAAAAATATTCCAAGTTATTTATTATAAGAGACAATTTATTATTCAAAACATTAACGGACGGTATTGGTTGTTTCAAGCATGTGTTATGCATTAGTCAGAAATCTATTTATAGTGGTCGCTTGATACGAAACTTGGGGTTCATTAGCACCACATCAATGGGTGCTGTTAAACCTTAAAGGCAACCATTAAGCCTTTGCTTCTTAATGGCTGTTAAGTATCCTCCTTTGAAACGTGATTGAAAACGTAATTAATGTTACAACTAAGTAAGTAAGTAGGTACCTATGTAAAACATCCTCTCATGAAGTAATTTTTTTATCATGTCGGTTGCAAAGTTAGTTACTTAAATCTAAGCATGTGTAAAACATTTACGAATAATATAATAAGCTTAAATCTAAAGTTGAACGAACCACTTCTTAAGCGCAACCGAGTAATTGTATGTATTAACATAATTTAATATAGCAGGATGGTAGACGAACCGGAACGAAACGGTTAATTCGGTCTCTTAGGTTTTTTAATTCACTAAACTATTTTCGATGTAGGTACATTTGAAAAAGTGTTGATTTAACAAGGATGCTAAAATTTTTTTTTGTTTTCGAACTGTATAATCCTTTGACTACTTAATATTACCGAGAATATTACAGGCTGTATTTTTTGTACACTGTGTTTCCACTCTGTATTTTATGTCGTCTGTATATTTTTAGAGTTTTAAATCCCAATCACAGTATGTATGTATTTCATTCGTAAATAAAAACCAGGACAATATCTACCGACATAAAAACTATGTAAGTATGTACCTACTTAAATATAAGACAAAAATGTTAAATCAAAGAAAAAAACCATTTTGTCCGTGGGTAGGAAAGTGTAAGTCCTAATTTCATGAGCTTAAAATACGAATGAACGAAAATAATGTTGTTGAAGTTATTATAAGAATGCACTATCGGTGTCATTCTCATTACACGTTACATGGATACCTAAATGGTGAATTAGGGCTACGTTTGCTTACAAACAATAAGTGTAAAAAAGAAGCATGAAGCATGAAGTCATGCAAACCACTCCCATTGAATGAACCAGACGAACAAACAATATTCCGTTACTTGATCGACAAAATAATTTTAAATTAAGTACAAATACTACGAATAATTTAAAAGAATTTCTCTAATAATCTTGATCGATGAGTTCGCAAGCCGCTATACACATCCCATCGCCGCCAGTTAGGGAGTGACGGCTTAAAAACCGTTCGATAGTCCCTAATAATCCACAACGTAACAGATAAGTTGTGTTATAGACTTTATGTTACACACAATCCAATTTTGAGCTGAAATGGTATAAAAATAATCTGATTAAGTGACTCACCAAGTATTATTTGATGTATTTAAAAGTAAGGCGTACAATCGTGCACTGTGTAGCAACGTCAATATACGACTGAGGCGAACGAAACCGGCACACAAGTGAAGAGCTAGCGAACGACGACGATTCAACAACGGGGGTGGCGGGCTCGCAGTGCGGTGCCACTACATAAATAATAATATTATTTTTATTGTGGGCAGATGATGATTCACACTATAACACTTTTAAAACATAATAATGAAGGAAATAAATGTACATTGATGACGCTAACGATCGTACCTATAATTAACGGTAGGTAAAGCCTGCTAATCAGACTAGGTACAGAGCGTATGTACATTCCGTAATTAAGTTATTTCATTGTTATTATTGAACGGAACAATCTGTAACTTTACTATTGTTTTAATTTTTAAACATTTTTATTATTGTATTTAACTATGTTTAGTAAAAATGTAAGAATCAAAAGCGGTGGTAACAATAGAGTAAGTGGATATTTTGGGACAATAATGGTAATTAAGTAGTATGTAAAAGTAATACAAATTATCGATTAGTGAAGTTAATAAATAACGCATTACGTATTTTTGTAAACTGTATAGTATGACCTACAACTTTTTGTTGAGTAGTATATTTAGTTGAAAAAAAAATGCTCCCTCACAACACCGCGAGTCAGTGAATCATCCATGTCATGACACAATGAAGGAGGGGAGGTCACAAAGCACCGCTGACTAACTTAAACTAATTTCCAAACACCGAGACTTACAGGATAAAATGAAAAAATGTACATAATGAAATACGGGTTATGTAACTATAAATGTGCCTACATTTACCTACTAGAAATAAATTTATACTTAGGTTTTGTATAGGTAAAATATTTTTGTCGATAAGCACCCTATAAATCGCCCTTTCGCTTGCAGACCAATTACCCCCTCGGTCCTCTTCCTTTTCCTTTCTCATTCCCTTTTACATGGTCGGCAACGGCTTAATTATGTTCGTTAAGTCCATACATTCCTACGATTACCATTTACCAACAGGGAAAAAATTAATGGGACGATAATCCTCTCGATTACGTTGTAGTAGATGGCATTTTGAACTACAAGAGGTATCCAAAAAATTTCTTTCGCAAGGCATACTTACCTACTTAGATACTTTTCAAACCGGCGGTATCGTGCATTACCTTTAGTAGAGTTCATGTCGTAAAGAAATTAGTACCTACGCGCGTGCGGCTTGCTAGTTAGAAATATTTTATTGCTTCAGCCTGTTATCTATTTAATTTTTAATTTTAATACATATCAGATTATTTCACTTTAATATTTCTATTTTCTCTTAAAAAAATGTAATAAAATTTTAATTTAACAGAGTTCATTGTACTCAAATAAGCAACCCGTGGCAACGTTGTGGATTGCATACGTTTATCACATAATTTATTATATTGTAATACATTTTGCTAAAATAGGTATCTAAGTACCATAATTTACAGATCCACCTACTTACTTACCCACACTGCAAAATCGTTTATTTTCCTAAAATAAATGCGCCTCTATCGTCTAAAAGAGAAATGTTTCCAAAAACGAAAATTGTAGGTAGGTACTACATAAAAGTGCTGTAGAAGTGCCTGACCGAATTCTTTGTTTTTATAGATTACTAGCTGTTGCCCGCGACTTCGTTCGCGTGAAAATTCATATGGGTGCGAGATATTTAGATATCTATGAGAATATTGCGTGCCTGATTTTACGGCAATCGTACATTGTATCAGTAATAAATATCAGTATTATCCGTCTCTATGGCGAATCCAGTTTTAACCCGCTACAGCTAAAACTGACAAACCACTTTCACACAAACCGGCGACTCTTATTTGCCCACTTAATGAGGGTGGTTTCTGAATATTAAAAAAAGGGTATTTTCTAGTAATTTGGTAATCCTACTATAAAAACTATCGAAGTTTCATACAAACTTTGCCACCCCTTTATACCCCCTTAGGGAATGCATTTCGCAAAATTCCGTTTATGTGAGCACCTATATCCTAATAGGAACGACCATGCAAAGTTTGAGATTCCTAGCACTTGTAGTTTCTGAGATTTCGTGATGAGTGAGTGGAGTGACCTTTTGCTTTTATTTATATAGATAGCTTTTGCCCGCGGCTTCGCTCGCGTGAATATCGTTTTGCCAATAGACATTTTTATATTGTTTAAATACTGTTTTTCATACTATTTTAAATCTTCCATTCATACCAATCCTCTTTCACCTACCTAAAGATATCCCTCGTAAAACAATATACAATACACAAAGGCAAATTTTCACTACAATAACTTTCTCTTTCCCCTTCTTCCCTATCGCCCTTTTTCTCCACTCTCCACAGTTTCCACCTTCCTCTCCTCCCCTCCCCCTTCTCCTCTTCATCTCCTTCAGCATCCCTTGCCCCTCCTCCAGCATCTCTTGCCCTTTCCTCCACTTCCCCCTACCTTGCCTCCTCGTCCCTTCCTCCTCGCTTCCTCTCCCGTCTCCCTCACTACCCCATCACTTTCCTCTCACTTTCCCTCGTTCATTCCTCACTTTCCTTTCACTCCCTCTCACTTCCCCCACACTCCCCTCCTCACTTCGCTCTCACTACTCCTCACTCCCCCCTCACTTTCCCCTCACTTCCCGCTCACTTCCCCGTCACTTCTCCGTCACTGTCCCCTCACTTTCCTCACTTTCCTCTCATTTTCCTCTCACTTTCCTCTAACATTCCCCTAACTTTCCCCTCACTTCTCCCTCTCTTCTCCCTGGCTTTCCCCTGACTTCCTCCTGACTTCTCTCTGACTTTCCCCTCACTTCTCCCGCATTTTTCCCACACTTCCTCTTCACTTCCCCATCACTTTCCTCTCACTTCCCCATCACATCCCTCTCACTTTCCCCTCCTTTCCCCTTCCCCTCAATACCTCCTTTCCCTCCCTCCCCCTCCCTGCAAATTTCAAGTCGCTAGCTTCAAAAGCACCAAAAAATTTCACCCCTCTAAATCCACTCCTGTTAAAATAAAAATTATAAGGATATTTTTTATTTAAATAGAAGTATTCCAAAACAAAATTTCAAAACTGTAAGTTAAAAAATTAAGAAGATTCATACAATCGTTTTCATCCTTTTTCACACACTTACGAATTAAATTTTAACAACCCTTTCTTAGTACAACCTCTAGACATTTAGACAAACACACCCTCCAAATTTCAAGTCACTACGACCAGCAGTTTAGGCTGTGCGTTGTCTGTTAGTCAGTCAGTCAGTCAGGACAAAGCCTTATGTAATATGTATGGGTGTATGGATGTATGGATTAGACGTTTAGCCATCGGGGATCAAAGCATACAGGCTGCTAGGAATGCTAACACTTGATAGAGCCACATAAAGCTGACTGTGCGAAAAACAGCTAATACTTAGATCCACACCCACAACTTTTAGTTGTGTCTGACCTTGGGCTTTATTAATTGTCATCGCGAAACATAGGCTCACTGGAAACTGGACTCATTTAAAACTAAACGGATTGTTTAGAATGAGAGGAATCCGAAAAATAAAAACGCTAGCTATTCCGTAACCTGATAAAGTCTCTGTTTCTATCAGGTTTCGTAGTAAATTAACAAATGTTCGACGTGATTCTAACTTTTTTATTTATGAACCGATTGACATGAAACAAACACTAAATGTTAAGTGAAGCTTACCACAATGTATTAGTGATAACCATATCTAAATCGGATTAGCCGTTTCTGAGATTAGCGTGAACAAACGCACAGACAAACAGACAAACAGACAAAAATTGTAACAATCATGGTTTTGGGTTCTATTTGCGTTGATAAAGGTCCCAATAGTTTTTTTTCTCATATATTTTCCATGTACAGACAGCGATCGGTTACATTTTTATTATATGTATAGATAAAGATGTATAGCTAGTTACCCGTTTCGGTGGCACACAAGCATACAGTCGACCTGATGGCGGTAACCGTAACCCTATGAGTTATGACAGTGAGATTTTTTTAAACATCGGCAAAACTAAGTAAGATGCTTAGAAAACACCACCAAGCTGTTATCGACTGTACTGAGAGAACTCCGGCACTCATGATGACAAAGTTTGTAATGTTTGTAAAGTATCAGCGATATCTGCAGTCTGCTTCTTGAGTGTGGACGTAGACGACTTACGCTATGGTATGTAAATTACTTACGATTATATTACATACCTACCTACCTACAACAAATTTGGTTCTCGGAACACTTCGTGAAAAGTAAATTGGTTAATGTGTAGCCAATTCGTTGACCTGGTTGCAATGTTGATAAGTGTTTATCTATGACAAATACAAGCTAATAAACAGAATTTAGAAACCTATTGCATTATTCAACTTTAGTATCCCGTAGATATTGTAAGAGGCGACTAAATAATTAACAGGTAACCAATCACTAGCACTACTAGTTCTTGGAAGTCCAACTAGGAGCAGTTGGACATGAGCTAAGAGCCCGAAACGTTCTACGTTCAAATTACGACATTTATGTCCTTGTCCTCTCTGGTAACGTTAACCGCACTCGGTGGGAGATTCCAGACCGGAATTCGTCCCCTCGTTGCCGCCACAGACACAGAGATTTTCCGGAACCTACGTAGATAGACTAGTATAGGTACCTACATTACGCGTGTACCTAACTCTGCGAGTATTTATGCCATAATGACAATACGTTGTCCTATCTAAATGTAAAAATAAAAATCTTTTTAGATTTTATTACACTTATTCGTTCCGCCTAACACTCGATCAATATTACTTTAGTTTTCTAAAATAAAAGATTTTTTCTAAAATAAACGTAGTCTAGTTACTCCTTATTACATCAGCTACCTGCCAATAAAAGTCTCAACAAAATCGGTCGAGTCATTTCAGAGATTAGCCGGAACAAACAGACAGACAGACAGACAGCAGACAAAAATTGTAAAAAATGTTATTTTGGTGTATGTACCGTATATATATTCAACATAATTATAGTAAAAAACGGTTATTTCAATATTATAAACATACACTCCAATTTTATTATAAGTATAGATTAAATATATTTAAATTCATATTAATTATGTTTCTTACCTAACTACCCTGTAACTTGTACTACTTATTCTCTTTTTCAAATGCTGTGCTCAACCGTAATCGGATATCAAATTTACATGTTTCTTCTGTATCTGATCTTGTCTCTGTTAAATTTGTAATTTGTTATCTGTAGTTGTGCCTTATAAATAAATAAATAAATAAATACTCACCGGTTCAGCCGAGGGAGTGGACTGCCAGATCAAATCAAACTGAGAACTATCTACTGTACTCTATCATACTAACTATAATATTATCTTAGTCTTTAGTTGCCAGACGTTTAATTACTTAGTTAACTTTCTTTTTGTTAGTAAGTAAGTACCTAATATTCCTATATTTGTGCGTGTGTAAACAAAAACAAAATGCCAATTTACAATGACGCATTTTGAGATAAAGGAAGTACATCGTTATACCGCGTTGGGTGTTGGCTAGACACAGGCTATGTTTATTATCTAAACTACAGAAGCGGTAAAAGTAACGTAAAAGAGGTGCCAATAACAATTAGGCGTTACCGTTTCGGCTCATTAGTTGTCTCATCATTAAATGTATATGTGGTCTTTACGTTTGCCGTTTTATTTACCTGCGCTACGTAAGTAGGTACCTATCCAAGCTACGAGACAAATGAAATGTACCTACTGGCGCATCCAGAGCAGAGAGCTGGGGAGCTCAAGCTCCCTCCAAACGCATCTGCATGCTCAAAAATGTAAGTATGTTTGGTGGTCCACCTGACAAGTTGAGTTAAGGATCATAAAAGTAAGTACTTAGATAATAGTTCTGCGGTTAGGTGGGCAGTATGTTTTCAAAATGCCCCGTATTATCTACTTTACAGAACTTGTCTTCTACTGGGTACCTACAGTGTCTCATATTATTAAAGAAATAAGTAACGATAGATAATGTATTTCTTTTATTACCTATTGATAAAGTAAACAAATATACGGCACGTCTAATGATAAGAAGTTGTCATAACATTAATTGCATGTAGTATCAATACTTGATGTTGATATTCTTTTGATGAAAACCACGCCTTCTTTATAACAAAAATAAAGGTTGTTCCTACCTATTCTTACCTTGTAAAGATATTTTACAAATTAATTTACTTAGTTGAGGTAATTTTGTTTACCAGTATGACTACGTCAGTGAGTGAGTCAGCGAGGAACAGGAGTGGTGTGCCCAGAACCAGTAGATACCTACTTACTAGCTACATTTCTGTTTATTCATTTAAACAGTGCTCTAATTAGGATTTATATTCTACTCCTACATTTTAATCCACATATTGTTAGGTACTATACAACAGCTGGTGTGCACTACTAATGTTGATAAAAACTTTTTATTTAGAAGTACGAACTTGTCTACGATAGGTACTTACCTACCTTTTATAGTTCGTTATTTGGGTTCAGTGAACTATCGTAAAAGGCGTAGCTTATGTTAATGCGTCATACCGAAATATTTTAGGAGCTTCTTTAATGTTCGAAAGAATATACCTAATGTGGGTTCAAGACTCAACCACTAGTAGACTACGTCATTGTAATGCATTATGTGTCTACCTACATCTGGTGATAAAAAAGTGAACTATTTCTGGGTACTTAGTTTTTCTCAAAGTCGCGCCATGGCGCTGACCACACGTTAATGCATAAGTATTCTTGTTGTTTCTTCCCTCTGTCCAACAAAATCCATTGCAAATATACATTGATGGATCTTTTTACCCCTTCCGTTCCGCATTACCTGTTCATGTCAAAATGTTTTTGCCTATGGCATATATACAGGCAGGATAATTAGGTAGATCGTTAGTCAGCATTTCCGGAATATTAATATGTGAATTCTCACTTGCTAGATGCTGAGATCACAGATAGTAAATAAATGATAACAAAGGTTGAATTAACGTTATTTTCCATTGAATTATTTAACTTTGCCCCACTGATGGAGCATAAATTTCCAGTGGAATCTGCCCCACCAAATACGATTTAGTAGGGCAGGAAAATGTTGTGAATTCTGCCCGAGAGAGTAGTGCTAGTAATTACATATCACAAAGTTCCAACACGATACCTAGTGCAAACTACAAACTTGATGTAGGTAATAAGTAGGGCAATCGATAAGGTGTAAGCACTGATTAATTAGAGAAGTAACTTATCTAACCCAATAAACTTTTATTAAGTAGTTAAAATTCTCTATAAAAGATATACAGTTCAATTTTGTGTTATCTATGCTCAAGGCCGTACCCTATGGTGTGTAGCATAGACGTAATACAACGGCGTGTAGTTTCCTGTAAAGAAAATCTAGTCTAAAGAATTACGCTAAATTATACGCTTATTTGTTCCCGAAGGTTTACCCATAGAAAGTACCTATAAGACGATTAAGGGAAAACACGTAGGTAACGGGCAATAAACGTTACCTGCATACCTATCTATTAAATACATCAGGTACAAAACAAATGCTGCTACCGTGATTTAGTGTAACTGTGTTCGGTCTGTCACGCAGAGAGGTCTCGCGTCCGATCTTTAATTAATTCAGGTAAAGTGATAGTGGATTTTGCTGTCCCGATTCCCAGTAATTGTGGTTAATGACAACAGGGGCCCTAGAAAAGTATGGGACAAAAGAGGACAAAAATGTATGGCATTGACATAACTTAACGACAATGTTGGCGTTGGCTTATGTCAAGTCCGTACATTTTTTTAATCTATTCTGTGAATAGAATAAATTTATGCCACTTGTCTAGGAGGATCCACATAGCTGGCGAAACATTAGTGTTACACATACACCTCTGCTTTCCCGCAAAGAAAAGCGGCGTGATGATATCCATATAACAATAATTTTACTATTAGTTTTGTGTATTCATAAAAAAATCATTTGTCTATAATTCCATCTAGTAGCAAGATATAGTTAGACTAACGCTTCTTAAAGGAGTCTACCCACTACACTGTACCATACCATGACCATGCTATGAACATAATTCAGGATCGGCAAGCAACACGACAAGCTCTACTAAGCCTTCTAGAGCGTATTATTATATTCTCGTAGACAACTGTTGACGGTCCTTGCATGGCACGCGACGGTGCCAGTCGGTGACGGAACGGTCTAGTGGGCATAGTCTCATACTTTTCAATACAAAGAATATTTTTTGCTTGATACGTTCACAGCACGGTCTATGGTATGGTACGGTGTAATGAGCAGACTCCTTAAGGCAGGACTTAATAAGTACCCCAATGTATTCAGGTAGAGTAACGCCAGAACACAAATTGTAGTAAAACAATTATTATGTCTCGAATTTGACGTAATGACAATAGCGAGACCGCAATTTTAATCGTTATTTTGGATGTTGGACTTTAGATGTATGGCTCATCTTGGCACAGCCAGCATGGTTTTTGAGATACAGAGGTGGCTGTGCCAACCTTAACGCTTAGTTTGGCACAGCCACCAATACCCGCTTATAACTTTTAAACGGTAGACCGACTAATTCCGGAATTTTGCTACCAATTTCGAATAATTAGCGACTGATTAGTCATGTAATTAGATTTTCAGGTCGCGATGGTGGCTGTGCCAAGATGAGCCATACACTTTAGATCTCTGGTCATCGGGCCACCTTTTGAGGTCTGCCAGCGATGACATATTCTGTGCATTCCATAAAGTTATTTGTTTATTTGCATTTGAAATATTGTTTCAGTCAACCTGGCTGTATTGCGGTGGGTATAAAAACTTGATCAATCTTTTGTTGAACCGTTTGCGTGTATATCAATAAAATAGGTATAGGTAAATGAAATAAAAGACAAAACTCCTGAAAAGAAAAAGTTTATTATTAATATTTTTTTCGTTCTCATGTTATCGAGTAATTTTTTTCGATTTCGTATTCTTTTTTTCTTTTTTTTTTAACGGAATAATTACATTTTAGTAATCTGTACAAATGATGAGAGATCTTTACTAGTAATTACAATAATAGCTAAGTAAATTTATTGAAATAAATTCTTTAATAAAAACAATTAAAACAATCGATAGATACTTTGTCCGGTAGGAAAGATGGTGGGTTAGATATTAAGCTCAATAACTCTTACAATAACAGGAAAATAATTATTAATATACAATTACCCTAAACTATTAGATATATTTACCGCTCTTGTTATAGAACAGGAAGTTTGAAATAACGAAGCATGCACATTTTTAATTAATAATTTAGTTTTACAGTATTGTCAACATTATAATGAAAAATAAATATAAATTCATCCCATTTAAGAATACTTTTGAAATATGTAATATTTTTAGATTTATATATTTACACAAATCATTACCTGGTTTAACACATATTATAATAGCCACTCAAACGTCAGGAGACACGTAAGTGTCCAAAAAGTTTTTGTCATCTTACGTCCAGGTACACTAGTGTCGTCTATAGGCAGTGATACAAATCAGATCTATGTTAATGATTATGAAATGTAGTTTCAAATATACGGCAAACAGAAACTAATAATTATGCACATATTATTTAAGACCATCAAAGAAATATTCAAAAGAAAGTTTGACCGTATGAGTATTCGTCTGTCCAATTTTTTCATGCAGACTTTACACAAATAACTGCTAAACACAGCACTCATACCGTCTCTCATGTACAAGCAACGCTACTTCAAATCCTATACTTATAACTGAAGTATATAATAATCCGATATAAAAGTGGGCTTAGATATGCGACTCTAATGTACATTATAAAAAAAATAATGTTAAAAATATACATCCATTATTTATACACACAAAAGTTTATACCAGTTTGAAATAGTTCCTATGGAAATGAATGGGATGATAATTATATCAATAAAGTTACTAAACTGTCAAAACGTATAGTGGTTTGTATGCAAAGTTATGACGTCAGGTTTTAAGAGTCAAATAGCGTATTTATTTGGTTTAAATTCAGTTTTACAATTGCCTAATTTACAATGATGGTGACATTAAACCAATGTGATTCTATAAACTTTGGGCTTTACTTTTATTAATATTTAAATGTGATAGAAGTATTATAAGCTTTTTTATTAATATAACAACTAATAGGTGGTCAATGGTGATCAACTTGGCGTCAAAAAGTATGAAATAAAATTTTCACGTTTGATTTTTATAGAAAATTACCTAAAGAAATTAGTTGGTTACACTAAATTTCTTTGACACTGATCTATTGAGATATGAGCTGTTCTGACTGCCAAAGTATTTTCTGTTTTAGATACTTTTGATAAGCATCACTGTATGACAGTACTTAATGTCTAGGATGAAGTTGGAATTCAGAATTCACATTGGTATTTGATCGGTTAAACTTACAATAAAAAGGAGAGTGCCAGAACAACTACGACTTTATTTTTTTTTATAAATATTTTGCTGATATGAATTGGTATTATTTTATCTTTATTAAAGCCAAGTTTGCAAATCCACCAAATTATGCATATATGTAATTTGAAACGATAATCAATAATTCTTTTGCCAAATTTTATCTACCAGTAATAAACTTTTTTCAATGTGTATTAAGCTTAAATTAATCTATGCTATTTAACCTAATACTAGAGTAACTCGTTATTATAGCATGCTAATATAACGAAGATTTGCATGTTATAATAACAATGTTGCCCTATATAACCCCGGCTTAATATAAAGCGATGTGTTGCAAGGTGAATATATAACTTAACAGTGTTTAACTAAATTTTTTTTTTTGTTGAAAATAATATTAAATAATATTTCTTTATTTGGTGAGGCAAAACAATAGAACCTATTTGGAAAGTACATTAAATAATAAAGGTATTTATTAAAAACCACTTCAAAATACATCATATACATCATTTAATCTGAAGAATGTTTATTGATGGACATTGACTTCCTTATTAGCATGTTCAACTTAAACAATTCTGAGACCCATATTATTGGGTTGCAATTAATATTAAAGTTTTCTTTTTATTTATACGATTAATAAAGAAAACTGTTTTATTATTATTAGTCCTATTAGCAACGTTATTTTAGTTTGTTGATAAGGCTTCAACAAAGACTAATCCGAAGCGATATACATCAATTTACCGCTGTCTTCATTAAGACTTTGATCTCTTCAAGGTCTGATGCTAATAATAAGGAATATACATAAATACTTTCCTACTAGAGCCAATTGTTTTGTATCACTAGTTTAATACGCGAAGTGACTGATATTTTATTTGAAAAATGTGCTTTCAATAGAAGCAGATGTTGAACGAAATAATTTTATTTTATTACAAAAGTTAGGTGTAACATATTAAAAAAACCTCCACATTGCCATATAATTCCGATATAATGTTATTTTTGGCATTAATATAACAGTTACATATTGACAAATGTTTTAGAAGCGGCAAAAAGAGGAACTAATAACTCTTAACATCCGCGAAGAAAGTGGCGCCGTTACAACCACAATTTGGCCGTGTTATATTTACTTTTCGTGCCTAAATTTTTATTTCAAAAGAATATATTATATCTCTATTCTCGGTGGTCCACGTCTCTACTTATAATTGTATTTACAAAATATTTTACCAGAGCCGTGTTTTTAACATTCCAAATAATAAATTATAACCCATTTTAAATATTTGCTTTTCAACATTTTGGCTATACGCATGCGCGTCGTTCGAATTCTCTCTTTTCATACATACTTTCTCTGTCGTGAATGCCACACGTATGCACGCATGTAAGCTCTCGCATGCGAGTCAAGCACGCATGCAAGTATACACCACATCCGTGCCTTATAAGAAAAAAAGATAACTTAAAAGACGTAATTTTACTTTTATAGTTACTGCTTAATTATAACTATTTTTTATTTATATGCTTAATTATAACTATTTTTTTTATATAGATTATGAACATGGCTGTGTTTTAGTGTAGCACAAACAATAGTGGAAAAACAACAAATCGTTGCTTGATTGTGAATGATAAATCGGAAACGCCTGAAGGACTGGGATACCGCCAGTCGAGAAACCAATAATTGTATGTACTAGAAACAATTTAAACAAAAAGAAAATGTAGACCTTAAAATTTTGTGCTAGCTTTTGGAATTAAGAGGTTTTACGAGTCATGAGTGGCAACGACACAATTTAGTGTCATATTTCGTGGTTTTTAATTTTTATCATTTAATCGGAGCTATATTATAAAATATGTTCTGTACAAATGATAGAATTAGGTGAAAGCTGATTAAAAACTAAGTAACCACAATGCTTACAGTTATTTGACTATGAAAATAACGCAACTTAAGTTTCAAATATATTATTTGCATATATAGCCTGACCAGAAAAAAAACCTTTGCCATATTGCGGAAAACTATTAAAACTAATTTCTATACTGGCAACAGTCTATACGATATGTCATTATTGTCAACTGTCAGTGTGTTGTCGATTGTGTGTTTGGTGTATTTCGTTGATAATGTTAGTTATTTGTAAACTATTAAAAGCCAGTTATAGAAAAGTAATTTGCAATATACATATTTACTTGTCGGCAAGAAAGTCTAAAGGAATGTAATCTATCTCTCTAAATATCATCACGGATCTTGTTGTTAACATGACTAATAATCATATAGTTAGTGCGATATGAATTAACTGATTTGTATTTGTAACTATCAATGAATATAAGTTGTTTTTTTTTTCAGGTATATCCCGATCGGCCGTAAAGAAGTCATACAAGTGACAATGAGTCTTGAGATATCTGACATTGAACTATTACCATCTGACCACGAAGATCATGCAATATCATAAGAATCTGTTGAATATTTAGAAGATCATGAAATATCATATGAATCTCTTGAATATTTAGAAGATTATGAAATATCATATGAATCTCTTGAATATTTAGAAGATCATGAAATATCATATGAATCTCTTGAATATTTAGAAGATCATGAAATATCATATGAATCTGTTGAATATTTAGATCATGAAATATCATATGAATCTGTTGAATATTTAGAAGATCATGAAATATCATATGAATCTCTTGAATATTTAGAAGATCATGAAATATCATATGAATTTCTTGAATATTTAGAAGATCATGAAATATCATATGAATCTCTTGAATATTTAGAAGATCATGAAATATCATATGAATCTCTTGAATATTTAGAAGATCATGAAATATCATATGAATCTGTAGAATATTTAGATCATGAAATATCATATGAATCTGTTAAATATTTAGAAGATCATGAAATATCATATGAATCTGTTGAATATTTAGAAGATCATGAAATATCATATGAATCTCTTAAATATTTAGAAGATCATGAAATATCATATGAATCTGTTGAATATTTAGAAGATCATGAAATATCATATGAATCTCTTGAATATTTAGAAGATCATGAAATATCATATGAATCTGTTGAATATTTAGATCATGAAATATCATATGAATCTGTTGAATATTTAGAAGATCATGAAATATCATATGAATCTCTTGAATATTTAGAAGATCATGAAATATCATATGAATCTCTTGAATATTTAGAAGATCATGAAATATCATATGAATCTCTTGAATATTTAGAAGATCATGAAATATCATATGAATCTCTTGAATATTTAGAAGATCATGAAATATCATATGGATCTGTTGAATATTTAGAAGATCATGAAATATCATATGAATCTCTTGAATAATTAGAAGACTATGAAATATCATATGAATCTGTTGAATATTTAGATTATAAGTTTGTTGTGATAAAAAAATGACATTATAAATTTGTGTTTTGTTAACCCGACTTTAGTTTCACTTTGGAAGTTTATTTCGCAATACTTTATTATTTATATAATTGCAATTTAAATCTCTTGTAAATTAAACTTTTATCTGTAATAATCTATCTTCTTCTTCTTCTTAATGTGCCTCTTCGTTATTGAAGATTGCGAGATGGAACTGACGTTTTAACGGTGCCGGTGGTAATTCAAGTCCACTCCCGGATGTTATTACTTATTTATTATAATCTATATTATAATAAAATATTGGTACACTGACTAATTCGCATGTGTATTAAGTACTATACTTAATGTTGCCATAATTATAGTTCATTTAGCGCCCTCAGAGCAGAGTTTTATTTTTCTGGTCAGGTTTTAAATAGAACTGTAAACGCAATGATTTCTTACTCTTTATACAGCTTTGACCTAATTCTAGCTTCTGTACAAAACATATTTTTAAAATATAGCTCCGATCAAATGATAAAAATTTAAAACCACGAAATATGACAATATATTGCGACGTTGTCACTCATGACGCGTAAACGCTCATAATAAAGAATTACTGATTACTAATATTAAAAATGCGAAAGTTTGTATGTGAGTGTGGTTGTAACCACTCAGCGCCTAAACAGCTGAACCGATTTTGATGAAAATGGTATGTAGATAGATTCGGTGCCGGAGGGCACATAGGCTACTTTTATTCCGAAAATCGGTCTGATTCGCGATACGCGCGGGCGAAATACTGGGGCACAGCTAGTTTTATATAATTTTAAACAGTAACTATTAATGTAAATATCTGTAGCTTTATTTAGATATAAGTCTTTTAATGCAATTCTTATCATCCATCTGGGAAAACACGAGAATTGCCTTAAAAAGACTTTAACGTAAACACGCATTTGAAAATGGGGCAAAATTGAAACTTGTGGAACTAAACTAATGAAATGATAATAACGGGTGGCGCAAAAGTAAAGACCCTATTTGGTTCAGCTATAACATTTTTTCTAAATTAGAAAACTAGATTTAGATTTTTTTAAATGTATATTTGTGCCATTAAATTTCGTACCATTAGGATTTAAAGATGATGTCTTTTAAATGGTGACCTCCAGAGTTGATACACATTTGAGCCCTATTTATGAGATTTTCCTTCAAAATTGGTTATGAGTGACGAAGCGCATTTCCATCTCTCAGGGCATGTCAATAAGCAGAATACTCGGTTCTGGGGCACTGATAATCCGCGCATTATTCAAGAAACACCTCTACACCCACTAAAAGTTACTGTATGGTGTGGCATCTGTGTTGACAGAGTGATCGGACCCTATTTTTTCGAAGACGCTGGAGGCAATGCGATTACTGTCACTGGAGAACGCTACAGAACCATGTTACGTGAGTTTTTGATACCCAGTTTGGACGAATTGGGGCTGGAGCACATCTGGTTTCAACAAGACGGCGCTACGGCACACACAGCGCGCGACACTATGGACTTAGTGAGGGACGCTTTTCCAGGCCGAGTTATCTCTCGTTTTGGCGATTTGCCTTGGCCTGCAAGATCACCCGATCTGACCAGTCCAGACTTCTTTCTTTGGGGTTTTTTGAAATCTGGGGTGTATGTGAACAAGCCACAGACTCTCGCAGCTCTAAAAGAAAACATTCGTCAAGAAATAACGAACATATCGCAGGAAGTGTTACGGCAAGTTATGCAAAATGTCATAAATAGGGCTCAAATGTGTATCAACTCTGGAGGTCACCATTTAAAAGACATCATCTTTAAATCCTAATGGTACGAAATTTAATGGCACAAATATACATTTAAAAAAATCTAAATCTAGTTTTCTAATTTAGAAAAAATGTTATAGCTGAACCAAATAGGGTCTTTACTTTTGCGCCACCCAGTATTATCACAAAGTTATATATCATTAACATAACGCTTCGACTAAAATAATAAATACGACTTGACCTTAACGTGCTACCCTTTTACAGTGAAATCTAATAGTGTTACTATACCAATCGATCGATTGATCAACGTCGATGGAAGTTGATCGACTGGTCTAGTAGATTTAATTGATCGACGGATACCAATCGATCGATTGCCGGTCGATGGCATCAGTCGACGTTGATAGTTTAATCGGGTCGGGTGAAGGCGTCGACTAATTCATTCATACTTTTGTCGCTAAATTAAAGCCTGCAACTTTTTACCAGCGCATGTTCCCATCTAATTTTGATCCTGGGTCTTTTAAGCGGGGCGTCATGGTAAACCTTTCTTTTTTTAGAACTATATTGGGGTGAACTTTTTACATAAAACCCCTGCCAAACAAATATAAAACTGGTCGTAATATAGGTGACTATGGGTCGAAAAGGTTTGATATATGATGTGAAAAAGCTCAGATATCTAACATCCATTATTTGAAGCACGCTGAAACACTATTTTAACGTTTGATGATAATTTGCCGAATGTATTTACTTTAAATAAACAGATTGTTCATTGGAATGCAAGTAAAAATGCGTGAAATAGCATCTCACTAAGCCGCCATAGTGGAGCCACCATACCATTAGTTTGGATTTTGGATTGGTGTCCACCACTTCTGGATTCCACTGACTGTTTACCATCAGGCAGAGTGGAGTCACTTTGGTAGGCTATAAAAAAAGTAATTCAAAGTAGTATATATCTACTCATAAATATGTATAATGTTAAAACGTTCAAACAAAATAGGGACCTACGACGAATTTTAGCGAGTATGTAAGTAAAAGAATGGCAAAAATGGATTGATGATGTATTGCTCTGATATTTAATCGATACTCAATGAAGCCTAGCTTTACTTCGCTTTTATTGAGATTAGACCAGTCTATTTACTATTTAAGTCGAAGTCAAACTTATCTAATATAAATAAAGTATATTTTTTTATAAAAATCGGCGTTGTTATATCATACATACTGTCTACTAAGCAAACAGTTTTCTTTTAGCCTTTTTGTAAGCAGTCCGCCATCATAATCCTACTTATATTATAAATGCGAAAGTTTGTGTGTGTGTGTTTGTTACCACTCAGCGCCTAAACGGGTGGACCGATTTAGATGAAAATTAATAAGTAGATGGATTCGGTGCCGGAGACGGGCGAAAATTGGTCTGGTTCCCGAGGGATACAAAACATACTTAAAGCGCGTACAAAACCGTGGGGAGCAGCTAGTCAGATAAAGTAATATGTTGTAACACCAAGAAATTGTCAAAAATGATGACAACGATAACCACAAATTGTGTTTCAGTAGAGGTCACCCATCCTCAAAATAACCGAAATAAGTGCACTTAACTATCAAAACTTTGTAGATTTACATTTTACATACATTACAAACGTCAAAAAGCATGAAATTTTGAATGTAAGATTTTTTTTTATTTGTTTGCTTAGTAGACTTAAATCATTCCTTTCATTCATTCATTCACTCTAAATACTTACCTATGTCATTCTATGCAAATTAATTGCAGAATTTTTGCACACGATTTTCATTAGTTATATTAGTTAGGTACTACTAATGTTGCCAGGTTTAAAACCCGGAATCCACGCGATTTCTTATATGATATTAGGTGCAATAACTAGTGTTGCTAGGTTTTTGCTAGAATTTTGTTTAATTTTTTTTGTAGTTTTAGTCTTAATGACGACTGTTTTTAAATTAAAAGGTAATTATGCGTTTGATTATTTTTGCGGGTACGTATAAAAATTATATTAAGAAAAATATACTACCTACCAAGGGCATGTTTTTCTATTTTACTAATGATAAGTGAAACTTTATCATCCAAATGTAAATTTACTTTTGTAATAACCTCTCTTACTACTGATAATATAGAGTCTGTCCTGGCATCCACTAGGAGCAATCTGTTTGTAATCATTTTAATCAACTTGATTAATGTATAGACATTTAAAAATATACGTAACCCCGCAAAACCAAAACAACAAACACCAAATGTCTTTAATATTTGACTGATACAAAATCGGCCTTTTGTTTACGCAAAATTGCAATAATAATAAGATAATAAACCTATACAGAGATGTAGCCAGGGTAAGCACACAGAGCGTAATCTTTCAAAGAGATTATGTAGGTACTCCCTAGGCACCAAACCCAAGCTACAACAGTATTTACCGACAAATTTCTATTTTTTATTATTTTACATAACTACAGCTTTAAGCACATTACTAACTTTACAGTTACACACGGGACATCTCTTAGCTTTAGCCCACACTTTAACAGCGCACTTATAACAACAACATATATGCGCTATCCGTCCGTGAACGAAAACACCGGACTTGGGCTCCGAAATACATATCACACATAAATCTTTAGAATCCATTTTCTCCATTAACGAATTAGCTATGACTTTTTTAGTTATTTTAATATCATCGTCTATAGTAATCGCCGGGTCGCTGATAGTTTTAACTAGAGGTCGTATTATCGGCGATTTAGTTTCGTCGGAACTTAAATCGGTGTCGGAATCCGTTCGGGATACGCGTTTGCGTTTCGCCTCACGGTCTGCGAAATCAGCGCGACGTTTCCTACATTTACTTACGAGTGTCGGTTCAGTTTTGGGGTTGGAGGTGCCTGCGCCGGGATTTTCGGCGTTCTCGGGGTTTTCCTGCGAGAATTGGCTCATAGGGGAGTCCACGCCCGAGTCCTGCGAGAAGGTTCGCGGAATTTCGTCCACTTTTGTTTCTCTGTTGCGTTTGCGTTTCGGCCTCGGAGGGAAGAAGTTTTTGCGAACCTGTAACAGTAGTGGGAAATAAATTAATGTTTGGAAAAGTCGATCGATATTTTTTGTACTGGGTTATTGCTGCCTTTTGCCACGAAAGGGGACCTTTCGATTGTCTATCACCATTCAAAAAACAATAACTGCTTACTAATCTAACAGGTGGTTTCACGTTAGTGTTCATGTTTAAAAGAGATAGACACAACCGGTTAGTCACGACTTGTTCGAATCACGACACTACTGTTTTTTAGTTATACATGCCTCTAATACGTGCTACTGTTGCCTTATTTTGCATTGGCAGAAGACATATTAAGGTGCCATTGTAAGTCATTTTAAATAGATCGTGATATTGTCATATAAGCTAGAGTAATGTGTAATTTTCGAAAATTAAAACGGTGACATACAACATCGTAACGAATCTAGAATACTTATTAACGAGCCGCAAATTTGATGATGGATGGTAACTGTCTTTGAGTAATTTTTGCCGCCATATTAAACGCATCTGCATGTTCAAAAAAATGTATGTGTATTTTTGATAGGATTGAAGGTGAGAAAACTGAAAGGGGAGAAATTGGGTCTGCAGCACTATCACTCACCGAACGAAACGCAGTAGTACGATACTATTCTTACGTCTATCTTCTATGTTGTGATGGGTAATCACCAGGGTAATAACCTACGAGTGGGTTAAAACCCAGTTATCACCCATTTTCACCCAGTTATAACCCATTTGAGCGGGTGAAAACTAATTCTGTTAAATTTTGACGAACGGCAACGGAAGGGCTATGGATGCGCGGAGGCAGGGCGACGTTGCAATAAATCACCAATTTAGAATATTTAAGGCAGAATCTGACACGAATTTGTCACTTGAGAGTAGTGCGTCTTCGTCTAAGATACACATTTATCGGAAAGTGGTAAAGAAAACCTACATTCTCTACTGGCCAAGGCTATTTATATATTAGACACACCTCTGTCAATTGTTAAACACCCCCTTTGGATAAACTTTTCAATCAACTACAGTCTTTTGGCCAAAACTTATACATATGTACCGGGATTTGAAAGAAGATTTACTATCGCAAACATGTTTTGCACTTAATATAAGATGGTTGGTGAAACTGCCGTAATGAAGGAATTATTTACATTTAGCTGCGCCCCACTCCGCGCCTAAAATGTGTTTTGTCTCCCTCAGGAACCAGACCGATTTTCGGGATGAAAAGTAGCCTTTGTCCGTCTCCAGTACCCAATCTATCTAAATACTATTTTTATCGACATTGGCGCTGTGTGGTAACAAATATACACACACACATACACACACGCTTTCGCATGGTATAATATTAATAGGAATAATTTCAAAAACCCTAAACGCCAGAAAATCGACACTTTTTAAGGAAATTTTAATGTTTTGTCGGAATATGGTTCAAACAAGCTTGCGACGATTTTTGGAGACAATGCAAATAACGTACAAAGCGCTTTTCGACTAATAATGAGGTATATCCAAATGTAAATTGCTTTAATTTTGCGGCACATACTTTCCATTTGCTATGCAAAGACATAATTAAAATCGAAGTGATTTATGCTTGAAAGAAAATGAACACAACTTTATTAAAACCAAAGAAGATAAGTTTTAACATCTTAACTTGCGAAAATTGCAAAGGAAAATAACACTGGTAAAAGCTTAAAGTTACCGTGCGATACACGAAGGGCAGTAGTTACGTAAGTTTTAAAAGCGTAGTTAACACAAAGGTTGCCTTAAAGACTTTGGCAGTGCATGAAAATGCCACATTTATTACCTGCAGAGGAAAAATCGGCACTTCTAGGTCACAGTTTTTTGAGAGATGGTGCGACAATGCAAATTATTTCTTAAACCGATAACTGACGCAATATTTGGATTAGAAACAAATGAAAATAGTATTCATGACACTTAAAAACATGAAACCCATATTACTGATTATTTTACCAGATTTAACTTTAATGGAAAATAATCAAAAAGAACAACTTATGAGAAATATTGCTGAGAGAATTAAAATGTGTTTAAAAACCATTCACTTGGCGGCATATTTATTAGACCCTACAGTTCAAGGAAGTGAACTTGACAAAGATCAGAAGGTCGACGCCATAGAATTCATTTATAAAGTAGGCAAAAGTATGGGAGTAAGCGTTATGACCAACTTAGCAAGATATCGGACAAGGTAGGTTTTTGGAGTCGTAGATTTCTGTGGGCAAATATAAACGATATATGTACAACAACACGGTGGAATGGTATTTGTGGTTCCACTGCATTAAGCAAAATCGCGATCCGAATTTTAACTGCATCTTGCACATCTGCTGCTGTGGAGCATTTTTTTTGTGCTCAAAGCAATGTCTACAGCATAAAAAGAAATATGCTCTCAACAGAAAGGGCAGCTAAACTGCCATTTATAACTTATAACTGGAATTTATTAAATAAATAAGACTACAAATCTATCTATAATTTTATAATCTAAACTCGAACTATAATTTTGAGGATTGTGATTCATCTAATTGAAATACCAAGATACCATGGCACTACATACTGCTTGTTTTGAACCATCCACATCGCGCGCAAATAATTTAAGATTTTTTGGCTACCTATCTAACTCAAGAGATTACGATGATTAAACTACCAAGATGTTTATATTTACTCATTTATTTTTGTAAATTATATAATAAATGACTTGATTTATACTTGATTTGTGTTTCGACTTTCATTTCATGTTCATTACTACTTCACTACCCTAAAATATATAATAATGTATTCATTTTCACCTACTATTCATTTTCACCCACCAAAATGGGTGATATAGGGTTAAAACCCAAAACACCCAGTTATAATCCAAATGGGTGGAATGGGTAATAACACATTACCCATCTCTACTTCTATGAGAGGGTAGTACTTTCGCGGTCGATCCGGCCTATTCTGTGGATCTACCACCGTTACAGTGTTTTTTGGTAAAACCCTACTCCGGCGGCGCCGGCGTCAAAAACTAATGGAAACTTGATAATTTCGAAGGGACGAGTGGGCAAAGGGTGCGAATATCAGGGGACCATTGTGTTCTGAGACCTTTACGAAAAATTTTCTATATGTTTATTTTGGATGTTTGTACAACTAACCTGGAAGCACTTCTGACAGTATCTATACAGTGGGTTGTTGTTCTCGGCGCGACATTGCGCGCAGTGCCAGTAGTCGTACAGGTCCATCTCGCTGTCGCTCTCGTACGTGTCCGTGCGCTCCGAGTCAGCGAACTGCAACTCGCCGTCATCACCCACAGACACCTCGATAACCTTCGTTGATATTATTTCGGTCTAAAATAAAACATAGTTTTTATATAATAGATTCATTTTATATTAGTCTACTAAAATGACTCAACAATAAAAAAGTGTGTAAATGTCTAATTTTTTACTGAAAATGGCAAATCATGTCTTATTCAGTATTTCTTAAGAAATATAAGAATCAGATTTATTTTATACAACTTAGATGGTTACTGTGATTGTGCACTAATATATTTTTAATAAAAAAAAATTAACTTTGGCATCGATATTGGTATTCATTTTCTCTCTCTCAATACGTCCCTGGTAAAGTACACCAGGGTCGTATTAAAAAAGGCTAAAGTATAAATATTTTTAACAGGGACGTATAAATAGAGGCGTATAAGTTCTACCTGGGACGTATTTAGCTATACTCACGTCGCTATTATCCGACGTGTCATCATTAACGGGCGGTTCGTCCTCTGGTTCTGTGACGGGCTCGTACTCCACGTCGCTGTCGCTTCCCACCGGCACTGCCTCGGTGTCGCTCGAGTCGCGAACATAATCTACAACACACACACCGTTACACTCTGCACTAATACCACCCGCGATACCTTGGCTTCATACGTCGGCATACTAAAATACAATTTTTTTTTCGGAAAAAGTTTTTCTTGGATTTTTTTTTCTGTCAAAATGTCTGTCATATTTTTATTGTCTGTGTGTATGTACTTTTTTGGTAGGCTGTTTCTTTTCACAGTTTTTGATCACCATTTTTTTTCTCTTTTATTCACTTTTTAAAGGTTCGATCAGATCTCTTTTTTTGTAAACATAATTGTTCTTTAAAATATGCTCTATTGTTTTTCACATTTTGTCCTTTTTTTTTTCAAAATGCCAATTTACATACATACAAAACTTATTCTAGTTACACACTGTATACATGCAGATATGGCTGTGATAAAGTCCTAAATATGATAAGGGAAATGTGATAATAGTGAAATACGACTTCTAAACAATTTTTTTTTTTGCCACTTATCATTATACTTAATTATGATGATAAAAAAATAAAAGTAACTACTAAAGATTGTTGGTGTGGAAATTTAAAAAAAAAGTGATGGCATCTTTAGGCATTTACTGAAATTTACCCAGTCTATTTTGTTAGTTTATCTCCCATAAATAAAAAAAGGGGAAGTCTATTCATATACTTATTAATTTTACTGCTTATAAGGTAAAACAAAAAATGTTGATCAAGCTTTCAAAATTTTATTTATTAAATATGTACTCAGATAAATAATAGTTTCATTATTATTTATTTATTCAATACTAAAATAAAGAATATTTGTGCAAAATAATCATGCCAAAATAAATGCAACTTTACATCAAAAATGCACTTGTCTTGCAAAACTGCATTGTCATATCTGTACAAAGAAACAAAAGCTATATTTACATGAGGAGAATTTACACAGTAGACACGTTCAAACACGACCGTGTTCACTGTGAATGCATTCTAGGAAAACATTACTAATATTTCTTTAGTCACGACGTAATTAAAAAAACAACAGCTCATTCAACGATACACGCAAAGCATACATTCGTATAAGGCGAAACGAAGTCCTTAAGTAGCAATGGGCAGAACACAGAACTGACGGCCGTCGGGGGCAGAAAAGTTCTGGCAAGCCCACGAACCGAAAAACTCCTTCCAAGAAGGACTAACGACCTCATAAAGGTAGCCAGGCAACCGATGGATAAAGGCTGCTCAAAATCAGTTAAAGTGGAGGTACTTGCAGGCCTATGTCCAGCAATGAACGTCTTTTGTTAAAAAGCCCTTATTTCACCTTTAAATATTAAGCTGTTTTTAATCTGGTCAAGACTTTATCAAAGCCATTAATACCAAATCAACTAAAACTAAATACACAATCAATGAACACATATTTCAAATGAGGGTAGTTAATAGCGTGCAATATTTTTCATTGTAACTCACCTTGCGCAAAATCAGACAAGCAATGTTTAACATATAGTAACCTCTGAAAGCGCCAAATGTAAATGTAGGTATGCGGCAAATTAAATAATTTTTGATTTACCTATCAGGAAGAAGGATAATGTTCTTTTTTTTCTAAACTTTCACGCAATAACGCTCAAAAACAGTTATTAATCAATAAACGATAAAAAATGAGTCGTTTTACTAAAAAATAAAGATTCATAACCTTCATTCGACCAAACCAATCAAGCAAATCAGATAAATGGGCTTCACAAGACTGATGTTCATTTTATCGCCAATTCACGATGATAAAAACATTGTCTGTTGCATTCTTAAAACTTTTCTTCCACCTTTCAAAGCTGGTTTTATTTTGTAGTTAGTCATTTCAAAGCTGTATTGAGAATGGTGATATAAATACGACACGTGAAAATAGAAGAAACGCAGCCCTTATTTGAAATATGTATGACATATTTTCTATACTAATACTAAACATTACTATCTAATATTATGTATATGAGATCATGAATGCAATCTACTGACTATACTATGTAAGAATCTACGCACTTGCTCGGCTTGCCGCGTATTGGTAAACTGATATAAAATCGTATCAAAAAAAATTTAATTGTATATCAGGACGAGCATGCGGCAAACCGCACTGCGACTAGCCGCTAGTGCGTATGATCACGTAGATAAGAATATTAATTTTCAAAAGTTTAACATAGATAGCAAATAAACGCCGCGCCGTATTTTAAAACTCTACGGCAAAATGTAGCTATCTGCATTAACCTTTAGAATGTTGCAGACATTATTTAAGTAACAAATAAATAAGTCATCATCTTAGTATTTCTAAATGCTGAATAATCATCATTATCATCAATGTCTTCGGGTCTTGGATCCTGACAACCTTTGGCTCCTGGGTAGACCATCAGGGGTACCGGTTCAAACGGATCTGACAATCACCAGTAATATAACATTAATATATTTATATTAATAGTTTTCGGCGTACGGAAAGTGGACGCCAAATATAATTTTGGGCTTATCTATCTACCGGCTTGTAAGATAAAATGTAGGTAAATAAAGGATAAATGGAAGATTAGGTTGATAATGGTAAGTGTTATGGGAGTGTTTTCTTAGCAGGTTGGGTACGGCTGTAATTTTAGAAGTGTCGTAATTCATTAAGGATAAACCTTTGCCTACTTCTCGTTCGCTTTGATTAACGAAGAATTTTAGTATCAAGTTACCAGTTAATGCTGCTACCAATGTTTACCTACTATAATTTTTACGTTAATTATATTTCTTGTATTCTAGCCAGAAGCAATGTAAAACCTTTTTGTTTTTATTTCATTCTTTTGATCTGGAAAACAATAAGTTGTATGCCGTTCTTAAAAGCTATTAATTTATACTGTGTACATTCCACAAAAGGTGTGAATTTTACTCCTTTTTTTGGATGCAATACTTCAAATGTAAAGTTAAGAATCACGCCTCGAACATAATCTTTTTCATTTGCCTTTCAGTTATTCTACTACTGCTTTGATAACAATTTTTTTTTACAACTACAGGGGAACAAGCTATATCGCAGGGAACTTTATGGATCACACAGTTTTGTTTCGTGTGAGAATGAACGCGACCGAGAAACTACGGATAAAAATAAACCTTGAAATCCTCAGCGCGCGACAACTGATTCTTTTATTGCATCTGACTACATACCGACAGATGATATGTAGGTACAAAATGACTTTGTAGGTGTAATACCTATACCTGAGCCGTTCATATGTCACTTGACTGTTCGTGTACCTGATGTGATGCAACCCACATGCCAAGCATCTGACTCATCATGACACCATAAATTCTTGTTCAAACTTGTCGCAAATGGAAACATTTTGGCAGGAGTAGTATCAATGGATGCAAAAGAGTAGCCGATTATTTGAATTCTTCCGAAAATGCACGTATTTTCGGGTTTTTGCCACAATTTTAGATATCAATAAACTTCAATAGGTACTGGCTGCACTTTCAACCGTTGCATCCGTTTTAAGTCCGAAAAAAATTACTATTCATGAACCCGAAATCTGAAACTGACCGTTCTATCCGAAAATAAAACCTCGTGAGCTTCCGATGACGTTTAAAACACTTCGTTTCAGTGTTTCGGGGACGTAAAATTTAGAACTGGACATTTATAAAAGTTGGTTTGTTTGTTCATTTTTCACGTCAAAACGTGATAATTAGAGTCTCGACTGTGTAACGTCATCGGTGTAATTACTTATCCTACCTAATACTAATGATGACATTAGAGCTAGGTATTCGAAAAATGTCATCATCATATTGGGTGTTGTTTTTCTCTATTGTTAAAATGCTTTAAATAAATTTATCAGATAATGTGATTAACATAAATTATACATTCGGCGTGCAAAAAATATACAATTGGTTGTTCTATTTTTCATAAGATATTTGTTATTGTTTTGTTTTTATTATAGGTACTTTCCACAATGGAATGCAAGCCCTCTTTAGCGCGTTAATTAGCGGGCTCAACGTACACCTCAATTCAAATTCAATAACAACTTATCAAAAACAAATGAAATCGACGTATGTGATTCCATGAGTTAATTCAAGAAATGTTTAGACCAATACATTTAATTGTTCAATCAATAACTGTAATTTTGACATGTTTATTTGGTCTTTTATATTGTGTTAAATTATATGTTTATGTACGTATGTATTATACAGATTGCTACTGTTTAAATTGTCCCTTTGCTTTGTTTAAATTTGTTTAATTTTCATTATTGTATAACATATTAGGTACTTAACTTAGTTCTAAATATTTTTTAAATGCATGCTGTGGTCTCCTATAATTGAAGAAGTACACATGAAAAATCCTTTTGTGAAATAAACCGTGTAAATTGTAGTGTATATTTGTTGGAGATCCTGAATAAATAAAAAAAAACTCAATTTGGGATTTTTTTTATGAATCATACAAAGTTTTGTCCCGTGTGGTAATTGAACCTCTCGCATCAGTCGCACGAATTCTCTCTACCACCGAGGAAAAGAATGAAGGAAAGTTCAGTTATGTATTATTATTATTTATTCATGTTACAAGCTACAGGTAGGTACCTATATCAGTATTATTTAATAAATTTATGATCGATTGGTTGCTATTTTTAACGACATGGTATGAGACTAATACACAGCCGCAGACAGACACAAATTATAATTTTGTTTATTTTTACATGACGAACGGTGTACAAATTTATATTACTTACTTAGATTTTTCTTTCTTTCTTTGCCGTGCTAAGGAACAAGCTCTGTACTGTAGAGACTTTTATATAAGCATACAATTACAGTGCACAAAGCACTTCCAGATTGGGAGATATTATAGTCACAAAAAAATTTTTGTGTAGTCATTGAACTATCAACATCAGCATTATTTTTTATGTTATAAAATTAACAATATCACGTTTCACAAAAGTAAAGTTTTTTTTGTTAATACACATTAAGAAAAAAAAAGTAAATCATCAACAAAAAAAATTATTTGATGTCTGCCATCAAATAATTTTTTCCAGCTATGTGTATCTCAGGTAACAGGAGATGGGTCAGTTGTCATTTACCGGGAACGATTTCTCGGCGGGAAAACCCAACATCACTTTACCCGAACTGAAAATCATGAACGAGGTGTGTGGCATTTCGTACATAATACCACTTGATCATTGAGATAGTAATAAAAAAAAATATTAAATTAAGTTCTTGTGCAAAAAGTTTTAAGTCTAAATTATAATTTAATTAAAAAAATACCTACCTATTAAGAAAATTGCATTTAAAATTCATAAGCAATACAAAATCCTTCCAGTGCTAACGACCGTTTCGCGTCGGTACATGCAGTTCTAAAATCGGATACGATCAAAATTGTCTTTGCAAAAACTTAGTGTTTTTGAACTCTGAATTACTAAGACTAGACGCAAGTTCAGACATGTTCTTGCATGAGTAACACGAGTGTTAGAAAGGGCGGTCTTTGTATATTCCGGATATAAACATAGGGGAAGACCCCAAACATAAAGGATTATAAATAGAATACAGGATGTTTAGTCGGCATAGAATAATATGTCACGAGTTTTTTTTCGTTTTGAAATTATCAGAAAATATCTAGTTAGCTTAGCATACTCATCAGATAGGTAAATTTAGTTTTTATTGATTAAAATACTTACATAATATACGTATATGTAACAAAAGAAAAGATGCATTGCGTACTACACAAATTGATAACACCAACTAAAAGCACATAGGAACACATATTATAATTATAAAGATTAATGGTAGTAAGTTTCTAATATTTTTCATAAAAAATAGGTACTTTTTATATAAAATATGTCATAGTAAATAAAAATAATAAGTATAAAATAAGTAGGTATAGTTATATTATAAAGTAGAGGCCCGCCCCGACTGGACTCTGTCGCAGACTTCGCTCTTTGCTGATGTCTCCGTCCCATGTTTATAAGATTAGATAGTGAATTGGATGTTTAGTCATTAAGAGAATTAGTGACATTAGCACCCATTTAAGATATATAAATGATACACATAAATATACCAAATTCAATAATGCCGAATTAAAAAGTATTCTATTTAAATTAGTTTCAAAGTCTGACTAACTATGCCAATATCAAATGTTAACTGTGCGTGTAAACTTAAATGAATTATTAATTTAATTGTTAGTAAACTTATTGCCCCATAATTAAGCGAATGCATTCGTTTCATCGTAGATGTTGAGGCTTCAACCTTAGAGGACTTAAAAGATCGTAAACTAAAGGCCGCGTACTGTGGTGGATGTGTGAAAGCAAGGTACCTATTTAGCTAACTCTACCAGAATACTGTCAAGTTTATATTGTGAAAAACGTGTGACTTTGCAGAACTTTATACTTATGTCTATTTTATAAGTTTGGCACACTGTCATACAGTAGACCGCCAATTAACTAACTAGCAGAAAAACTTGTAATGACTGCGTCGTAAAATTTTATTAGTTTAGCATATTAAACATAGGTAGGTAACAAATAATATTAAAATTTCGTGATGTTTGCGATATCCGACAATGCAAAAGTTTAAAAATTTCTTGAAAGGGCAATGTCATTTCGGTGTTGCCAACTTTTTTTCTGACATTGAATAACATTTTAGCCCGGCAACATCTATTTGCTTATTTAATTAATAAAATCAGTTTTAATTTCATAAAAATGTGTGTCAAATTCGCTACTTTTGCAAAATATTAACTTTTGATTTGACAAAATGAATGACTTAAAAAGAGATAAGCGAAGCGGTAGAATAATTCATGAATAAATTAGCCTAATTACATACAATGTTAATAATTATGTTTATAAATTTATATCATGCAACGCGAAAGTTTAAAAGTAAATAATGTTAATAATGTCCTCAATAGTGATAACGAGTGACAGATATTACTCGGTGACATGATTACTTTCCCAAAATAACACAAACACGTTGCAACAAGTCCATTTGATGGCGTGCTCAAACGATTTCGACAATCATCGTGGCGTGACGTGTTTCCCAAAATACGAGGCAAAATGCTGCAGACCGGAAATAATTGGTTTTGTGGTAAATTTATCAAACTGCTTTTGTGTATGAGACAAAGCTCTGAACTTATTAAGTGATACCTATTAAACCATCAGTTGTTTATGAATTAGCAAACGTCTACATTGTTTGATGGTGAAGAGTCACTAAAAATGAGAATGGAGCGGCAGCCACCGCCAGTCATGCTGGCGAAAGGTGATTCTATTAAATTAGCAAAACAAAGGTTTCTTGCTAGGCTTTTTGTTAGATAAACCCTCAGCCGCATCTCCTGCAGAACTGAGTATAAACCCTTGGCTGATTTGTTTAGACGAAAGGCGACTTTGACCAAATGCGACTTGGACTACATACGGGTAATGCGTTTGGACGAAATGCGACTTGGACTACATACGGGTAATGCGTTTGTTCGAAATGCGACTTGGACTTCATACGGGTAAATGCGTTTGGACGAAATGCGACTTGGACTACATACGGGTAATGCGTTTGGACGAAATGCGACTTGGACTACATACGGGTAATGCGTTTAGACGAAATGCGACTTGGACTACATACGGGTAATGCGTTTGGACGAAATGCGACTTGGACTACATACGGGTAATGCGTTTGGACGAAATGCGACTTGGACATGCTACGAATCCCATCAATGGTATCTTGCACTAATGTAATGTGATTAGAGAAACAAATAATGTATATTCTATACTATAATATAAAGCGAACGCGCTAATTAATCTAAGGAACTACCAGTTGAATTTGAATAATTATTTTTGCGTAGTTCTCGAGGAAGGTTGACGCTACTGGCGACGGGAGCAGAGCAGTAAGCAAGGTGCAAGCAAGCAGGTGAAACCGCGCCGCAGGAAGCTAGTTAATTAAATACGCAGGCAGTACAGCTGGCATTAACTACAGTATCGTTGCTGTAGATACCAATTGTACCAAATCTTATCATTGAAATTATCTGTGTTGTAATTATGATATTATATCAGTATGAGAAAATATAAATGTTGATAAAATCAATAATATTATAAATCCTATTAATATTATAAATGCGAAAGTTTGTATGTGTGTATGTGTGTTTGTTACCACTCAGAGCCTAAACGGCTGAACAGATTGCGATGAAAATTGGTATGTACATAGATTCGGTGCCGGAGACGAATATAGGCTACTTTTTATCCCGAAAATCGGTCTGGTTCCCGAGGGATACAACAAACCATATTTTACACGCGGGTGAAATCGCGCCGCGGATAGTTAGATATTTTCTAAAGAAACAAATACTACTCATGCTTTTTGAATATTTTTTAACATTATAAGTTTTTTTTTAAGTTGCATAAAATTTTTATATAAATCATACATATGCAATCCCACACCTGTTCACCTTTAACAGGGTAGGCAGACACTATAGAACACCTTTTGAAATTGAATTTAATGATACCTTGTGATTGTAAGATAAAGGCTATTACTTATTTTATTTTTTTATTAGTCTACTTAAAATTACTTCATTCTCCTTGATGGCAAGTAATCAGTGAAGTCCAGTACAGGAAGACACCAGTTGCTAGATTAAAAATAAACTGTATGCAGAGTATATACATAAATATAGTTAATAATTTCTTATGTATCTTTATATAGGTAAATCAATAAGTATAAAAACATGAAATATTTGGGCCTTCACAATACCTTAGTGTAAAGATCACAGATTTGCATTAATATAAGAAATCCACCAGCAATTGACAAAAACCTATATATTTTGAATGTATTGGATAATAACAAATTTGTTATACGCTGAAAATATATATTTATTCAATTTTTTTATATATTTGCGTTATATAACATTAATAATCAGAATGATATTAGATAATATTGAATTTACAATGTATATAGTAATGGCATGCACAAACAACACAAAAACTCAAGCCCACAAATGAATTACGATGTGATGAATGATTTATGGAGTATTATTATAAACTTACCGGTTTCTTTGCCTTGAATACTGAAAACTGTCTCTGTAGAGCAACGTCTTGTCCATGAATGATCTGTATAAAATAAAATAGCCTTTATTCCTCCAAAATAAAACCATGATTGCAATTACAAAAATGCAGAATAATAAATTGTCTCTGATTTCGAAATGCCTATTGGCAAAGGCCTCCTCTAATAAATGATCTGTAATGATTATTAATTATAAGCCATATTGATAACTATAAAAGTCAGTCCTATCATGTGCCGAGATAGACACACATGGGACAAAGTGGACCGGGTTTGGAGAATAAGCCCATGAATGTATTAAGTTTGTTAAGGTTTTTACTAATTTAAAAGCCAAGGCCAAAAAAAAAATGGTGTGAGGCTACTTAAGACATTAAGTATAACCATAATATTAATATTATAAATGGGAAAAGTTTGTGTGTGTGTGGGTGTTAACACTCAGTGCCAATATGACTGAACCAGTTTCGATAAAAAATTGGTATGTACATAGATTCGGTGCCGGAGACGGACATAAGCTACTTTTTATCCTGAAAATCAGTCTGGTTCCCGAGGGATACAACAAAACATATTTTATGCATTTTTTAGAAAACTTCAATATGTTTAGCAATACTCTTTCTTTTATTTAAATTATTATTTTTGCAAATGTATTATTTTTTTAAATGCTTAAGATTGAACTATGGAAACTGTGGAAAGTAATTTAGGCTGCTAGTCTCTATCCAAATAGCAAATAGAATCGTTCATTTTTACAAACAATCTAAGCATTCTTGTTTGTTTATACAATTTTTGCTTGATATCATGGGTCATGTAAAAATACAATACAACTAAGAAAAAAACAAACATTGCTGGCATTCTAAACTAATAAATGAGTAATGTGTGAAAAAAATTGCTTTTAAATCTAAACTAATATTACAAAGAAAACAGATCTTCTATGAGAGGGTAGTACTTCCCCGGACGATACGGCCCATTCATGCTGAGACCAGCGTGGATCTACTACCGTCAAAACTTAAGACTTAAGAGTCTTAAGAGACTTAAGCATCGACTTAAGAGTAGTAGTATCCTTACTACTGCGTTTCGTTCGGTAAGTGAGAGTGCCGGAGGCCCAATTTCCCCCCTTTCCTCTTTCCTCTCCTCCCTCATTTCCTTCCTCTAACCCCATTCCCAGCAACCATAGTGGAGGCCACCATACCAGCAGTTTAAGACGATAGCTTTTGGTATGGTGGCCACCACTTCTGGATTCCACTGACTGCTTACCATCAGGCGGGGTGGAGTCACTTTGGTAGGCTAATATATAATAATAATATAATAATATTATAATATTATTAATATATATATATATATAAAAAAAAAAAAAATCGAATATTTGTATATTTGTTTGTTTGTTCCCTTAACTCAAGATCTACATAACCAATTTAAAAAATTCTTTCACCTTTAGAAAGCTACAAACAGGATGGGTAACATATACTATGCTATATTTTATTATGTTTAACATATTTTTTTTAAAGTATATGGTAAGATGGTAAATTTATTCTTCTGAAAGTGAGATGTTAGTGTAAAAGAAATATGAGCTCTCAACTCTCCATCTGTGATACTACAGTTGTGCTTTTTGTTGTAAGACGAAATGAAACTTTTAATACTGAAGCAAAGCGATGGCGGACGCCTAGTTATAAAATAAACTCAAAAATGTATGCACTTGACTGTCAGATGTTTCAAATTTCCCGCCGAACTTGTAAACATATGTCGGATACCTATCACATGATATGCGAGCAAGTATTTTAATAACAAACAAAATAACCTTGAACGGATGAAGCCAGCATCTGCGAAACTACTTCTTAATCTGAACAAAACCGCATTCGTAAATATTTTAACTAGGAGATAAGATGACAAGAAGCACACACTCTATGTCCATTGATAACGATTAACGACACAAACTCATTTACGATTTACGCCACTACACATCTAAACACAACGCACCAACAACGCGATCATAACGTGGTATTAATATATCTCATCAAATCACAGTCCACTCTTTTGATTAAGTTGACCATAACATCACAAAACATAGGCCATAATTATCACAAAACTTACCTGAAGAAAATGTTGCTGTTGTGTTCATAATAGTAAAACCGTGGCGTCAATGTCGGCCGTTTGCCGATTTTCCTTTAGACTTCTAATCTATAGCTTGATGCTTGACATAACAAAAATCTAAGCCAGATGTACTGGCTGGCACACAATAATTTAACCAAGATTATCAAGATTTGTTAGTTTGGACTCGATGTGGTTAATGCAAACTGCAAAGTATAATTTATATGTACAACTACAATGTATAAAATTATTTTTATTACTTTGCTGGCTGCTGCTAGTGTTGCCAAGAATGATATTCTAGAACTGGTGTGATATCGTTACGTATTTTGAGTATTAAGTACAATATTAGTAACAGCTACAAAACATTAAATTTTTAGAAATTGAAAGTTGCTTATTTAAGTAAAATGCCGCATAAAAAAATGTATTAATTCGATTATTTTTGGTTAAAATGGTAAATATATAACAAAACAAAAGAGTGCTGATATTAACTTCCTTTTACAATACTACTTTATAATTTTTTTTTTTTTTAATGTGTGTTTATCGTATAAATTTGATTGATTTAGTTTTATGATCTCATAATGACTGATCGATGATATAATATATATTAAAAATATGATTTAATATAATGTTTGAAACATATTTATAAGTAAAGTATTTTTTGCTCAGTGAAAATGAAAATATATTTATTCATTTAGGTTAATTAAAATAAAACTTAAAAACATGTTAAATTACAAAATGTTTCAGTTTCACTAGTAGCTATAAAGTAACTATAAGTATTAGGCAGATATTAATTCTACATCTGACATTCAAATTCAGAATACGCAACACTATTAATATGTAGTGCTGCCAGCAGGAAAAATAACACAGTACCAAGCCACACTCAAGTACTCAAGCCACATCAGTCAATTGTTGTCACGTTATTTGTATAGTGTTGCCATGTCAATCCTAAATATGTCACTGATATTTTTATCAAGAAATCGAGAAAAATCTTAGAGCATTAAACCAACAGGAGTGGACACGCGCTCTATTTCCCTTGCGCAAAAGTCTGCCACTTTCGGCGGGGGACGGGGTAACGCGAGCAACGCACACTAATTACAATGTTAACTACTAATGCATTTTTAAATCGCGTCGTTATACACGCACACAATAAAATTATTACACACTAGCTTAAACTAAACACACACAATCACATTCACACACAGGGACATCTATCAGTTTACGCTTCCTTAGAGTAAAACAGTTAGAGCTTGACTCTGTCGATATTTAGTATCGATGTTTAGGATTTCATATAAGTACGCGAAAGATTTAATTATTTTCATGATTATTATGTTTGCTTATTAAAATGAGCATTATCTTATATTATATAGAACAGTTTTAGGTAATAATAATCTATTATAATTTTAAGGTTTTTTTTTTATTTAAGCACTTTGAAATAGATGAAAGTAAAGTAAATAGTTCATAAACATGAATTAACTAGAAGTAATTCTGTTAATTCATATTTATGTCAATATTACAGGAAGAATAAAACAGTGTTTCTAACTAGCACACTTTTTTGTAATTATTATCAAAAAAGCCCGTCATACGGTCGGGCTAAATTTATTTGTTAAACATTGTTCGACAAACAAATCTGGTTATGCGGTCGGGCTCTCCTACTATGTTTACTAATGTTTATTCAATACTTCCGATCCCTGATAGTACGGAACCCTTGGCGCGCGAGTCCTACTGGCATTTAGCCGTTTTTTTTTTGAAGTTATACTTTTTTGGCGCGATTGGGAAAAATGATGAGAGTGAATTTTTACGATGCGCGCGCACACCGACAGAAAAAAGCAACACCCTGAAGTTAGTTGCGAACCTTTTACACACTGAAGTTAGTTGCGGATCTTTGTGTGTCGTATCAGTACAAATAATCTGTGTGAATAAATAAAAAAATATATTGGCGTTTATATCAATTCAAATATTTATGTATGTATGCGTTGTATTATTATTTGGTATTTTTGGATTGTTATGCCAAAGAAGTATAACTTCTTACGTGCGTACATGGGTACCCACTCTTTTTTTTTATTTTACTACTGCGCACAAGGATAATAATAATAATAATAATATTTCAACAACTACACACAACGCCATCTAGACCTAAAGTAAGCATATTATATGCTTGTGTTATGGGTTCTAGAATGCGGATATACATACTTAAATACTTTTTTTTTTGTAAATACATACATATTATACATAGAAACACCCAGACCAATGCAAATAGACATGTTCATGCACACAAATATTTGCACTGAGCGGGAATCGAACCCGCGACCTCTGCGTGGCAGTCCATACACAGTACCACCGAACCACAGAGGCAGTCTGGATGTATGTTCAATAACCACCACCTGTTGAAATTTGTTCTAGTGTGGATTAAAGATTGTAATTAATTATTACGTGTCAATTTTACGTGTATTATTCCTAAGTATGTATGTATATTCAAACCAAATAATACTTTGAATTAATTGTCTGTTGCTATTAAATTTCGTTCCAACTAAGCAGAGCTTGTAATTGGAGGATTTTGTTCTGATTACATAGTAACAAGACACTGACATGAGAATGTATGAGTAGATTTTTATTAGAGAGATATTTTATCTGTTCAGATAACAAAAAAACAACAGAATATATTTCAGAAAGTCTTTATTTAAGTAGGTATAATAAAATACTGAAAAACTGTGCAATTTAAATCAACCTTATAAATCTAGTTTAACTAATCCTAGGTAATGCAATAAGAGGAGGTAGCGCACAGCGAGTTTACTTGCTAAAAACTGAGCTCTCCGCCGCTTGGGGGGTAGGGAGGAGGTAGCAGTGCTGGCAGCACAGAAGGCTTTGTCTTTTAAGCTGTTAGTCAGATACTTGTACGCTTAGGAACCCACTTATATGGTTCCTACAATATTGGACCCAAGCGACTCGAGGCGCTGCTTCTTTTGAAAATCTAAAACAAACAAACAAAAAAAATTAATACTGGAAAACCAATATCGATATTTGTGATTAAACTGTCTCATCTCTAATTATGCTAAAGTGTGACCAGTTTCTTAAAAATAAATACGCTTATTTTTGTAAGAAATGAGCAATTATCTTTCGGAATAAAGTGCACTAATCTTGTATATTTGGATTTATAATCTCATTTTACTTGTTCATTTAATATTATTTTGTGCATTACTTGGTAAAAAAAAATTAATTGTTTTAAAACTAATAAAATCAGATATTGTTAATGGTATGATTAATGACAATAAGTTTACAATTATGTTTTTTTTATTAATCTATACTCTACACTATTATGTAAAGCGGAAGTGTTTGTTTATTTGTTTGTTTGAACGCGCTAATCTCTGGAACTAACAATCGGATTTAAATAATTCCTTGTGCTTATGATAGCCCAGTTCTTGAGGAAGGCTATGTAACATCATGCTACTGGCATCGGAGCAGAGCAGTAAGCAAAGACACGGATAAAACCGCGCCGTGGGAAGCTAGTTTTGTATAATTTAAAAATCTTATTATAATAGTAATCGTGAATTTTGTCCATTTCGAAAATATAGGTTATTTTCTATTTATTATTTTTTGACAGATTTGGTTCAAGTAGGTAACTTAAAAAAAAATATTGTTTATTTGTGAATGTTAATTTGTTTACTGAATACCAATACATTGTAGTTTAGTATTTCACTCTTTAGCTTATTCCTTCAGTTTTTACTTAACAAAATGGCAGTTAGACGTTATTTGTTGCATGACATTATGTTTAGAGGACTGTTTAAAAGTTCAGTTTATTGTTTTTACTTCAGCTTTTGAGTTTTTTACACTATCAAAATTAATAATTTAATATCGATTCGCTTTATAGTTGCCCGTTACAATATCGGGGGTAACACAGGACACGTGAAATATAAACACGAACAAAATTATTAGGTACTTATTATTCTATTAATATTATAAATGCGAAAATTTGTGTCTGTGTGTGTGTTTTTTACCACTCAGCGCTTAAACGGCTGAACCGATTTTGATGAAAATTGGTATGTGGACAGAATCAGTGCCGTAGACGGATAAAGGCTACCTTTTTATCACAAAAACCAGTCTGGTTCCCGAGGGAGAAAAAACTCATTTTACGCGTGGGCGAAGCCGTGTGGCGCAGCTAGTTATTATAATATAAATCCTTACATATATTAGGTGTTTTAATTTTATTTTGCTCATTAATCCTTTCATGGACACTATTATATAATTAGTAGATGTTTTATTGTCATCAGCATCACGGTTAATAAACGTTTTTTGTCCAGAAAAGTGTTATAAATCTAAATGTTAATTTCAAAATGCAATATAGGAATAATGATTTCGCCCATGATGTATTGTTATTAGAACAGAGATTATTCTCGTGTAAAATCGCGCGTATAATACAAAAAATATCAATATTTAAAATTTCATTATATATAATTTATTATTTACTGGCAACTCTATCTTGTTTCTAGTTTCCTTTTCCATGTGGCATGGTGTCGGCGTAAGGTGAGTTTGTCAATCTTGTGAAATAAATTACGTTTTTCTGCGCAATTGTAGATTAAACTGACAAATAAACGTACGTATTACTAGTTTCGTTAATTAAACACAAAATACACTTATTATTCGTTCGGGTAAATAATAAATTTATGAAACATAACACGTGCATACTGGTGTCCTATCTGTTTGATGAAGTGGAGTTGTTGAAGATTCTGAAGAGTTGTGCAGCAGAGTTAATGTAGAATGTAATTTTGAATATCCTAACCACAGTTACGGGGAGATTTAATAACTGACACTGACCGAATAGTCAAAATCTTGTATCTGTAGAAGAGGTTAGTTTCTGTCAAAAAACTATTTGATCTTGAAAATTTTGTTGTAGTTGCCGAATAAGCAACCACAATGCCGCAGAACGAATACATTGAACGTCATCAAAAGCTTTACGGTAGAAGGCTTGACTATGAAGAGCGTAAACGTAAGCGCGAGGCGCGAGAGCCGCACAAACGTGCTGAGAAGGCGCGTAAACTGCGCGGTATCAAGGCGAAGATCTACAACAAGGAGCGCCGCAATGAAAAGATTCAGATGAAAAAGAAAATCAAAGCTCACGAGGAGAAAAATGTTAAACAAAATACTGAGAAGGTGGTTGAAGGAGCCCTGCCTGTGTACCTACTTGACCGAGATGTACAGTCCCGGGCTAAAGTATTATCCAACATGATCAAACAGAAACGCAAAGAAAAGGCTGGCAAATGGGATGTTCCAATACCAAAAGTCAGAGCACAGGCTGATGCTGAAGTGTTCAAAGTACTAAAAACTGGCAAAACCAAACGTAAGGCATGGAAGCGTATGGTAACTAAAGTAACTTATGTAGGAGAGAACTTTACACGTAAGCCACCAAAGTTTGAAAGATTCATCAGACCGATGGCATTACGTTTCAAGAAAGCTCATGTAACACATCCAGAATTGAAAGCTACCTTTTGTCTACCAATCATTGGTGTGAAGAAGAACCCTAGCTCACAGATGTACACCAGTCTAGGGGTCATTACGAAGGGTACAGTGTTAGAAGTAAACATTTCAGAACTTGGTCTGGTGACGCAGGCCGGTAAAGTTGTATGGGGTAAATATGCACAGGTTACAAACAATCCTGAAAATGATGGATGTATCAATGCTGTGCTTTTAGTTTAATTTTAATAATTTTGTCAAAACACCACCACAAACATTTTGTATAACATTGAAAAGAAAATGAAATTTGAATTTGACTGCAATCAGATTTGGTTTATACTATCTTATACCAATAAATACTGTGAAGCTTTAATAAATTTTATTTACTTACCCATTTCCTGATACATTATGCCTGTCTATCACAAACTAATGATTATGACCAGGCTGATGCATGTTTTATTCCAAGTAGGTATTATTAATTGTGAAATAGATGATTCAGTGATCATCTACCTAGTACCATGTACTTGCAGTACTTGGTTGATACAGGTACTTACATACATATTTTTATTTGTTTATTGATGTAATTTTATCTTGTAGGTACTACAAGTACTTAAGAATTTGAGTAGGTACCTGTTGTACTTATATCTTGTCTGTTAAGTAGGTGTAATGTTTGATTAAAACATGCTTACTCCTGCTTACATTGTAAGTGGCGTTTGTTTGCTATCTTTGTCAACATTATGAATTTTAATAATTGACCAGTGTTTCAGTATTTGGGCATTTAGACTTTGAATTTAGTTTTAGATGCAAGTTTAATCTTTATTTTTTTTAATTTTGTGGTAATTTCTTCACAAGTGAGTGACTTAACAATCAACTAGTCTAAATAGAAAAAAAAATCTACTTGTTTTATTTGCACCAATTTTCTTCCACGTGACTCTATTTTAATAATTTGTTGTATTCTCCAGGTAAGCCAAGATGCAGATTTTCGTAAAGACCCTAACGGGCAAGACCATCACTCTCGAGGTCGAGCCTTCGGACACCATCGAGAATGTGAAAGCCAAGATCCAAGATAAGGAGGGTATCCCCCCTGACCAGCAGAGGTAAGTTTACGTTGCGTAATTCTAGCATTTTGTTTACATCAAAAAGTTTGGAGAAAGTAAAAATAAACAGTACCGTAGTACCAACTTTATCTTTAAAGAGCGGTTCATAGTCTCTCGATCGCATCTACCGTATATTTTTACTTAGATGGTAAAGATTCTAGTATTAAAGTTAAACATTTTGGTTTTCATTGTTCTGTGGAGTCCTCATTCTGGTACCCACATTACCTACTGCAAAAATCTGTTATATTCAAGAATGAAATTGGTTTATACGTAATGTCTGGAAATAGGATTATTCTAATAAGATTATTTTGTAATAGAAGAATTTTTTGCAAAATAATGGCAACAAACAGATTAAGTATTATACCTTTACCTATTGTGAAAATTGATTGACTCGTTTGGAATTAACACATGTCATAATTATCTACTACAACCAGCTTGAGCTTACGATCGATTCCCTTTGTGACATAATTGTAGCATCGACCATTTTCGAGGACAAATTTATGTATATAGCCAATCTTCGACTAAGTCGCACAATGTGCACTTCGCAAAATGCGAAACGCAAAAATATTGGATTCAAGACTAGTCTTTTGCGAAGTGCACATTGTGCGACTGAGTCGAAGATGGGCTGTATTTTTTATTAGATTCATTATCAATATTGGATTCAAAACTAGTCTTGAATCCAATGTTTTTTGGATCTAAGCTTGTATCACATGAGAGAATCAAACCCATGATTTGTTACACAGCAATCGCGTGAATTCTGCTGCGCCATCGAGACAGACAATTTTATTTATTTTTTACTTGCCACACGTAAATGATTTCGTAATTGATTTATAGGTAGATAAAAGGTGCGCCAATATTCGGGTCACAGGAACATTGAACTATATCCTTTAATCTTCCTTAGGTTGATCTTCGCTGGCAAACAACTTGAAGATGGGCGTACTTTGTCAGACTACAACATCCAGAAGGAGTCCACACTTCACTTGGTGCTGCGCTTGCGTGGTGGCGCCAAGAAACGCAAGAAGAAGAATTACTCCACCCCCAAGAAGATTAAGCACAAGAAGAAGAAGGTCAAGCTAGCCGTGCTTAGGTTCTACAAGGTCAGTGCCTTGTGTATTTTGTTGTTTCACACAGGTTGATTAATGAGTTATTTGCGTTACGTTAGTAGTGTAATGATGATTGATTAATGGCAAGACTACTACTAAAAGTAATACTATTGATTCTAGTAAAATTAACTTTTTGAAATATTTCAGTCATACATTATCCTGTCTGTCCATTCATATCGTAAAAGCTTTAAGTTAACGTGTCTTAACAAGTTCGCGTCATAAGGAAAACCGGGGATTACTTAGCAGGCGCCAAATAAACGAATCCACTTCAAACTCTCGGGAAAGAAATAAAAGCGTCGAAAGTAGTAGACAGGTCGCGACTTGCGCGGGAATGCAGTCGTACTTGAGACAACGCACTGTATAATACATTCGTGAGTCAAGGGGTAAGCAGGACAAGTTTGAACATGTTTGCTTATGAAGTTATGATTCATTGCGGACATTAAAACTTGTAAACTGTCGGAAGCTAACAATGCATTATGTTTATGAGGCGTAAATCGTGATGCAATGGGTGACATTCATTTATTCAAATTTAAATTACGTAGATACTTAACGTTTAGATTAAAATGCTTTGTGTTAATCTTGTTATGCTTCTTGTTTATTTAAGTTACCTATGTAATAAGAGATTTATTTGTCTTTGGCTTTGATCGTGATTCGTGAGGGTGTAAACTGTAAAGTCAAATTCACCCTATTGTCATTAGTTCAGTTCTCGATTAGGTATGATATTATATACTAATTTCAAACTAGTTTTGCTTTTGAATTAGACATATTGACAAGAATAAATTGTGATGCTGTACTACCAATTAGTACCGGACAACGTGTGATCCCTCATATATTATCTTTTGAATATGTGTATTATCGACCCGTAACCGACGTGTGTGTATGAAAATATTAATGAATGCTGAAGGGGCAAAGAAGGTATGTTTGAATCGTAGCAAAGGGCGTTCTATAGTCTTTGCTTGCCCCATTAATGGGAGACAGGCGTTAAGTTATGTATATACTATATCGATTAATCGTGGTTAATCTACAAAACATGATGAAACCAATTTACTAAGATGACACATGCCACTCTATGAGTATTCAATGAAAACTAGATTAGTTGTGTCATCCCTACGTCAGAGGGTATATATTGTTTGTACGATCTCAAGTGTACTTTGTTTCTTTTTATCGTTAGCATATTTTGTAGAACGTCCGTCAATATAGCTTGAAATTTTATATCAAACAATCGTCTTACTTGCAGGTCGACGAAAACGGCAAGATCCACCGTCTCCGTCGCGAGTGCACGGGCGAGCAGTGCGGCGCCGGCGTGTTCATGGCCGTCATGGAGGACCGCCACTACTGCGGCAAGTGCCACAGCACCATGGTCTTCAAAGACGACGACAAATAGACCATAAGTTAGCCATAAGACCAGCATCTCAGACTGCTGTGTATGATGGATTTGTAATAAATCTTGACACAGTGTCCGAGTAATTCTAGTTTTATTTTTTTGAGGGTAGTTTAGTTTCCCTATTGCCTTTGGTCTTTAGGGTTGTTCATATCTTTTGTTTATTTCTTGATGTTTAAGAGTCGTTTTAACTAAGATTAATCGATTAGTAAATGTTGTAGATGATAGATGTGAAGAATCCGTTAGGCTGTTTCCTTTTCCATATTTTATTTTTAGTTATAGTTTTAAAATATCATCACCCAGTTTCAGTAAAGCGGTACCTATTGCAAGGTTTCAGGAAAGGTAAGTGATTACTATCAAATAGTTAAAGAACAGAAGAGCACAGAAGGTAAGGTACAGCGAAGTTTTCAGCTATCGGTGATCCAGTAATCACATTAAGCCATATTAAAGGTCATCATCAAATCAGCTAGTAAGTGTTAATATTAGCATAAATTCAGCACATGCCTAGGAATCACGTAAGTACACCTCCAGGACCATGTACCACTGCAGCAGAGAAAATAAATCTTATTAACATACAATTTTGTTTAATTTTTTACAATTTACCTTTTCTCAAAATGTAGAGTACTTAAATCTATTTTGTCCGTCTTGGGGAAACCTTGTTTTTACGAATATCGAAACTTCAGTGCTTTGTACCAACCTACTATTAGTACCGTCATCAATCGGAAGTATTATTTCAACATATCAGCTGAAAGACGTCTACTGCTGGATATTAGGCCTCCTCTCGCCACCTTGGGCGGTCGAGAACCACCCTCGTCCATCGGTTGCCCGCCACCCTTAAGCTGTCGGTCCACTTTGGTTTTTTTCTCTGTCTTCCGGTAGAATGGAATTTAAGGAATCTTAAAAAGATTGCATTTTATTAAATAAAACTTCAAAATAATTCATTAAAATATTTATTCAATACTGAGAATAGAATTGTCTAACTTACAATAATCCGTTATATCTAAAATGGAATTACAATTGTGCATATACATCCACTGTATTGACAAGCTTTTCTATGAAGGACTTACTCGAACTGGCGCGGGAGCGAGCTTTAAGACTTTTTTTTGGTTTCGTAAACTTTAGAACTTTGTGTTAATAAGCTGCCTTGACACAGTACGTACCTATAATATTAGTTTTCTTGTCGCAAAAGACATCCACGCGCTGTTTTAGATGATCTTATTACCTCTTTTATAAGTTTTTACAAAATATAAAACTAAAAACAAAATACAGAACCATTCGAGTATACCCTTTCAAATAAAAAATAATTTTTGAAATCGGTTCATAAATGTACGAGATAAAAGTTAACAAACAAAAATAAAATACGACTCGAATTGAGAACAATCACCTTTTGAAGTCGGTTAAAAACAGTGCAACAGGCAACAGGCACGCACAACTCATAATGGCATTCGCTAACATAAAAGATTGCCACGGACAATGATTTATGCATTCATATACTTCGTCTTTGAAATTAGCCAATCACAGCGCAGCTTTTACTTGCCGCGCATCCTGCTTTATTTTTGTGACAATAAATGTTAATGTGCCAACTATTTATGGGGGTAATCTATGAATAAAAAACCGGTTCTAGCCTGGTGGTGGTAGTAGGTACCTACCTTAAAAGGGTTAAGCACTCGTGATCCTACCGAAAGACCGCAGTCGTAGGAATGATGAAGCTAGATAGTGTTGTGACTTCCAGCGGTACTAAGAAAAGTGTATGGTCAGCAGAAGACTGTCTTACGGCCGCTTTCTATATTCTACACTTTTTAAATCCCGATTTTATGTAGTGGATTGTTCAGCACTGAATCGCTAGGTATTTCGATTTCTAAATGTATATATTTAAAAGCGGCCGTTACTGTTCTTTTAACTTTTTTTACACTGTGGCAGCAGCAGGTAAAAGTGGGATTCGTAGCATGTTGTCCAACTCGCATTTCGTCCAACTTCGAAAAACATTTTAAACTGTCCAAAGGCAGCATGCATTTGCATAAACTTCTAAATGAAAACAAGCTCATAAAAAACTCCTTCAGACCACAAAACGAAAAACTGCTTGGACAAAAAGAGACTTAGACCGACTGCGATTTGGACAATTAAAAAAGTTATCAAAATTGGACGAAATGCGACTTGAACAACATGCTACGAATCTGCACTTTAGCTAAAACGTGATAAGTCTGCCAAAGCCCGCTCCACAAGTCGAGACATCCTTTAACATTAGAAATGCACAAACAGGTATAGTATCTAATAGGAATCTATGTTTAATTTGTCCCACCATCTTAATTACTCAGATCATTAAACACTGGAATGAACTATGTAGATAGGTAGGTATATAATATAATACAATTCTGATTGATACCTCTATATTAAATTTATTGTATGTATTGCAAACCCTCGTTTGCTAGGTACATCGAAGGGAAAATTGGATCGTATATTTTTTTTTCAATAAATAAATTCATAATTGACGTTATCTATACAAATATAAAGCTGATTTTACATCAGGCCGGCGTCATGTGGCAATGGGACAACATGTCAAATACTTGTAAACTATGGTTTATATAAAAAATGGATTTTATACTTAATAGGTAGCCACTTTACTACAACAACATCAATTTTGGCGCAAGCATGTTGCAATGCCGCACGACGACGCCCAGTGTAAAGCCAACTTAGTAACAAAAAAGTTTAAATTTAATAAAAACTAGCACCGAAAAATAACGTAATAAAATATTTTTACAATAAGAGATCATCGCTACTGAAAAAATAAATGGTTTCCCTTTTTCTCTAAACATTGACATACATTTGATATAATACTTTGATTAAACAACACCGTGATAGTTTTCTTTCATATTACAATAAGTACATATAAATTTATATCGTTTAGATTAGTTTTGAATTCATTTAATTCAAAATTTAAATCATGGTTAAATTTATCGATTGCATGAAAGATCGATTGTTAAATTAGTTAATTCAAAATGCCTTTCATTAATTCATTTCGTTAAAATACGTATACATCACTAACTCAATTAATCGTAAATTTAGAATGACAATACTTGAAGTTACCCCTCTGATTAACATTATTTACAATTTTGTAAAGATAATGGAAAATATAGTGTTCCCAAAGAAAACATTAATTAATCGCGAATACCGATGGATATTTACAGTGAAATGCAACAACTAAAATATGATAAAAATACGAGTAAGAACAAACTAAATGCTTGAAAAAAATACATGCAATCGATAAATGATTTATGCGCAATAATACAAGATTCTATTATAATCTGCAAGGTTTTAGTCGATATCTTTTTTAGTTTTGCATATATTTTTTTGGAAAAATGTTTTTTTTGCAATTCTCACAATGACAGCTAATTGTATCATAATAGTAAAAAGGCAGATCAATTTTGCCCTCGTGATTGAAAGTAACCTTTAGGCATCATAGAAATAAATGTGCAGAAAATCACAAATGGTAAAATTTTGACGAAAAAATGACCGAATTGAACAAATTCTTGCAATAAGCGGTTTTCAAATATTTATAGCTCTAAGATTGCATATATACTGACGTTTGGCGGTAATGACCACAAAAAGTTCATTTTAAATTATATCTAACACTTCACAAAAATGCAATAATGGTACCTTATACCAAGCGTGGTTAAGAATTTTTGGTTGAGCTGTCAATAATTTTGTTCAATACATACATACATGCCCAAGGAAACAATATAAATATTTTAAATTTTATCAATAAATATTATAAAAAAAAAATTACATCCATACTGTATCTAGCGGGCGTAATACATTTAAAAATATTTGGAATTATAAAGATAACGAAACTAATAATTTATTTCGTTGCTTAATTAATAATTACAAACGCCCTTATCAGTAAAGCTTTAATAGTGCACAATAAATTTTATATCGTAGAAAACAATAAAATAAATACGTATTCTGTACAGATAAATAATAGACTAAAAACTGTCAAAATAATAAAAAAACCTACTAAATTACTGCACTATTAAAACAGTTTTAATGTACCTAAATGAATTTTAAACATAATTGCCATAAGTACTTATTACGTTTTATTGCTAATTGAAGCCTCTGACAGTACTTTACCAGATTTCAATCATGCATAATATTAATATTACCGATTTGTGATGTTTATTAAAATTTAAAAAAGCATGACAGAAAACTGGTATCGCGATTTTAAACCTTAGCGATAGCGAGGCATTTAAAGTACTAAAGCGAATAAGGCCCATTATAAATAGCATTAGCAATTCTATTTTAGATATAATTGAATATTTATTTTTATCTTTAATAGCATCTCTAAATTTACAATAAATTTTAGTCGAATATTGTCATGGTTTATACATTTGTGATATTATATTTTATCTATAAATCGAGACGTCAAAAAGTCCCGCGCTTTTTCTTGATATTTGAAGCAAACGCGAGGCGCAGGCAGTGTTTGACGTTTGGAACAACAGTACCTATTTGTTACTTACTTACGCCTCGGGGCCCTATTCGCCTTCGCCATATTATTGTAGGTATACATTATATTAAATTTACATTTTATTTTAACGAGGGAACTGGCAAGTACATGCGACGCTACGCGCTTACGTCGCGAAAAGTTACGATATTCACTAAAGGAATAAAACTATTATTTGTATCTACTTTTATCACAGTGGGGATCTCTGTGAGGTTTTCCATTTACATGTCACTAGTTCCAACAAGGAAGGGGTTATATACATTACTGAGCGAGATATATAAAAGCTTTAAATAAAATTCTTTAAAATTGTACTTCATGATTTTTTTTGATTGCAAGCATCTAGGCAGAATATGGTACCTAATTGCTTTTGCCGTATATGAGCAATTTTGATTTGATTAACCTTGCATAGTAAAAAATTTAAATTATAAAAAATATTTTTTGTGATTTTTGTTTTGATTGAAATAACAGATATGAAAACCTCTAGCAGACATATTTAGGATAAATTATTTTGCACAATGTCATGCACTTGTATTATTTCATTTAAGTATAATGTACTAGTCAGTATGTACAACTGTTTTGTTCCTATTTAATCGCGTATTTTTTGTCACTAACATTTTTTACGCCAATTATACACAATAGAATCTATGAGGCGTTAACAAAACGAAGTAGCGCTAAAGAAATGAAAGCTCCTTCAAATTTCGAAAAATTCAAAATATTATTTTTATTTGTCTATATTTTACTGCTCGCCCGTAATAGTGTCTGTAATGTCGATTTAGTTTTTTTTTTGATCTACACAATACAAGTACATAACAAGTGTAAATTATGCATAGAAACACACTAATAGATGCCGCATAATAACAGACACGCACAACTCCGTATTCGTTAACACAAGTCACTTTAGTTCATTCGAACACTTGGCCTTGAAACAGCCAATCAAAGCTCAGCTTTTATTGTGAGCTAGATTCAAAACTAATGTTATTGCGGTATCTATTAGGGTTGATCTATGATATATTACGTAACATACGTGGTGAGTACTCAGAGTTCTTCCCGCGGCTCTTCGTACTTCTCCAGCGACGGCTTTATCGTCTCCAGAAGTTTTATTAGCGCTTGCTCTGTCTGTAAACGTTAAATTGTATTATTATTTGGAGGCTATCCTATAAATATTATAAGTGCGAAAGTTAGTATGTATGTGTGTTTTTGTTACCACTCAGCGTCTAAATGACTAAATCGATTTTGATGAAAATTAGTATGTAGCTGAAGACGGACATAGGTTACTTTTATTCTGAAAATCGGTCCCGTTCCCGAATTACATTAACTAAACCATTTTTAGTTGTGTATATGTGACAAAAGTAGGTTGTATTTTTTATACGACTAAGGTGACAAACGAGCATACAACTCGCCTGATGGTAAGCAGATACCGTAGTTTATGGACGCTTGCAACACCAGAAGCATCACTAGCGCGTTGTAGACCCTATTAAGAATTTACTAAATTTATGTGTAGTGTAATTTATATTATGTTACTAAAATAAAGTCATCTGCGTCTCGGAGAGGTCGTTGAAGTAGTCAGTCCTTTATAATTCGACGATTTCGACGCATAATGGTTTAGCCATTAAATATTGATGTTGCTAAGTATGCGAATTATCAGTTAGTATCTAATTACTATCATAGCTTCTGGAGATTTATAATAGGAGCATTACCCGTAATGCTAGTCTATGTTGCTATCATAGTTCGTCAGTGTAGAGCCTCGTTGAGTGTGATTAAGTCGTGTATATGACGCCTCGCCTCAATCAGTGCGCGTCTGGTGTTGCAGTTTAGTTGACGTCATTCTGATATGCCCATCAAAGATATCGTATTACATATCCTACAAGTATTATAAGTGCGAAGGTTTGTGTGTGATGTGTTTGTTACCACTCAGCACCTAAACAGCTGAACCGATTTCGATGAAAATTGGTATGTAGATAGATTTGATATCGGAGACGGACATATGCCTTTTATATCTTAAAAAATCAGTCCTGGTACCTGCGCGAGGTGCGCGCGCGTGGCGTGCAGCGCGCGGCGCCACTGCAGCAGCTGCGCGCGCTGGCGCCGCGCGTGCGCGTCCAGCGCCGCGCGCCAGTCCGCCAGCGCCGCGCCGCCCGCCGACTGCATCCTGCGGACCGCACGCTCACACTATATTCACCACATTCACTGGTCAATCTTGGCATAGCATACATCTTATACTAAATGCAGTATTACCTTGTCGTTCAATATGGCCGAGAGGTGCATTTACCATCTTAATCGAATACGTAATCAAATTACCATACTAGATGAAACTGAATAATTGAAATCCTCATTACTTTTCTTTTTTGAATCTAGGTAAACATATTAGTTGATTAATTTGTAATAATTACTTTGTATGATTCTTCGGTTGCGTTGAATATTAATAACAACTCATACAAAAAACTAATTATCTGGCGATCGAAAAGAGTGGCGTGAGTTTCTTGCCAGTCCTTCTCACAGCTCTACCTCCTCAGCGAACTGGCTGTAGGTTAATGAGAGCGTTTAGGAAATCTTTTGTTTGATAAAAAGTCTTCCATTTTAACAGCGCTATCATAACAAATATTTTTCAGTGCTCATTTTGGAAATTTTAATGTTTAATTTACAAAATGGATAATTTACGTGGGCAAAAGAAAATTGCTGAGAGGATTTTCTAAAATGGCGCCCAAAAGGTGGCAGCACTGATGCGTTAGGTCTAACAATCAAGCGCTTTTTGAAAGTTAACCCCTGATTAGACCAATGTGACAGATGAAGTGGCGCCAACTGTTGGCGTAAAATTTTCCTTAACACCCTCATTGGCTGACTTTATGTAGTTTCGACGTTATCTTGACTTAACTCATTATCTTTATGTGAAAATGTGAAATGAATGAATTAATAATATCTGTATGACAATGATAGCCTGCGCAGACGACGGACTTTCCTCCGCGACGGAGAAAAAGTATGCTCCGCGAATAAAGTTCGCCGCGGATTTACCGCGAACTCAACGCACACGGCGTGCGATAATTTGTTGCCCGAAATTGTAGATACAGTTGTGCATACGTACGTCACTCTCGAGCGCACAACGCGGACTAAAGGCCTCCATGTGCGTTGCTTCGCCTAGTCACAAGAGTGCTATTTTTTCGGGGACTCCTCCGTACTTTTGTCCGGTCCGCTCCCTGCATGCCCTCAGTTATTCGGGCGACTTTTTGTACGCGGTACTTTTAATCCCTCGTTTGCGTTACTCGATACAGTTGTAAGCGATCTATTTTAGCGGATAAAAAAGTACGCGGACAAAAATCCCTCGTCTGCGCATACCTTTACGTGGATACATTCGAACGCCGTTATAAAATTTAACAGGGTGCCGAGTGCGAGTTGTTTTTACGTTAACGCGATCGAAACGTTTACTGCGTTTGGGTCTGATTGGTTAAGCGCTTGGAGCGGGCCAATCAGAGCACTGAACGTCATTAACTTAAACGTGTCTATCGCGTTAACGTAAAACAAACTCGCACTAGGCACTTAGACTTGGAAACGTTGTTTGCTTTATTATTATTATCGTCTTTTAAAATATTATCGTTATTATTAAAAAGAAATATTGAAATCAAAGTCTTCTTTTCAAGATGAAATTGTTAGTTATTGATTTCAGGTTTAAGCGTAGCGTTTCTGTATTCGATGCTTTAAACTTTTCTCTCGGATTTAGAGTAAGCCGCTTCCAACGTTAAATATAGACTGGCGACTTTCATGATATGACGGATGAACTAAAAAAATATACATTTTTAACGTTATTTAACCTGTTTTGTAGATCATCTAGATCGTACAGCTGATGCCTATCCACTTGGTACAGTTTCCAGTACAGCACGGCGTTGATGACCAGCAGCAGCGCCAGGAGCGCGGCCAGCCACGCGCCGCCCCCCCGCCCCCCCGCCGGGGGGCGCACGCCGCGGGGCAAGGAGGCGCGGGGGGGCAGCAAGGTGCTGGGGGGCAGCTTCGGCGCCGCCACGCCTTCTGGTGATGATGTCGCTGAGGCAAGAGTTGGGTGAATTGTGAAGTAGGTTGTTTATATAGTGCAGGGTTCCCAATATCTTTTACCCACGGCGCACGATGCAAAATTTTGTTACGACATCCTACCCTAGTTAGCGATTTGAAATAGATACAGTAGAAAGAAAATATATAGGTTTTCAAGTGCGTAGGTACTTATAGCGACGACGATTACGAGTACCAACTAAAAGTAGAACATTAAAAGCTGTTCACAATATTAGAAGATGCTGACATGACACTGCTTTTTCAACTTTGCTACTAATAAAACAAAACATATTTTAGCCTGAAGTTAATTTTAAAGTAAGAATTGTCGCTTATTCATCACACGACACAGTACAAATAGCACGACAAAGGCCCACTAAAAGTTGATAACATTTTAGTATAGCCAGCGCATGAGCACTTACCAAGCATCGGTAAAGTCGACAGTGGCAGCCGAGCAAACAGCCTACCTAATTGTACGTGGTAACTGTCGCTCATGGAAGACTAGGGGCTCTGCGAAGCCTCTGCCTATTGTGAAGAGAGTGGGGTGGGTGAAGGGATTGAGAGAATTGAGGAAAGAGGAAGGAGGAAATCGGGCAAGTCTATATTAGACATGAATCATGATAGAAAGTTATGGCACTTACTGACAACTCTTCGATGTCTCCTTGTTTTCCTAGTAGCGGGTACAGTGCACTCCGCCTCAGTGCTTAACTTCGCTTCCAACTGACGACAAAACTCGTCCAAACCGTTCATTGTGTTTTTTTCTAGAAACGCTGTACAGATGAAAAATATTTAAGTTTAATATTGAAATCATTTTTTACAGACTTTTTTCACATATCTTTATGTAATTCCATCCCTTTGAAACTATTAGGTACATACATACATTATTATTAACCTAAATCAGGGCTGTCCAAACCAAGGCCTATCAGGCGGTTCAACTTTGTGCGGCCCGCAATGTTTCTAATATTATAGTGAAAGAATAATTTTTTTACGTTATCAAATTTTATGGTACCTAGATATAAACCCCTACAGGCTAAAAAACGCTATCGTATCAAATCTTTTCTTTACAAAAATGTGTTTTTTATTTGTGCGACCCTGCAATCTATTTGATATTAGCCCGGGATAATATTCAGTCTGGACAGCCCTGACCTAAATAATATAAGTAAATTTATTAAATTTAGGGCTTTTGTAATAAAATAAAGCATTTCTATCCTGGTTTTGAGAAAAACTCATTGTTAATCGAGTTGAAGGTGATTGCATAATCTATATGTCGACGAAAAAATGAATAGACGCAGGTACTTAATTGTTTTTACCTGATCTATAGATAAAAGCCTTAAAACAAACTTAAAATTCAATTCAAAGGTTTGAGCTTTTATAATCATAACACTATTACAGTAGTCGCCATGTTATTACGTCATACAGCTATGTAAACTAGTGATAACTGTTAACTATCGTCAAGCGTTTTCGTCAAATTACGCGAGAAATTTGAAAATGCAAAATTTTAATGCATTTTTATGGCACTTAAAGATTGAATAAAAATTTTGTGATTTTTTAGTGATTCATTATTATAGAATCTAATTGAGTCACTTTTTAAAAATGGGTGTAATACCCTATTATGCCTGGAGAGAGAAAGATATCCTTCAGCAAGAAGGTGAAGGCAAAGATAACAAACAAACGAAGGAAGAAAAGGGTATAAGAATTTCGTAATTACCTTTGACCATAGGCCACATGCTCTTCTTGTACTTCACGCCACCATAGAAGGCGAGGTCAGTAGTAGTGTCGGTGACGCGCTGCAAGCAGTAGTGCACGTGCACGCTAAAGTAGTCCGCGTACGGGATGCCCGCGTTTTCGCTAGTAGAGTCTATCGAGTACAACTGGCCTGGCTTCGAGCATTTGTTCATTACCTATAGTGCAAGGAATTGATGACGTAAATACAAGGATCTGCGAGGTTAGGGCGCTAACAGACGAGTGACACTCGGTCGTCGACAACAGCGCGCCGATGTACAATCGAATCAACTAACTGTCAAACTCGAAGATCCATCGTTTATAATACGTCCTTTTTAATACTAACATAACAGTGTACTGAGTAAAATGTGTCTAATAAAATGACAACAAGCTTGTTGCCAAAGAAATCTGTTTTTAAACAAATTTCGACCTACTTGCATTTAGATAGATTGACAAAATAAGCTTATGGACTTGGTTCGTTAGAATAGACAACTGCCGTAGACCTATAATGACAGCCGTCACCAACGGCGTCGCCATTTGGCTTCGTCGTCGTCAACCGAGTGTCGCTCGTCTGTGAGCGCCCTTGAACACACTTGGCAAGATCAGTATGAGAATGGATGACAACTTTTTTTATCTAATACCAAAATATCTCGACTGTGCCAAGTAAATCAAGTCCAAGACTGGTGGACCTCATTCTAAAAACCATCTTCTCAAAGTCTTAGCATGGTGGACTCCACAATAGCGTCTTTATGGGATGCTTATTCACGCTTTACTTCAAAACATCCGGGACCAAAATTGTACTAATGCTGATGTAATCATCGAATGTAGGTCCATCCAAAGATTGTATGGCATAGTGTGCTGTTCAGTGTATTTGTTTTGTATGCGTTTTTATTGTGCACACACCTGTGTCTCGGTGACCTGCACCTCCTTGGGTCCGATGGGCCCCGACGTGAGGCCCAGCGTGTAGCTGATCTGTCGACACTTGAGCCCTCCCTGCGGCTGCCACGGCGCCTACAACACATAACCATATAGTTTACTAATCTCACAGTGTTAACATAAAATTACTATCAGAAATAAATAAAAGTTATAACATTATTAAATACTAAATTTAACTTCAAAACGCTTTTATTAGTTTTCAAATTAAAATTTAGTATGTGCTTTATTACGGTACTTTGGTAAAATTTACATTACTTTTTCGTTAAGGATAATAGAATTACCTACATTCTTAGCTCATAGAGGAGGGTGTGGAGCCACCGACCATTTTCAAGACACTTTGAAAGCTTCTTTTGCCCTACTATCGGCACATATACCGAAAATTTTCTCTTTCTTTCTTTTTTTAACCGACTTCAAAAAGGAGGAGGTTATCAATTCGGGTCGTTTTTTTTTTTTTTTGTTACCTCATATCTCGGTCATTTATGAACCAATTTGAAAAATTCTTTTTTTATTTGAAAGGGTATACTCTGAAATTGGTCCCATTTTTTTATTATAAGAAATGGTTCAGTAGTTGTATGTTTGTTACAACATAACTCGGTCATTTATAAACCAATTTGGAAAATTCTTCTTTTATTTGAAAGGGTATACTCTGAAATCGGGTTCCGTGTATTTTTATATCGACTCCACCGGCTGGCACCGACTCCAAAATAACTGATTAAAAACTATAAATAGTAAAGTATTATAGATATCAAGGTTTGCGTTGATTCCCCTTTAATGTTCTTTGCTATGAAGTAATTAAAATATTATTTTCTACTTTTTAGTTAAGAATTGAACGTATTGTTTGAAGGTTAAAATTGTAGGTATTGTTTGAAGTCGGTTTTTTTTTTCTAAAAATAATTTTTTGAAGACAATTTTCGTACTGAGGAATAAGCAGCGACTTGGGAGCTCAATAAATATACAAACAACAGACACAAAGTGCATTCGAACTAGGAACAATCTTTCAGTCAAATGCGCTTTCACTGAAAACGTGAGTTGGCCTCATAGACCTACGTCAAATAAGTGAATCATTATCAAATCCAAGGTTCTGTCATACCTGTACATAATCAGTAGTTCCTCTGGTCGCAAGCAGTTCCAGGTTAAACTTGGAGTTAGTGAATATCATAGTGAACATCTGATCGATGTTGAAGGGGAACTCCTGTTTAAGGAGCAGCTTTCCATCGTGGGTCTCAGTACATTTCTCCACTTCGCCCCCGCTGGAACAAATGTGGACAGGAGTTATATGGTCGGAGATTTACATAGCACGCTTAAAAAGTCCGTGATTAAAATTACAAGTTTAGCATCATTTGTATCGAGACTCTTTAGATTTACTGTCGAAGTGTGACACTTCAGTCCTGCATGGCGTAGCGGGTTGGCACTGCATGGACGTTTTGGAATCTTTTTATTTATATAAGACAACTACCATACTAGGGAACAAGACCTGTGTCGTAGTACTCCCAGACTCTGAACAAAATATTTAAGAATCACACACAGTTTTGTCAAGTGTGGGGAATGACCCCACAACCTCGTGCACAGCAGTCGCTTGCGCTCCCACTGCACCACGGAGGCAGACTCGGCTGCCCTTCAGTTTAACTGCTGCCCTAGAGACCTATACTTTAACTGTGATAGACAGTAAATGTTCACGACCATCAACGACGTAACGCTTGTAGGTATAAAGGGAGCAGCAACGAAGTAAATGCTGCACTGGTATCTCTTTATTTCTCCAGGATTTCATCGTCACATCCTGATTTGATGATCATGGGACCACCTGGGATGTATACCCTTTCAAACAATAAAAAAAAAAATCCATATCGGTCTAGATATCGTCGAGTAATAGGGGAACATACATAAAAAAAAAGGTTCTGATGAATTAAGAACCGCCACCTTTTTGAAGTCGGTTAAAAAGTGGATACGGTTGAGAGGTTTGTGTGCAGTGGAAATGGTTGTAAAAGCTATCAGAGGTAAACCTACACCTCTGACTTCAAAAAGGTACAATACAAAAAACCCAGCAGAAGATCCGATGATATACTAACTTGTGTGTCTTTTCTGGCTCACTGTCGGAACTGTCGGACATGTCTGTTGGCAGCGTGTCTCCCGCCTCTTCTTCCCGGTACTCCGCATCACCGTTCGTCACTGGCAATACAAATACTTATATAAATATTCTAATGTCTAAGTCCCGAGTTCTGTGGTCCAAAAATGGAACCAGCCTATGTCCGCCCGTGGGTGTCGTAGAAAGGGAATAATACGGTTCTGACGTACCAAATATCACATTACTGGAGTCAACTCACATAAATACAATATTTAAGCAGTTTCTCATAATTCCACATTTACTTTAAGTAGTTTGGTTTTATCATAATTATTACTTCTAGATATTTTTTTATATGTCTCTATTACCTATCCTAAGATTTATTTAATGAAAAGCTACTTTTATGTTTTCATGTATTCGCCCCATCTATTTATATTTGCAGTTAAAAGAACAAGTTAATAATATAGATAGATACATTTAAAACAAATTTACCACTAGTATCGGCAATGTCGCAGCTACTCAGCAAATCAATGCTCTCGAGGACCACGTAATCACTGTTCACACTATCAAGACTATTCCTTTTCGACATTGTTCACACAAACTTACATAACATTAACGTATTCTATTGTCACAATCATTTGTATCACTAAACAAAACGTTATAAAATACGATAACGTATTTATTTACATATTACGTTGAGTTATTTTATCATGTTTTGTCTAAACATTAGTTATCACATTCTTAACCTAGTGTAGTTTATCATCATTAAGGTATAACATCACACTACGTGAAATAGGTTTTAATGCCAATTATAGCACACTGTCTGAAAGATAAATAGCATTGCGTGAAAGAAAAGATTTGTGTTCAGATGAGAGAATAGAATGAAAGAAAAACACATTTTTCGTTAACCCTAAGCAGCGTGGTAAGTGGAACGTGGACCTCGATAGCTCTCAAAGTTCTTATAACTTAAAATACAACCACTTTGTAAAAGCTTATTAAATTCAAGTCATTTTTGTGTTAAAATGCTCAGGTATATCTTGTTGGTGTACCAGTTACTCTAGTTTAATTTACATTTTACTACTCGTTTAGTGTTTGTCAATTTAAAATCATTAAAAATAAATTGTCTGTTCTTAATAAAGGTTTTATGCAACGTTACCATAAATTTATTGTGTAATTCAAACAATATCGTTACTTTAACCACAATTCTTTCTTATCAATCTAGATTGATTAATTACAAATTTATATTTAATCTATAGCATTTTGTTAATTTTATCACAAACATCAAACATTAAAATCATTCACGGTTAATTTATAGTTAGATAATTAAGAAATATCACAAAAACACGCGAAATATCACAAACTAATTGACATAAGATATTAATTGACAGTTTAGTTTAGGATTAGAGACAGTATTAAATTAAAAAAGAGATGAGGGTAGTTGCGTTTAAATATGTCAATGCAAAACAAAACAGTAAGTTAACAAGTTTTATGGATGTAGTTTTAAATTGATGTTTCTTTTTGTTTCTTTTTTATTGACAGTACGAGAAGAGCCACGTACAGAGAAAGCTTAAGCATAATGCTATATAATCACGCTTACTCAAGGCAAATCGAAAAGTTTACATTTATTAGAAGTTCAAGTCGGGTGTTTTTATGACAGGGTTAATGTCGAAATCCTAATTATTTGCTTTAATTTATATATACTTTAAATAACATACACTTAAATAACATTTTGTGAGTGTAGATACTAAGCGAGTACCTACATTGGTATGTCACTCACGTGAGCCATGCAAAATTCGTTTGCTTGTTTTATAATCATTACTATTGTGGTATTTTATTTGGATAAATAAAAATAAGGCTTCTTTAGAAAAGGCGACGAGGTTTTCAAATATTTTATTGTATGCATGACGATGATAAATTTCCGTAGATTGCTGTCATTATGTATTTAGGACAATAAAAGAAATACAGCTGGATACAGTAGTTACTTACCGAGTGGTGGCGACGAGTCTCTGTTGCTGACGGGTGTCTTGGCGCCGCGGTGTGAGCTCTCATCGGCGCCACTCGCCTCCATGCACGTGTCCACTATTATGTCCGGCTAAGAACAAAGAAACATTCAATATACCTAAGTATATGAAAATGTAATATTTTTTATGTATTAGCCTATAAAGGTGTCAACATGTGACAAATGTCTTTCCTAAAAATGTCTTATATGCGATGTTCTCCTGCCAGTCACAAAATCAGCCCTCATAACTTATAGATAGAAATTAAAATTCAATGTTTGTTCTTTATGCGTGCCAAAACCAATCAGGCTGTGATTAAATTTTGCGAGGGTGTTCTGGGGACGTTCGAGACGGTTCCTAAACCAAAAAATAATGTTTTTTAATAAATTACAGGGCATTGAAAGGTTCTGAAGGTTCTAGAGTGGCGATCACGAACCGGAAGACGCAGCGTGGACAAACCCCTAACAAGGTGGACCGACGACCTTATAAGGGTAACCGAGGAACCATATAAAGGTAGCAAAAATTTGGGGAGGCCTATGTCTAGCAGTGGTGTTTCGTTTGTTATGATGATGACGGGGCATTGCAACGCATGCCAGGTGCAGCTAGTAATTACCATAAATATTACTAGTCACAAACAGAGAAGACGAGCATTAATTGCTACGCTTTTTGCCAATTAAAATGAAAAAGTTTTATCAAATTTTTTTAGTGTATTTTTTTAATCAATAATAATATTGCTTATATATTATGCTCTGAAAAAATGTACTGCACTTGGGACCTAGTTATAGTCCGTGTGTAACAGTTTAATTTCCGCACCACACTAAACTTTGTGTGACCTATTCATGTTATCATATCGGCCCGTTACTATCCCACAACAGGGAAAGGTCTCTTCTCATACAGAGAAGGAATGAGCATTGATCGCCTCACTTCCTCAAGGTGGATTGGCGATTTCAGACTTCCTCAGAAGTCCAGGTTTCCTCACGATGCTTACCTCACCGTCAGTCAGAAATGTCCGGATAAACTTAGAAAGTACATATGATTTAAAAAATCACATTGGTACTTGCCCTAATTCGAACACCCGACCTCGTAATAACGAAGCGGGGTGCCTTCACCACTGGGCCATCACGACTGTGTTGTCGCCGTTTTTGCAAGTTTGTGTAGTTTACAACAATTTTGTATAATTTGTAACGTAAGTTCTATAAGGCAAAGTTGTCTAAAACAAATGGTAACCGCTCATAGGTCTCGGAAGCGACCAATTTGTTTTATTGCTGGATTTCGCCTGGGTCAAGTAAAACAAAGGAAAACACTAAGCTTGCAGTTGAATGCACAGTATTACCTACTGCCTATACCTAGTGTTTTCCTTAGTAAAAGGCACAGCTACTTCAGAGTAACTTAATGTTTTTTAGGTGTAAGCCAGTGGCGAAGGGTCCATATAACCCGATTCCTACCGGCTTCCCTTTGAGATAAATCACAAAGTGTCTATTAATAAAAATATAATCTATTTTCACTGGTATATTTAACTAAAATAACTTTTAACATTTTAAAAACACCTTAAGTACTATCTTGTTTTTCTACTCTGGTAATAATAAACTAAAATAAAATGAAAACATTTCAAAACGTCTTCGCATTGGCGCCAAATTGTCAAATTGTTATGAAATAAGCCGCAGGAATTGAGAGGAATCCATACTATAGGAAATCGTACGTTCCAAGTAACTAAGTGCATAGTTAAATTACGCGTAATATAGGTGGAGTATAACCCGGTATTTGCCGGCTTATGACAGAGACAGAACATTCAAATTGCGTAGGTGTAAGCGAGACAGACAACAAAGCCATTCCAGAACGTGCGAAGCACGAAAATTTGACAAGAAAGAGATGTGCATGTCAGGGTTAACAACTTAGCTGTTAAAATAAATCAGATAATAAATAATATGGTTTTGAAAATGAAAAAAAGTAATTAAGAATAAGTAAAAATAAAGTAATTATTAAAATAAAGTTGAACCGCCCCGGTTATTGGTGATTTATGATTTCATTTCTAGAGATTTTTTTAGTTTACGTTTGGGGACAAATATTTTTGAGTACTTATTGGTAACTCCGTTGTTGACATTTCATTTAAAGTTCATTATTTACAAACACTAAAGTAATACATATTTTGTTTGTTTTTGTTTTAATTCTATAATAAAGTATCTCGAAATATAGTTTGTGTAGGGTAGCGTTTGTGTAACGTGTACTGTAAAAAAATGAACATAATAAATTTTGTTTAGTAAGTAGTTCTAAGCGTAAGACTTTAATTATAATATTATGAAAGTAACAAATAGAAAGTAATTTAGTGAAGATGTTTACTCAGAAGGTAATCTACATACAAAGTGCGCTAAGCAACGCACCTTCATGCATGGACACGATATCTCGGAGTTATTGAAAAATATTGGGAATACCTAGTAAGTAGGTACGAGCGCAGCGCAAGTGCCGCCCGCTTGAGACACGCATGAATACGCAAGTTGAAAACATGATTTTTTGTTTGTGTAGATATTGTATTGTTTTTAGTGTCATTTGATAGGTTTAGGTCTATAACAGATAGGGCAAACGAAATTATTGAAATAATTGCCTGAATTATTTATTATCTTAGAAAACACGTTTCTCAAAGTTAATTTTTGAAAACAAAAAACATGTATTTTAGAACGATCGTGCTCGCCCAGATATGAAATGAATAACTTTTAAAAGAAATTATGGATTTATTAAACATTTTAATATCTCTCTTTACGATAAATAATTAATATCTATTAAAGTATAGAAATAGATCATACGTCGCGCTTCAAGCTAAGCAATTATTGCCCCGGCTTCTCTCTGACAAAAAGTCACCCTTCGCCACTGGTGTAAGTACCTACTTCTCTCCACATGGTGCTCGATAGCGGTAAGTCCCATATAAAAACCTTGACGTGCCCTACGTATTATTTTTTAGAATGATTCTCTAGAAAGGCTGCCTAATGTAGGTAATATAACTGTGAAGCATATTGACTTTATTTTGACATAAAATACTGACATAATCTGTATTTAAGCGGATTCTTCTTCCTAATCTACTTCAATAGCCTAAAATGTTACCTCAAAACATAGACCTTTCTAAAACAGACTGTTGACCGCAGTAAGGCAAATAACGTTGCTGTCACTGCTGGTATCCCCTTTATGCCTTAAAGTTAGTTCTTACTACACCCACAGGTAGGAATGCAATGAGGGTCTAAAATTTTCGCCACCAGTTGGCGTCACTTTCACTTTTACATTTGGCCAATCAGGGTATAACTTTCTAAAAGCACTTGACAGCTAGACCTGACACATCGGTGCTGCCACCTCGTGGGCGCCATTTTAGAAAATCTTCTCAGCAATTTTCTTTTGTCCATAAGCACGTGAATTATCCATTTTGTAAATTAAACTTTAAAATTGTCGAAGTGAACACTGAAAAATATTTGTTTTGATAGCGCTGTCAAAGGCCTTTTACCAAAGTGGCGCCAACTAGTGGCAAAAAATTTCCTAAACAACCTGATTGGTTCATAAAACTGAACAAGGCTAAACAGAAAATTCTCGTACAATAGAAAATAAAAGTTCTATGATAAGTACTTTTATCGAGTAAGCTTCTTCAAGAAAACTGTAAAAAAATCAAATATCACTTTAAACATAGATAGCTGTAGGCATCCTCATACTTTAAAAATGGCGTAAGTAAGTACTTTGTCAAATATAAACTTTGTAGTAATAAACATACGATATCCATTTCTGTGTGATCGATCATATTTCGTGTAATGTCATTAATACCATAATATCCAAGAATATTCCTTTAAAACACTCACTTTTTTTTTTAATTTCTTGGTAAATTTGGGCATTGTAACGTGCCAGTCGGCCACTTATCGCGCTATCACACACATACTGATAGCGCGCCGATAGTTTGATTACTTATTGAATTATATTTTGTTACGTATATTTATCTATATACTATACAAAGCATTTATATCTGATTAGGCAAACACCTGTTGAATGGATAGGATATTATTAAAGGGCTAAAATTACATATATTTTACTTTTAAAACAATATTAATAATAAAACGGTACGGTAGTAGATCCACCGAACGAAACGCAGTAGTACGGATACTACTACTCTTACGTCGATCATCTATAACTTCCCCGGACTTCCCCGGACGATCCAGCCCATTCATGATCAAACCGGCGTGGATCTACTACTGTATAAATAAGTCTAACAAGGAAATGCAAATACTTAATAATATATTGCCTCACTGAGAGCCACACACCTTATATTTTGTATTTTCTGTGGGTAAAGAATAAAATAATAATTTCGTTCAGCAATTTTAAACTTTATGACAATAAACAGAAGGTCATAATTTTAAATTTCTAAAAGACATATTTTACTGATTCGATCAAAGATAATACTTAATTTCTATAGATACTGCAACCCAATTTATTTTATCGAAAATTGTAACTGGGATCGAATTGTATCAAGGGAAAACAAAAACGGTATTGCACTGTATTAGTAGCACTACCGATTGTCTCTGCCTATCACTTCAGGAGAAAAAACGCATTAGGTTCGCCGCAACATCGATGCAACCATATCTGATATATACTCGTACGTGGACGCACTCGCGTGTAACGCCTAGCTATCATATCTACACGTGTACGATTACTATTTATGATTGGTCGTGTTAATCTATCTGTATCTTATTGTTATCTGTGTAAGCAGCTGTTCCAACTTGGTGACTCAGCTGGTCTGATTAGCTGACACGCACAACTCATCGCAGCAGAGCTAGCAGAATAACCCACTACGATTGGTGCATTTTAATGCATTAGAATGCCTGGCCTTTAAATAGCCAATCACAGCGCAGCTTTTACGTTCCCCGCATCCCGCCCCTTTCCCTTATTTTTGTGAGCTCGATATAGTACATATAAATGGTAATGCGGTATCTATTAGGGATATGCCGATGCGAGTGTGCGTAGTAGTAGTTCATATGAAGTTGGAGGGGAGGGGGTTAGTAGTGTATTAGTTGTAGGTAGGGTTTTGAGTTATGTTAAGACTATACTGGTGGAGCCTATAGGGTAAGAGTAGTATGGAGGTACCTATAGTTTATGATCCTAAGTGTCGAAGTACTTTAGCTCAGATGGGATAGCTCTAACATTAAGATAAGATCAGATAAGCTGATAGCTGCCATATTAACCTGTTATGCACAAAAAAAGGTTCTAAACATGCGTATCAACATTACAAGATAAGCCAAAGTTGTTTAAAACTTTAAAGTGTTTAGACATTTATTTTTTTCACAATGTTTTCACATTAGTGAATGTACCTAAACAATATGAGGAAACCTGAATTTACAAAAATGTTTAAAATCGCTAATCCTTCATGTGGTTAATAATGAAAATAATCACAGCGTCTCCGTATGAGAAGAGGCTCGGGCCAAGATAGGTAGGTTATGCGGCTATTATTATTGTTATGAAAGCTGTTAATTAATCTAAAATGCTGTTAAAGGTTTATTTTCTTTGTTAACGATGTACGAATTCAACGTCGATAGATAGAGTAATAATATCACTACACTATCAAAACGGCTTTGTAGACTAATAATAATCAACTAGACACAACGCCATCTAGAACCAAAGTAAGCATATATTATAACTTGTGTTATGGGTTCTAGAAATGTCGATAAACATACTTAAATACTTCTATTTTTATAAATACATACATATTATAATAAAATATAATATATACATTGAAATAATATTAGCTTAAACGGTGTTCGATGGAATAATAATAACCTTTATAGATTCTAGAAATTGGAAATTGCATCGAACTTTGTATATAAAAATAATTAATGAGTTTGTCGTACCTCGGAGGCTGTATCTGGCGGCAATGACGGGACGTCGTCCGGCGCGTCCCTGGAGTATCCCTCGTCGTCAGAGTTGAAACCTAACTCCTCACCGTAACAGCTGTGTACCTGCGCCATATTACAACGGTTAATGTTTTTTGTATTTTTTTTTTAAAGATGTGGCGACATCTATCTGGCCAAGACGCCGAGACGCATAGAGAAAATCTAAGTGAAGACGACGACTACGAGTTTACAGCATAGAAAACAAAGATGTCGCTGTTAACAAATTTAGACCACTCCTATACAAGATGTATGGAGGCTTGAATCACATTCCCACACCAACTCACTTCATATGTATACAAGTCCCGACTACCAAATACTGTCGGGCAGTATTCACGTAGCAGTATACACAGTAGGCATCACCTAGCCTAGTCGGAGAATCCTCCCTTTGGTTGGAGGTATGTGGTGTGATACCTAGACAATGTAAAGGTGGTAGCTCTAGGCCGAGAGCAGTGGCGAGAATTGCATCAGTTCACCGACAAGAGTGAACCTAACCTAACCTAACCTAACACTTAAATTTATGATGATGATTATAATTTTCACGACATTTTGGTGGCATACTAGCATAAGATGCATGTGATATTAAGTGGTTAATGTAGCCCAGAGACATGGCTATGTCTCAACCAAGATCGACCGTGAAAGAAGAACAAAAGGAGACAGGATAAGAAAACCTCTTAAAAACCAAATTCTTAGTGAACTACCCGTCAGAACTTGTTCTTATTCTTGTCATGCATTATACATACCTATCATATTTATATTACACTAGCTTTCTGCGACCCGGTTTCACCCGCGTCTTTGCTTACTGCTCTGCTCCCGATCCCAGTAGCGTGATGTTACATAGCCTATAAACCTTCCTCAGGAATTAGGCTATCATACGCAAAAAGAATTTATCGTATCCGACTGGAATTAGATCCAGAGATTATGCGCGATAAAACAAACAAAAAACTCTTCCGCTTTATATAGCCGTAAAGATATACTCGTAGATGATTAAATAATATTAGATACAATTTACACATTAAAAAATATATTGTTGAAAGTCGATACATACCACACTTTAAAACGCATTTAATTCTTAAAGTAAATATATTTATTAGCGAATATGTTATATATTTTTTATAGAAATTTAAATTTCTTTAACTTAATTTCACTCAATTTGCTGTGTAAATACTATAGATATCAATACGGATAAGTCTAAAATTTTCATAGTAAACAAAATTGTAGAGAGCAGAACTGCCAAATGTCTGGGCATAGCGCCAAATTGACCTAGTGGTATTTTATAGTACGCACATCGTAAATTGTCATGTGATTCGAAATACTACGAGTTAGTAAATATAAATATTTACTTGTGACAGTTCATTGTTACTTTTTTATATGGCCAGTTGTAACAGGCTTCAATTTATAGCCACTAGCTACGACCCACGGCTTAACCCGCGCATAAAATATGTTCTGTAAAATTTGTTTATGTCCCTCGGAAACCAGATTGATTATACTCTAAAAGACAACTTCCGAACTAGAACAAATCAACAAGCCCTATGTTGAGGAGTACTTTACAAATAAACAGACAAAAAGTAAAGAGTTCAGATCTAGAATCGGCACAGATATTTATGGATCGCAAAAAAATTTGTTCCCTGTGGGAATTGAATCCATATCCTCGAAGCAGTCGCACTCAAGCCACCGTCCATAGACAAAACTCTCACTCTAAAAGAGAGAGTACTCTAATCTAAATACAATCGAACCAACTGAGTAATGCATGACCCATTTTGTTGATAATTCGCTTAAAACTGAAACTTCTAAAGTATATGTATAATGCACTTAGGACATTTTTAATACTAACATAATAACAGTGTACTCGGTAAAATGTCAGTGTCTAATAAAAAGTCAAGCTTGTTGCCAAGGAAATTTGTCTTCAGGGGAATTTTGACCTACTTGCATTTAGATGGAGTGACAAAATAAGCCTTTGGTGGGTCACGAATGATTCACTTGGTTCAATAGTAAATTGCTTACCAATACAAGTTCTTTCACATAGAAAATAATAAAAAATATTGCATTACGAGAAATTTATACAAAATTTCTACAACCTAAAGGTACACAGAAATACCAAAAAAGCTAATATAAATAATGTATAGAGTAATCCAACCGAATACTGTCTAAATGTATAAACAATTGTATATTAAGTACCTTTGGATAGCCGAGTGGCCGGCACCAAACTCGGGCACTCACTGAACGACACACGACGTTTTGGAAGCTTAGATTTTAATGTAATATAATAGACAAAGCATAAAACTGTGGCAATGTCTAAGGACGTTTTCGCACTGAATTAAATCGTTAAAAGATTATAGAACTTTGAAGTCGAAGACATTTATTCATTTGGGTTAATTAAATAAACACTTATGAACGTTACAGTTACAAAATGACATCCAATTAACCCACAGCCAGTTCGCTGACGTAGGGTAGGGCCATGAGAAGAACTGGTAAAAAACTCAGGCCACTCTTTTCAATCTCCAGGTAATTAAAATTTTTTGTACAAGTTGCATGCAATATAAAACTGACTGCCGCTGTGTGCAAAATATTGTGTATGGACTGCCGTGAGGAGCTCTTGGGTTTGTTCTCCGTGTCGGGTAGAGATAAAATATTTTTGTAAAAAAATTCCGTGTTGGCCCGGAGTGGGAAATTGTGCTTGATTTAAATGGCAATAGGATTGCCATGTTGAAAAAGTAAAAGGTTTTCCTACAACAGATGGATGAGGAGGAATCACAATCAGTTAATATGCCGACACTTGGGATAGGCCAATAAAGGCCTCATTTAAGCTGAAAAGCGTTTAGTAATGGACATCCAAATGATGACCTTTTACGACAATCTATACTAATGTATAAAGCTGAAGTTTGTTTGTTTGTTTGAACGCGCTAATCTCCGGAACTACTAGTCGGAACTACTAGTCGGATTAATACTTTTTGCGTTTGATAGCCCAGTTCTTGATAGGCTATGTAACATCACGTTATTGGCGACGGGAGTAGAGCAGTAACCAAATGTGTAACTTAACGCGGGTGAAATCTGAAGTAGTAAAGCTAGTTAAGTTATATTTACTCTTTGTTTTTAGAACCACTATATTTTATTTCGTTGTCTTACTGATTATGCTACTTGCTTGATCAAAACCGGACAAGTAATGACTTTTTCTAAATAGCACAAAAGACCTGAAGGTTCAAAGTGCGGTAGCACGACATTACAAACCATATGATAAGTATGTAGAACTACACCGTATTAACATCGATCAAGTCAAATCTTACTTTTGCTCATACCTATATTTGAATTGTTTTGAAATTCTAATGTCCTAAGTTGCCAGTTACTTCGGTTTTTCTTAAAATATTTGTATTATTGCGTATTAGTATAATATGGCCTTAGTGGTCACTTGCATAACATGGTATAACTATGATATATTATAGTAAAAGTACCTGCGTAATATTTATTGTGTGCCTGTTAGAAAAAAGCACCCGAATATTAAAAAATCACTTAATTTTAAGTCGTACTTAAATCTCATGCTGTATCTGACACTTTAATATGAAAGATATAGAAAGTTTTAATTAAATAATTTAGCGTTTGGTCTTTTGATTTGCGAATTCAGCAACAAAGTACTTGCTACGACATAGATTGCTCCCTCAAATCAGGTGGGCTATTTTAAAGAGTAAACATAACTTCAAGCCTTCCCTCATGAATGGGGTAAGCAGACACTATAGAATAGAAAAAAAAGGCAGACTCTCAACCTAATTGAAGCGAGAAAAAAAACCCTACTCCCCATTAAATGGTACTAAAATTGTCAGAAGATGAACGTTAAAGTTCAAGTCAAAGTAGACGTCAAAACTTATTCGAATTAAAATCGTGCTCATACGTGACAAGCTTTTGTTTATTACACGGCGATCTAAACAATTACGATAGTAACTTAGCAGAGGGGAAAAGGAAATGCATGGGTGATACCTTTGCCCATATGTGGGAGGGCAGTATAGGTTGAAAAAAGGAAATTTACGGCATACAGAATAAAGTCACAGTCAGAGTGTACGTATGTAGGTCCGTTGAAAGACAAAAATGTGAGGGTAGATCTAGAATCTACTTCGCATACGGAGCCGTAACATCGCCTCACCAGTTCGCTTGTGACCACGGCCGGTGTAACCTGGGGCCTAAGGTGGTTAATTTTGACAAGTTTCAACCATTAAGAGATCAATGTTCGACCATTTTTACACTATTGTGATAGCAGATTTAGGCCCCAGGTCGAAACGTCAAGCAAAATAACGCATGCTCACGTAAATGCCCGTTTGTTTATAAGTTAAACGGAAGTTTTTTTTCTTTTCAGTGCTGTTAACTCTATGAAACAATTTCATAAACCCGTACTCTACACGTTGTTTTTCACATTTGACCAACATTCGCTGGGAGTCATAGAACTATGCGCATATTTAGAATTAATGTAGCTATGTGTAGCCGGTGCGGGACATTTGAATTGCCAATAGTTTTGTGTTGCCGATTTTATTATAAAAATGTGTGCCCCTTGCTCCAGTTATGAAGTGTTTTTGTTGTTTATATTGGCATGCGATTATGAGGCTATATATAAGTGATACCTACCAGTTGACAAGGAAATTTTAATAATAACAATAATAATCATTTATTTCAGGCATCACACAAAAACAGATAAACACACAAATTTGTTCACGCAGTTAGTTTTATTATTTTTAATTTCTGTTTTCTGTATAATTTCTAGTACTTAGTTTTTGTCATACTACGCATTTTGGTACTAACATTTAAAGGCGAAGACATTGGCCCCTGAAATACAGTTGATACTAGTTCGGGGACCAGAGAATTCCACACTTTTTGTAAAGAAATATGTCAATAAATTATAACCTAACTTAAAAACTACTGCACACGAAGTATTGGCTTCGTGTTACATTGCGAGGTATCTAGTAGCCGACCGCGGAAACGGAGATATACAACACCCTTCGGCCAGAATTCTTCCTTGAGGAAGGTCTTCAACTGGAGAGTTGGAGCCTGCACCACAAACGAAGTGAAGTTGATTTTGTGCCACGAATCCTACTTCTTTTAAAAGCATTATCGTCTGTTTTGGTTCTGCCTGTTATTGTCACAAAGAAAACTTTTCCAGAGAAAATTTCCTCCGCTGTTTAAACTCAAACTCAAAGCATTTATTTCATTTTGATCATAGAGTATGATGCTTATGAAAAGTCAGCTAATTCGCTGACGAGGTAGAGCTGTGAATTGAACTGGCAAGAAACTCACGCTACTCTTTTCAATCGCCAGATAATTACAGTTTTTTGTATGAGTTAACAATTTTAGCACATCAACGCAACCAAAGAACCTATTTGAGAGTCTCGGAGGTCTAATTATCCTGTCCTCTATTATATTTTATCTTATTTCCTTTTCAACGGTCGGCAACGGTTTCGTTGTGTTTCCTTAGTATTGTTGCAAGAATTCTCAAAAAAAAATATTTATCGAATATGGTAACGACACTATCAAACGAAAGCCGTATGCCAACTAAGCAGTATACACAATAGGAAGCTAGGTTATTAAATTGATATATATCTCTACTATTTTATAAAGCGGAGTGTTTGTTTGTTTGTTTAAACGCACTAATCTCTAAAACTACCAGTCGGATTTGAATTGCATCACCTAATGGTAGTCTGGTAGAATGGTAGACCTCAGGCATTAAGTCCGCTTTTACATGTATGTGTATGAAGTTTTAAATAAATAAAAGAAATCTTTTTGCGTATGATAGCCCAGTTCTCGAGGAAGGTTATAGGTTATGTAACATCACGCTACTGGCGACGGGAATAGAGCAGTAAGCAAAGACGCGGGTGAAACTGCACCACAGAAAGCTAGTCCTAACATAATTATCCTTAGTCCTCTAATACAAAACTTAAATAAATTATAATTTAAACAAGTTCTTAAATCAGTAACTCATTCATTGGCGTATATCGCGGCTAGTCTTGAGCGGGAATAATTTTCCTCTTTCCTTTTTCCTTACCTCCATCATTCCTTTCCCCTACCCCACCCCTTCACGGTAGACAACCTTACCATGTTATCACTTGCCATCAGGTGGGCTGTTGGTTCGTCTGTCACTGTCGAAAAACAAAAACTCACCCACTGCCAGATCTCGTGGCTGGTCATGGGCTGGTCCATGAGCGCGTTCTGCCATATCCTGAACAGCATCAGGTAAACCTTGTCTCTGCCGGAGAATGATGTGAGGAAGTTCTTCTCTCCTTCCGTACAGACTAGGATTGCGTTTGGTATTACCTGTGTGAGTATAAAATTATAAATTTGTGATGTGGATACTAGAACCTACAAAATAATTAGTTACATTACGCTTATTATAGAAGTGGGTGGACAGAGATATAATACCTATGTCAGGTATTTTTGGACATGTAACAAGGAGCAAGTCTGACGCTATTTATCGAACACAATTTTAAATTCTGGGTTTCAGAGTCTGAAATTTGAGGACCTAACTCAATTCTGGTAGATAGTTGATCCACGCTGGTTTAAGCATGAATGAGCCGGATCGTCCGGGGAAGTACTACTCTCTCATAGAAGATCGACGTAAGAGTAGTAGTATCTGTACTACTGCGTTTCGTTTGGTGAGTGTGAGCGCCGAAGGCCCAATTTCCCTCCTTTCCTCTTTCCTTACCTCCCTCATCCCCTTCCCCTACCCCATTCCCAGCCGCCATAGTGGAGGCCACCATAACATCAGTTTAAGACGATAGCTTTTGGTATAGTGGCCACCACTTCTGGAGTCCACTGACTGCTTACCATCAGGCGGGGTGGAGTCACTTTGGTAGGCTAATATATATAAAAAAATCCAATATTACTTTATTCCATCCGGGGTTCGAACCCGAGTACGTGCACAGTACTATCGAACTACAATATTCCCTCGTTATTGTTGAACTAGTACGTACGAGTGCGGTCTTCTCCTTGGTGATGGCGGTGACGTCCTTCCACCGCAGCGTGAGGCTGGTCTCCCAGCCGAAGATGGAGGCGTGGAAGCACAGGTAGCTCTGCGACGCGTACAGCCGCCCGTGCGCCAGGATGTCCTTCTGCAGCGCGCACGAGTAGTCTGACAACCACGTGCTTGGTTAATACAATAATGGCAAGTTTGGTATTCTAGAAAATTCTACAAAGTTCCTTGAACCTATAGGGTCGTTTCACATCAAAATGAAATAATTTTAAATTTAATCTACATGATTAAAAGACGAGTAACGCTTAAGCTCGAGAAGGTCACACAGTTGCCCGTGGTCCTATCTGAGGTTGCACATCACCCAGTGTGGAAAAGTTCTTACAACTGCCTAGAGACGTCGCGTCAATGACCGTATTAGTGTATATTACTATGGAGTGTTCTAAAGAGTTTAAATTAATTGAATTTATAAAAATACTGTACACGAGCAACATTTTATATTCTATTTTCGACTTTATTACAATACAAACTATGTCCACAATTGAATACTAGATCTGAATAGTTGATGAATAAAGATCTTGTCGCCAACGAGATGTCTCATCATCATCATATTCAGCCGAGAGTAATCCACTGCTGGACATAGGCCTTCCCCTAATTTCCGCCACCGTGGTCGGTCGTTTGCCGCCCTCATTCATCGGTTGCCTGCCACCCGTACAAGGTCAACGGTCCACCTTGTGAGGGGACTGCCCACGTTGCGTCTTCCGGTTCGTGGTCGCCACTCTAGAACTTTTCTGCCCCAATAGCAGTCAGTTCTGCGAGCTATGTGTGCTGCCCACTGCCACTTCAGAGAAGCAACTCTGCGAGCCACATCAGTTACCTTGGTTAGTCTAATATTGTCTTATTACACATAGAACATCTAATTATGGTTAACCTAAGCCTTATTAATAGTTCTAAAGTTACTACATACTAACTATTAGTACCTACATTGTGTAGATCTTAGAACAATATCTATTTTTGTATTTTCGACTTTATTACAATACAACCTATGTCCATAATTGTATACAACATCTGATTCTGTTACATACCAACCATAAGTCTCTCATCATTGGTCAGAACTTTAAGCAATCTCTATTTTTGTATTTTCGACTTTATAACAATACGAACTACGTCCATAATTGTATACAAGCTCTGATTCTGTTACATATCTACCATAAGTCTCTCATCATCGAGTAGATCTGAGAGCAATCTCTATTTTTGTATTTTCGACTTTATAAACAATACGAACTACGTCCATAATTGTATACAAGCTCTGATTCTGTTACATATCTACCATAAGTCTCTCATCATCGAGTAGATCTGAGAACAATCTCTATTTTTGTATTTTTGACTTTATAAACAATACGAACTACGTCCATAATTGAATATTACATCTGATTCTGACTACCATTTCATGTACACTTATACCATTTCTATGCCTTTTAATTAGTTTAGTGGTACATACCAACTATTAGTCTCTCGTCATCAGGTAGATCTTTGAACAATCTCTTGAAGTCGTCCGACTTACTCTTGTATGTAGGATAAAGTGCGTTGTACCAGGACTTCTTCTTAGTACGAGGCCCACCCCCTCCCCCTCCCTCTGAGCCTTTACTGTTCGTGTGGCCTGATGATATCTGTAAATTAAGTAGATAGGGTAAATTATAGGTATTTGTACGTTTACTACTACTAATAAGTAAGGGGTAATGCGTCATTATGTATATTATGTGTGCTAGGAGAAAGAAATAATGACAGAAATAATAATATTATTGGAAATCAGGACAATCCCACCCGCACGCCCATCACTGTGACTCCTGTAAGCCAGGATTAACAGTGATAACCAATACGAAACACCGAGCTTTGACACCCGGGAGTCCGATATTATTGGCATGTCAACAAATATCGAAACATTCGAGCGTTTCTACCGCTTTGGAGAATAATATTAACAGTTTATATAATACCTACATAGAAACCTTTTACCACAGTTCACATGTTGCCTTTACTTTTTGTAGCAATATGCAAATTGAGGCAGCCTGTAAAGCACACATTTTTACTTTTTATTTTTTCTTTACAACATAGAAAGCTGTAATTATTACCTATAGAGTTAAGTGTATTGCCTGTGTCACTTTGCATGCTGCTTGAAATTGTAACTTACAAAAATTGTAATAACCTGGCGATTAAAAAGAGTGGCCTGAGTTTCTTGCCAGTTCTTCTCATGGCTCTACTTCGTCAGCGAACTGGCTGTAGGTTAATTTGCTGACATTTTGTAAACTTTGACGTTCATAAGTGTTAATTTAATTAACCTATGTGAATAAATAAATTTTCATTTTCATTTTTCATTTTCAACAAGAGATGGTTATATGCCAATACTTAATAAATACCTGGGTAAGTACAAAAATAATCACTCATTTTTAATTTTGTAATTGGTGTATAATGTACCTTCTCTATATGAGAAGAGGCCTTTGCCTTGCAATGGGATAGTAACAGGACGGTATTATTATATTTTAAGTGGTGTAGTACCTAAATTGGAATTCAATTTCTAATCAAAAGACTCGTAAGAAGAAGTACATAAAATCGGTGGCAAACAGTCTACGGCGCCTTTAGTGAGCGTATCCTATGAAAATATGTTGCTGTTCGAGAGGAAGAAAGAAACGGTCAAAGAGCAAGAAAAGGAAGAACTAGTCTGGAATAAACAAATCGTTCATCAGAAAAGAGGCGTCATTATAAAAAAATTAAACTACAACTTTCTACCAAAGTAGCAAAATCTGAGGATATGTCGAACAGTGTTGTTGTTGAACAGTGGACGTTTTTCGACTGTTTATGATAAAATAGTATAAAAGTCGCTGTTTTCTTCTGTTTTTTTCTCCACCAACTTCTCCTAAACCACGCAACGGATTTTGATACTGTCTTTCAGATAAAGTTACCTACTAACTATAAATCTAAAGTACTCTTACCTTGTCATTTTTGTGATGTGTGGGTTGTGCACTGATAACTGTGATGGGTATTTCACCGCTTGATATAGACGCGTTGTCGCCGCCGCCGTGGTTGGCTACATGGATTGAAGTCTCGCTGGCCTGGAATATAGAGGTACAGCATTGTAGAAAGAAAATAAAAATATAATTAATAAGGCAGTAAATGAGACAACTAGAAATAAAACAACTGCATCGAAATGTGAATCTTTCAACCAGGCTAAGTGCCTAGTGGTGGCATATTCAATTTTGCTCATAAATTTTGAAAATGACTGAAAAATACGATAAACATAATAAGATATTGCCTGTGTTACCCATCCTATTTGTAGCTATCTAAAGGTGAAAGAATTTTTGAAATCGGTTACGTAGATCCTGATTTAAATCGTTGCAAACAAACAAACAAACAAAAATACAAAAAATCTAATATTTTCTCATTTTAATAGTAGATTAGATTAAGTTTGTCGTCTGTAATCTTTGCATTTATTCTATTGGTCAATATTAGCTAGATAGATAAAGCCACATGTTCATAACAGACTTTGCACAGAGCAAACAACGCCGAGGAAGTTGGCAGAGAAAGACCGGGTTTCTCTAAAAATCTCCAGAAAAAGTATATATTTTCTGCCTTGAAGCGCCTTACGTTATAAATAGTGATAGATACGTTGGGATCCAGGTAATAGGAGCAAAACTTTTAAAAAACAAAATATTTTTATCCGACCCGGGAATTGAACTCAAGATCTTTGCGTGTACAAGTGTACTTAAAGCATCAAGGCACAGTGATTTTTGACAGGGTAGGCATTATATAATTAAGTTGCTAAAATTGTGATTTCAGGCAATTATTAAGGTAGGCAGTGCCTTTCTGATCAGTGCACGCCATTGAGCATAAGATGCTCAGAGGATGATACTGTTTATTACCTTGTCATTTTCTAATGCATCAACAGCGCTGTCTGTGGTGCGTAGTGACGCGGAGGGAGACGGCGACGGCGATCGAGACACGCTCCTGGAACATAACAGTATATCTTTCAGAATAAAGAATACTTCAAACGCACCTACTTTGGTTTATCTCTGCATCACCCTGTGAGGTTGACTGGTAATGAATGCCTTTATCATTAAGTCCGCCTATTTAAATTGTATATGAAATCGTTAAATAAATAAAGAAGAATTTTCAACTATGTACAAGTCACTAGCCACACGTTACTGCACCGCTCCTATCACTAGTAGCGTGAAGTTTTATAGCCTATAACCTTCCTCAAGAACTGGGCTATCATACGCTAAAAGAATTATTTCAATCGGACTAGTAGAGCTAGAGATTAGCGCGTTCAAACAAACAATACACACTCTTCCGCTTCATATTAGAATAGATAGAATTAAGCAGGTAGGGTGATCTCTAAGATCGATTTTCGTTTATTAGTGTCACGAATTGCAGTGGAGTAGTGGACAAAGTGGCTCTGATTGTAATTGAGTGTTAAATACCGTTTATGACTACTAGATGCGCCGCACGCATATTTTGTTGTATCCCTCAGGAACCAGACCGATTTTCAGGATAAAAAGTGTAGGCTACTTTTTGTCCGTCTCCGGCACCGAATCTATTTACATACCCAAAATCGGTTCAGCCGTTTAGGCGTTGAGTGGTAATAAACATACACACACACACACACAAACTTTCGCTTTTATAATATTAATAGGATTAGAAGAATTACTAGAGTCCTACGGTAGTGGGCTGTACCCCTGGCGACTGCGAATGCCGTTGGTGTCGTTGAAAACTGCTACAGCCGTAGACAAAGACATTTATTTTGTAAAACATAAGCGTGACAGAAATGTGTACATGCTGTTCAGTTTCCATATGTTTTACATGTTTTGCCATTTATTTATGGCGTACAATTATTTTTTTGTATCAATGTTCTATTTTTACTAAGAATCAGTATAATGACCACGCTACTCTCCAAGTTTCACGTTAGTAAGGAGATACCATTATTACCCTTTTCTATAATACGAGTATAACAAATTGTAACTCGTATTTTAATATCGTTCTAAATGCTTAATATTGCATCGTTTAGATCTAGAGTTAGGCTCATATCCATACTAATACTATAAATGTCTGTCCGTTACTCTTTTACGCCTATACCACTGAACCAATATTGATGAAATTTGGCATAGAGATAGATTAGACCTTGGGAAACAACATACGCTATCTTTTATTGGCTAGCAAAAAATATACCAATTTGTATATTATAAAACTAAATCGTAAAAATTATAACGAACAGTTTTGTAAATAATGTCATATTTATAAACTAAAATAATCAACCTTTGTCTATGTTCGAACACGCCTAGATATCGCATATAGACGCAATCTATTGACACTATCTTACGAACCAACGTGATATATTATTAATTAAATAACATAATATACACAAATACGCCCAGATAGTGTGATAGTGTTGTTTTTTTAACCTACTAATTGGAAGTTTATCTTTGGAAAGTAAAATAGACAAAGGAACTTCATAATAAATATTTATAGAAATATGCATCCTTGTTGTTAAGATCTTCGGACTTCGGATATCTTTATGGTACCGCACAATATAAGGTTAAGGTTGGAGAAGGTCTATATTCAGCAGTGGTCTTTCGGCCGTTCCATAGGATAATGTGCAAATAGCAAAATGTGCAGGCTACGCAAAACATTCGAGTCACAAAATATGTAGATCTCGTAATGGGTGATATGATAATGATATATCTATACTAATAAATTATATAAAGCGGAAAAGTTTGTTTGTTTGAACGCACTAATCTCTCGAACTACTAGTCAGATTTGAATATTCATATATATTGTTTTTGCGTATGATAGCCCAATTCTTAAAAAAGGTTATAGCTTATGTAACATCACACTACTGACGACGGGTCAGTAACCAAAAATGTAACTTAAAGCTAGAGTAGTTTATTTTTCTTTTATTTATTAATTTTTTCGCGTCGTGTCGTGTGTGCCCGTCCCGGGCTGGACAAAAGCCTATAATTAGCGTGCAGTTTGTCATTATTATCATATTTATCATCATCAACGAAATGAGAAATTTGCTATTACACAATGCTTGATAGGCGTTTAGGGGCTCGCAGTAAACAAAGTTCTGCACTGACACAAAATTTTGCTTACAAACATCGCACACTCGAGTTAAAAAGTGATATTAATTATTGTTCTAATTAAAACAACCTTATTTTTTAATTGAATGACTAAAGTTATCTACGTGGCTAACCGCAAACACCTATAATTAACTGACATTGAAAACTGGTATAAATTGAAACAATTAAAAACTTCACACAATTATAAATAGGTAAATGTTATATAAAATACCCGTTTCGTATAAGCATACCGACAGCCTACTATTGAATTAAATATAAACTTAGTAATATAGTTATTTTTAGTTTTTTTTTGTTAATATTGTTACCTAACATTTATTACTTGTATTGTCTGTCTTATGACAAATAAATGTCTTCTCTTTCTTTCTATAATAATGTCAAGACAAAGCAAAATACTTTTCTTCATGCAAAATGAGACCACGTTTCTTCAGAGCGGATTGGTAAAGTCTGTCCAGAAAGAGAACCGTCAGCGTCGTGGGATTTGAGGACGCAACTGTGCCTTATTTACCTTATGTACCTATTTTGTTTAGTGGCCAATATTATAGTGGGTCTGCTCCGTTACTAATTATTATTACCTTAATAATTTACTTAATTAATAATTAATATAATAATAATAACTAATAACAATAATTAATAATTTACTTATGTAATAATCGGACCGTTAGTTCACAATTTGGTCACGACAGTTCTCTTTTTGAACAGACTATACATATTTTGGACTTTTTCTGTTGATAAATTTTGTGTACTACAATCAGAGCGTATTTAGCAGCTTTTAAGGTGGACTAACGACCTAATAAGGTTGGTGAGCTGGTGAGTATCCGATGGATGAGGGCGGCTCACGACCGGCCAAGATGTCGAAAATTGAAAGAGGACTTTCGGCTGATATGATGTAGCGTATTTGCTCAGTTTCTTTCTTAAAGGAAGATAATATATGAGCTCGCGTTTATAGGTAGAATTTTAATCTTCTGGATCTATTGGGTTATATTTTTGTTATAGTCCAGGTTTTCTTGCTACTTTTACTTCACGTAATTTGAGTAGTACTAACATATCTAATGAATAATGATTAATGGCCATATACTCGAAAACTTACTTTTATATCTGTTCCTAAGGTTTATTCTAAAGTGACAAAAAGACAATAATAAAATTTAAATTCACTTAAATTTGAATGACGTTTCAGTAGCTGGGGGTAAGTCCCGAAATGGAAATCGACTCCGTATATCTACTGGCTTATCACATCGCGCTATTTATTCAAAATCTATAACTGTACTATTATATAAAGCCGAAGAATTTGTTTGTTTGTTTGTTTGAACGCGCTCATCTGTGGAACTCTCGTCGGATTTGAAATTTATTTTCGCTTATAATAGCCTAGTTCTCGAGGAAGTTTATAGGCTATGTAACATCACGCTACTGGCAACGGGAGCACAGCAGTAACGAAAGACGAGGGTGAAACTGCGCTGCGGGAAGCGAGTACCTACTCTATAAAGTGATGAAACGCAAGTTGGATTAAAAAAATATCTCACATCACCATGGTACTGTCCAATGGCGGTGGATGATGCAATTAGGATGGCTAATAGTCCTCTACTCTTACTGACTGTTTTATTATCAGGAAAACAATATCTTTATTACATTTCATGATTCAGCATATATTATGTCAGATAGTAAGTATCTCTCGGCTTTTGGGAACAGCAAATAGTAATTATTGAAAGGGGATGTTTATTAAAATACGTAAACATTGCTTAATATTTACATGACCCGCTTTTTATACACGAGATTTACGGTTCAAAGCTAGACAATTACGGCGAACGGAATAAGGATGTCATCAAACAGATACGAAATATAGTAGAGACAGAGCCTTCCAGTGGAACAGCGTAGGTTATAAAAACATAATCTTAAACATTACCAACATACAGTTTTTTATGTAATATTTTAAACAACATAATTCTATAAAATACCGCACAATACCGGCGCCTGTAAACTGAAGTTTTACCTAGCACCTTCCATGCTCTCAACCTGTCAACTCAGAGAGATATTCTCTGTTCTTGGAAAACTTTATCACTTTTAATTTTGTAAACTAAAAAAACGCAACTTTTAAACTGCAATCCAAACACAATCACTCACATTTCTATCTGTTGATTACTGTCGGCACATAACACTAATCCACTGTCCAAATCTAAACAAAGTAATGTTAACCGCGCGGCAACGTTCACGGTCCGCTGCTAGCCTGTGTAAAAAGTTGGGTTGCAACAGTTGACAGTGGCATTCACTACACTATTAGATTGCGTCACAATTAAACTTACACAAAAATACACAGAGCTGTGATACCGATGGATTGTGAGTACAGTAAGGCAGTGCCTACAGCGGTTTTTGTAGCGTTCACACTCTTTTATTTATATTATACTGTATATATTTTATTAACGACTATAACTGCTTTTGTGATTCAACGATAATGTGTACGAATTGCCATGCAGCGATCTCATCGGGCTCAATCGCCCGTCGGATCGGTATTATTCATATCGAGAACCTTAGTATGAACCCAAGCTGGAGAAGGATGAGTATTAAACATACTCTTTTCATTATTGACTGCTTCTGTGGTTCGGTGGTACTGTGTATGGACTGCCACGCAGAGGTCGCGGGTTCGATTCCCGCTCAGTGCAAATATTTGTGTGCATGAACATGTTTATTTGCATTGGTCTGGGTGTTTCTATGTATAATATGTATGTATTTACAAAAAAAAAGTATTTAAGTATGTATATCCGCATTCTAGAACCCATAACACAAGCATATAATATGCTTACTTTGGGTCTAGATGGCGTTGTGTGTAGTTGTTGAAATATTATTATTATTATTATTATTATGTTATCCGAGATCCTACCTTGAAGATCGAAGCTGTGTTTTTTGATCGAAGGGTGGGAGATCATGATTTTGGTAGTTATTGACAAGATAAAGATAAGTAGCGATGCTTTAAAAAGACCTATGTCCAGCAATAGACTTTATTTTTTAAAATGACGAATAATATTAAATTTCTGCTGCTGTGTTTCTATAGTTTAAAAAAACTCGCGATCTAATGAAAGTATGTAGTAGCTCTGTGTCAATAATAATTACCAGTACTTTGATAATATTATAGTCATCTAGTTAAGTCTATATTTGGTAAAAACAACAACCAAATTATTTGTTTGGCGACAAAGGACGTTGTCTAGGCTGAGGCTAACGTATCAAGTAGATGTTCGGCCCTATCTACGCGCCAACATGGAGCATGAGCTCGAGAGAGAAGAAAGAGCAAAAGGAAAATGTATTTATTCATATAGGTTAGTTTAATTAACAATTATGACCGTTACAATTTATTAAATGTCAGCCAGTTCGCTGACAAGGTAGAGCCATGAGAAGAACTGGCAAGAAACTCAGAACACTCTTTTTAATCGCCAGGTTATTAAAATTTTTGTAAGATACAATTTCAAGTAGCATGCAAAGTAACACAGGCAATAAATACACTTAATTCTATAGGTAATTAATTACAGCTTTCTATCTTATAGGCTGCCTCAATTTGCATATTGCTACAAAAAGGTAAAGGCAACATGTGAACTGAGGTAAATGTTTCTATGTAGTATGAGAAAATATAACCTCCTTTTTTTAAAGCCGATTATGAAAAACCACTAACATCAAGAGTCGAACTGCAGCGAAGACAAAGGCTATGCATGTGATGAAGTAGACTGGTTTAGTCGGTGAAATATGATGTTAATAGTGCTTAGTAGATGCTATTTGGGTTTTAATTGAATATTTATGACAAACGCGAAATAAACAATAATGTTAAAACTAAGTATATGATAGTATTTAACAACAGATCGAGACAGTGATAACTTATCAGCTTAATCATGCGGGTGAATGAAACCACTGAGTATTACTGTGTGTTTTTAAAAATACTTCTTTTAATCCTACCTCAGTAAATATTAACAATACTAGCCTGTTTACTTTACCACTGCAGCTTAAAGGGTTCTCATATAGAGAAGGCATGAGCATTAATCACCACGCTTGCTCAAGGCAAATTGGCGAGTAAAAAAATCTTTTATCTTCTTAGATTCCAGTGATTAATTACATTTAGTATCTGTACATCGTGAGGAACCTTTTTACGATATTTTTAGTCAACGAACATCAGGTCGATAAATTTAAAAGTTACATTCGGTTTTCTTGAAATCTACAAGCAGTCCCGTGCATAATCGTATCAGCTGTTGTAAGTTATATGCTTAGCACTAAGCTTCAATAAGTTAATATTTAGGTACTGCTTACTTCTTGCAGCGCCACAAACTTGTAAATTTTTAAGTTTTATCATAGCTTTCTATATGAAGTAATCCGTAAGCCCCTCTAACTTAAGAGTGGTTTACGGCTTACTTAACGTCTTGCAGGGCCAGACTGTAATATTCCTCTAATACATTACAATCTTAATTATTTTTTACATTATTTAAATGAATATTTAATATTCATTACATAATATCGGCTACATCGTTACATACTAAATAATCGAATCAATTGATGTAAGGAATAGGTACGTCACGTAAACTAACAAGGCTGTTTGAAGTTGCCTTTGCTCACTATCGTGATCAATAAAAAATCGCACTATTACGTTCAATAACAAGCTTGAACACATTGAACTATATAATTATGTTCTTGAACGATGTTTTTTTGCGCTACTTTACGGTTTATAACTTATAACCGATAAGAAAAACAATTGTGTTAATCTTACAATTTCATCTTAATCAATGTATTTATTTAATATTTTGTTTAATCCAGTTAATTTGATGATTATAAAATATTAAATGGAAAATATTTATAATGATACTTCTTTGTCGTAACTATCAGCTGGGCCTCTTGCTTGATAGGAAACATTGAGTGACAATAATATACTTGAGCTTATATAAAATTAGCCTTAATTAAGCGCTAAACAAAACGCTAGAACATGAAATCGATGCGCTATCTTAGTTCCAAAAGGAGTTCTTCCTAAAAGGAAGTATCAATAGATTACAATGTTATCTATAATTAATTGTAATACTTAAATACCCGAACATGTAGCTACTTGACATGAAAGTATTTTATCAACAAATAAGATAATTTACAAGACAGAAAAATAATTACTCAATACTATGTAAATATATGCCAGAGATAAACTGAATAAAAATAATTGTTTTTAAATTAATTAAATGCTACAATGCTAACAAAAACAAGGCAGATTTTAGTTCATAGGTTATCTGTGGCCCCACTAGTTGAGGTCAGATCGGGTGACAAATTTAGTATGAGATTTTCAGGATAGCAAAATCATATTTGAGACTGTTTATAAATCTACATTTTAGCACCAATTTAGCATGGAAAATATAACGCTATCTCTGTCATTCTCGTTTCGTTAGAGACAGACAAAACATTATACTAAAGAGAAAGGGCACAGTGACATTTCTCATTGCCTGATAATGAATAGGTGGCGGTTTAATTTTCTGTGCGACGTGAAAAGTGAACGTAGTAGCAGCAGAAATAGTATCAGGCTGCATTAAAAAAATATATTTTATAGACGAAACTAATTCTTTGTTTGAATTCAACTCAACGTGCTTTCTCTAAAACTACCTACCAATCGGATTTTATTATGAGAGAGCTACTCTATTCGCGGCTGACATAATAGACTAATCCTAGTACTAGTAGGCACAGTCCTTTAGTACAAGCGCAATTAAATAAACGGATAGATTTCTTAATTGCTCTATAATTAAATAAGCATTTATCTAGTCCAGTTTTATTTGTGCGAAACTAAATTAATTGTTTTGATAATAATTATTATAATATTAACAGTACAATATGATCACGCAACGCATCCATTTTATGGTCAATCCGTCTTACCAATATGTAAAATAGGGCATAGCTATTCTGTTTTTTTTTCTTATTCTATCGTTTTTGAAGTTTTAAAAAAAGGATCAATAAAAATTGTTTTTCCATCGCTACTCTACATAATGTTTATTAGCAAGACTGCAGAGGAAACCTACCGGCTTTTTAACCTTTCCCTATGTCAGTGCCCTTCACTAGTAAACTTGCACTGATAAGGGCTTGATAACAGCTGCGGGCAATTTTAACAATATAAAACACGATTAAAACTTACCTTCGTATAAAAACCTTCGACATGGAGTCCCATTGCGAATAAAACACTTGAAACTTTTCTGTGTCCATAACAAAATGAGTTGAACAAATAAAATGTCTGTACAATAATTAAGGCAGTGATAGATAAGAATGATAGTGTCTAATCTAGGTATAACAATGGCAAATTATGTTCAACACCTGTACGTGTGCACGTGGTTTGATATCGTGGCTTTTTGAATTAACCGATTAATTATTGGCGCTAACAATGAAGTGCGTTCGGAAATCTGTTCTTTGTGAGTTAAGAATTGCGTGTGGACTTGTTGCTTTGTTTGTTTGTGATTAATAAAAGATGATTTGCAATTATGAAATTATTCAGAATCACTAGTGATGTAGATAGGTATTATAAAACACATATGACATGATGGTAGAGTTCGTTAGAAATGCCGATTGAAAGTTTTATCATAAATAAAATATGCACAAGAATGATAGGTAACGCTCGACATTTTCATTTAATTATTTAATTGTGTGTGACTTGTAGGAGCAAGGTATTTTCTCAACCATACAATGGAGTACTAGAGCCTATCAGGTATTGTACATTTCTCTGTAAACCAATCGTCACTTTCGAAATCCGTGCAATACGTACTTCTGTTGAAGCGAAGATATTTGACCTACATAATTAACATACAGATACACTCTGCCTTTTGGTTTCTATAGCAACAGTGTCAATTTCAATACTCAACTCTACTCAAGTCCCTTAGACTTTCCACTACTGCGGCAGATGAGCCAATGGAACACCTGGTGGTAACTGACGTTAATGGACGTTTTTTCTATTTATTTATTTGACTATAAATTTGTAATAAGCTAGATAATTGAAAATAATTAAACATTTCAAGGGCCTGAATCAATGATATTTAGTTTCTAAGTACCTTTTAACTGTTTTACCCAAGTTTTAGCTCTGCGTCGGCTTTATTGACGTCAAACTTTTTTATGAGTGTTGAAACTTGGCGGCGCGTAATATTCGGTCCAATTTCAGCGTTCTGACATACTTGGGTCTTGTCGTGATTCATTAATACATTGTTTGGATGTTACATATTAGTTCCCGTGAATAACGTGATAGTTTTGGCTGGATCGAACGGAGAATTGTCCTCTGATGGAATTTTGTCTTAAGAGTGTCTGTTAGTTAATTCATTACATTAATATTAAGCGTTTTGTTTGTGAGTGAGAGCGTTGGAGACGTAATTTCCCTTTTAATTTTCTTCCTTTCTCCTTCCATTATTTCAGTAATTTTTAAAGAACACAGGCATGTCACAGACTACGATGTCCTATCACTTACGATCAGGTGTGACGGAGATATGCTTGCCTGCCACGGTCCGTAGAAAATACAATAAATACTAGGTAGCACATCATCGAACCACTGCTAGGCCATGTCTCTTCTTATACCTACAAAGAAGATATAAGCCACGCTTCCTTAGTGTCTTTCAACCTTTTACACCGAGAGTTCCTCACAAAAATGATTGTACATTTACTCCATTATTTAGCGACCTTCCCATAGAGCTGTAAGTCTTTTGTTTGTGAAAGTGCGAGATCATAATTTGCAACAATAGCGGTTATTATATAAAATGACTAGCTTTCTGCAGCACGGTTTCACCCGCGTCTTTAGTTACTGCTCGGTTCCCGTCGCCAGTAGCGTGATGTTACATAGCCTATAACCTTCCTCAAGAACTGGGCTATCATACACAAAAATACGCGTAATTCCATTTTATTCATTATTTATATTATAAACATTTAATTAGATCCACTATTCGTTTCAATACATGGTGTTTAAGTCTCGTTTGTGTATTAAACTCAAAGACAAATCCTTAACTTCTGAGAGTTTAATACACTCCTACTAAAATAACATAAATATTTATTTTTCGAATAGTTCAGCCTGCTCATGTCCATCGCGGAAGTTTATTTAAATGAGTTAAAAACGTGTTTACTAAAAGCATCAATATATTTAAATTGTTAGGTAGGTATCTGATCTACTTATACAAATTATTTAGCAAAATATGCTCGTGTAAGATGACAGTCATATTTCCCAGCTATGGATCATTTATTATTATTTTATACGAAAGACGTTCACTACTGGACATCTTAAAACATCTCTAGTTTGACCGGTAGTGAATCCATCAGTCCATTCATATGTCCATCGGTTACCGACTTAGATCGTCGGTTGACTCTGTTAAGTCTCTCACACGCTGCAATTTGCGTTAAGCTTTTATGTATCAGTGTATTTGCGGACTTAATGACTGGGACATTTTCTATCAGCCACCCATTTTAAGAGACGCAGAGAAAAACAAAGAAAAATGGTTGTACCTAACCTATGTTTTGTGACTTGAATGGTATGATGTATTAAAGATCAAAGTCTCGCTTTTTGAATTCTGGAAAGAAATTACGAATATTTATCGTGCACATCAAGTCCCTGTGGAGTCAGCGGAACAGGATGAACTAATTTAACACAAACGGAACCGAAACGTGGTTTGTTGATAGTATGAACTAGTTAGGTCCCCTAACAAATTCATTTTTAAACAAGTTGGTCCCACTTACAGATGAGTTTGGGTTTATTACCAATCGCTCCTTTCTTATTCTAAACGACACGTGTGGAACTGAAAGCTTACATTAGAATCAAAAGGAACTCAAACAAATCGTTCAGTACCTACTATAAACTTACATTTCATCAATTTAAACCTGGAACGCATGTTTCCTCCCAGTTTTGATTTCAGATCCTTTAAGTGGACATGAAAACGCATCTTACAAACCCACTATAGTGTGAACCACATTTTTTTTTTAAACGACTTTGGCAAACCAGCATATGGCCCGCCTGATGGTAAGCAGTTCCCGTAGCATATGGACGCTTGCAACACCAGGAGCATCACTAACGCGTTGCCGACTCTGTTAAAAACCTCTTACCTCTTTTCTTGAATAACTCCATGATCTCAGGAAAAATCATGCGAACAATTTTCATCAACAATTTTCAACATCTCAGCTTTTGGGATGTCCGCCTTAAGATCCTAATGATTACCTACTATCAGACAAAATGATCATTTAGATAAGCCTGATTTAAAAATCTCATTATTTTTCAACTATTTTCGCATTAGAAAAAAGCGCTATAAAATGCATGAAGGTTTTTATAATACATAGTAGGTATTTCATGAAGCATACTCTACCTACGTCGGGTCGTACATTTCGGCTAATTTATAACATGCCTGGGTGAGTGTGCTACTCTAGACGCGTGACTGAAACGCCCTTATTACGCTAATGGCGCTAATTAACTCAAATAAAAATATATGTAATCAAAATTATAATATACTGTAAGTACTTAACATTGACTGGCATGTTGGCCTAGTGGTTAGTGACCCTGACTGCTAAGCCGAAGGTCGTGGGTTCGATTCCCACCCAGGACAAATCTTTTTGTGATGAGCATGATTGTTTGTTCTGTGTCTGGTTGTAATTTATCTATGATATGTATGTATTTACAAAAAAAAATGTATATATGTAGTTTAACCGTTGTTTAGTACCCATTACACAAGCAAATGTAATTGCTTAATTTGAGGCTAGATGGCGCTGTGAATGTGGTAGAATATTATTATTATTATTAACAAGGCGCAATAAAAATACTAGACGTACGTCCTCGCTTTGCTTCGGTATAAAAGTTTCATTCGGTCTCACAATAAACGCTTACGCATAATATCCTTGCAATAGTGACATATTCCATCATTCAGGTTTACAAAGGCGCTTAAAATATTGAAATTTTGAAAATGACTGTAAAGTATGTTAATCATCTATACTTACTATATTGTTACGACGATTACCTACGCTAGAACGTTCGCAAGTATCTACCTACACGTATAACAATAGCTCATCGGCGGTAGGCATAACTACGCGTCGCAGCTAAGTACCTACATGCATTGTTTTGTTATCGAGAATTGTCGGCAACTTTGTGGTAATAACAGGATGGTTCTAGAAATCTATTGAAGGACTATAAAAGGATTCGAACGTCGGCACTTCGTTCAGTTGTGAATACAGCGATATCGAGCGAACATGTTAGTGATACGGCAGTCTACGAAGAGCGATCTAAGAAGCGCTATAGTGCAGTATAAGTGTTTATTGCGTTATTTTGTTACTGTTAGTGTATTGTGTGAGTCTTGAATAAACTCATTATCGCGTAACTGGCATTTTACGTCGAACCCCATCCTGACACGTAACAATATAACAGGGAAGAGTTTGTTTGTTTGAACGCGCTAATCTCTGGACCTACCGGTCAGATTTGACTAATCCTTTTTGCGTTTGGGTATGCAGTAGCACATAAAATTTTGACAGGGTAGGCATTATTTAATTAAGTTGCTGAAATTGTGATTTTAGGAAAAGAAAAGGTAGGCAGCGCCTTTCTGCCTATACGGAGTGCACGCCACTGAGGCTATGTAATGCTATGTAACATCACGCTACTGGCCACGAGAGCAGAGCCGTCACCAAAGACGCGGGTGAAACCGCGCTGCGAAAAGCTAGTAATAAAATATAGGCTATGTTATTACCCGTCCTATTTGTAGCTCACTAAAGGTGAAAAAATTTTTAAACAGTTACTTAGGTATGTAGATTTTGAGTTAAGTCGCAACAAACATACAAAAAATCAAACCTTTTCTATTTATAATATTGGTTTAGATGATGAATTATAGGAATACCTAAAACGCCATCTAAAAGTTGGAACTTCTTATGCGCGATAAGTTCTAATCTGGACCACCGCACCAATGTTAGTTGCCAAGTTAATCCCCTCAGCTTTAATTATTTTTCCTTCTCCTTCACGGTTACTTTTTGTTATATTAGTATCGTTTTTGCAATACTAAGAGAACACATCTATGTCCATATTCAGATCTGCACACTGGTGAGTGATGCTTGGACTTGGCGTCATACCCCGTCTCTATATCACCAAAGCAACCGCTCACTTTTCCATCGTATCAATCTCTTATTTAAATACATTTCATTTTTCAACTCGATTCACCTTTGTTTCAATAGAACAATGTGTTTAAAAACATTTATTATTTAATTTACCAGGAAGCAATAACACATAACCGCTCACGTTTGGATGTAATAAAATTATAATCAAATGAAACGTTTATTTAGCTTTTTTTTATTACAAATGGTGACAGACCACCTGAAGGTTACAGATAATCGGTTTATACCAGTCCTACCAGTAATTCGATAGTCGAACTTTCGAAGTTCATAGACCTAAATAATGGCAGAAGCAGCGTTAGCTATCCTGTTACTTGTTACTTGTTGGTGGGCTCGTTGTCCGCATTTAGACCTCTTGGTCTTTTGTTGCGTTCGGTTTGGCTGGATTACTTCATCCAGCCCAACTCCGCCCAGAAGCGCAGAAGCTTCCTGGGATCTTCGCAGGCTTCGCGGAGAGACCTCGGGTTGCCGAGGATTTGTGCCCGATGTGTCATCACTCCCTCGCATTCCAGGACTACGTGGGCGACGGTTTCATCGTGCTCTATGCATGCTCTGCACAGAGGACTGTCGGTAATGCCAGGTCCTCTCCTCGTTAGCTATCCTATATATAGTCCTTTGCCTGTGCTGTCACTATTTAAAATATTTTAGATAAGTACTTGCAGCCAAAGGTATAATATCTATGAACGAGCAATTGAAACCTGGGGCCCTACCACAACCTTACTTTGTCTCTATCCTTATTTTATTTTATACTTTATTGTACACATAATAGACATATAAACAATGACAGAAAATAGAGCAAGTACAAAGGCGAGCTTAACTCATAAATGAGTTTTCTCCCAGCAAACATCAGAGTGGTAGAGGAAATAGTGATTGTGTAAGAGTAAATGAAGTGTACAACTGAATAATAATATTATTAAGTACCTTAATGTATACCTATAATCTAAACTTAGACTAAATATTTGCATACATAATATATAATAATATATAAATATACATAAATTATTTATTGATTAAAAATAGATAGTGTTCTTTTGTTCTTCTCCTGAAGACATCCATAGTAGGACTGTCACGTACACCATGAGGAAGAGAGTTGTTAATAGTACAAAAGAAAAATACAAAACACAAAATAACATTAAAATAATACAGCTTTAATATTATATCTATACTTTTATATAAAGAGGAACAGTTAGTTAGTTTGTTTGTTTGATCGCGCTAATATCTGAAACTACCTGTCAGATTTGAAAAAATATTTTGCGTGTGATAGCCCAGTTCTTGAGGAAGGTTATAGTCTATGTAACACCACGCTACTGGCGACGAGAGCAGAGCAGTAAGCAAAGACGCGGGTGAAACCGGCGGCGGAAAGCTAGTATAGCTATAGGAGATGGTGGTAGGCCCTCTAGAACTCTTTACCGGAGCAGTGTTGTCTTCCAATTTACTTTAACAGATCGTATCAGATACCTATAAGAACGCCATAGTGTAGACAATCTATATATATAAAAATGAATCCTTATTTCCCTTGGTCATGGCATGAACGGCTAGATCAATTACGTTAATTCTTTTTTTGTTGTGTTTGTTATTGTCAGGAGAAGGTTCTTAAGCAAGAAAAACTAAGAAAACTGCTAATCCGATTTCGATGAAAATTGGTATGTATACATATAGATTTGACTGGCCTGTTGGTCTAGTGGTTAGTGACCCTGACTGCTAAGCCGGAGGTCGTGGGTTCGATTCCCACTCAGGACAAACCTTTGTGTGATGAGCATGATTGTTTGTTCTGTGTCTGGGTGTAATTTATCTATAACACGTATGTATTTACAAAAAAAAAAAAAAAAAAAAAAAATTATATAAGTAGTATATCAGTTGTTTAGTACCCATAACACAAGCAAATATAATTGCTTAATTTGGGGCTAAATGGCGCTGTGTGAATGTGGTAGAATATTATTATTATTATTATTATTATTATTATTTGGTTTCGGATTATAAGCTACTTTTTATCCCGAAAATCGCTCTGTTTCCCGAGTTACATTCATTAAACACATTGCAATTTTCGCGCGGGCGAAGCCGCAGGGCGCAGCTAGTATAATTATATAGTACAACTATTTGATTTAATGTCGCACTGTCAAATTTTAGATTTCAGGGCATCTGATGCGTAAAACTTTGCCCTTTTTGATTACATAAGAATCTGAAAGATATACAGATATATTCAGGTACAGTCGCTTAATAAATCTTTTTTGTTATTCTACTGCCATCCATCCTTTTCACAAATCCAAACCATCCTCAAACTTTGGTCTTACTTTGGTTTGACTGCACCGTTGGTCTAGTGGTTAGTGTAACTGACTGCGACGCCGGGTGTCGTGGGTTTGATTCCCGCGGAACGCAAATATTTGTGTGATGAACATTTTGTATTTGTCTTCAGTCTGGGTGTTTCCTATGTATTATAAGTATGTATTTACAAAAAAAAAGTATGTATATATATTATATATTTGAGTTATCTAGTACCCATAACACAAGCTCTGCTTAGCTTGGGACTAGATGACGGTGTGTGATAGTGTCCACATATTATTACGCAAACCACATACTTCTATCATTATCTACTAACTTTACACATTTTACTTGGCACCTAATTCACAGCTTGTCAAGCCTTTGAGATACAGAAATTATATTATATAGTGGGAGTTGTTTTAAAAACAAAAAATAAATACCTGTTCTCCTGCAATATATTGTTGGTATGCTGCGTTAGTACCCCCGAGAAGGTGAGCGCCTGGCTGATGCTCTGTCCGATGGCATCCTGCGATGATATCACCAGGTTCTCCACCGACTTTCTCCTGCAGAAATAAGTTTATTAATGTAAATTACAGTCCTTAAGAGTTTAAGATTAGATTATATAGTTTAGACAACATATTTATATAGTCGACCGAAGTAAGGAGAACATGAACAGCAGCTGTAGCTCAGAAACTGATTGCCTGTATTGTATGGTTGGTCTCCCTAGATCATGGCTCATTTATTATCTTGCCCTGCGTGCCCTTACCTCATTACTTGTACACGCATGGACTTGTACAACGCTACAGACGACGTTCTGTTAGTGGCAGCGTATCGGTCTTCACAGATTTAACTCGCCGTTTCGATGTCGTAGGCAAATTGTACAAACCTGCGGTTTACATACTGCCTCGGCATTTTGTAAACGCTCGCAGTCATCGGCGATAAATAATATGCCGAAGGCAGATTGGGTTAGGTTAAGTTAAAACTGTGACCCCATACTATAAACGAAATATATTTCATGTCAACAAACTAGTTCAAACATCTCTAATTAGGTACCTATTAAATTTAGTAACATATTTGGCGTTATGTAATCGCGTCAGAGGACCAAAGACCCCTTGTCTTTAGAGTGTAATACAAACTAAGTGTTTAAAAGGCTTTAAACACTAATTCATCACAACTTAAATGGAGAAGTTGGCCATGGTCGGCACGAATGAGTGGATGGACGACCACAGTAAGGTGACATTCCCTTGGTTACGAAACACATGGGAATAAAGGGCGTGGTTTAATACTCTGGATCGAAGTCGGCGACCACACGAGCAAGTTTAAGTTTGGTGTCGTGAGAGACTTAACAAATATACAATTAAAGGCATAAAATACATCTGGACTCAAAACAACTGTCCTTGATTATTACAAATTACCCTTAGACTATTGAACCCGCAACACTTAGCATAGTGTTAAAGGCAACATGTCACCTGTAACTTTTGTGCCAGTTACACGGACAGTATTTATGACTATTTGAATGAAGTAACATTTAATAAAAAAACTAGTTTATGTTTGAATATGCTATGAATTATATTAATATTTTTAGAACTGAATACAACCTGATTTGTGAACATTTGTATAAATTACCAAAGTCAGTAAAATGTAGTTTTTATGCCTGAACTTTATATTTCGTCTAGTAGTATCAAAAGTTAATAATAAACTCTAGAATTCAAATACTGTTATTATTTAAGGTTAAATTTTTTTCTCTAACTATGTAATAGTTAGATGCTATCAGTCCTATGTTAGCATTTATGCTACTATCAAGCCGCAATCTGCTTACGTTGGATCACAACAAATGGTGTACTAAAGTCTCTGCTTAGCCCATTGATGGGGGTCAAACGTGAAGTATAGTATGTAAGTATGTAACAATCACGACACGTATAAACTTCGCCGATCTGCTTATCCGCCTGATTTGTTGCCTAGCTTCATAAAGAAGTAGCCCTAGATGGACATACACCTACCAAATAGGCAATTTGTTGACAAAGGGCACAATTACAAACACCCGTAATCTATAAGTGTGTATGAAAAGATTAATAAATGTTAAAGAGGCAAAGGAGGTATGATTAGATCGCAGCAAATGATGTTCTATAGCCTCTGCTTACCCCATTGATGAGAGACAGGCGTGAAGTTATGTATGTAACAATAGTGAAATCTCCATAAATAATTGTTATTCAATGTTAAATTTTCACAACAAGGTAGAAAAACATATCTTGAGTAAAATATAAATGTCTATAATGATCTTCGGATGAATTTAATGATTCTACTTGTTTAAAATATTAATTACATAATTAATTATAAAAGATACATTAGAAGGTTGTCCTGTGAAATGGAAGATAGATCCACACACATATTATTTTGACATAACAATTAATAAACTAAAAGTTTATCAAAATGATGTACATCTGTACCATTTTGACCCACTTCATAAATTATGTTTACAGATAAGGTATAATTTATGTGAAATTATAGTACCTACCTATCAAACCAAGCTCAATTAAAATCAATGAGAATAATGCTTTTAAGGATATGGAGCTTGGTTAGTTGGTGACTGATCTTGAGAAGCCTGCTCAAAATCCGATGTATTGTTCAACATTTTAGAAAAGTTTAATGAACTAATAGTTTTGAATAAATACAAATTACAATGGTCAAGAATATGTACATAGATTTTCTAAATAAACTTAAATTTTCAGAATAAGGACAATAGTCTATCAAACCCTTTTTATTAATGATTTATTTTTTCACATGTAAGACATTGACATTTAAAATAATTAAAAATCTTATGAATATTGTACTTACATTTTATGGTAACACAAAAAGCATCATTAATATTATTTTTTCTGGTGGAAAACCATAGTCATATAAATTTGGACACTAAAATAGACACAGGCGGATACTATTCATCCGCTATGATGATGATAAATTAGAATCTGCATTCGGGGACGAGTGATAAAAAGATCACCGACCTATCAACACTAATTTCGAATATTACGCATACTTAACTGATGAGCTATCACCGCTAACTAGTACATAACATAAACAACTCACAGTGACGAATACAATAACACACAATCGTTCTATAATTAGGAAAAATGCGTGTAATTCTTACATCGTTATGGCGATATTACGGCTGTCTAGCTCCGACGAAGTCATATTAACAGTCCAGTTTTAATTTACAATTGTATCTGCCACTCGCGAGCTATCTATAACATTTGTGTTTTTTGCTTTCATCATCCGATTAAATGAACTTTTTTGCACAAAAATATAAAATTGATCTCGGTCACTGTAGTTTCAATGACAGTAGCAAACTGTGTTGCAATTTGCAATAAGTGTAAATAATGAAACATCTGGTTGTGTTGTGGAAAGCAGAACAGATTATATTTGAAATGAGTGGGCATACTGATGCGATGTACTGTGATTTTAATTACAAAATTGTTCAGTACATACGATTAAACGTGTACGAGTAGTGAGTCAGCATAACGTGCTCAAGCTATATAGGTAATAGCTGATAAGGTTTGCTATGCAATGGCTGGTGGTAAAATCAAATTATATAGCTATGCATGCTCTACGTTGGAAAATTTTGCCTTGCATGTTGTGCTTAAGTGGAGCTGGGTCGTAAAAATGAAAAGCATACTTGGCCATTCCTGTGATAAGAAGATGAGCATCCACAATTCCATTATTTATTAAGTGTTTGAATATAGCATCACAACTAGGTATTACGTCTTCGAAGTGGCAAAAAAAAAACTATTAGAGTTACGTTTTCCAGCAATGTTCAGCCTTTTCCAAAATTCCCAACACTGAACCCCCCCATGTCTACTTGCTTAGTGCAAAATTTACATGTATGCACATGGTATAGTGATATGTTCAGACCTAATAATATATATTTTTGAACAAAAAAATGAGCCAACTTTTTAGACTCGTAACAGTGAATAACCATTGACGCGACGTTTAGTTTACTTTATTCGTCCATGGAACAGTCACAGACTTTCATGTGCTTTCATTGCATGAGACATGTAACCACAATCCAATGTCATAGAAATGTCACTCTGTCACGCAGTCAGTGCAACTCAGTTGTCAATGTCATTTGTCATTTCATTGCTCGTTCTAATTTCAGTCAATAAAAACACGTGCGTGAGTTTTTATTTGTGTCGTTATATTCGGCGTAGCGCGTATATATGCAGTAATTAAATAATAAAACGTTTAAAAATGGCAGACGAGTCTGCTTTCGATAAAAAGAAGTCACACCGAGCCAAACATGCCGGTCGCAAAGCAGAAAAGAAGAAAAACAAGAACAAAGTCGACCAATCTAACCTAAGTGCTCGTCAACGCAATCCGAAAGCATTTGCTATCCAGTCTGTTGTCAGGGCTGAGAGACAGTTCCGCCGCAAAGAAGATGTTATAGCTAAGAAGCAGCATATCCCACAAGTGGACAAAACTCCTTTGGAGCCGCCACCTATAGTTGTTGCAGTTGTGGGTCCACCGCGCGTCGGCAAGACGACACTCATCAATAATCTTATCAAAAGCTTTATTAAAACGAATGTGACGAATACCAATGGACCTATAACGATTGTTACGTCCAAAAAGCGGCGTATTACATTAATAGAATGTAACAATGATGTTAACTCAATGATAGACATCGCAAAATGCGCTGATTTGGTTTTATTGCTGTGTGACGCGAGTTTTGGCTTTGAGATGGAGATATTCGAGTTTCTAAACATTTGTCAGGTACACGGCATGCCGAAAATTATGGGTGTACTTACTCATTTAGATGTTATAAAGAATGCTAAGACACTGAAGACAACTAAGAAAACTTTAAAACATAGGTTTTGGACAGAAGTATATTCTGGGGCTAAGTTGTTCTACCTGTCTGGTATTGTTCATGGGGAATACTTGAGAAACGAGATAAAGAACTTGTCTAGGTTTATTTCTGTTATGAAGTTCAGGAACTTGAGTTGGAGGACCACACATGCTTATGTGTTGGCTGATAGATTGGAAGATATAACTAGCCAGGAGTTGATAAGAAAGGATCCCAAAGTGAGCAGAGATGTAGTGCTCTATGGATATGTCAGAGGAGTTCCATTGATGAAGGAATCTATGGTGCATATAGCAGGTATGTACACAGTTTGAATAAGGACTTACCTAAAGGTGTACTATATCGGGGGAAATGGACAAAGTGGGGGAATGAGGAGGGATCGTCCGTCTGGCTGCTGGCTTTCCCGTTGGAAATAATAATAATAATAATGGTGTACTATGTTACTGGGACTTTTAAAAAAAATTACAGAAGTAAACTATTGGTTCTTGTGAGCTACTAAGTGCATACCTACTTGTATACACTTAGTACATTATCTGGTACTAGGTGTATACTTAGTATACACTCATCATCATTACCTACCTGTATATTTTAAATATCCCTACTTGATTACCTACCAGTCTGCCATATGTAGTGCCTATGGCAAATTTCTAAATTGGGGCAAGGATAATGCCCAGCTGGATGGATTATAGCGTGATGTTACATAGCCTATAACCATTCTGAAGAATTGGGCTATCCAAGCAAAAAGAATTATTCAAATCTGACCAGGGTTTTAAAGATTAGTGGGTTAAAACAATTATTATCTTAACATACATTAGTACTCTCTGGTAGTTAAGACAGGTTGTATTGTTTTTTGGTTAGTGGATAAATAGTCCAAATCCACTAACTGTTAAAGTATTTTATTCTACTGCTTATTATCTATTCAGATCAATCTTTTATGCTGTAATTATTCATTTCAGGTGTTGGAGACATGAAGATCAGTGAGCTGTCCTATCTCCCAGACCCTTGCCCATTACCCAGCAGAGAGAAAAAACGTCACCTCATGGAGCGAGAGAGACAGATATATGCACCATTTTCAGGTGTTGGAGGCATAGTTTACGACAAAGATGCAGTATACATTGAACTGCAGGGCTCTCATTCTCATAAGAAAGAAGATGAAGTGACAAATGAGAAGAAAGCTTTATTGAAGAATGTTGTGGAAACTAAAGAAACTGTGGACGAACAGATGCAAGATACAGGCTTCCAGCTTTTCAGTGGTGGTCCAGTCATTTACCCTGATATGATTAAAGATGATGAGTACCTACAAAATAAGAAGGCGGAATCTGATGATTCAGACACTGAAGGAAATGAGTCAGATAATGACAGTGGTATTGATCAGAGTGAGAAAGAAGAGAACAAGAAACTTCCTTGGGAAAATAATTCTGAAAGTTTGGATGGAGAAGATAATGACGGAGAATCTAGTGAAGACGATGAACATAACGATATTACGAGAGACAGAGATTCTTCAAATAATGAATCTGAATCAGATGAAGAAACACAACCTGAAAATTTCGACAACAAATGGAAAGAAAAGCTAGGTGAGAAAGCAACACAAGCTTATTTAGAAAGACAGAAAACATCTAAAAACATTATGAAATTAGTTTATGGTGATTTTGAAATTGGTAATAAGACCAAAGATAAGAAACCTGAGGCTACTGATGAAGAAGATGAAGAGGAATTAGGTGGTCTGTTTAAAAAAGTTACAGACACTCAAAAAAAGAAACACACAGAGAAGGAAAGACTAGATTTGGATGAATGTTCCTTCTTCTATTCTTTAGGCAAACCCAATCTAAGGGATTGGACCAGTGAATCAAATAAGCAGTTCTTGATTAATAGCTTTGTTACTGGTAAGAGATCTGCTGATGAAGATGCTGATGAGCTTCTAAAGTTAGATGATGCAAGTGATGGAGAAGATGAAGAATTATTCGGAGATTTTGAAGATTTAGAAACTGGAGAAAAGCATACAGCTGAGGAAAACAAACCAGAGACTGGAACTAAAAGAAAAGCTGAACCAACCAAGTCTGAAATTCTTGAAAAAAAAAAGAAGTTAAAAGCAAAGTTTGATTCCGAATATGACAATCCTGATGATCATAGAATTAAAGGAGATCATGCTTACTATGAAGGGTTAAAAGCAGAGGCATTAAAACAGTCAGAATTAAACAAATCAGTGTTTGAATATTTAGACAATGGTTTGAGAGTGGAAGTTGAAGGTTTTAGACCAGGTTTATATGTCAGAATGCTGTTTAAACACATACCGGCAGAGTTTGTCACCAATTTCGACTCTAGCTATCCAATACTTATTGGAGCTCTGAACATGGCTGAGCAGAATATTGGATTTGTATCCTGTAAAGTTAAGAAGCACCGGTGGTACAAGAAAATTCTTAAGACCAATGATCCTTTGATTATTTCGTTAGGTTGGCGTCGCTTCCAAACATTACCGCTATACTCAAAAATAGAGGATGATTTGAAATGCAGATATTTGAAGTATACGCCTGAGCATGTGACATGTAATATGCACTTCTATGGGCCTATAACACCACAGAATACAGGGTTCCTAGCTTTACAAAGTGTGAATAATAACCCCAATGAAATAAAGCGAGTAGGGTTTAGAATAGCCGCTACTGGTAGTGTGAACGAAATCAATAAATCTACTCAAATACTCAAAAAATTAAAGCTAGTTGGTACTCCGTTAAAGATATATAAAAAGACGGCGTTTATCAAAGATATGTTTACGACTACACTCGAAGTTGCAAAGTTCGAAGGTGCTAGGATCAAAACAGTGTCAGGCATCAGGGGACAGATTAAAAAGGCTTTGAACAAACCAGAGGGTGCTTTTAGAGCTACTTTTGAGGACAAGATTCTTATGAGTGATATTGTTTTCTGTAGAACTTGGTTTAAAGTTGATGTGACGAAGTTTTACGCGCCTGTTGTGAACATGTTACTTCCTGTCGGCGCTAAAAACGCTTGGCAGGGAATGAAGACTAAAGGGCAACTAAAGAGAGAAAGAAATATTAAAAATGATGCAAATACTGATTCTATGTATACTGAAGTAAAGAGAGCACCTAAAGTTTTCAAACCTTTAATTATTCGTAAGAATTTGCAAAAAGGGTTGCCATACAGATTCAAGCCTAAAGAGAAATCTACTACCCTCTCTGGCGTCAATCCTAAAGATAAATTTAAGAATAGAATAGCAGTTATTAAAAACCCGCAAGAACAGAAGGTATCCAATGTTATGAAGATGTTAAAGACGAATTATGAAAAGAAGAAGGAAGTACAGAAGGAGGCCACAGCACAGAGACTACAGAAACATAAGAAGCAACAAGAAGAAGAAGAATGGAGGAAGTTGAAGAGGCAGAAAGAATTAAAGAAGAAAATCTGTAGACATTTAAGTAAAATGGGTAATAAAAAGCAAACTCAGATGTAAAGATTTGTTTGTTTTTCTTAAATTCCTAAGGTAATATAACGGTATGTATTAAAAGTGTTTACGCGTCATGAGTGGCAACGTTGCAATTTAGGGTTTTCAATTTTTATCATTTAATCGGGGCTATATTTTAAAAATATGTTGTGTACAAATGCTAGAATTAGGTGAAAGCTGTTTAAAAAGTAAGTAACCATAATGCTTATAATTATTTTACTATGAAATTAACGCAACTGTAGTTTCAAATGTATTATTTGCTCAAAAATAGAACTGTAAACGCAATGATTTCTTACTCTTTATACAGTTTTCACTTAATTCTAGCATTTGTACAGAACATATTTTGCCCCTCATGACGCGTAAACGCTGTTAAAACGTCACACAAGGGTCCCTTAAATCGTCTCTCTCTCTCTCTCTCTCTCACACACACGAAACAAATGGACAGTGCTCTCTCTCTCTTGCCGGCTATATGTTCACTCCACACAAGTTATGGACAGTATAAATAAAACAAATCATAGTATCGTGTAAATTGTATTTACCTCATATCATTATGCACAACGTATGTCATCGCACTTGATAAACGTTTTTACAAAGGTACAGATTACACATTAGTAGAATACATTGGTCAAAATAAACATTGCCTAGTAACAATTTGGTTATGATATCGAAACGATGGCCGACATTACTCCTTGGTACTTATATGTCGCGGATAGAGGGCCAAAGCGATCATTTATAACACGGAAAGCTTGGAATGTTAACGCCAATGTGCACCCGGCGCTGCGGGCGGCGGGCCGTTACATACTCCCCCTTACTATATCAAGCTATGCACACACAGGCCAAATTATATACATATTTATTTGTTTTTTCTAATAAACATATTTTACATTTAATTCCTTAAGGTGAAGGTAACTTTATTCTTTGGTAGCGCGAGCCACTGGGACTTAAAAACTTGGAAAAATATTTCATTTTGTTCGATACGGTCGTGTTTTGAGAGTGGAGTGGAATGTTAAATTATTCTAGTTATTGTTCGTTCGCGTCCGTTCTCACACTGTCGGGTTATTGGCACTTGTGGAGGTAGCGCACGGTACTACAGTGTACATACAGCTTTATTGTACACGAGTACCGGTTTGTAACGTTACATTTGTACGTTACTTATCGTATAATACTGTCAGACACGCGCTAAACTGAATATATATTTAAACAGAGCGTATTGTAACAAATGTTAGGTTACAAATTCGTATTTATGTTACAAACCCGTACACGCAAGGGATCGGACGATGGACGTTGTCTACGCTATCAGTGGGGAACATATAAAAGTGTTAACACGAGGACCGCACGGCGGCCATGACACTTCGGCTACACTACTTCCATCCAAACTTTATACAAAAACTCGTTTAGCTACGTCGAAAAGCTATAAGTACTCTAACAGTTAACTAATAACGAACAAACCATGTCTTAACTTCACCTTTAACGACAACAATCAATATGTTTTGTTGAATGTTGATGTTAAAACTCGTAGAAACATAGTTATACTTGCATTGTATACAAACTTTGTCGCTATATATATAATTTATTTGATAATGAAACGATGATGTGTACGTTTGATATTTTAGTCAGGCTTTAGTGACGAGACGTCAGATCGACGACGCGAGAGAGTGCTCAACGACACAATATGTACAAAAGTTGGAAATAATTAAAAATCTATATTGTTTTTTTCGCACCACTAACATTCATAAGTGTTACTCATGTGAAATAAATGAAAAAGCGAGTTTAAGAGTTTCAGTGACAAGAGACAGTCTTATAAGCGGTGTCTACCAGACAACCTTTGGATGGATTTGAAGGGAAGAACTTTGCAGTTAATGTACTTAAAATACATTATATTAGTTATTTTATAGTCTGTAGACACAAGAAAGAATGAAAGCAAGAGACAAATTTGCTATTAGCAGTTTTCCCGCCCTACTTTTGGATTATTTTATGAGGTTTCTGTAAAATTAGTGCCATAACAGTTTATACAAGGTTGAGCCCTCTCTAGCGTCGCCACACTACCATAAACAGTCTGCAACGCATTGACTAGTCGCCGCAGAAGTAACAGTACAAAGTACAGTTCATATGACAGTCAACCTTACTAGGGTGTGACGGGACACGGCCACCCATCACGTTCGCGTACGCGTCACACGACTCACGCTCCGGACGACAATGCACTCCGAAGTATAACTAACATTAGAAAATTTCGAGTAATGACAGATTCTCTTAAAAGTTTAATATAGATTACATGTTTTGTTCTCAATGACGCGTCGGCGACCTTAACCCGAGTAATAATTTCCAAATGTTTATCTACCATTAAAATTAATTAATTTTATAAAAAAACATCACACCAGTGGCGCCTACCCCCCACCCCTCCCCCTCCCCTTTCTCCTCACTTCTAAGTTAATATAATACTGTTACGATAACTATACAATAGAGACGTATGTTGGGCGTGCGCGGTACCTTCACGCTCTGTTAAAAGTAAATTGTGATTCAAAACAACCGTAAAATGACGATTATTGAGGTAATTTTCATAATAAACCGGTATATTTAATACATTTCCTATAATAACTTAATAAATAATAAAATCTAGTTAATAAATAAGCTGTTATTATTACAAAATAATAATACAATAAAAATCCTTCAAGTTTTGAACACATCTTAGCTACATATTGCTATTATAACTACAGTCGATACAAACCATATATAAACGATCATGTATTTACAATATATTTGCTACCGGATACAATATTCACTTTCAACTAAAAACGCTTTAGCTATACAATTGTTATATTTTATTTCATTATCTATCTCGCTGTCTGTGTGGTGTACCACTGATTACCTCCTTACTTAATATGTAAGACAAGTGAGTATAGTCGCACACCACACTACAACGAACCAAACAAAACTACAATATTAAAGTTTTCGCGACAACCCTAGCAGCGGAACAAGTGAACGTCACTCGCGTACCACCAAGTATGATAGGGCTGTCGCATTGGATTAATTGTAAAACGCTTAACAAAAATATACCTAGCTAAGTTTCCAGCTGTCCTAGTAGCGAGTTAATAAAATAGAAGATTACAAAACAATGTAGTTAACACTGTACATAAGACTAGTTCGGTGCGCTCGTTCCGCTTGTAAACTGAAACTTGTACTACAGAGTTGTTGTTTGACGGAGAGCCCCGGTCCGCACGGCTATCTACGTAAAGCTAACTATATACACGCCTCCCGGAGGCACTTGTACCCGACGGTCGCTGTGACACACATGACATACACACTACCTATTCATATAGAAAATATAGTGACATGTAAATACATATAACATTTGTGTTTTTAATTAAAATCACGAGTTTCTTTACAATAGTTATTGAATGTTAAAAATATGAAATCCAAATAACATATTTCTTTAAACAATATTATGAAAACTTAAAAACGCAGTTTTTAAGCCTGTAAGACTGCGCTACGCCTAAACATAAATGACCAAAAATGCATCTTAAATATATCAGCAAAGATGCGATTTTCCTTTAACATTAATTTTTTCCTTGATTTATTTTTCTTTATAAAGCAGAAGACTAAAACATTTTATATGTTTTGTTTGATAAATAAAAAAAGGTACAGTAAGGTTTTCATATTTTGTTTAATGTGACTATATTCTCAAATTTAATACGAATCGTTTTGTACGTCTCTAATATGACACAGCGATCGACACAGAGTGTTTTCCAACTATGAAACACTTACATAACAAGAGTAGTGGTGTGTAGGCACAGCGTTGTTCACACAGACCGATGACGATGCTACTCGATGAATATATCTGTGACACTTGATGACTCTCTGTTACGTTTTCACACCTAAACCACTAAAACAATTATGATGAAATTTGGTATAGATATAGAATAGACTTTGGAGAACACATACGCTATCTTTTATCACGAAAAAATAGTTCGAAGGGGTTGAAATAAGGGATGAAAATTTGTGGAAAATTTGAGACATTTTCCTGATTAGTATCTATGCGATAACCGACATTCACGCGTTCGAAGCTGCGGGCAACAGCTAGTATCACAATATGTAAAGCGAAAGGAAACTGTTTAAAGACTAAATCTTAAAATGAAATGAGCTATGAAACTGTAATTTTGTAAATAGATGTTAAAAGATAGGATTTTAAATAAGGTCATATATGAAACCACTTGTAAGTAAATCATTTCACAAATTAAATACGTTAACGGATTGACCGCTGAGAGATGTGTCTTAAAAGACGAAGCAAAGTACGAAGATTAGAGGTAGATGTATCTTCATCTCACAAATGAACACCATTGCTAAAATATTGTTAGATTTCTTCTGTTGGATTTCAAAGCTCTTAATCAATGCCTCTTTACTACAGTCTAAACGTCGTGGTTTTTCACTACTACGTAATATATTAGACCACAAATATTTCTTTAATTCAAGAGTCTGTAAAGCGAGCGACACATAATTTTCTTCCAATTAAATCAATACTAGCCGGTTTAAAAAGGAAAAAAAAAATTATTTTAGATAATGTCACCGAGTAAATTCGTCATTCCACACAACATAGTAAATTGTCACAGCACAATACTTTAGTTAGTCGAATATTATAGTCTGTGATATGCATAACTATTTATTTATATTTCTTGCAGTTAAAAATAAAATGATTCACTAGGATATTCTTTAAATTTAGTTGCCATATGAACAAAAACCGACATATTTTTATAGTAAATGTTTTCGATGTAAAAGTTTATAATATTATATTTTCAATATCGCAGACTATAAATTCGACAGTACACACGTATATTAGTTAAAAGTATAACTAATATTTGGCATCGAGAGTACAATACATTGCGTGTACCGTGTTTTATTGTTAGAGAGAGATAAAAGATAATTTTATACAACAAGAGTGAGATAACACGATAAATCATGCTGTCTTTTTCTATTCACCCTTTATAAGACAGGGACAGCACTATATTAAATGGTTTTGAAATAGGCCTTTACATTTTAGGTAATTATTGTACTTACAAATTATAATATACGTACGAAGATATGTACTCAAAGTCAAAAAGTCCAATATATAATAAGGCTTAGTATACATCATACGGTATATGTAAGGCAAGTACACAAGAGAACCTGTTTCATCAGTGTCGAGTATGTCAAGTAAAATAACTACCAAATTTTGGTACTAAATCAATCTAATTCGGGTAGCAACAAATATAATGACTACTTACCCACCAATGGGTATTTAAATAAAAAATAATAACACGTCACTCATTAACTGTGTAACCAAAGACTATCGAACGCAATTGCTACCATCCAAAAATTCTATTTAGATACTTGCGACCGGTCAGAATGGCGATACTTGGGAAAATATTATATTATATTGCTTGTTTAAATAATATTTTATTAAATTAGGTGAAATTATTAATTATTTCCTCTACATTGATGTAACAGGTCCGTAATATAAAAACACGGTACAGCAAGCCACAGCTATATTCGATAGTTAAACATCTGATTACATTAAGTACATACGCTACGTTCAGAGCACTTTGTATTATATTAGTCAAGCCTTAACCTATTATGTATTATACACATGGAAAAAACAATAATTGTAACTAATTATACATTTGGTAGTATTTTATTGCGATTTTTGATGTATAAAACGTTATAGTTATAATTTTATTTGTATAAAATAACAGGAATATTATTTTTGTTTTTTAAATTCTAAAGAAAAAAGTCTCTAAAAAAAATTAATATATAATGTCATTAATTTAATGTTAAATTAATTTAAAAAAGTAAAAAATTATTTTTATATATTTGATTTTTATTTAACAGAAATTATTTTACTAAAATATTAGTTGATACTTTAAAATTTGGATCCATTAGTTGTGTTAAACATTGGTAAAACAAGTTCAATATTAAAAACTTTATGATATTATCATATCACAATAAAATACTATCAAACACTTCGAGAACCGATCATCGAACCTTTTCTTTAGAGATTCCAACGGACAACCAATAATAAAAAAACAAATTTGTACCATAAATAGGTAAACTTAATATAGTATGACTATAGTTGACGGTGCCGTTTGGTATAGTTCCCGGCAAACAACTTGAACAATCGCGGTTTCAGTTCGCGCACGTGCATTTTCGAGCCAATTAATGGGCATTCGAGAAAATAATCGACCAATCACAACGCGCGGCACGCAAGTGTCATTTGGTGATCTACCAATAGCGTGGTCGATAGATTGCGTTCTTCGGTCTTCCCGCCAAAATGACTCAAAAATGAGTTCTACGCATTCAAGGTAATTGTTAACGAAGTTTGTCGGCTGCTGTACCTTGGCTGGTACCGAGTGGGCTAGGCGTGGGTGCCTAGTTGAGCGTGTGATGTCAGGAGGCGGCGTGTTCGTGTTGCAAGCGCGCGGCGCGCTCGGTGCCCGTCGCTAATAGATTGCTGAATTCCATTTCGAGAATTTGTCGCGCCTGGAAGTATAAGGATCGAGTTTAAGAAAGGTTATTTTAAAAGTGACATTACATTTAGAATACTTGTCACTTAAAATGTAGGTAGTGCTTTAGTCATGGGTTACCTTTAAGGAGGTGCATTTTCATCAAAAAATTTTAAACATCAAAATTTTTAAATATTTGAAGATAACCAATTTATTAAGAAAGTGGTTGAAGAAATTTGGGCAGCGACCTGGAACTTAAGTTTTAGACTTACCCCCAGTTTCTGAAAGGCTGATCAACGAAAAATTAACTAATCAACTGTTAAATCTCATGTGAAGTACCTAAAAACATGCTAAAACCATAGACAATTAGTTCAATTTGATCTAATTAGTTATTAACTAAATGAAATTTAACTAATTATTCATGTTTTTAGCAACCCAAATGGTACTTCACAAGAGATTTAACAGTTGATTAGTTAATTTTTCGTTGATCAGCCTTTCAGAAACTGGGCGTAAGTTTATAAAAAAAATATTTAATCTTTTCTATGTCATTTTTTCTCGCTGCTGGCTCCGATGAATCCAACAGGGACTATTATCACATTTGAGTCACTGCATGGCTATACAATTTAGTCTCTATTTTACATTTGAATAGCGTCGAATTCATGGTAAAAGATATTAATTTGCCATGTACTATCGAACCAAGTGAATCATCACCCACCATAAGCTTATTTTGTCATTCAATCTAAATGCAAATAGGTCGAAATTCGCTTGAAAACATTTCCTTGGCAACGAGCTTGATAACATTTTATTATACACTGACATTTTACTGAGTACACTGTTGTATACACTAGATCTTACAAGTTTGACAGGTTTAAGCAAAAGAAGTAATGCTAGTAATACCTGCGTGTTCTGTGTGGGTATCTGCAGCGCCAGCGCCATGCTGTTGGCGTCGAAGTTGTCGTCGAGGGAGATGAGCGCGCCGTGCACGCCGCTCTCTGACAGGTTGCCCGCGTACTCCTACACAACACAACATTATATAGTTTCTACAAATTACAGTACTAAAAGACAAAACAAACTGTATAAATAAAAAGAAAAACCAATTTTTCTTTCTTGTGCTGGCGTTTTATTGAAATTTTATATACCCTATGTCACTCCCACAATCAATACGATCTCATACGTTACAATCCATTAAGTCAGAGACTGTAGAGCGTGCCAAAGAAATAGATATACATACCCACATACATGACTTCGGCAGTCGGACAAAAAAGCTAGTTATGTGTATTTATTGATAGGTAAGAGATACAGAGAAAGATATGACTTTTTCTTGGTGACTTCTCACTCTAATTGAAACAACTGCACAGACGGAATGGTTGATATTTTGGGAGTAACCTTACAAAAGTACAGTACCTAGAAAGTATTTCTGTTATAGTGCTCATGTTAAGTAGTGCTTTTTGAAATGGCTCAGCAATAGCAGATATTGGGTCTCTGGTTGCAAATACATACCTAGTGTTATTTTACATAGATACCGTAAAAGAGCTGTATTATGTACTAGTTAAAGTAAAGTACATTATGTACCTTAAGGTTGATAGCCACGAGCCACCGCTGCAGGCGCTCGTTGGTCCACACGAGCACGTCTCTGTTGACATGCTCGGCGGCGCGGCGCCGCTCGTCCAGCGCGCGCACGCTGTAGCCCACGCGCTTGAGGCACGCCACGCCGAAGTGTAGCGACGTTCTGGGGAACACGGTTATATACATCGTTGGCGACTGGTCTAGTCTGGTACCCAATCCAGGATATTCGGTTCATCGTCAAGCCGTCATCGTATACGCTGACGTACACGCTGGACGCCTGCCCCTACCCTTGTCATCATACTGATCGACCGTCGGATTTCAGAGACCTCGCTTGAAAACTACTCTAACTACACCAATGTAAAACAAAAGATGACACGATATCGACCAACATTTATAATAATTATTGATATCATGAATTTATTTTAAAATTATAAAAAAAAACTAACAGCGCAATGTCGAAAAAGGGGTTGCCATACATAAAGCAGTAAGTAAACACCATAATGCTTACAGTTATTTTACTATGAAAATAACACAACTTAAGTTTTAAATGTATTATTTGCATATAAAAGGAACTGAAAACGCAATGGTTACTTACTTTTTAGACAGCTTTCACCTAATTCTAAATAGTGTACTAAAAATATTTTTAAGAGACAAGATGACAGCTGTCACTTACCACATAGACATTAGCTTCGTAAATAATTTTTGTAAATTTAACTTTAACTGTGTAAATTCCATAAAAACTAACCATTAGTGCATTTAATATCAAATTAATATAAACATATATTACTAGCCAACATCTCGGAAACTCTAAACACTTCAAACTGCATAGACAAAGTGAACAGTGTACAGTGGTACTATCTTACATGTGTAAAGTGTAAAAAGCTAAATACTAAGTAAAAAACTGCGAAAGTTTATAAAGTATAAAAATTACAGATAAAAAAGTGCATAGTAAATAAACTAACAGTGATAAAATAATATTGACCGTTCAAAATACGTTTTTTTTTTCAATTCAAAACAATTTTGTACATATTTCAGTCTTACTAACTCTTAGAGCATTAAACCAACAGGAGTGGACACGCGCTCTATTTCCCTTGCGCAAAAGTCTGCCACTTTCGGCGGGGGACGGGGTAACGCGAGCAAAGCACACTAATTACGATGTTAACTACTAATGCATTTTTAAATCGCGTCGTTATACACGCACACAATAAAATTATTACACACTAGCTTAAACTAAACACACACAATCACATTCACACACAGGGACATCTATTAGTTTACGCTTCTTAATAAGCATAAAACAGTTAGAGCTTGACTCTGTCGATATTTAGTATCGATGTTTAGGATTTCATATATATACGCGAAAGATTTAATTATTTTCATGATTATTATGTTTGCTTATTAAAATGAGCATTATCTTATATTATATAGAACAGTTTTAGGTAATAATAATCTATTATAATTTTAAGGTTTTTTTATATTTAAGCACTTTGAAATAGATGAAAGTAAAGTAAATAGTTCATAAACATGAATTAACTAGAAGTAATTCTGTTGATTCATGTTTATGTCAATATTACAGGAAGAATAAATCAGTGTTTCTAACTAGCACACTTTTTCGTAATTATTATCAAAAAAGCCCGTCATACGGTCGGGCTAAATTTATTTGTTAAACATTGTTCGACAAACAAATCTGGTTATGCGGTCGGGCTCTCCTACTATGTTTACTAATGTTTATTCAATACTGCCGATCCCTGATAGTACGGAACCCTCGGCGCGCGAGTCCTACTGGCATTTAGCCGTTTTTTTTTAAGTTTTTTTGGCAATTGGGAAAAATGATGAGAGTGAATTTTTACGATGCGCGCGCACACCGACAGAAAAAAGCAACACCCTGAAGTTAGTTGCGAACCTTTTACACACTGAAGTTAGTTGCGGATCTTTGTGTGTCGTATCAGTACAAATAATCTGTGTGAATAAATAAAAAATATATTGGCGTTTATATCAATTCAAATATTTATGTATGTATGCGTTGTATTATTATTTGGTATTTTTGGATTGTTATGCCAAAGAAGTATAACTTCTTACGTGCGTACATGGGTACCCACTCTTTTTTTTTATTTTACTACTGCGCACAAGGATGTATGTTCAATAACCACCACCTGTTGAAATCTGTTCTAGTGTGGATTAAAGATTGTAATTAATTATTACGTGTCAATTTTACGTGTATTACTCCTAAGTATGTATGTATATTCAAACCAAATAATACTTTGAATTAATTGTCTGTTGCTATTAAATTTCGTTCCAACTAAGCAGAGCTTGTAATTGGAGGATTTTGTTCTGATTACATAGTAACAAGACACTGACATGAGAATGTATGAGTAGATTTTTATTAGAGAGATATTTTATCTGTTCAGATAACAAAAAAACAACAGAATATATTTCAGAAAGTCTTCATTTAAGTAGGTATAATAAAATACTGAAAAACTGTGCAATTTAAATTAACCTTATAAATCTAGTTTAACTAATCCTAGGTAATGCAATAAGAGGAGGTAGCGCACAGCGAGTTTACTTGCTAAAAACTGAGCTCTCCGCCGCTTGGGGGGTAGGGAGGAGGTAGCAGTGCTGGCAGCACAGAAGGCTTTGTCTTTTAAGCTGTTAGTCAGATACTTGTACGCTTAGGAACCCACTTATATGGTTCCTACAATATTGGACCCAAGCGACTCGAGGCGCTGCTTCTTTTGAAAATCTAAAACAAACAAAAAAAAATAATTTAATACTGGAAAACCAATATCGATATTTGTGATTAAACTGTCTCATCTCTAATTATGTTAAAGTGTGACCAGTTTCTTAAAAATAAATACGCTTATTTTTGTAAGAAATGAGCAATTATCTTTCGGAATGAAGTGCACTAATCTTGTATATTTGGATTTATAATCTCATTTTACTTGTTCATTTAATATTATTTTGTGCATTACTTGGTAAAAAAAGATTGGTTTTAATTAAAAATAAATAAATATAGGAACGGTGACACAATAATGTACATCCAAAATGAAACTTATTAGATATGTCAACAAGGCGAGATATAAAAAAGGAAAGGTTAGTTTTTATGTTAATTCAACTTAAAATATTACCCCAGATTGGAGTATTGATGATAAGCCTGGCAACACTTGTTGATTAGCATTTTATTTGGTTAAATTGCTAATTTAATGCCTTATTTAATAATATTAGAACAAAATAATACTTACAGGTGGAATGTAATATTATCCTTTTGTAGACTTGATGTCGCTAAACGCTTTTTACACCAAAATACACTGCAATTCGGCATTTCTATTGAGACGCTATTACGCATGCACTGATATGTGACTTATGATGCGGAACGCGCGTCAACTAGTTTTATATAACGGGTATGACCGGTGGTCTGGTACCTTTGGCAGAGGGGTACGCCTGTCAGTGGCCTCTCCGGTTGGTTTAATGCTCTAAGTACTAACTTAATCACACTATATTGCAGGGCGCGTTCCAGTTCGACAACAAACACATTTTACACATGATAAACTAGTGTCAATTTTTAAAGACGGACATTCACGAGTGTTATTAATAAGGCGGACTATTCACTACTCGATATAATATTACAGCTAAGCATTCACGAGTATTAACAATGGAAGTAGAGAATTTTAATAATATGGATATGGACTACGTTACCCAACGCAAACCTCAAAGAACTAGTTCTTTGAGGATTATACCCAGATAGTCTAAAAATTTCTATATTAAAGCCGTTGTTTAAAAAAGACGACAAACAAAATATGAACTGTTATAGACCCATAGTACTTATTCCTATATTATCCAAAGTTTTTGAAAAGTATATATACTTGCAAATTTATAGCTACTTAGAAAAATTCAATATTCTTAGTGAAAATCAAAAAGGCTTCCGTAAAAATAAAACTATAAATATGGCCGTTTTTGATTTCTTAAACAAAATTATGAATAACATAGATAAGAGGACACCAGTTTGTGCGATCTACTGCGATATGACGCAGGCGTTTGATTATGTCGATCATAATATTCTACTCAGTAAATTAGAATCTTATGGCATTAGAGGCAACGTGCTCAAACTTATAGAATCTTATTTGCAAAATAGAGAACAATATACAGAGATTTCAAAAATTAATTTTGCCACAAGGAAAGAAGAAATATACACATCAAATAAGCAAATTGTTAAATATGGTGTTCCACAAGGCAGTGTATTGGGCCCACTGCTGTTCATTATTTACATTAACGATTTACCAAAAATAACACACTATCCTATTTCACTTTTTGCTGATGACAGTGCAGTAGTTATACATTCCAATAATAAAGACAGTTTTGAAAATGACATTAACAACACTATAAATTCAATAATTACCTGGTTAAATAACAATAATTTAAAAATTAATCTCCAAAAAACGAAAATAATGTTTTTCAGTCAACGCTCAGCAACGCCAACCATTAACGTCAATTATCAAAGAACACCTATTATTACAGTAAATGCAACAAAATTTCTGGGTATAACAATAGATAAAAGCCTTAAATGGAAAGAGCATACGGAAGAATTGAATAAAAAGATCAGTTCTTCTGCTTACGCGCTCTCCAAACTTACAAAAACCCTAAATACTGAAGCACTCCTTACAGCTTATCACGGTACTGTTGGCTCACTACTAAGGTTTGGAGTCATATTTTGGGGTATATACCAATAAAGAATCTGTTTTCAAAGCACAGAAAAGGTGCATCATTTCAAAAAGTTGTCGGACGTGACATTACGCAATCGTCAAGATAATGATAGGCTTTGCATGGTCCCTTGTAACACAACATTGATGCATAATAGCATTTTTTGTTTATCACCTACAATTTACAATAAAATACCAAAATCAATTAAGCAATTACCTAGTTTAAAATTTAAATAATTGTAATCCTCTATTTTCGTTACTTTTCTTTTTTCAAAAATGTTATTAAATAATTAGTTATTTTGTAATAATTACTTTGTATGGTTCTTTGGTTGCGTTGATGTGTTAAAATTGTTAACTCATACAAAAAATTGTAATTATCTGGCGATTGAAAAGAGTGGCGTGAGTTTCTTGCCAGTTCTTCTCACAGCTCTACCTCGTCAGCGAACTGGCTGTAGGTTAATTAGCTGACTTCATGTAATTTGACTTTTCATAAGTATCATTCTGTGATCAAAATGAAATAAATACTTTGACTTTGACTTTGACTAAATTCCATTTGAAAAAAATTCTTACATCCAAGTGTTATTACAGCTTATCTGAATTTTTGCATGATGATGATTTAGAATATAGGTAATTAAGATTCATTATTTCTTATTACTCACTGCAAAACTTGCTCTTTGTTTAATATTATTAAGTACCAAACCTAATTATTTAATTATATTTTTGTTTTTAAATTTACTAAGATGTTTTATGCACTGAAAAATAAAAATAAAATTTTTGTACGCCATCTATGGCAAAACATGTAGAACATTATCGAAACTGAACACCATCCACACATTTCTGTCACACTCATGTTTTACAAAATAAATGTCTTTGTCTTTGTCTTTGTCTTCAAATAAAGCTTTGAATAAATGATAAAAATTTAAAACCACTAAAATATGACACTAAATTGCTAAATTAACGTTCTTATGCTCTAAATAAAAAAACAATAATCACCATTACAGTTAATTCAGCTTACCTGTGAAAACTGTCGACCATTTTGAGCTGCGTCCTAAGATCTCGTTTTGTGAGATGTTCCAACATCCTCGCGTCAACTAAGCACTCCATGAACGTCGTTCTGTATTGTGGTAAACCTGCACAAAAGGATATAGGAAAATATTAATTATGATAAAAGAATTGGAATAAAATAGAGAATTCACAACATGGAAAGCTGTAATTACCTATAGAGTTAAGTGCAGTTATTGCCTGCGTTACTTTGCATGCTACTTGAAACTGTAACTTACAAAAATTGTAATAACCTGGCGATTAAAAAGAGTGGCCTGAGTTTCTTGCCAGTTCTTCTCATGCTCTACCCTACGTCAGCAAACTGGCTGTAGGATAATTAGCTGACATTTTGTAAATTTTAACATACATAAGTGTTAATTTAATTACCCTATATGAATAAATATAATTTCATTTTCAATAATTTGTTTAATTTTTTATTGTTACTTTACCGAATAATCAACATTGTAATGTCACACCAGAATGTACGTTCCTATTTTATTTATATAGGCGATAAAAATTCTTGTCTCTTGTGATAAATATGTATTCAACGAAGTATATAACTTCACTAAAGGGACTTTTTAGAATACCAGGGCAATGGTTTAGCATCGAAATGAAAACTGTGCTTTTTGAAGTCATATAGGATTATGATTTGTATATTTTCTTTTATATTTACTATGTAAGAACAAAATGAAATGCTTTTCCTTCGTCATTTAGTTTGATCTTGCTAAAACTCTATATAAATCTTCACAACAGACTTACTAGTAGCATGTAAATATGGAGTAAATGGGGTGTTCTCAAAAATTTTTGGTAAAAATAAAAATCCCTCGAAAAGGACATTGACCGAGCAAACGCTCGCCTGTTTTTTTAGTGATTTATCTATCTTTGCCTGTAAATCTCTTAAACATACCGAGTGAGGGTAGCCACACGTTCCCGATCCACTCGTGGTTCATGTCGCCGAAGGCGAGCGCGGCGCACGCGGTCCCGCGCGGCGCCGACGGTGACGTCAGAGACACCATCTCTTGGATCGCCAGCCGCAGCTTCAGCCGGTGCAGGGGGTTGCTTATACCTGACGAAAATACACGGTTTAATAAGAAGAAAGTTCAAAATAATAAAGGTTCAAGTCAGGTATCACTGACTCACGCCGTAATCTTATTTTAAGAGGGTTTACGCCCCATGAGTGTCATATTTCGTTGTTTTAAATTTTTATCATTGAATGTAACCTGTATTTTAAAAATATGTTCTGCTAACATGCTAGAATAGCTTAAAGCTGTATAAAAAGTAAGAAATCATAGCGTTTACAGTGCTACTTATATGTTGATGTTGCCACTCATGACGCGTAAAGCCTCTTCGTGAATTTCTTGCCAGTTCTTCTCACAGCTCTACCTCGTCAGCGAACTGGCTGTAGGTTAATTAGCTGACTTCGTGTAATTTTGACTTTCATAAGCATCATACTTTATGATCAAAATTAAATAAATGCTTTGACTTTTTTAAGTTTGCTGTTATTGCCGATACCTGAGATATATAAGAGTAATAAATAAAATCAGGTGACTGACCGATCTCCCTCTGTATCTCCTGGTCGGAGAGCGCGGACATGATGGCCCCGGACTTGACGTTGGCGCGGCAGGCGGCCACGTACCACGCGGGCATGCCCACCCACAGCTCCAGCCACGCCACCACGGTGGGACCGTTCCACAGCGCGAAGGGCGTGCCGGCGCGCATGGCCTCGCCCAGCAGCTCGTGGCGGTAGTCGCGGTCTCTGCACACCACGTACCTCATATTACATCACATCCCATTTTATTTAATGTAAGTATGTATTATTTTTTTAAATCGGCAGCACGCACGAAAAAACTATATGTTCCGCATGCAAGCGAGAGCGCAGTACGAGCGATAGAGAGGCACGATCGGCTTGTGACGCCAACTCCTTTGTATAAAAAAATTATGATAATTCAATGACAATAATTGAATTCAATTTATAAAAGTATGCAATTTTTATCAATATACTCTTATGACGTTATTACGTAAAATTATCGTCCGTAAACCGACTTTACAGACAAGATTTTTTATATAAATCAATGTTTTACAGTTCGCCAAACTATAGACAATAATTATACACTCTTACACTTACGAAGTATAAAATATAACATCTAAAAATAATGTAGTTATAAGTACAATCTAACTTATATCTAAATTTCGAAAAAATAACATTAAAATTTTCCTTCACGCGTCTTCACATCACATCACTCACACAATACAATGTATGCATACTGACTTGCTCTTAGTCCTGGCGTAATCCTGATGTTGTAGTGAAGCATGAGGCGAGTGCGACATGCCTCCGTGTGTGAGCGCGTCTGCGCCCGCCTCGTCACCCGCCAGCGACGACAGGCCCAGTGATGACACTGATGACATCGAGCGGGGACTCTGGCCTTGTTGGAGCTGCTGAAGGTACCCACAAATGTCATATAGAAAGTAAACGCAGAAGTGTTACAAGCGTGCTTGTTTATATACAAAGTTCCGAGAAACAAACGCATCAGCTTTTAAACTGCTAGCGTGGCTACAAATATAGGTAGTGTTGCTGTTAAGGTTAAATCCGTCGCAAAATTTTACTATTGATAAATTGTAGGGACTTTTGTCATCTGTTTCCATGTTATAAATATCACTAGACAATGTTACGATAGACTGCCGGCAAGAAAACATGATGACGCGAATTCAGCGATTGTAAATGTATTTACATAAAAGTCGTTATGGCGTGTATGACGTCACATATTTTAGTAAATTAGAACTATTTCGCAAAGCCGAACTGTCCTACTATACTGTTGTTTTATGCCGATATTTATAATTTGCCTAGGCACATTTAGTACAAAATAGTTAGACTTTGACTTACCGGCATCCCCGCCTTCTCCTTCTTACTAAAGAACCTTCCTAGCGAGCTTTTGATCCCCCTCTTCTTCTGCTGCATGCTCGCGATAGAGGCGGAGCCTGCGTTGCTCCGTCCCCCACTGGCCCCGCCCCAAGTGCTCGCCATGGCTCCGCCCATCGTCGCGACCCCGCCCAGCGACTCTTGGCTTGAGCTGGACGAAATATTGCTATTGAAGATAAAGAAGTGATCGGTGATTTAGGTATGATAATTAAATGATAAATAATATACAGTTTGTATACAAATGCGTAATTCGTTCACGTTTATTTTGGCATAAGCTAGGAATTCTTTTGGCAGATTTAAATTTATTAGCATCGTATTTGTATTAGCTGGTGCCTACATTATACAAATTAACACACTGATAAAATTACAAAACAAATAACAGAAAGGACAGTACAATGGCTTTTACTATAACAACAACCGACACCAAACAGAAATATTAAAGATCCCATTGTAAAACGTATGGTGTAAATGAAGCTATATTTAGTACGTGCAAACCATATAAAGAGACATTTTAATATGAACAATATTTAGTAATTTAGTTTTAATATTAAATTCTAGCTCAGCTATTTAGCAAAAATGGAATTACTAAACTTTTAGCAAAGTCACTACTGTGGATGGGTTCACACAAAATTTATAACAAAAACATACCGTGTGATGTAAACTTTATAAAATTCCTTTTGTTAGAGTTCTTAAATGATATAAAACGAATAGTAATTCCATTTTAAGTTTTATTTATATGAATATAAAATTGAAAAATGTTTAACAAATTTAAGACATGCATTATAGATTAAAACATTTATAAGAAGCAGTGTGTCCAGACACATTGTTTTACAAAACAAAGATGATACGCTTGGTTAAAGTGCAGTATTATACCCCATTTACACATGCGACTTACGGCTCGCCGTGCGCCTCGTCGAGCGTTTCAAAGAGATGCTTGTACACGAGCATAACACGAACTGCCTGTTAACACATTCGCGCTACACGAAAATTGTTGCAACGTCACAACTGTTTTCGAACGCGTTGCGAACGTTTCTTGAGAAAGTGTAAACAGCACGTTCGCGTTCGGCACGAGTCCCTTTGACTCGCGTCCCAAAAACCGCCATCGAGGCGATCGCTGTCGGGCGCTCGCGAGCGGTCGCGAGCAGCGAGTCTGTACGAGCGTACTGTTTACACATACTCGTGCTCGTCTTAGTTCGCATTATGTTCGCGTAAACTCGTGCGAGTGTAAATGCGGTATTAGAGTTACGCATGTCAGTACCTATGTCCCGCATACTTTTTGTCAAGTCGTTGCAGGTATAATGAGAAACGATTTTATTGCCTGCACTGCTAGATTTTTTTTGAAATAACAAAAATGTTACAAAATTGGACTTGTGTACTATTCTATTTGTTTGTACTAGAGCGTACACATTATGTAAGGCACTCAAAAATTAGTATTTTTAACACATATTTTACTCTCGACTTTATAATAATTTAAATGATTTATGCAAATATAAACGATAAAATATGATTAATTTCATAATCAGTTACATTTGTAGCTGTTATTAATATAGCACTTTGTTCCTTTAGATCTTCTTGTGCTATATTATATATTTATACTGAACGAATTTACTAAAACTGCTTATTGCATCTGCAGTACTTAGGTTAGTTTTAATAATGTATTAGGATGTAGAAATAAATATAGTTATAAACTAGATAAAAAGCTCAACTTCTCTGTCGCATTAGGCTTGCCTGTAAAGATAGATGTAAGTTTAAGAGTAATAAATAAATAAATAAATAAATATTTTTGTTATAGATATAATTTAAATTTCAAATATATTTTCATATATAACTAGCCGATTTAACCAAGCACGGATGATGTAACAGATAACTGTCTACAATTCTATACAAGCTAGACTTGAGACACAGTCTGTGGGGCACATAGTTGAACAGTGTGTCTGGGCAGTCGCACCACAAGTGGGCTAAGTTCACTTGCGATGTGGGCAAACATTTGTGTAGTCTAGAGAGTGACGGAGACCTGTGTATCGGGATACGAGCGAGGCTTGATGACATTATTGAACTCCTGCAGCGTGGGGAGAAAAAGATATTGTTAGTAATAATGTTAGTAAAAGTATTATTATATTTATAGTTACATAGGTAGATATTTAATAATAATAATGCTTTTTTTTAAATCTGTTATGTTAAATTTTAAAGCGTATTAATATCAATTTATAACGCATAATAAGATAAATTTAAGTTGAACATGGAATTTTATTGTTAGTTATTCGGAGTTTGATTGTTGAATTAATTTAATTTGAACGACAATGTACAAGAAATTTGAAAAAAAGCTTATAATTATATATTATATTAGATTAATATTAGTATATTAGTATTCATGTATAGAGCAAGGTCCACTAACGAGTCATAGGGCGGCTGGTAGTGCGTGCGCAGACGGTCGCGCTCGGCGTGCAGCGCGCGCGCCGCCCGCTCCAGCCGCAGCGAGCGCGCCGTCAGCGGCGACGACGCGCCCTCGCCCACGCCCACGCCCACGCCCCCCACGCCCACGGAGCCCTCCTCGCAGAGCTGCAACTGTATGGGCGTATAACTCAATGTTATTATAGGTCATTACAAAGTGTAATAATTGTAGGCAGACTTTATAAAACTAATAACAAGGTTAATGGGTGAAGTATTATTCGTATAAGTTACTGTATAATAAATGTTTATATTACATTACTATCAATTTTTTATATTAATACGGCTACTATAAAAGTATATAATAAATAACTAGGTATGCTACATTTGTAAATATACGTTTAAAAAAGATTATAAAATTAATTAAAAAAAAATATATTATAGGTACAAAATATAGAATATCTAAGTATTATTAAAATATTATAAATTAGATATTTATCTAAAATCTGAAAATCATCTAATAATATTTATTTAAATAATATAAGAAAAAAAATCTAATCCAATTTTATAATTTGACTATTCAATTTTTACTTATTTTATTTCTATTTTAACAATTCACGAAACTAAAATAATTATTTTAAAGCCCAAAAATTACACAATAAATAAAAATCTTACGTACTTACATTATCTTATTTAGAAAGGTACTAACATTGAACCGCTAGTAGTTTTACAATACATGCACCGTGTGACATACACGGTGCATGTATTGTGCTTCTGCTTGGCTTTTCAGCTTTTTAATACAAATTTAAGCATCGCCTACATTCTACTTTGTGTGAAGCAGTGTCCTGCGTTTACATACTTTGTTTCTTACATTCAACTTTATAATTAAAGCTATAATATAATTATTAAATACATGTATTTAGGGTCTATTTTGGAATAATATGACCGACACACACCATGTTAATTAAAAGTTCAGTTTTGTAAATTTTTGTCATTACTGTTTTGTCGTGACCTTGATCTTTAAATAATTATTAAAAGCTTAGGAAAAATTGATATAAAATATTTTTAAGTAAGTATGATGTTGACTACATGTTGTATATGGAAAAATTTTTGCTGCAAGCGCGTGTATTATTTAACTTTTGTCTAAGAAGTGAAAACTGCTAGTGAACACACGCTTGGTGTGAGTCAGCCTTTAGGTCTAAAACGTGTGAATATTCTATTTGCTTGTTTTACCTACATAAAGTAATATTTTTATTTTTACTAATCTATTCCTTAAACACTGAAGCGTTATTATTATTATTTATTTATGTCTCATTGACGCACTTATGTCTCATTAATATGAAATTTACCGAGAAAAATATTTTCTCAAAGTTTAAATATTTGGGAATAAGGATACAGGACTATAAGTGGTAGGAGAACGTAGCTCGCATGCGAGACGAGATATATTTACAAATTTATATATTTTATAGTAAATATTTACGTATATGGCGTTGGCGGCACATGCTATATTTATTGCTATTTTTAATACATACATTTTATTTATAATATATAGCTATCGGCTATGTTTAGTACATAACTAAATATTGTCTAACTTTTACTTGGTAACAAGTTTTTCAATAATGATACATTTTACATAGGTAGCTTTAAAGCCATTCGCTAATGTTTTACCAAAGCATATCGCTGTTTTATGTAATTAGAGGGGAGAGGGGGGGCTTATGTCCAGTAGTGGACGTCTTTCTGTTGATATAAAATAATGCTAACTACAGCGATTTGCTTTCGTGATACAGTGAGTGTACGCTGTAGCGGTGCGGTAATTGTCGAGCGGGGCGCAGTACCTGGCTGGCGGGCAGGCTCTCGGACGCGACCGCCGCGCGGTAGTGCGCGTGCGCGGGCGACATCGACGCCGGCGCCTGCTCATACCCACTCAGTTATACTTACGATACATTACCCCTTAATAGATACCGCATTTACATTAAATTTATTTGATCTCAATCAAGTTCACAACAATAAGCAAGAGATGTGCTGTGATTGGCTATTTTAAAGTCGAATCCAATGTACAGAAATGGACCAATCATGTGTCGTCGAGTTCTTATACTAGCCAATGCCAGTATGAGTTTAGCGTGTCTGTTGATCTGTATACGGCATCTATTGGGGGTTATTTGTGCTTATGAAATATAATACAGTATTATAACTAATTACAATTAATTACTATAGTACTATCGATCCAACAGAATCATAAACCATTTTAATGATATTTCGCTTAAACCTGTCAAACTTGTAAGATCTACCGTGTCTAAAGCACTTAAGACGTTTTTAATACCTACTAAAAAACAACAATGTACTTAGTAAAATGTCAGTGTCTAATAAAATGTCAACAAGCTCATTGCCTAGGGAATCTGTCTTTAGGCGAATTTCGACCTACTTGCATTTAGATGGAGTGACAAAATGAGCTTATGGTGGGACATAATTCACTTGGTTTGATAGTATCTTAAATTCTGATTAGACAGTGAACATGGGACGACGTGAAGTAGTTGTAATGTACTAGTAATATACAAGACGTCGCCATCGCGCTTGACGTGACGTATTACATTTAAAACCGCTTACGTCACGTCGCGTCGCCGTTTCGCCAACTGTCTTTTTACTTACTTATACAGTATAAAATTTATTATACTAAATTACCATTAATGTTTACCTTCTCTAATTTGATAATACTTTTTCCTGACGTTTTAATCTATATATAAGTAATAATTACTTTAAATGTCGAAATGGTCCAGTAGATATGGCACTCGCTTCATAAACACGAGATCGTGGGTTCGACCTGTTGTGGGTGGGTATGTACTTTCTAAGTTTATCTTAGACATTTTTGACTAATGGTGAAGAAAAACATCGTGAGGAAACCTGGACTACTGAAGAAGTCTGAAATCGCCAATCCGCTATGAGCAAGCGTGGCGATCAATGCTCATACCTTCTCTGTATGAGAAGAGGCCTTTCCCTGCAGTGGATAATAATGGGCCGATATGATGATATGACAAACCAATCAACTGGTTAAAAAGCCCAGATTGGAACGCTCCCCAAATTCAGTGCGTCTGGCGCGCAGCCCAATCTGAGACAATTGTAATTACGCCGTGACCTTGTCCATTCAACTTAATCGGTACGATTTTGCAGTGTCAGTGTGATCTGAAAAGAAGCTATCCGTTCTGTGTTGGTTGATATTTCTGTTACCTCCTTGTGTGATGATTTGACCACCATCATTTTGATGACTACGTGAGTGAAGTTTATGTCTACGAAAGTATCGTCATTCCGCCGGTACTGGATACCGGAGGCAGTAGTTTAAACAAAAGTAGCATGATGGCCCTCACTATGATTTTTTTTGCTCATTACATCCCGCTTAAACCGTTTACTCTAAGAAGAAAGTCTTATTGTAACTAAGCAAAGAAAGTTTCTTAAGTAAGTTTCTTTCACCAATGTTATTAGGTAAGCAGATAACCAGCTAGTAAAATAAGTATAAGTTAAACTGACAACATGGTGTGAAAGACAAAATAATTGTATGTAAAGGTTGAATGGCAAGCGAGGCAAATGTTGTCGTGTGAGGACTCTCGTGACGTTTTCATGGTGAATAGTATATATAAATAGCCACTAGTGTATATAAATGGTCACAAGTGAATATAAATAGTCACTAGTGTATATAAATGGTCACTAGTATAGTGACACGACAAGAACGCTTGACCCTCTACTACGAATATTTGAAATATGCTATTTTTTTTTATAAAATGATATTACATTATTTTATCTTTCACGCCATTTTTAACTACTATTACTAAAATAATATAAAATTATTCTAATACGTACAGTATGGTACTTGTGATGTTGCGCGAGGTGCGGCCGGGACGGGGACGCGGCGAGAGGGGGAGAGTCTCCTCGACGGGACACCACGTTCATATGTTCGTAGCTCCCCACCTAACCCATATACAACTAAGTCTAGTGTTATGTATATACTGCTATTAGTTAGGGTAATTGTACTGGCGAATGTCAGCGAAAAATAACAGTCAGGTTGTCAGCAAGACTAATGTTGACAGCAAAATCATTTGTCAGCGAAAGTCGTTCGTTTGAAATGCAACTACCGCGGACTATTGAGCTACGTATCGAAAAGCTTTCATCGACGAAAATATGTCAACGAAATTTAAAATGTCAGAAATAATATTATTTAACAATAAAACGTTAATTAGATTATGTGTTTAACCACAAATTACCCTTTAAATTTTCGCCAGTACAACAAACCTCTCAGAATTTGCTAGAATATTTAAAAAGAATGTTAGTTAATATTTACAATTGATGTATAAACCTTTACCATTACACTTTAGTAAATTTATTTTAATAGAGATAAGTTAAGCAATACAGTTTTACGAAGGAAAAACGACATAACTACATCACAGAATTACAGAAAAAGCGTATGTAACGTATTAAACTTTAAGCACATTTTTCAGTAACACGTATTTGTAGTTGCGTTGTTTTTTCAGTAGTAAATCAGCATAGTGGTCAAGTATTACTAATTTTATCTTCAATATGTACAAAATACTAACGTTTAATTAATGTAAATGACCATGTCCAAGGTAATATCTATTTTTTGTACAAATAATGTGTTTTGGACGTTTTGAAATTTTAATAATGAACGTATAAATATTAATTATAAACTATATGTCGCAACGGGTCATTACTATGGTCAGCGCGTCTCTACAGAGTCGGGGACCATTCAGTAAATAACGACCCTTTTGACAAGTCTTTAAGAAAGTACTCAATTTGTGATATTGTTTAGTTTACTAAACTCAACTGTAGAAAATTCAAAGGAATAGACACCGATATAGGAACTTGAAACATGTTTATCATATAATAGGTTAAAGAAAAATTGTATCAATACAGTGTTATTCTTTATAAGCTGTCAAAATGCTCTATTCGTTCGTGTATTAAATGAATATACAAAGTTATGACGTCATAGATTTTAAAGTCAAATAGCTTACGTATTGCCAATAATTCCAGTTTCACAAATCATATTTAACTTCAAAGGCATGATCCTTTACACTGATTCGTAGTTAGTTTATCTTCTATATATAACCCCATTAAATAGCATTTAATCAATTCTTAAAGCATCAAAACTCATCACCCTAAACTTACCCCTTAATCCCTACAGTTAGTTAAACCCTCACTTTATGGCATTTCTAAACCATCATCACCCTGGACTCTTCCATGGACATCTTCCTTTACTCCCTATAGTTAGTTAACCTTACACGGTAAGACCTTTAAACCATCATTACCCTGACCCTTTAATCCCTACCACTCACCCTGGACTCCAACTCTTCAGCTCTTGCTTCCGTGCTCTGTTTCTCCTCCTGTATGAGCCGTATCTCAGTATTGATGGCGTCCAACTGTTCCTGCAACATGAGCGCTAGCGCGGCCGCGTCCGTATGGCCGCCCTCCACGCCGCCGTCAGACTCGTCGTTCTGTGACACAATGTCATACATCTATTTGGGACAAACACAACATTATAATACTTAATAAAGCATACGACAAACAAAATACAAACACAAATATTATTATTGTTATTATTTGTTAACAGGCAGGCAGTAGATATAATTGATTGTGCCTGTATTCTACTATTCTCTACAAGTTTCATATCTTGCAGTTCTTTAAATGTACATCCAGTCTATTCTTAGTGAGGATTATTGTTTGATAATCTGGTGCATAGTTTAAGCTGATGACCTCGGAGGTGGACATTAGTGTTTCGCAGAAATATTTGGTCAAAATAGCGCGCAGAACGGATGGCGGTTGGAACAGAAAGTTTTAATTCTTAGACTTGGGATATCGACTAAAATAATATTGAAAGCTAACACAACAAAATATATATAAAAATGAATTCCCATTTCCCTTGGTCATGGCATCACGCGTGAACGGCTAGATCAATTTCGTTAATTCTTTTTTTGTTGTGTTTGTTATTGTCAGGAGAAGGTTCTTATGCAAGAAAAACTAAGGAAATTGCGCGGTGATTTAGAAAGTTTAAGAATACTTATCCGCTAAACCGATTGGTTTCGGGACATAGGTTACTTTTTATCCCGAAACTCGCTCTGACTCCCGAGTTACATTAATTAAACACATAGCAATTTTCGTGCGGGCAAAGCCGCAGGGCGCAGCTAGTATTGTATAGTATAATAAAGTTATTAGTTCACGTACGTTTACACATTATTTTCAAACTGAAACCTAAATAACACCAAACTGAAAAAATATCTTTTATTTTAACAAGCATTTTAAACATCGTGTTTGCTATCTATACTATTATATAAAGCTTAAAAATTTATTTGTTTGAACGCGCTAATCTCAGCTCAGTTCTTGAGGAAGGTCATAGGCTATAGCATCACGCTATTGGCGACGGAAGCAGAGCAGTAAGCAACACACACGGGTGAAACCGCGCCGCGGAAAAATAAGCTAGTAATATAAAATGCCGTACCTCAGCATCGCTAGACACGTCGAAGGGCTGCTGGACGTTGGCTAACACGTGAGCTTGCTGCAACTTTTCCCAAGACCCGTCCAACTGCAATACATCACATAGTAAGTATATTATCAAACTATACTCGTACAAACTCAAACTCAAAGCACTTACTTCATTTTGATCATAAAGTATGATGCTTATGAAAGTCAAAATTACATGAAGTCAGCTAATTAACCTACAGCCAGTTCGCTGACGAGGTAGAGCTGTGAGAAGAACTGGTAAGAAATTCACGCCACTCTTTCCAATCGCCAGATAATTACAGTTTTTTGTATGAGTTACAATTTTAACACATCAACGCTACCAAAGAACCATACAAAGTAATTATCACAAATCAACCAATTAATTTAATTACCTAGATAAAAGAAAAGAGGATTTCAATTATTTAGTTTCAATTAATTAAAAAGTTAATGCATCTCCCGGTTATATTAAACGACAAGGTAATACTGGATTAAGTATTAAATGTATGCCATGCCAAGATTGACCAGTCATCCTAAGTAGCACTCGTTCACGAGTATGACACAGTACAGTGCTTTCTATTGAGGTTCTGTGGCTCGTCTACTCGAGACTAGATCAAGTTTTAAAATTTTAGGCTTTATTCACATTAGCACCGAACAGAAATGACGTAAAGTTTAGAAATAGAAGCAACTTATTTAGCTGCATATCTATAATATTACATAAAGCAGAAGAGTTTGTTTGTTTGAGCGCTCTAATCTCTGGAACTACCAGTCGGATTTAAAAAATCATTTTAGCACATGATAGTCCAGTTCTTTAGGAAGGTTATAGGCTATGTAACATCACGCTACTGGCGACAGGAGCAGAGCAGTAATCAAAGACGCGGGTGAATACTATAAATAAGTCGGTCCACTTCACTTAAAACTGCGCCAACGTGAATGGTACCTCAAAGTCTGTTTATTTTAACTGAAAAATCTGTATTAAAACAAATAATACTTTTGGTTGATATTTACCTTAGGTTGGAACATTCCAGACGGCTGTTGTTGACCGGCGGGCGATAGTGACCGAGTTAACGCATCCGTTTGTTGTATATTGAAGGCGATTTCTTGTTCTAACATCTGACGTTTTAACTGTAATACATATACAAAAAACTCATGTTAATTGACGCTAAGTATAGTAGATGTAAGAGCGGTTTTAAACTTGCGTTTTATAAGCGACTTTAATTTGGAAGCCTTTTGTCAAACGCGCATCTCATACGAGAGTTAACGCGCTTAAATGGTCGTATAAGCGTGAGCCGTGATATAAGCACTGACATTACCGGCTCAAGCGATCACGCCGGAATAGCGCGTATACGCGCGTCTGGTTTTAGAATGTAGCGCCCGTATATGCGCGTGTGCCGACACCGTATACGCACAGAAAAATACGCTAGTCTGAAACCGCCCTTAATATACTAAGTAATTAGTCCATGCTTCTCTTAACTGGTTAAGTAAGTGGTGCGGTCGAAGTAATAAGCAGTGAAGAAATCAGAATTTTCTTTGATTCGAAGGTAGAACTGTTGTGTGTTGAACGAGAGATGCGGGCTCGAGTCCCACTTGAAGTAGAATTTTTTCACATTTATTTAATAAGCATTGATATTGCAGATTAGCCCTTATAGACATACAGAGCAAGAACTCACTACCGACACTGCGTTAGGTGTAGTATTTATGTGCTTTTGGTTATGACCTTGAAGTAGCCAACCACATCCCAGATTTTAATTTTCGCGCATTTCGCTCCTTATTTTTGTGAGCTCGATTCAGAACACATAAGTTACCGCGGTTTAAATTAGGGACTATCTATGGTTTGTACGCAACCGTATAAAAAATCTTGCGAGTTCATTTTGCGTTGACGCGATAGATACGTTTATGACGTTTGGAGCTTCGATTGGCCCACCCCAAGCTCTGAACCAATCAAAGAGCCAAACTCGCTTGACGCATAAACCACTCGCAATAGGCACCCAAAAAGACTACGACTATCTTTCCCTGATCCCTTCCCCGTCCCCTCTTAATACCTGTTCAGTCTCCATGCGCCACTTGGCCAGTTCCTTGAGGATCTCCTGTTTCTCCGCCATCAGTTCCTCAGCGTATTTCCTCGTCTTCTCCAATTCTTGAGTGAGAGCATTCTTTTCGTCTAACGCGTGCATACGCTCTTTAAGATGTACTTGTAGTCTGTAATAAGAAGAAAAGTTTTTAAGGTCATGTGTCAAGACGGAAAAACGCTAGTAATAAATCTAGAATTTATAGCTCTGGTCACACGGCGAACGGGGCTTGCTTTAGCTATTAGCTAGTGCATTACAACTATTTCACTGGGCGGAGCCGTCCGCTATGTGACTTAAGCAGGCTGCCGATCAACAAAAGCGGCATGAGGTTGCGAAGCGGAGAAACGGTGAAATATTATAGCATAAAGTTATGTGTATTGCCTGCGTCACTACAGTCATGCTGTCATGCTACTTGAAATTGTAACTTACAAAAAGTTATGATAACCTGGTAATTAAAAAGAGTGGACTGAGTTTCTTGCCAGTTCTTCTCATGGCCCTACCCTAGCTAGCAAACAGCTGTAGGTTAATTAGCTAACATTTTTATAAGTGTTATTTCAATTAACCCAAATCAATAAATGTCTTTACTTCGCATAAAATCTCCGCTTCGTTCCGGTGGACAGGTACTATTGGTTAATATTTCTCCGTTTATTCGCCTTGCAGTCTAGCTCCACGTGTATGGACAGTCAGCCATAAACTTAAAACAGTACTATCTGAAAAGCTGACTTTGAATTTTTGACAGAATCTGTAAAAAAATGTTGTCGCGAACTACAAACGCTATGCACCTGTCATTAGATTCAGATAACAATTTATCGACGGTGGCCGACAGCCTCGTGTTGTGTTCCTCGTTCATCCTCAGACGCTGGTTCAGTCTCATTAGCTCTGCATTCTTCTCCTCAACGCTCGCTTCCAGCCGCTGAATGCGGTCTTCAGCAGAACCGTGCCGTTCCTGAGCCTGCAAACAACCAACAAGCGAAACTAAGCGCTAATATCTAACGAATAAAGTCCTTTTTACTGTCATTTACACACATACTAGCATTGTAAATAATGATTACGTCACATGACAGGAACAAGGATTATTAAAATTGATATATAATAAAAGTGATGATACCCAATTTGTGTTACAGTACATGCTGTGCGTGTTTTGATTATAATAATTGATTTTGTGCTTTATATATTAAAGTATAAGTTTGAAAATTTATTATAAAGAAATTAGCATCTAAAAATAAATACGATCCAAATAAGAATAATATATAAACTAAGCTTAAAAAGTTATTAAAAATTTAAATTAGATTTAAAAAAACGAGTTGTTTACTCTGTTTTTAATAAAACTGGTATCATTTTTATTACATATCAATATAAAAACTAATAAATAAAATAGTCTAAAAATGTTCTAAATTGTCATTAATTTATTATATTTTTCACCTGGATCTGCGTCAATGTTTGCGAGTCGATGGTCGAATTGCGTACATATAACAAAGAGAATTTTTACGTTGTTATATGGTATTTTACACACTACTTTATTTACTATAAATAAGGACCTCTTAAATTATACACAAATATTGCTACTACAAAATTTAAAAAAAATATTGATACTTATATGCAAATATCTTTATGATATATGTAATAACCCCCTTATTCATAAACATCATAGATGCGTAATAGCTAAAATAGATTTATATTTCGATTGTCTTTATCTGTCACCTTGACATTTGTATTAGTAAGAAAAGGACAAAACCAATTTTAACCACTCGTATGCTACAATATCAGACATAATAGAAATAACATTGTGTCTCGTGCAGATCTGCATCTAAGCATACGACGGGTTAAGTATAGAGGCTTATCAAGATTTTTATGAATAAGAGGGTAAGTATTTATGTTTTATTTTGTTAGTAACAAAGAAAAGTTATAAAAATACTATATCGGCTAACACAGCACTCTTTAGTAATGCATAAAACGTACGTGTTTATTTTTGATGTGACACCTATGTCCTGCATGGATCCACTGATAGGCATAAACCTCTTCTAAAGAAAAATGTTTGCATAGTCACCAGGGTTTGTAGGCTTTGGATAGGCTATACGCAATTTTATTCGTTACCTGATATACTCTTACGCTTTTTTACATCTGATCCGTCATCGGCCGAAGTCAGCTAGGGCGACGACGGTCGAACTCGGATGATTAAATCAAACGCCTGTACTCTTTGAAAGCGCGTACACGAACACGATCATCATCGTTCGATGACGACCGATCAACCGACGAGTCCGAACTAGTTTGGTTTTCACTCTGTTATGCAACACTGAACACAGTCAACCACAGAATACCGGCAACGCCCAGTCCTGTTGCAATGTAAGCACATACACGTTTGAGTTACTCGTCCGTGTGGTTCGGTTCGCCATCGGCCAACAATAATCGGTTTTCGGGTACGCCTAGCGTTTAGCCTCTTGTTATAGTCACGATAAACGATAAATATTTTTATATTTTTGTTAAATTTAAAATAAACGCTGATCCCATTGCCATATCATTTATTTGGGACTACGTCTGAGACATGACTTACCTTGTAAAAAAGAATAATTAAAATCCATTCATAAAGAAAAGAAGTAAATCTCGTAACAAACAAACTCCTCCTTTTAAAGTCGGTTAAAAAGTGATGAGTTAATTCATTAACCATATTATTATATTAAGTAATAGAAAAAAATTGAAAATATTCTTCATGCAGAACACATAAGGTGGCTTTTCGGTAAATTTTATTGCATAGAAATATCAATAGAATATAATGTCAGTTAATTCTAAAATAATATTAAGTATTACACCATTTAAAGTTTAAGTATAAGAGGTCCTTATGATTATTTACTTAAATATAATAGGTTATGTGGACACCCTACTCTAAACGGGAGTAGGTATTACGACTGAGGTTATTACTTTAAACATATATACTATTGGAGTATAACTATAATGTCATATGGATTATGAGAAGCGAAAAGCATGAAGTATTTTGAAGTTAGTTAACATAGTTACACATTTAAATATAGTTAGAAAATTAAAATGTTAGTCCCTTTACAGAAAATACTTATATATCAAAGTATAGGTTAACCGGCAAAATGTGTCATTAATTCTTTTTAAAGTAGGTCGTATAATAGAACATCTCAATTTGCAAATAGATTGTTGGCAAATTAAAAAAAGAGACAATTTTCTTTCTATGCCAGTACTATATGGTCTAATTAATTTTTAAAACTCTTTTGGCGAGTTAGGGTCAGCAATATTACTAAGTTTACTAAATTATTAATATCTTATTTAGAAATTTTATTTTGATTTGTCTTTAAATTTCCTTAGTGAATATAAGCCGACCAATAGCGATCATAATAAAATACAAATTTATATATATTATTGAGATAGTTATACGTCCACGTATGGTCATACTGGCATTTAGCAATTTCTTCTTAGAGGCTTTATTTATCACACTGACAATTTGTGAGCGGGTTCAAAGCGAAGCGGGCACGCCGCTAATTTGAACGCAGTTAGCACACGGCGAGCGATACGAGTTTCGAACAGTCAGTAATAGAAAGTAAACGGCGTGCTTGCTGTCCACTCTTTTGCTTTGAATCCGCTAGCAAATCGTCAGTGTGATAAAGCCCTAATACTCTAACCTCCTAAGTGTTAAACTACATCTGGCAGCACGAAACTCTACTTTTCTATGATTCTATCCTTTGCTGTCACTAAGACATGTCATTAACTAGAACGAGAAAGAGCGACGGAACGCTACAACATGGCAGCGCTGCTGCTGCTGTCGCGTTCTCTCGCTCTTTACGATTCTGACTGACAAAAAGTATAGAAACATGAGCAATTGGGGTTCTGTGCTACCAGATGCGGTTTAACCCTAAGCCTAACATAACTAATTATTTTTTAAATCTGTCATGATCGTATCCGCACCTGGTTGAGCGCTTCCATCCTAGCCTTGAGCTGTTCCTCCATCTCCGGCAGCGAGGACATCTGCGCCAGCTTCTGCGTGGACAGTTCCAGCTTCTCTTCTATAGCCGCAATCTTCTCTTCTTGCAGCTGGAAGATATGGCATGAACGTGCCGATGGGTGGGTAAGCACTGACCGTGGTTAACTACTGTTAGTATTGTTAAACGACACTGAAGCTTTTTTTCTTCAGATTGTTAAAGGTGGTGGATACTCGGCTTTATTTAGAGGAAGCGTAAGCAGTTATTACTAAATTAAAATAAAAGTGTAAAAGCAACTTTATAACCAGAAGACAGTTACCTAATATATGACTACAGCGACTTTGCTACGAAAGTAATGAGAAGAACTAGCAAATGGCCAATAATTTAAATCGCTAGACTATTGCGCATAAAAATGTTGTAGGTACTGTTTATAATAAGCCTGATATTAGAAATTCTACATTTACTTGAACAAGCAAAATATATTAAATAAATAACAAAAACTCTGTCTGCCTAAAACACGCTACATTGGAATTTTATGCACCCTATGTCACTTCTACAATCAATAAAAATCTAATGACACCTATAATGTAAAAATCCATTAAGCCATTTAGGCTGTAGAGCGTGCCAAAGAAAGAGACATACACACCCACGTACATACATACATACATACATACATACATACATACATACATACATACATACATACATACATACATACATACATACATACACACATACATACATACAAACATACGCTTGGAAAACATTACATATATAATATTCAGTCTGTCAAAAAGACTGGAAAAAGCAAATAAGAAAACACTCAATAGGTCAGTGTAATGTAATACTATATCTAGCGATCTATTTGCATTATTAATATTTAATTGACAATGAATAAATCGTGAGCTGTCTTTTAATTTAAGCAGCTTTGAGCAAGCGTGGTTATAAATGTACACCTTTTCTATATAAGAAGAATTTCTACAGTGGAACAGTTAAGTTCAGCATCGTTTAAACATACTCTATTCTATAAATAGGATCAAATTTCAACACAAAAGTCTACCTAATTAGACAATTTGGACATATAGGAGATCATGTTATGTACAAGGTCGTTCATGACACGCACATGCAAGTCTACTGATATTTTAACTATAACAGAGTATAAGTCCTGAGGCCGTATTCCCTCGTTGTATGTCTATGTCTCTATTAAACTTATGGTCAAAAAATGTATTAAAAGATGACCAAAGACTAATCCCCAGTTTCTAAAAGGCTGATCAACGAAAAATTTATTATTTATCTGTTAAATCTCATGTGAAGTACCAATTGGGTTGCTAAAAGCATGAATAATTAGTTTAATTTGATGCATGCTTTTAGGTACTTCACATAAGATTTAACAGGTGATTAGTTAATTTTTCGTTGATCAGCCTTTCAGAAACTGAAGGTAAGCAATCGACAATTTGGCCTCTTCTTAAAAGTCGGAACAGACAGCAGTCGGGGTGAGACGCGACATGACTTAGTTTTAATGTACCATACATACATATACTATACAACGTGACAGAACGGCATCTTTTATGTCAACAAACACATTTACAGACATTTACGTCACAATATCGTAAGCTGTCTATTCCGACCTTTAGACCGATAGCGCTAGGCTATTTTGGGGTCATAAGTTACAAAAATTTTAAAGTTGCTTATTTTTTGCCTGTGGATACAGTCATACATAAGAAGCCTAATATTATGTTTTGTGTCATATCTGCCATTTGCATTTTGAGCAATTCGATGATTTGTGATTGATTCTTTTAATTTAAATCAAAACTGGCAAAATTAATTTAAAGTTAAAAGTAACTATGGTATCACGTCTAGGATAGCCTACGGAGTGTGGAAGCCGAGTTTGTGCCATCTTCGTCCAGTGCAATCTGCTATAGGGTCAGGAACTAAAAACGGTGCTAAAAAAAAATTATAATTGATTAAATAACTATCTCCTATTTTAGATCACTTACATATACCCATTAAATAAATTTGTGCCAAATCAGACCATGCAATTTTAAGATTTTTAATTATTTTGTTTTTCCAAGCTACAAACGCTTCAAAAAAATATTACAATCATTAGAGTTCACATATTTAATAACATAAATGTATGAAAAATCGACATTGTAAATTTGTGTCATTTTCATGCACGGTAATTAAACACAACACAAAAAAATAATGGTTGCGGTCCAAGCAGGCTCGCGAGTGAACGCGCGGCGGCACCGCGCCGCCTCCTTCTACGCACGCACACCAAATTCGTTCGTTACCTACGATTTCTTCTAAGCGAAGCGTTCATAATAAATTATATTAAAATTAACGTATATTTTATTTTTACACTACGCTATCTGGTCCCAAAATAAGCAAGGCATAATACAAATAAAGAACTAGCTGCTACCTGCGGCTTCGCCCGCGCGGTATATGGTATTATATTTAATTATGTAACTCGGAAACCAGACCAATTTTTGGGAGAAAAATAAAAAGTATTCTATGGGCTATGTCCATCTCCGGCACCTATGTACGTACCAATTTTCATCAAAATCGGTTCAGATGTTTAGATGCTGAGTAGTAACAAACAAACACACACTACATACATACAAATTTTCGCATTTATAATATTAGTAGAATATAAGTAAGTACATACAATAAATTATTATTTAAGAAACTCCTAGACTCAAAACAAACTGTATGTGTTTATTCACAAAACTGTTTGTCTCTTCACGGTTGGAAACCAGCCTTCCAACAAAGGTCACCTTGGCGGGAGCTTGGTTTCAATCCTCGGTTTGTGTTGCGTCTAGATGGATGTCAACCACGCATAAACCACGTACTAACACGCTCGCGAATCAGTACCAGGCGAGTCGTATTCTCTTCTGGAGTGAGATCAACTAGGGCTGCCACCTTCTGCCGACGGAAATCTAAACTAAAAATTACAATATAGCGAGTAAGTTGGGATATTTTTTTTTAATTGCTGACAGTGGCAGACGAGCAAACTGCCCACGTGATGGTAAGTGGTAACTGCCATTCCTGGATGAATCAGAGTCCCTAGCATTGCTCCTGCTATGCCAGGGACTATGCGAAACCGCTGCCTACCGTGAAGGGAGAGGGGTAGGTGAGGAAAAAGGAAAGGCAGACGCAATAGTACGGATACTATTACTCTTACGTCGATCTTCTCTGAGATGCAAAACCATTGAAGAAGTGTTGCAATTATATTTTATATAGGCGTTTATAGTGAGACCAAATAAACCGTGTTGAACTATTATTTAATATGTTAAAATTGGTACATATACCTGTGGGGACAAAGCCGCTTGCAATAACTATATTATATATAGCGAAATCAGTTATTTTTGGAATCGGTGCCAGCCAACAGGATTTTAATTTTGCCTTTGCAACAAACTTGAACTGCACGGGGCGGCAATAGTACGCACGGGCGGGGACACATCGCGAAAGCTTCATCGCGCAGGACGGGATGCGCGGGATGTGCCTGAGTTGTGGTCGGACGCGGTCAGACGTATTAGAGCAGACGTCGTTGACAGTTGTGTCTAAATAGATAAAAAAATTGATACGCAGTTCAGATTAGGTTTCGTTCGATGTCTTTTATTAAATCTTTATTTGACATTCATAAATTATTAGATTAATCAATAAGGTTATTTTTGCTAGTAGGTTATATTTATTAATGTCATTTTTGCTTCAGCTGGCACCAACTCTAAAAATAACTAATTATAAATAGTAATAAATATAATATAAATAGTAATATTGTATAAGTATCAATAATTTCGTTGATTCCCCTTTAATGTTCCCCTTTGCTTTGAAGTAAATAAAATATTATTTTCTTCTTTTTAGTTTAAGATTGTACATGTAGCTATAGTTTTGAAGTCAGTTATGTTTTTTTTTTTCTATAAATGAATTTTATTTTTAAACATTTAACCAACTTAAAAAAGGAGTTTATCAATTCGGGTCGTATGTTTTTTTTTGTATGTTTGTTACCACATAACTTGGTCATTTATAATTATCACCGATTTGAATAATCGGTTCACAATTGTAACATGGTCATGTCCATGTTACAATTGTGAACCCATTTCCGAAATTCTTTATTTTTTGTTAGAAACAACTTGTCCGTGGATGGGTGACCAATTGTGGCATTTCATTTTGAGCGTCTTCATGCTTTAGTAGCGGGGACTCTTATCACTATAAGCCAAGTTAGAGGTCTCATGATCGTGAGAAATCCCAACAGCAGCGGGTGGCTATAAACTTGCCTTTACAGCAACACTGTTTATTTTCTTGTATATTTGTTACGCGATTACTCCGTGAGTGAAATTATGATTTTTGATGACTCTTTTTTGTTTGTAGGTCATCACTTTTTTGTTTAGGTTTGTGGTTTCCGAGATTCAGGGTTCAGAGATTTGCAAAAGTTTTGATACGGACTTTAAATCTCTATTTACAATCTTTCCTCTCGTCACTACTTTTTCATATTAAATATATTACCAATACACAATTACTTCCCACTAAAAGTTTAAAAATAAAATAAATAATAATAAAACAAAAACCGACTTCAAAACTATACCTACATGTTAACTTAAAAGTGGTTAACTTAAAAGTAGAAAATAATATTTTAATTACTTCAAAGCAAATAACATTAAAGGGGAATCAACGAAATCATTGATAGCTATATAATACTTTACTATTTATAATCAGTTATTTTGGAGCCGGTGCCAGTCATTAACCTAACCTAACCTACCAATATTAAATATATATTGTTAATATATTTAATATGGGTACTAAACGTACTGCGCAAATAAGACAGCGCCATTTGGCGCAGAAAGTAGTGACGAGGAGGAAGATCGTAAAGATTGAAAGTTCTTATCAAAACTTTTGCTGATCGCTGAACCCTGAATCTCGGAAACCACAAACCAAAACAAATAAGTAAAGACCTACTAACAAAAAAAAAACCATCAAAAATCATAATTTAGCTGATAAACAGTGTTACTGTAAAGGCAAGTATATGGCCGCCCGCTGTTGGAATTTCAAAAGAATTTATGGCTTGCAACTTGGTTAAACGACTACCACATTTTAGTGATAATCAGTATTCACTGCTTATAAAGCATGAAGACGCTCAAAATGAAATGCTTGAAATGGTCACCCATCCACGGACACGTTCTATTTGACAAAAAAAGGATTTTGCAAATCGGTTCACAATTATTGTAGCATGAACATGTCCATCTCCAGGTTAGAAAACTCATTACAAAAGACATCTACTCATTGCTTTACACCTCGTTACTCCTTGTATAAGTTTTTATTACAAAATATAAAACTAAACCAAACTAACAAGCCATTTTTTTATAAAAAAAAAAGATATAGGACCAATTTTAGAGTATACCCTGCAAATAAAAAAAATATTTTCCAATTTGGTTCAGAAATGATAGAGTTCTGTAGTAACAAAAGTAAAACATATACCTCCTTCTTTTTGAAGTCGGTTAAAAAACAGCAAATAATATTGCATTTTTGGGGAAAATATGATATAGGGAACATTGACGTCTTAGCGACGAGGGCGAGAGGGAGATGCTTTTTAGCAGCGGCTCTCTTAGTGACTCTATGAAAAGGCGTAACATTTGAATTAGCGACAAAAATAGTATTTTGCATACCCACTATTTTTTTTATAATATTTAGTACCTGCTGTCATGTTCATCGTGTCCCTCTAGCACTAGGGATAATTTGGAAACTGCATTGGAAGTTGCAAACTATTGATCCAAAACTATATATATATATTTTTTCAAGTCCCTAAAATACTATATTATTTGCTGTTTTTCAAAAATATATACAGCTATTGCAAACGGCTTTGCCTGCGCGAGTATATGTATTATATTATTTTTCCACACCGTATAAACTTCAAAATAATTTAACCCCTTTTTGGTCCCACAACAAACGCCTACATAAAATATAATTGCAACACTTCTTCAATGGTATAATAAAATTATAAGTATAATTTTAATATTTGTAAATGAAAATAAATAATGCACATTTATTTTCATTTACAAATATTAAAATTCATAACAAAAAAGTTATTTTACCCCAAAGTTACTAGCTTATATTGTAATTTTATAAATGCAAAGATTTTTTTAAATTCGTTATGTAGATTTTGAATTTATCAATAACAAACAAATATACAAACAAACATACGAAAAATCAAATCTTTTTCTCTATAAGATTAGTTTAGATTTTCGTCGGAAAAAGGTGCCAACCCTAGTGATCTCACGTTGGAGACGAATCGCTCGGTACTGACTCGCGAGCGTGTTGGCTCGTGGTTTATATCTATTTAGACTAGACGGAACACAAACTGCGGATTGAAGCACCCGCCAAGGTGAACTTTGTTATAAGGTTGGTTTCCAACCCTGAAAATCGTGCTTAATAAATCAATCAAATCGAATAACGCACGCACTTGTCGCAGCTTGCACCGAATACCGAATGTAAACAAACAACACGTTACACGCGCCCGACTGCGCGTCTGGCTAACCGGAGCGCCCGCCGCCTGCGCCCGCGCTCTACCCCGCGATCGCCCGATCGATCGAAGAAATTGATTATTTTTACAAATATTAAGATTTCGTGGATAAAAACAACACAAATTATGAATAGGGTTTTGTTACACCATAATAATCAAAAACACGTAATCTCTAATAACTTGCATTTTCTTTTGTGTCTTTTACAGGGTGTTGTAATAAAAGAATAAAATATCTATAAATGCCGTGAATAAATTTGACACAAAATATTTTGAACAACAGATAACCAAACTCTGAAACACGTAACACCTCTACAACAAATTCTAATATTTTTTTAGAGCTAGTTGGGCGACGTATTAGGTACTGGTTAAATATCACGATTCTCGTGGACAGAGATGACACAAAAAGCCTAAGTACATCAGTTACTACTTTATTATTATCATGGAGGTAAAATTTTTATCTTTAATTTTCTTTTCGTCCAATACTGAGCAAAAAGACAAAATACCTAAATTTCTACCTATGCAAGTACCTAGGATGACACAAACTAATGTTTTAGACTAGACTAACGGTCAAGAAACTATATGCGAAAAATAAACAACTTTAATATTTTTGAAACCTCAAAACCTAGCGCTACGGGTCTACTTACTCCTAAGTCTTACATACTGCCTGATTCTAGAAGAAAGGCCAAATGACACGAGACATGGAAAAACGCCTCTGTAATATGATAGTTAAGGTTCATTTTTGTGTGACTTGTATCAGGGTATCCCACCTTGAGCTGTGCTCACTATAGAAGACGAACTAAATGATATGGGAAAAAACGCCTCTGTAGTATCAGACTTAAGGTTAATTTTTGTGTGTCTCTCACCTTGAGCTGTGCCTGTTTATGCTGTAGCTCTTGCTCTAACTTCTCGTTGAGGTCGTGTAGTGAGGTAGACTCGCGCTGCGCGTTCAGGTATCGCTTCTCTAACGTCGCTATCCTCTCCTCCTGGAGAGATGAGAATAAGATGATTAGAGCCTAATTTTGTATAATATTAAAGCGCATAGGTAGGTACGATAAAGAGCATGGTAGATAGACAGATAGATACGGCATTCTCTACATAGCAACATTCGGTCACTTCAAAGACTGGAAAGTCATAAAAACATTTTCATCTGTGTCATTTCCATAGCAGCAAAAATTCATAAGAAAATTAAAAAAATTGACGAGAGTGCTACTTTTGGTCCATATTGCTCGATTGCAATCAATGTTTTCCTCATACAAAAAACGTGATTAGTAATGATGTACCTACGCATCTCTTGCGGAGAACGCGCAACATTAATAAAAAATGTATTTATGCTTGTTTTGTCGTGTTTTAATATATTATTTTTGTAACTTTATCTTATAGCGCTACGAAGCAGACAACCGACCCAAGGTTTTCGTGCCCAATTAATTGTTTTTCATACCTGGTCTTCCTTCTGCGCGACGTTTTCCCTCAGATCTCTCTGTAGTTTGGAGCACTCCTCCTGCTTCTTGACCAGCTCTTTCTCTCCCTTCGTCAGTCTGTCTTCAAGTTCTGACACTTTATTGTTCAGCTCGGCCACGCGACGTTGCCAAGAGCTTAACTCTGCGGACTGGTAGAAAAAAAGACGAAGATTATTATATTAAGTATAGGTTGATTTTAAATAACACATATAAATATCTGGTCATCAGTTATGTAGGCACAAGTATTAGCAGTCAATAAATCCCATTTTGTCGCCATCATTTTCTACAGATAGTAATGTTATATTGCAAGTGAATAACAAAGGTCAAGGTCAATATATCTAGTAATGTCAAGGTCAAGGTCAAAGTAAATGAAAATTTAAAACATATTATTATTAATTTACATTTTTTATACATAAATATATTATTAAATTTACCAAGACTCACAGCTCACCACCATATAAAGGTCAAGGTCAAAATCAATTATACATTTCTTATCCCATACATATATTTTTACCACAGTTAATAATTAATGATAAACCGTGAGTAATCACTACGGTGGTTGACAGTGATCAGTTGGTTAGTGTTAGTGTCAATGACTGTGGTCTATGCTCCTGGTCACTCTAGTGATGTTCGTGTATGATTAGACTAAAGGCATGCGACTAACTACTTCTAGCTCATATTTAAATTACATTTCAGACTAAACGTTACGAGTACATGTTAAAAGGCGTATACACTATTTCGACTTTAGATGTAAGCGACATGATAGCGTATACGCTTCCATACAAAATATACTGATATACTCGTATTAAGAAATACGTAACGATGATATGGTTATAATTAGAAGCATGCTAAACATACTTTTGCGCATGCAGTTTCTTTGTAGATCTTTTTATATACGTTTACTTTTTTACTCATAAATGCACAAAATTCTAATACAAAAGTATTCGATTAAAATCTTTTGCAAATACAAGAAGTAATAATTTGATTCTTGGCTCGAGCCAATTGACTGACGAGGTGATGACGTTCAGAAGCTTGTTATTTTTAAAATGAAATGATTCATTTCTGTGTCAATAAATTCAACGTGCATTAATGAATTAAAATAACTAAACTTACAAAGGTGTAAAAGAAATGTGTTTAATTTAATACATTAAGCTATCGGAATGACACAAAGTTTTCGTTTGCTGGAACATATAGCGTTTAAGCACCTGATGCGTAAACTTCCGTTAAGGATATGAAAAGAGCGGTTTCAATCTTTTCAGGATAAGGTAGAGTAGCAAGTTCCAATTGACCGACATTTTGTGTGACAAGGAAACACACTTCTATTAAACCTTCCATATTATACTAATTGTACTATATTATATTATTTAGATAAGTTTTTTTTTACTTTGTTTAATTTCAGTCCATTGCATTGTTAAATTTGTTAATTTCAACGACAGATAGGTACGTATTGTTCGAGAGCCAAATTGGTGAAAATAAAACAAAGGCATCATGGTTCGCTGTATTGACATCGTGGTTCCATATCGAATACTGTCAGTTACAGTTGGATTTCGGAATAGAAAAATGAAAGCTATTTTGGTGGTTTCGTTAAAGCACACGGAAATATTGAGAGAGTTGATAATTGTACTATTTGGCGTAAAAATACAAAACTGTGAAAGAATTATGTGATGAGTGATTAAGTGATACCGTAAAATTGCAATTTTTTTTTATTTATGTAACCACTTACTTAATATTTGTTTAAATTGGAGCAAATTTGCAGTCCTAATAAAACTAAGCAGTGAGTTGAAACCACTACTAAAGTACACACTTTGGCTTTACTGCATCCATTTTGATGAAAAATAATAACTTTTAAGTATCTTTTTTTTACTGCAGTAAGCGACGAGACTGTGTAAGCGCCTAAAGCATTGGAGGGCACTTAACAGTAGCAGAAAGTCGTGCAAATTGCAAAAAAACTGTAGCAAAATATTCTCGCAAAATTAACGTACCAACTTACAATGCAATGGACAATACACTACTTATATTAACTAAATTATTTAGTTAGCGACATACAGGTTATATGGTAGTATGCGATGCACCTTGGCGTATAGGTTATGTAGTTAGTACGATGTAGTATAGATGGCGGCACGAGCGTGCAATGCGACCAGACTGTTGTTACGTCTGTTTTGTGAATAGTGTGGTTTACGAACGATATCGGTGATTGGTCCCAAATATTTTAAAAGTTCGGAAATTTAATTATTGTTTTTGAGAAATGGTATTTAAATTATGCAGCTTCTTCTTCCATTTTTAAAGCTAGCAAGTCTTATTTATTCTTAGAATTTACTTTTTACTTGATTCAAAATTAATAGTTCTGATAAAATGTATTTAATAAAGAAAGAACCTGTTGTTTGAGTAATTATTTATTTTAATATAGCACTAGAGGAATAACAACCCAATGTTATTTGTCATTAGAAAATACATTTTGAAAATTGACATTTTTGGTAAGTACATTGTCTAAACTGTCTCGGACATTTATATTTTGTACTTTATGACCATAAAACATTTTTAAGCCATATTTTAACAAAATCTTCATTAGACAATTTTCTCTCATAATATTAACTTATCACCAAAATGTCCGCTCACCACACCATCCATCTTTTACATGATGCATCAGCGATATACTCTGTCTCTCTCTCTGAGTCTAACCTGTTTGGCGATAGTACTTTGGAGGTCACACAGTTTGCGCGTCGATTCCGAATCGCCGTTTACGTTACTTTCCTGTGTCGCCAATAAACAACAATTTAAACTAACAACTAGGCTTTTGGGATTTTAAGCAGATTATATCTAAAAAATATTATTTTACTTAATTCATTATTTTTATCATTTAAGGCTAAAAACTCAAAAGGAGTTACGCCCTTATTATTGTTATGTGATTTTTAAACTTAGCGCAAATTAAATCACATCGAAGGAAATACAAATTTGTCGAAATAATGAGTTAAATAAACCAATAATATAAAAAAATACACACAGCATAACATTTCATAAAGGTTTGATGTATATCGCCTAATAGAAAAAAGGCGCAAGTTATTATAAAGCTATTTCATATTTATGACATTAAAAGTTGTAGATTGTGTCGTTTTTGTTTAAAAAGTATGAACGTTAAGTATGATAATTTTTTTCAAAAAAAGTCAAATTTTAACTTTATCAAGTGAGATTATTGTTATGCATCAAGCCTTATAGAAATGTTACAATAATAATATTAAAATTTAGCACAATCACCACACTAAGACTGCAAACGTATCAAGGACGACACAGTTATGTCACCATCAAAGTTAAGGTCTCAAAAACAACAACATTCGCTAATTGCATCAAGAATCGTACTACATCATTATTATCCTACAGGCAGTCAATGCCTCTGATATAAAAAAGGCAAGAACATTGATTACCACACTTGCTTAAAGCAGATTCATAATTTCAGACATATTTTTTTAAAACAAAATTAGTTTTTTAATTACTGTAAGTCAGTAGGTAGTGTCCTATGCCGATAAAGAACACCAGAAAGTTCGCCCACTACCTTATTACGCCTGACAAAACGTGGATTTAATACTTAGCCTACTTTTCACCACTAGCTGCTAAAGTGTCTGATATATATCTAACAGATTAAACATCTTCTAGTTAAATCTGTCTTATATTTTTAAAGAATTTATTTGCCAGTTAATGTTATCAGGCACGTGTGGAACTGATTTTGAGTACTATCTGTCAGTAAAGTTTCGAATAGGTTATCACGCACTTTATCAGCAAGTGGTAAAAAGGCCCTAAGTCTCATATTACCAGTCGCTATAAGTAATACCGACACGTTAGCAGTCTTAGCCAGCTAAGGGATTAAAAACATTTATTTATTGTGTTTGTCTATAATATATTTTGTTAGTGTATTTTCATTTTGTTACAATATGTCTATATTGTGTACTTATGTGTTTTCATTTCATTAAAATAATAAAGAATCATCCATATTATCTTGGTAATTGTCAAATAATTTTAAAAGTAAAAATATAATAAAAAAAAAGAAACAAAAAGCCTGTCTGCCTAAGACAAACTTAAATTAAAGAAACCCTTTTTTTTCTCGTGCTGACGCCACATTGAAATGTTTATGTATACTATGTCACTCCACAATCAATACGAACCTAATGACACCTCATATGTTATAATCCATTAAGACATTTAGGCCGTAGAGCGTGCCAAAGAAATAGAATACATACCCACATACATACATACATACATACGAGTACATACGTGTATACATACATAGATACATACGCGGGAAATAACCAAATCACATGGATGATCCTCTATATTGTTTTTATTTTTTACTAACATAGTATGTAAGTAATACAAAACACATAATACTAGGTGGCATACCTTAGTGGTTTGTTGTTCTCCGTTCTGGTCAGGAGAGCCCGTGGGTACGGTGCCGTTTTCTTTGGGCTTGTCGTCTGAACCGGACGTTTTGTACTGCTGTAACTGTAGAATTAATGGTGTTAATCCATACTTCCCTACTACTACATAAATGCGAAAGTAGCTCTGTCTGTCTGTTACGCTTTCACGCCTAAACCACTAAACCGATTTTAATGAAATTTTAGGATAGAGCTAGAATAGACCTTGAGGAACAACGTAGGATAAAATCTTTTATCACGAACAATGGTATGAAGGGGTTGAAATAGGGATGAAAATTTGTATGGAAAATGCGATATAACCGACATTCACGCGGATGGAGCTGTGGGCAACAGCTAGTATTGTATGGTATTGCCCATAACGGTCCACCAGATGGTACGTGATGACGCAGCTCTTGTGCCTTAGAAGGGCAAAATGCATAGTAGACTATTTTGCTAATTTTTTGTCGCTCAGCGCTTTTACCTTTCTGAATATACGAGTATACATTATGTATATGGCTGCCTTCACAACCTAGTTTTTTTTTTTTATATTAGCCTACCAAAGTGTCTCCACCCCGCCTGATGGTAAGCAGTCAGTGGAATCCAGAAATGGTGGCTACCATACCAAAAGCCATAGTCTTAAACTGCTGGTATGGTGGCCTCCAGTATGGCGGCTGGGAAAGGGGGTTAGGGGAAGGGAATGAGGGAGGTAAGGAAAGGGGAAAGGGGGGAAGTTGGGCCTCCGGCGCTCTCACTCACCGAGCGAAACGCAGTAGTACGGATACTACTACTCTTACGTCGATCTTCTATGAGAGGGTAGTACTTCCCCGGACGATCTGATTAGACAGCATTTAATTAATAATTATTTATTACAATGATTGTTATAATGTTAGCATGACAACCGAAATTTACATGACATTAACATGTTTTTTGAGGGAATAAACCCTAGAAATATAAAAAAATTGGTAATTCTCTGAAGTGGCATTCATCAATCCACGTGTCTATTACTTCGTTATGTACTCATCACGAGTCCTTTCTTCAAACAATAAAAGGACCAATGTACCAAAAAGTATGTCAAGCGATTATAGACTTACCTCTTCTTTAGTTAAAGCTAATTCTTCTTCGAGAGCCGTATTTCGCTCCAGCGCAACGCGTAACCGCTCTCGCACCTGAAACACGTACGTGAATATATTGTGCTGATTATATTATTGTTGTTACGTAAAAACGACGTTGTCCTTCAAGGAATAACGAAAAGCATATTTGGAATATTAATATTTTACGTATTGTAATATTTGTAACCAGAATGTGCCGACATTCTACCTTAGATATATTTAATAGTAGTCTCAGTAAATTCAAAAGTGAAATTAGACAGATTCCATATATCAGCAGTTCCAATTCCGGTTAATAAAGGACATATAATATTTTTGTATTGTCACAACTAATTTAATATTTGGAACATCTGTGCACACATACGTAGAGTTACAACCTCGCTTTCTATTTTTAACCGACTTCAAAAAAAGGAGGTTTCTCAATTCAATTCTCAATGGTGCCAAATAAATACTCAATGAGTATATTATATAATGACTATAAATACTATAAGAACCTTACTACAATAGCAAATTAAGATTGATAATACCTATAGGTACCTAGTTATTGTTGTAAATACTATATGAACCTTACTACAATAGCAAATTAAGATTGATAATAGGTACCTATAAGTACCTAGTTATGGTTTTACTTGGCACCAACTTCAAAATTATAAAATACTTATTTAATTATTTCTGATTAATTAAATCAAAATACGAAATACTTTGTGCTATGTAAATTTATTTTTTACTTTTTAGTTTCCTTCCTGATGGAAGTCGGTTTTCTTTTTGTTAAAAAATATTTTTATATATTTGCTTTGTTTCTTTACGTTTGTATCTTGTTTTGAGAGCCAATAAATAAATAAATAAATATAAATTTGTCTTTATAAAATGTAACTCAATCACTTTGTTGTCATATTGTCTTTATCTGAACTAGAGATTTAACTACTGTATCGGATCATGTTGTAAAGTTTTTGTTCTGTGCCTAAGCGAAGAAAATTTAAATCAAAGAGAAACAAAATAATCACCTTGTAGAGAAGACGATATATTCTAAATTCATTTATTTACAATAAACTAAAACTAAAAAAACCGATGACAAATAATACAGGTTTTTGAGCATACATATATTTTAATTTCTAATCTAAATTTAGAGCCGATACCTTGATAAATACTGCTAACCTTAACCCAAACACGCATTCTAAATCATAGGAATTCCAGCACGTTTGTGGAATGTGTGTACAAGTATGTACAATATAATTTAAAGATATTAAAGCTACTCTTTTAATAAACAAAGTTTTCGAGAGGGATAATATTCTGATTGAAATGTACCTTTACATAGCTTACAGATATATTTGAAACTTGATTTTCACGTCAAATCCTACTATACTATTAATATTATGAATGTGAATAATTGTGTGTGTGTGCGTGTGTGTACGTTTGTTTGTACGCTAAACGGGTAAACTGATTTCGATGAAAATTAGTATTTAGATGCCGGAGATGGACATAGGCTACTTTTAATCAAAATTGGTTTGGTTCCCGAAGGAGACAAAACACATTAAATAATAAACTTATAATAATATCAGCCTTTCACTATCCCTCTGCAGGGCAAAGGCCGTTTCTTATTTAGAAAAGGTCGTTAGTACTTTTTAAATTTTTTGTTTTGTATTTCACGCAGTAAACATCTCGTACGTCGCGGCGCGGCGGTACCAGATTTTCAGTGAGATATATCGGTTTTAGAGTTGAGTCACTTTGGTAGTCTTATAAAAAAAAGGTTACCTTTTCGTCTAACGCCTTGTGGTGTTCGAAGAGGCTCTTGAGCGCCTTGAGCACTTCCACTTCGGAGGATACACCGGACTGTGCAGCCGCCTGTCGCTTCACCACCGTCATGCGCAAAGAGCGCTCGTGCCGCGATACCAGGCATTCTAGGTGCTCTAGTAGTAACTGGCGACAAAAGAACATTTATAGATCATGTTTCAAATAAATATTTTGCAGTGACGTCATGCTTCTTCAACATTACAGTGACAGACGAGCCAACAGCCCATCTGATGGTAAGTGGCAACTGTTGCCTATGGACTTCTGCAATGTCAAGGGCTCTACGAAGCCGCTGTCCTGTGAGCCGCTGCCTACGGTGATTAGTGTAATATTATTAATGTTACATCAGTTAATGTAACTTACAGCAAGTGTCATGATGATCACCATTGTGATGTGCCCGTCTCCTTTATACGGGATTAAGGAACTGGCAATGTGACATTTTAGAGTCTTCCGTCTTACTTTAGTTTATATTGGATATCTATCACTGATTTACGGTGAAGGAAAATATAGAAAGGGAACATGGTTTGAAATTGTCAAATCGCTTTGTAAAACATGGCTTTCAATGCTCATTATGAAGACGGCTTGCAAGCCAGTTTATAGTGGGATTATAATGAATTGTTGTAACAAAGCACAAGCAACATGGTTGCTATCACCTTAATAGATGAAGCCTCGTCTTATTCACCGTTTACTGATTGATGTTACAATAATAGCGATAACAAAAATAAGTCCATTCTTCTCAACGTTGATAAACGATTATACGATGTTTGAGCGTATTTTGTTTCTGTGAAATCAATGTTCGTAAAGCCCCACGTGATTTAGAGACAGTAGTCCCAAAGTTTTATTAAAGAATGAATAAGTTTTCAAATAGCACCGTCACTGTTAAAACTATTGGGAACAAACAATACGAAAAAGTTTGAATGGAGACAACAATCAGACAAATCAATAGAAAAAAATCTAAAAGAGGAAGGCAGGATTGTATAAGAAATTGTGGCCTAATATAAAATTTGGTATTTGGACAAAAACACCCATTGTATAGCGAGTTATAGGTAGAAAGATGATACTATATGTATTCGTTACTCGCTGACATAAGGCAGTTCAGAGACAATCTATTAAGTAATTGTGTGTACGTCGATCAGTCCGTTATTAGAATTAATGAGGGTGAGAAATACCCACGCTAATTGGAAGTAATGCAGGATTTGAGCCTAAGCACCCGCAACTAAGCCCTTTAACAACGCCTAACATTATCGGATGAATAATTTATATCAGATTAAGTTTATTTTTAGCTTTCAAGTAGATGATTTGTTTATTAAAGGCAGCTTCCACCCTAAAAAAAAAACGGTTCGGTGTCGCAGAGTTTACAAACATAAAATTTTTACAAAGTATCTATGGATCCTACATAAATCACGCGGTTGTTTAATATTAAAGTGCTTGTGTTTTAAATGAAAATGATTTAAGCATTTTCATTTTGCCTATTTGTAAACCACCCTCGATTATTGGTTACCAGAGGCCCTAGACAAGTGTCAAAGTTTTCTATTCTATTCATAGAATAGATAAAAAATGTATAAGATTGACTTATGCGTTGGCGTTAGCTTATGTCAATCCTATACATTTTTTATCTATTCAATGAATAGAATAGAAGTCTTTGCCACTTGTCTAGGGCCTCAGATCGTCTAGAATAGGTATGTCTTGCGCTCCGGTATTTTGTTTTCAATCAGTATTACATATTTTTTAAAGTTAAGTCTTAAATGAAGTTGTGCCAGTTTCATAGTGCGACAATAATAATGTTTGGTGCCAAAGACAAGATAACAAAAACTCCATCTTTCTATCCATAAGTTCAAATACGGAACAACTTGAGATCTTAAGAACAGAAGGAGGGTCGAGGGGTCAATGACATAGCTCGAGATAAAGAGATTAGTGTCTGACGGCGGGTGCTTGTCTCAACGATCGTTAACCTTAAGAGTTAAGCGACTTCGTGATAAAACGCGAACGAGATTCTAGGATAGATTTTTCCTTCCCTGTCTATCTGTGTGGGCTCAATCATTCCCTGTCCCTGTCTACAGCAAAATGTATTTGTAAATATTTGGCGATTAAAAAATGGCACAAAACTTTTGCCCTAACTACCAATTTGTAACAATATGGTGGTAAAAAAACAAGCCTTGCCAGTTCTTCTCATGACTCTAACATTGTCAGCTTAAAAGATGGTATCAAACTTAGTTGAAAATGAACTTATTTTTAAACTTAGTTTTGAAACTAGTCGTTTAGAAGTTCACAGATGTAAACCAGCAGAGCAGCGCAGGGCAGGGCATCCACCAACAAGAAGACCAGATGGTCTGACAAACGCAGCAAGAGAACATTGTACGCAAGCTAGTCTCAACTGGCCTCTTTGGAAACCGATAAAGTGATGGCCTATGTTTAGCAGTGGCCGTTTTACAGTTGAACGTATAATGATGCCAAAAAAAAATTAAAAGTAATTTAACTAGATATTACTCTAAACTTACCCTGGTATTGTTTCTTTCTGCTTTGAGCTCTGAGATCTCCTCTTCTCTCTCGAGAAGTTGTTCCCGGGCCTGGTTGAGCTCCTTTGTGAGGGTTGCGAACTCCTGCGGACAATAGATAACCGTACGTTAAAAAACTATAGAATATAGTATGTACTTTATTATGCATTGATCCAGAAATCGGCCCAATACTAGCTTTCTATGTTTAACCTATTCGCTGTCTAACAAGAGACACAATGGTTAAACAATTATGAAACGTACGTAATACATTTGGAACAAGGAACCTGTTGATATGTACGACATTTGAAGATGTTGTATATATATATGGCGTAATTATATGTTATTTAAAGTGTTAAAGCGTGTAAGAGGAAGTAAACAAAACATTTGATAATTTTTTTTCAAAAAATTTTTTATAATCTCCTTTAAAATATTAGGTTGTTCTGCAATCTGTAAAAGGAAATAGTAAAAAGCTATATATGAAAGCAAAAGATTCGGCGCAAGGCACAGGTGTACCCCGAAGTAGGTTTAAGCTCCCTAGAGACACGAAGGAGGTCGTCTGACACGTAACGAACTCGTCGCAAGACGTGGCTAGACTTTTTGTGGTTAGCAAATATATGTGTTCCGAGATAATATACATTATTTAGACTATTATTCGGTAATTACCGAAAGAAAGTTTTGAAGGGTTTTTCACATAGTGTGATAACAATAACTTGCTATAAATTAAACGTAGTAAGATTGAGGGACAGGCTACAGCGAGATTTTCTAAGACTTCTTGCTCAAATAGTTCTTTTACCAAGAAGATGATCGCAGGTTCTCGTTGGCAAGTTAACACGCCGTGTTAATCAGTGCTTCTATCGAAAGCAGAAGTCGTTTCCTTTGTAAACACCGTGAAGGTATTTGTATGCATAATCTAGTTGACACTTGCAAAATAAAAATAAAAGACTGCATTTCTGACCGTTCATTAAAACGTTAAATAAAACCGCGGACAAAAGTCCGCATACTCTTAAAAAATCTGTTTTCATTTAATTTCCTTTGATTTCAAACTAGGAAAGCGTAACAAATACAAACGATACTTAACTGTTTTGTTTCTACAGTGAACAGTTGCCGTCGACGACGTTGTTCGAGATTACAACTTGTCTTGCAAATTGCAGTCGTTTTTGTTGTTTGTACAGTGACTGCATTATTTAAAACAGTACGGATGGTACGGATATTATTCTTTACGTCGATATTCAATTAGAAGGTTGATACGTTTCTGATAGATCCAACCACTCATGTTTAAACTCATTACAGCACGTTAAAACCAAATAGAAGTCCACCGATTAGGCTATTTTCCAGGAAAAATCTACTAAGACAAATCTTTTTCATTAACATCATCACTTTGCCTGAAAGATTGCTGGATATATGCCTGTTGAATCAATACCAGACCAGTCTAAAGTAGCTTTTCTCTATATTTTTACATCCATTTTAGTCATATACCGAGTTTTAAGCCTCTGCCTCTCTTCAAACAAAATAATACTTCTAACTTCTTCAACAGCTATAACGCCACGTTAAACCTTACGTTCAAACTTGTTATCAGCTAACTGTCTTCTAATAAATCAGTCAGCATGGAGGCTGTAAATTAAGGGCATATCTACAAATCCGTCGGCTGTCACATCACCTATAGATAGAAGAAGAAAGGTATATTTGATACTCATAGCCGTATCTCGTAAGGATTTAGTAGCTCAAGTTATTTTTACGAGAATTTCTGAGTATTATCTATACTATTATATAAAGCGGAAAAGTTTGTTTGTTTCTTAGAACTCGCTAATCTCTAATACTACCAGTTGGATTTAAATAATTCTATTTGCATTTGATAGCCCAGTTCATGAGGAAGGTTATAAGCTACGTAACTTCACGCTATCAGCGACGGGAGCAGAGCAGTAACCCAAAATGTAACTTAACGTAGTTAAAAACGTGCTAGTATAGTAATATATGTACAAGTCGTGATGATACATCTAGATATGTACTTAGTTAAGGGGTTTTACAGTCTCAAACTAAACGGTTTGGTTCTATATACTTCTATCCCTCAATTAAAACCTGAAACTCTTTATCAGCGCATGTTTCGATCAAATTTTGATTTCGGGTTCGGTGCGTGAAAAAACGGACCGTGCACAAGACAATAGAAAGTAGAAGAGGAGAGATGATTGGCCACATTATACGACATGACACCTTTATAAAAAATATCATAGAAGGAAGGCGAGGTAGAAGAAAAGTGCTGTTGCCATGTTGTATAAAGAGGGTTAAGGAAATGGCTTTAGAAAAAGAGAAGTGGCGGAAATCGCATCAGTGCCACCAAAAAGAGTCTAACTACTAAATTTATGAATGGAGAGTGGTGAAAAAAAAAACAGACTTCGTTGCATTTACGGTAGGCAATGGTTGTTATGTCTCATTTTATCAACCAAAATTTCTCGCCAAAAATTATGATGTAAAAATAGCCCATATAATTTAGATTGCCATACTTACAAATATATCGTAAGGCAGAACACTTACCAGTACAAGAAGGTAATAAACATACATACAGAGCCCGTAAATCTATATTTATGTTTGATCTAGGAGATGGAACGAAAATACCGTGGCACGTTTCTTGCTTGCTTTGAATATTTACTTACAAGCTGTATAGCTTAAAGTACTTTTCGGTCGGCAATCGAGTTGGCTCGAATGCGATTCTAGCGTCTAGTTTCAGCACATAACCAAATAGATCATAATTCGAGTACTAATGTTCCTTTCAGAGCATCTTCCCGGTCAGGCTTGTATGGGTGGTATCCTTCCGGTATGACATACCTTTCAGAACACCTCATCGAGAGGAATTGGTAAGATATCTAGCGGTCATTCTTTTCAAAACTTCTCCCAGCTAGGTTGCGTTGATACTAACTAGGTGCTCATTTCAAAGCGTCCGAGGAAACGTTTGGCATTGTTTCGTCAAATCGAGTAGGTACGATGTTCAAGAACATCTCCCAATTATGTTCACTTCTGGTTGGCGGGCCGAAGCCCTCTAGTAGTATTATATTTTGCTTTAGTTGTCTAATGTAGTGCAAAGATCGTAAGTAAATAGTATAAAGCAAAGTCACTTTAATCTGTTGTATGTTCCTCCTAACTTCTTCCAAACAACGCAATTGATTTTTACTGTCCTTAAGAGATTTTTTCCGAAAGGCATAATATAGCAGGCAATACTCCTGAATACCGAACAGTAGGAGAAATATCAGCAATATGTTGAGACCCCTAATACTGTATGAATTATAAAGGCAAGACGATGAAGAGATCCACGACCAGGTTCCATTATTGTAGACCAGAACCCAATTTAAAATTCTCATAACTCAAAGATTAACCCAAGTTTTAACTAAAACATTTACGAACGAATGTTATGGACATTAAATATTGTTGCACATTTCTGAACGTTGAGTAGTAAATTTGGTATAATATTATTCGTGGCATATAAATTATGGTTTCAGAAGATATATAGTGCACATTTTCACTTGACAATGTTGATAAAGTGTTTACTGTTGGGCATGGAACTGCTACGCCATAATAGTCAATCTAAAAGGAATTTAGTAGGTTACAATACGTGTAGGTCAAGTCTCTTATGAACAAAAATAATGTCTTGAATCTTAAAAAACTGGGGTTTACGATCACATATAGAAAGGTGAAGTGTAGTATAGACACTCTAGGCATCAGGGAATTTTGACCAGCCTACCAAACACTGGCATACTGTTTAGAAGAACACCCATCTTAAAATATTTCGGTCCATATTCTATGGATTATCATGTAGCGATTGTCACCTGAATCCATATTTTGATGGAGAAATCATACAGTGACTTCTTACGTCTCTAACTTTATGATTACCACGTTCAAAGTATGAAGGGCTCTCGATGTATTTCAGATAACAATCATTCATCATGTACTGTCAATTATGTGAGCTATACTCTGTCGAACAACAAATCTATTGCAAAAGCAGCTAGACTCAATTACAACAAAGCACTTGAAAATATTTGAACGAAATACGAACATGACGAAAAATAGCTCGTATATTATATGTATGTATATTACAATTCTAGTTTCCTTACAATTTTATTCACCATTATGTCAGTAAAGTACAAAATAAACTACATATCAAAGCCAATTGCATTCTATTTCACCGATTTTAAAACAGCGTTGTTGGATGGCCAGACAAATTATATGGTATAAACAGTTGAATAGTCTCGCAATACTGTCAATACAAGGTGCAGGCAGCGCCGCGGGGCGCTCCTCACTTGTGAAGCTTTGACACAGTTTGAAGAAGTACAGCTTACAGCTCAGAAGAAATCATTTCAGGGTCTGTAATATTTGATTCTAGAGCTAGTAATATGGGACTGCACAGATCGCGCTACTAAAAATAGCGCTAACTCAGTGACAAAATTTTATGTGTTAGGTAAAGTTATCGCAAATAGTTGGTGGTAGGTAGGCCACAGTGACGTTTCTTTTTTATTGCTTACAGTGGAAGACGAAGCAACAGCCCACCTTATGGTTTATTTTATGAGACTTCTTATAGTAGTCATAACGGCAGCTTCTGAGGCCCATCAGCGACTGTTACTAACTTGTTTACACTAACTTAAACAGACAGGGCAGGGGTCTATAAACATTAGATAAAACTTGTGTTATATATCATCGTATAATCAACTGTACGAAGTGTCCCAGATCTTTTAACCTAAGCTGTGGACGATGACATCCCCTTGATAGGCGGGTAAAGGGGATGAGACGGTGAAATAAGTGGAATTGTTCCAATGAAGCGAGGATAACTCGGTTAGCTGAATATGGAATAGAATGAGTGTTTGTCTCTGTGTACGGTTGTAATAATGATAATTTGGTATAGGTAAGGTATAGGCATATTAGAAAACAGTTGCACAGCAAAGACGCGTTAGTTATGTCGCGTGCATTGCATATAAATAAGAAAGGTATACACTTAAAATTTTTCTTACATTAGCCAACGAAAATGACCCAGTCGCCAAACAGCAAATATCAGTAAATGGAGACCAGAATAACACGGATTAAATTGATCGCGAACTAATGAAGACAAATTTCGTCACCACTACGTAAAACTACACGTTAATGTTTCTCAACACAACAACGTTTTCTCAGAATTACTAAAGGTACCTTACAGGTAATGTTCAGCTATTAACAATGATTTAAAATATACCTACGTTGTTTTTTATACACAGACTGTTAAAGGCAAATTCTTGTATTTTTTAAATAAAACAAGGATTTTCTCTAGCATCTTTGGCATGATTCAAAATAAAAAACATTTTGAAAGGAAAAACCTTACTCAATCATATTATGCTTTGAAACAACACTGCTTAGAAATAAATTATTTTTAAGTATTTGGTTTCAGCATGAATTGGGTTTGATCGACCAGGGAGGCGAAAAAAGACTAATTCTAAAACTATGCACTTTACACAATTAGTAAGGAAACTAATACTTTTCATTCTGTGAGTAACACTAAAAGACCGAATTGTCCGAGCCCCAACACGAACTTGATCAATTATTAAATATCAAAGCCCTAGGCTGATCCTGTGCTGCAGAAGATCAAACACTTGTTCAAGTACGGACGAGGAAACCTTGTTATTCTGCCGGCATGACGATGGCGTCGTCGTACGTCACTAAGGTCACTATGTCCCAACGGTGACAGAGCCGTGTGGAATTTCATTAGCATATTGTATAGTAGTAAGCGTTAGAACTAAACATGTAATATACAAGTCTCTTGATATTAATTGAATCTAAATACAGCTAAATATGGTGTAATATCACTTACATAATATCAAGCTGAAAACAAATAACTGTTTATATTAAACTTCTACATACATTAATATTCTATTGGTGAAATTTATTCCTACTCTTGTATTGTACTCTAGTTGTGTCCGCGCAAATTATTACTGTGTTATTTTTAACCGACTTCAAAAAAAGGAGGACGTTTCTCAATTCGACCGTATATATATATATATTTTTTTATGTGTGTTCGCGGATAACTCCGTCGTTTATAAACCGATTTTGATAATTCTTTTTTTGTTGGAAAGGAGATATCCCAAGGGTGGTACCATGATAAGGAAACCAGGATCTAATGATGACATCCCAGATAAATCGAGGGGAACTTTCGAAAATCGTACTGACGACTAGTGCATTTGTTATGTTTTTCATTAAATATTTTAAGGCACTACTATTTAGTGAAAGTTTGGAGTCGATTTGATGATGGAGCACAAAGACAGTCGAGAAAACTCCTAAACGATTTACAGCAATTACTTGGTGTTTGGACTTTTCATTTCTAATAGACAGTCGAGGAAATTCAACAGCAGTCATGTCGGGCTTACTTTATACGGTTCAATATGCCAAAATGTTCAGTGTGTACAAAAATAATACCCAAGTAAGATTTAGGTCTAACTATCACTAAAAATTGTGACTTACTAATAATTATAACTACCAATATATTATGTTTACTTACTACTTTATCAACATGAAAAATATTAATATCAAATTAAATAACTACAAGCAAAGAATGAATGCGTCAAGGCGCATTAGCCAAGATGAATTTTGATGCTCGCAGTACAAAGAATTTAAAAAAGTGACATTAGTTTTGCCACTTAACAACCTAGTATACAAAACAAAAAATCAATAATTTACAAAAATTTTACGTTATAACCTTGACGTCCTGTACTGTGTATTTTAGAACAGCTATTCATATTTTGGCGCTTCACAAAGAGGTTTTAAGGAATTACTAAAACGGAACACAACAAAACAGTAGGCCGCAATAGGCGAGTAAAATTGGTCACCATTCAATTTCCTAGTACAAACAGAGGCAGTAGTTTCAATTAGCACGATCGTCGTCGCCGAATCAATTTCCGGACAAAAAATATATTAAACATGACATCACTGTGGTGTCCGGCGTTTGTCCGAATGTCCGCGATATCGGCGAATCGGTTTTACGCTCAAGCGGACTTCTGATAGTGAAGCTATAGCAACAAGCAATTGTGAAAGTGATATTTTATTTATTTATTTAATACTCAACTCGTTAAAATTTTTGACTTTTCTCTACTAAACTTGAAACCTACCGGGAGAAATGAAATGCTAGAAACAGTAGTGAAAATTGATTCATAATCCGTTCGTAGGTTTACAAAAAGTTAGCGGGGAAACAGTCGGAAGAATCCGCGACTTTATACTATTCAGCAAAGATATCGTAGCAGTTTTCTTGTTAGCTCAAACATATCAAGCAATCTGGTTACCAATTTTATGATTGTTCATCATCGTCATCATCATATCGAAAGACGTCCACTGCTGAACATGGTCTCTACCAATTTTCGCCACCTTGGACAGTTTTGAGCCGCCCTCATCCATCCGTTGCCCGCTAACCTTATAAGGTCATCGGTCTACCTTGTAAGGTTCTGCCCATGATTGTTCATTGTTTCAGATGTCTTCTGTCCACCAATTCTCTAGAATTTCGACATCATATTGCTGCTTTATTAAGCGACCAGTTCGCACAACAAACATACTACGACAAATGATTGAATGACAAAGATTGACGAATGGACGGATCCTGACCTGAGCTCGAACTTGTTTCTAGTTGTGGTTTAAAAATTACTGTGGTTTTCTGGAATTTGCTATTTCATTTGAGATGGCAATTACTTTACTTTTTGAATTGGTGTGCAAAAAATGTTTATTTTTGTACGATAGGACGGATGCAACGGTCTGATGAAGTTTGCGGATCATTAATGGACAAGAGCGTTTCAGGACCGGTCAAAGCAGCTCAAACTTAAAGGAAGTTTGTCAACCAGTGAAAAAAAAAAAATATTAACAATAGCACAATAAATGTTTTTCTTTCTTCCTTTCAGTAGGCGTCTTACGTATGAGATGATGATGATGACGAGGTCTTCGTACTTTCAGCATGAATAATTTTATTTTATTTTATTTTATTTTATTTGGGAAACATACACAATAAATAAATAATAATTTACTTGATAAACTATACATAAACCAAAACAGTTTCCACTACTAAACATTACTAAAATAATCCGGATTAACTGCAGAAATGTCTAATTTGTCATAGAATATTAATGTGCTGGATTTTATTCTATTATCATCCAAATAAATAAATTCAATATCATAAATGGCTACTGATAGCTTCGTGCGCGTCTGATTCAATTTGGCCGCTCCATCACCACTGGACGCAACAAGATCCGAACGCTAACTTTGATTTAGCTATCGTACGCGACATGTTCTGCTTTTGTTAATTAACTCTTGCGTTTGCTAGAACAGTTTAATACGTAAGATCACTCTTATACACACTCCAGGTTTTCTTAAAACACGTTTTACTTTATTATTATGTCAGTAATGTCCAAGATAAACTAAAAAAACTGACATTCGTTAGAAATGTCGTTATTGTGATCTGAATGAATAAATAATTGTCCCTTGGCTCTGAAAAATCAAAGATCTTGTTAGGTTTTGAGCTCTCAACGCCAAAAAGCGGGCTACGTAACAATTAGTCCAATACGGGATACACTTCTGAAATAAAATTTCACCTAAATAAAACAAAGAGTCAAGAAATAAGTAAAAAAAAATTATAAGTAAATTAAAGCTTAAATTTCTTTTCATTTAGAGGAACGTTCATTCTCATTACCATTCAGGTCAAACGCTTAGCTCTTCGCGAATATAAAGTAGTGAATTACCTAACACTACTAACCACAAAACCTTATTGGAATGTAGACAGAAGTTTGAAAAGGAATTAATTACATCCCTGAGGTATACGTGATAATATACCTTATTAACTACACCTTAGGGATGTAATTATAGTTGTAAAGTTTGGTCTTATATGCGTTCTCATAATTTAAAGCCTAGATTAAAAGTAAGGTAATTAAGAGCTTTCAGTTTCAATATATCGTGTCAAACTGCCTAATTTCTTTTAAAAGCGTCAAATATTTTGACTTGGAGTTATATTACATACCATAATCGCATATATTTTTCAGTTTCTTTCGTGTCTGGTGCGAAGGGTTAGGCAAAAGCCTCTTACACACATAATGTTACGTCAACTTGGATCTTATGCAATAGAAAAAATTGACTAGGTTTATTCCGGGCATAACTTTAAAGGATTGATGCAGCTTTAGTATGAATACACAGACTGAATGGTTTGTAGACAAGATCTTGCAGAACACCACCACCACAGGGCATTGTCATGGCAGCCTTATAATAAATATACTGTCGAAGTGCATTATTTAAGTTAAGCCACCTAAATGCGGCAGGTTTTGCACCTATTAAGAACACAAGGCGGTCAGAGCAGTTGTTGTCACTCGAAAGTGGCTGCGAGCGACCAGCTAAGGAGACAGAAACTAGACTACACTTAACTACTACTGGAGGAATTGAACCGGCAAAGCTAATGTTGTCGTACCCGGCTTTTGCAGCCGCATATCCCTCGTATACTTACTTTACAGTACCATACTCAACGTACCTGCAGCAACGTGGTGTGCACGCGGCACGTGCAGACGGCTCCGTTCTTGCGCGCGCACGGCGTGCCGAGCCACGCGCACGCGCCGCCGCCGCGCCGCATCGCCCGCGACCATCCCGTGCAACACGCTCACATCACGCGCGACACTACACTGGCACTATCACTCCTAGTTCGTGCTCAAGCGCATATTTTTTTTATATAAACATCTTTAGCGTTCCAACTTTGAATTATCCATTCTAAATTTTTTTAATTTTAATCTTCTAACTTTAAATTTTTCACTGTAATTTTTGAATAACGTTTGAATTTTCCAGTATTTAATGCATTAAGTGGTAATTTTTTATTTTGCTAATTAGATCAATTTTGACCTTGATGTTAACATTTCCAATGTCTAAATGTAAGTAGTTCTTAAATAAACTAAAAACCCTTATTATATTGATTTGTAATTAGATTATTTAAGTCACGTTATTCTTGATGATACTATAAATTGGTTGGTTATAAACATTTGTTAAAATATCCTCATAAAACAAAGCTTCAAACAATGCACTGTTTTTTTGACTCACGCAATACCGATCTACACTAATATCTTATTTGTCAGTTACACCACTACTTGTCGTGAATAACAGCATGACATTAGTAGAAAAATGACAAAACCCATTCAATTACCTAACTGCCTTTTAACAAATCCAATTACAATAGTGTCGTTGGCAGATTCACGAGTACGTCTTTGTTTTCGACTCGGTTGTCAAAATAGAAGAGTCGAACCTCGTTATAAAATGAATAATTGCGCATTCAATATTAATTTAATTGCTCAATTTAGCTAGCTCACTGACAAGTCAATTCTTAACGAAGACGGGTTTTCTTGGAAATGTAATCTACCTTTTTCATGCGACAATCAATATTACAAGATGATAGATGTTACAAGTCGAATAGTAAAAGTCGAGTAACCTGTCCATTCACGGCAGTGTTCCTGCTATATGCCTATCACGTTGACCTCCGTAAGCCAGGATAAACAGTGAAATACCGTGAAATATGAACTATGAACACATGAAATATAATGAAATACCATGATTACAAAGCTCTGACACTCATACTAGGAAGTACCGGTAACGGTAACTAAATCTTACTGTCTTGGAAAACGAATAAAACCAGAAGTTTAACAGAGAAGTTTAAAGTAAAAATGAAGCTCAACTCTGTTACCTAGCTAAAGAAAGATTTAATGTGTGTAGGACTATGGTATGATAACAAACGAGAAACAATTACCTATTGAAAGAAGTCACAGACAAAAATATTATGGGATGCCTTTTCTTGTGTCAAGGTGTAGTATCAAAATATTGCCGCAGACAGGGTTCATTGACCTTAACAATAAAAGTTACCCCAATTTTCTTATTGACCGAGTGCGAAGTGCCGTGTTTTTTTATGTGATATCTCTCAGCTTATTTCATTTGCCACTACACGTTACAAAAATATTTGATATTGTATCGCTAACTTCTATCATTTTCTTTAAATTCTGTCACACAAATATGTACATACTAAATTCTGTAACGTTTATTTTAATTTCAGTTACAGGCATGAAAATGCATGGTCAAGACCTTTCCCAAGATCATTGATAATGAGACAGTATGATACAAAAAATATTTTAAATTTTAAAAACTTGTTGCGATATCCCACAAATAAACTTTATGTCTTTTTGTTACCGTTTTAACTTTCTGAATCTTGTATTAGGTACTCCGGCAGAGGGCGCCACCGCGAATGTGGTCGTAAACCGTGGTCATTACTATAGTCTACACAACAGCGAAGTGGCCACACGGGCGGAAACAACGCTGTTTTTTTAATGAGACAATGTCGCTATTGTTTTGTGCTGAGTGATTATTTTAGAGCCATTTATAGTATAAAAATTAAAGTTTTATATCTGCTTAATCAAACGCGGGCACTAATATATTTTTACTTCAACTTGCCCCTACTATAATATGGTATTTATTAGCATTATACCATCCGTAAAAAAATTTCTGAATGATAATCTGTTGCTTGGTTTAAAAGAAGCTAGCGGAAATACAGATAGATGAAAAAGGCGATTTTCATGATTTTTTGAAACAACAATAATCTGAATCGTTTGAGCCAAATTAATTTACTTCTGGTAAAACAAAACTAAAACATTATCTGTTTTTAATTACGTTAATACTTAAAAAACTTACAAGTATCAACATTCTTTCCGATCCCGGTCCGTTCATGAACATTCTTTTGAAGTAACACTAAATTGTATGTTTGTTCCCCTTCGTCTCTACGAAGAAATTTGGAAAAGGGACGACTTCTTCCTTACTGGTCTCCTTTGAAAACAGATCATGAATATTCCTTTTATTTAAGACGGGGATTGGTGTACGCTTTTCTAAGATCTATAGCTGTATATTTATGGTTAAGGTGGTCGCTTTTCAACCACTGTTTTATAAGTATATGCGTAGAGACACAATCTTAATTCATAATAAAGTAGGTAATTAACAGAATAGTATGAGACTTAACAGTCATTTAAAATTAAGTGTCATATGGGTTTTTAAAATTATACACATAAATACGAAAATATAATGTAATTTTAAAACTATACACAAGTCCTTCCCGAAGTCAACAGTCAATATAAACATTTAATAAGAACGTTTCGCATTACCATACGGCCCAATATTTCCTAACCCTTATTTCGGCTACTTTTGTACAATTCTCTCCGAATTATTGACAATAACATGTCACAGTGAGGTGGCACAATGTAAGGTCGGAAACACGCCCAGTTCGCCCAGTTGGTAAAGAAAATGATTTTCAAAAAGTCTAAAGAATATACAGTGATACTGATGACAGTCTTTAACAAAGTGCCGGTTGGATACAACAATCGTTGTAGATGAAAATATTTCTTATTTTGGACCGCAGACATCTTTTTTTATAAAAATGTTTTCGGTAAACGAACATTGAGTTTGAATTTCATATTTCGTAACTGAATAATATTTTTGGATATTGTAGAAGTATATACTAATGTTATGAGTTGAATTACAATTTAGTAGATGTGTTACAAAAATCGCGACGATAAAACACATTTTGTCCTTATTCTTTACTAGCCTGAAGACGTCTATTGCTAGATGTAAACTCTTTTCAAATGGAGGATTAACCAAAGTCATAGCGATTGGCAAACGGATTGGTAACAGAAAACAAGAAGTAAGGTCATATTTAGTACGGGCATATTGCCACTGTCTATTACCTGGTATTAGTGCGAAACTCACGGGAAGAAACAGGGTTTCATATTTTCGACCGGAATTTTTTTTATACAATTTTTGGTTTATACCCAAAGTAAGTAAGTAGATAAGTATCTAAATTAAACAAAAATCTTCACTACAATTGAAATGTACTACAACAAACAGAGCTTGAATAATTCAGCGCATCAATGTAGTGAACTGAGCGGTATACCAGACATGTGAATGCACCAGAGAATACAACTTTGTGGAGTGTAAGCACATCTGACGTGGATATGGCATCTCCTATTCAAATACGTAAGTTGTAGGTTTATTTATTGTTTAATATGCAGTACTTTAATTCAACTCAAAGTATTTAAATCGAAGTTTTTCCTAGACATCATGAGATTCCCAGAAAAGAGAGATTGGCAACGCGCGAGTGATACTCCTAGTGTTGCAATGCAAGCGTCCATAGAATATATCGATCGTATGGTGTTTAGTCACTTTAGTTGTTTTTAGCCAAGTAAAAAATTGCAAGAAAGCAAGAAACTCAGACCATTATTTTTAGTTAAAACATTGTTATATTTTTGTGAGCTATATAATTTAAAGCCGCATGCAAAGTGAAGCAGACAAAATACTAATAGCATAGAGAAAATTAAAGATAATTTACTAGCAGGCTCAATTTATAAAATAAAAGTTAAAAAAACCCGTCTTCATAAAATTTATGAAAATATAGATTTGAACTGTATTTCATCATCTTAAAGTCACATCTGAACAAACAACTACCTATTACATTCAAGTTATTCATTACAGTTTGACGCTATGTACACAGTGTACATAATTGAATCAAAGTACCTACATAGTGCCATTGTCTCTAAGGCATCAAGTTACTTGTTTTCTAAAAGACATCGCTTAAATCGATCTTTTATCCAGACCATCGACGACTAAGTGGCAGACATTTTGAAGTAAAAAAAGTGAGACTAAGTTTAACAGCAGTATTAAATTACGGCGGCCCACCTTTGAAGACGGAGTATTTTTTTATTGCCTGTGACAGACGAGCTAACTGCCTACCTGATGGTAAGTGGTAACTGTCGCTCATAGACTTCTGCAATGCCTGGAGTTCTACGAAGCCGCTGCCTACCGTGATATTAATGCTCTCTTTAAACCTCGTTTGAAGAAGGACATGTCGTAGCACTTAATAAACACCGCAGCCGCTAGTTTGTTTTAGTATAAAAGTAAACGAGTGTTTTAGACAGCCAGAACTCATTCTGGCTGTCCACCATGTTAAACTGACGAAGCCAATAATACTACTTCATTCCCTTCATTTTACACGGACAATGACTTAACTGCATTTTTATGGCATTGTTTTTGCAGTGACTATAGAAATTACTATTTAATTATTAAATTATTATTACAAATTATGGCTACCATCATGTTTGTTTGTCTTATTATATTCTCAATATCTCATAAAATAAGCTAGATATTATTTACTTACAATCAACCTGCGAGCTGAGGCCTAACCCGAGCGCCAGATTTTGCAATAATACAGCAATATATTACAAGCCCGCAGTGCGAGCACGCCGCAAGTAAATTACATTGAAACAATAATATATCGACATTATGGAATAATAATAAAAAAAACTTTGAAAGAAAAATATATATTTAGGGTAAGTACAAACACGAAAATAACAATAATGCTTCAGTGGCGCAACGATAATGTTGTTTCGTTATCTAAACTAGTATTTTATAAAGAAAAGATTTGGTTTTCAGTATGTTTGTTTGTTTCGATTTAACTCGAAGATCTACGTAACCGATTTAAGAAAATCTTTCACCTTTAAAAAGCTACAAATAGGACGGGTAACATGGCTTATAATTTATTTGGTTGTTCCGTATTCATCCTATGACGTCTCATCCCACTTATAATTTTTCCGAACTCAACCTATTTATGTTCCTCAGTCAACCCACAATTTTTTTTTTATATTACCTATTCTATTCCTATTGTATATCTACCTATTGTAAAACCACCTAAAATATTAGATTTGTGTGTGTTATGTTTAACATATATTATTTTTCACTCATTTACAAAAATTTCAATATTTTTGTAAATGAGTGAAAATCAACTTTTGTAAATCTGAATAATGCAATACGACACTATTGCACGAGGACGGACGTCTAGTATGTACAATATAGAGAATAGCTAATTTTAATTCAGTAAGGACCTATTACCGTAAAACCCGATTTGTAGTTGTACCGTATACGCCGTACCGCAGTCAGGCACGTGCAGCAACTTGCCAAACAGTAGCAACGTTTGTTTTTGTGCCTACTCCATCTCAGCAAAGTCTTAGGCAGCCTAACTGACTGTGAATGACAACACTGGTTAACGTTCTTCGGCATCGCGCCAACATCACTGGCTAGTAAGTCTCTGGCTATTTAGTTCGAACTTGCAATGACTTGCCAATAGCTAAAATGTATAGGCGTGAAATAGAAATGAGGAAAAGTTATGGTCAATATGTTTGCTTGTTCACACATTTATACTTATGGTCGTGGTTTCGATTCTCGAGCAGTGGAAATATTTGTGTGCATGAACATGGCTATTTGCATTGGCCTGGGTGTTTCTATCTGTACTATCATATAAAGCGGAAAAGTTTGTTTGTTTGTTTGTTTGAACACTACCAGTCGGATTTAAAAAATATTTTTGCGTATGATAGCACAGTTCTCGAGGAAGGTTATAGACTATGTAACATCACGCTACAGGCGATGGGAGCTTACGTAAGCTGTACGCTTGTTTGCCACATTAGTCTATCTCCGAAAAGGCTTTCTAAAAGTCGTTAAGTGTTGCCAGAAAGTTGTCGTGTTCTTACGTGTCACGTCAGTCACGTCTCTAGTAGCTTGACAACTTGTGACTTATAATTCAAGAGACATAGGACAATTGTCTTTTTACAAGAAAATGTAGGTACTGAATTTATACATCTTGGTTGATTCTCTATTGTTATTCTATACTACGTATTTAAAAAGCGGATAAGTTTCTTTGAACGCGCTAATCTCTGAAACTACCAGCGCATTTGAATAATTATTTTTGCACTTGATAGCCCAGTTTTTGAGGAAGTTATAGGCTATAATAACATCACGCTATTGTCGACGGCAGCAAAGCAATAACCAAAGATGTAACTTAGCGCGGGTGAAATCGCGTCGCGGCATGCTAGAATCGAACGGCTGCAAAATTTTGCCAACTATGTATCTAGCAGATTGCCACTTTAGGGCGCCTCTCGACCGGTGCACCGTCGATGATGCTAGAATGCATTAGTCGAAGGACGTCTACTGGTTATTTGTCTGCCCTTTAGCATCGACGCTGCACCGGTCGAGAGGCGCCCTAAAGTGGCAATCTGCTAGATACATAGTTGGCAAAATTTTGCAGATGTCGAACTGAAAAGTTCTATAGACCACGAACCCATAGACACCCGGCAAATCACTCTATGGTAGACCGATGACCGATACATACTTACTTTTTTATTCTTGCCATAATTATTATTTTAGTTCTTAAGTCTCTCACACCTACATAGTTCACTTAGTTGGTACCAATAATCGGCAAACAATTTTCCACAAATATTTACTAGGGAGTAAATATTTGTGGTACAGCATGACTGTTAAACTATCATGCTATGGCAGGTAAGCGTTAAGTACAGTAGATGAATTATGAATGATTCTCGGACTGCGTTGAATTGTTTAGTTCAGGAGTTATGATATGGCGATATGATAGATGTGTTTGTATTTGTCGGAGATTGAAATATGATCGTTTACTTGTGATCGATTCAAAGATTAGGGTTGGTTATTTTTAAGGCAAGTTACCTCAAAGAAGCCGGATGACGTCCATCGTGAAGCGCATTTACACCACGACTGTCAAGAGCGTGAGTGAGAAGAAGGCTAGTTTTTAAATTGATGGATTTACAAACTACAAATTTAAAGTAAAATATGAACCAATATATGAATATGAATAAAATTGTAACTCATCCAAAAAAGTATAATTATGTGGTGATTGAAAAAAATGTGAGAGAGTGAGTTTCTTGCCAGTTCTTCTCACAGCTCTACTTCTTCAGCGAACTGGCTGTAGGTTAATTAGCTGACTTCATGTAATTTTGACTCTTCATAAGCATCATACTTTATGGTCAAAATTAAATAAATGCTTTGAGTTTGGGTTTGAACATGCGTGTGTAAAATAATGTTAAGAAATGGAACCAAGCCGTTGGCGAAGATGATGACAAAATTAATGAGTAAGGAGAAGAAGAAAAAACAGACATTCAAAAACAGTTTAGAATAAAATGGATACCTATTTATTTGCACCCAGAAAACAAAACAGATACTTCAACACGATTGTTTTGGATTACAATTTGCGACCTCAAACCTGGTAAATACTGTGTCAAAAAGTGATACATGTAGACAGAATGCAAGTTATCAATTTTAAGCTCTGTACATATCAAGACAAAGCACATATTTGTTAAGAGGCGTCTTTTATCTTATGCTCTTTTTCGATCAAGGTGTAATACAAAAACTACAAAACATGAAATATATATTTGTTACATTACGCGTAGGACCGACACGTGTGAGCAGTAAAACTCGACGAGGGTGTCAGAACGAGCAGGTAGGACCCCGGTTATAGCTTACTTACGTTTAGGACAACATTCGTTAAAAATAAAGGAATTTATCGAACATAGGTGAAAGAAAATAAATAAAACGTTAAAATATTTATATTGATTAGGTAATAAGTAATAACTAATAAGAGAGATGAGATATTATGCATTTTTTGTTAACGATAACACAAATTGCTTAAGCACACCTTGAAAGGAGCCAGGGCTCGGCTGGTCGCTGAGCCATTCGCTGTTCAATAAGACAATAGAAAAACAATAAATTGTTATGTGTCAGTGATACGTGTGACAGGGAATCTGTTAATATAAAAACTAAAATTCTCAACTTCCATTTAAACTTTGAACATGTAGCTCTTATCCTTTACTAGCTTTACGTGGTACGGTTTCACCTGCGCCTTTTGCTTACTGCTCTGCTCCCATCGCCAGTTGCGTGATGTTACATAGCCTATAGCCTTCGAGTACGAAAGAAAATATTTTTTTAAATTCGACTGGTAGTTTTAGATATTAGTGCTTTCATATCTACAAACAAACTCTTCCTTTTTATATAAAAGTATAAATTACTCAGTTATAGTTAAAGATGAATAGTTATAAAGTTTAACTAACTTGAATGTCGGCAAGTCGTTAAGTCGGCTTACCGACTTATATCCGTGAACTTTGCGGTGTGACAAGTATGAAGGTTGCTAATTGAGTGGAGTGACAGAAGAGGTTTAAGACTTTCGTGTTAATGGCTATGATTTATAAGAATTCCTATGGTGTATTCTTTCTCTTTTATTATATTGCCTACCATTGGCAGACGAGCCAACAGCCCATCTTAAGTGGTAACTGCCGCTTAACTTTTGTAATGCCAGGGACTTGATAACATCGCTGCCTACTTCCTTTGAAGAACTTGTCACGCTTGGAAACAGTGCAGCTAAATTTTACATATAATATGACTTTTCAAATTTTATTTTTCTTGATCTATATATATAAAAATGAATCCCTATTTCCCTTGGTCATGGCATCACGCGTAAACGGCTACATCAATTTCGTTAATTCTTTTTTTGTTGTGTTTGTTATTGTCAGGAGAAGGTTCTTATGAAAAAAAAACTAATAAATTGCGCGGTGATTTAAAAAGTTTAAGAATACTTAATCACCATATTAAATTTAAACCGCTAAACCGATTTCGGTGAAAATTGGTATGTAGATAGATTTGATTTAAATTTATCCCGAAAATCGCTCTGATTCCCGAGTTACATTAAATAAACACATAGCAATTTTTGCGCGGGCGAAGCCGCAGAGCGCAGCTAGTAGTTTAAAAATACAAATGTTTTTGTTTTTGTGGAAAACTCGGACATAAATATTTCCACTGTATTGTTTTAACAACAATATAAACAAACAAAGGATACCCGGCACAACACATGTGAACATTATACACTGTATAATTTTGCCCAGGATACAATAATAGATATTGCCGAATACGATTTACGAGCTAAGGTTTTGGGTTAACATTTTTGCAATAAAACGAAATTGGTTCGGTAGCGTAACGGTATGACTATGGTTTATATTAACCTGCCGAATGATGTCCTGGGTTCGACACTGGATCGTAGAAGGGTACTTAAAATTAGATTATGTGTCCCATGTTTCAAATGAACAGAAACAAACTGTTGCACAGTTTGGCGAAATATGTAAAATGTATTAATTTATTATTACAAATGTGATACACATTTGTAATAAATAAATAAAAAAAAATACCCGGTCAACGAATTTACTGTAAATAATTTAGCTAATATTATTTATTCATATATTTTTTTTAATTATAGTGTCACTTATATCATTTTCTAATCCTAACCCCAAAACCCACCGAATCCTGAGACTTCGATCGATACAGTTGTCTGTCATTCTTATTGTGTACGCTAGGAGCCTGGAAACATCTACTCAACATCTACTACACGCCTGCAAGGCAGAATCTCCAAAACTGTAGAGTTTCACACAGTCACCATTCTGGGTAGGCGTGTGTCCTTTATAAGGTGATATTTAGTTAGCTTAGTCCCTTACACGTAAAGATTTTATTCTAGACCGCGGAGACCACACGGCCTCTAATATCACTCATGTGAGTCATTATACTCTAGTAATTATATGTTTGGTTTATTTTTATTAAGAGAGCGTTTTCTAGCTAATATTTATTAGAACTACTGCCAATATGACAATTAGCGCTTGATGTAGTATAACTATATAATAAAATATTCAACGTAAATTAGGCATTTTGCTTTTATGTTTTACTTGGCTTAGAATAGAGGAGTATTGCAAGCGTCCAGGTTATGGTAACTGCTCACGAAAAGGCGAACCGTAAGTTTTTAGTCTTAGTCATATAAATAAGAACACTGCATCTCTTTCCGCTGGTATTATTATTAAATTGAAAAAAAAAACACTTATATTAAATAAAAAATATTTTACGATTGTGTAAGAGACAATCGTAAAATATTTTTTTGATTGTCAGTGAGCTACCGGTGCATAGGATCTGATCCCAGTACAAAACTTATTAGTTACAAGCCCTCTCACGAAGAGACGGAGCCTTGAACAAACAAAAACTTTCATTGTTTGGTGTTGGCGAGATAGAACAGTAATGTACTACTTGTGTTACGTGGTATAGTTATTCTAAGGTCTATTTGTGATTGATTAGTTTGATACGCAGGTTACACAGTCCAACACTTATAGCTTAGGCCGTTTCCCTGAGAAAAAGGTCTTGATACAGACAAACTTACAACAAATTGATCCTATAAGGGAATAGGAATTCGTTATTCCTCTTGAGGTACGTACCTCAAAAACGAAAATAAATGTCAAGTGTCACTTTGCGTTTAGAAATCGGAACAAATATTCTAGAACATACATTGAGCACGTCAACGTCATTGTCTAATTCAGAATAGCTAAAGAGCTAAACTAAATTCATCTCGTGTCGCCAAACGTTATGACAGTTGGAGTCATAAACTTTTGATGAGAGCAAACATTCTCTATTTAATTGAACTTTAACTTAATATGAAGCTTTTCTGCTAGTTTTTAGCTTGGAATTATCGTTTTTATTCCATCTTTACATGCTCTAAAGCAAGATTAAACTATATGCTTCTTACTTGAAAAAGGTATACACCTCCTTTTTAAACAAAATTTAGTGCGGGTGCGGCACTCTTCCCGTAGGACTCGTACTTGGCCTGTTTTTATTTTCGATTTCGTAGTACGAGCAGCTTTTAGAAAGCTCTGCAGCGCGTAGCAGTAATAATTTGTGAGGTAATGTCTCTGTGCCGTATATATAATTTATGCTGAATGTTTGAAACTTGCATTACAGTGCAAAATGTGTATTTATCTAGTTAAGATTTTAGCGTAAACGCAGTTTAGTTCGAGTGTTTCGTGATTTCAAAAAGTATCGAAACACGGCTTTACAATAAAAAAAATATACATAGCATTTTTATATGTCTATTAAACAAGAGAAAATCGAGGATATAAGTCCGAAAGCTAATCAATTTCAGGCGACAGAGGTCCACTGTTTGACACAGACTGTTCTACAGGTATAGTAACCTTGACCAGCCGTCACAGGGTAGGCAGAATCCTCACAAGGTGGACAGACGACCTGACAAGGGTGGCGTAGATAGGTAATGATGAAAACCTCTGATAATATAGCTAGTATAATTAGACAGTCTTAAGTAGCATTATAGCTTTTAAAATATTAAGTGGAGTCAGAAAAATCCTGCTATCCACACAAAAATCTACTACAAATTAATTGCACGAGTAAATTTAAACCTAAATTACGAGTATTTTCAGTCCTTTGATATAATATGAATGTTAAAAACATTTAAATATTAATATGACAGGTGCGTCAGTCCATTAGCGACATAAAGTAAAGGGACGTCGCTCGCTATGGTCGAGTGTAGTTCACTTTTGCGAAAACGTGTAAAGGCTCACTTACTACCGGATTATCTACATAAATATTATAAAGAGGAAAGATTTGTATTTTTGTATGCAACGAATAAACTTAAAAACTACTGGACCTATTTTAATAATTCTTTTACTATTAGAAAGCTACATTATCAGTGAGTAACACAGGCTATATGTTATCCTCGTACTCCCATGGGAACATGAACCAAGCGAGTGAAACCGCGTGTCGTCCGCTAGTATATGTATATATTTAGTGCTATTTATACGGTAATAGATCCTTACTGATTTCAACGCGAATGGCCCGGATCGATCAGGGAAATACTACCCTCTCATGGAATAGGTATCGACGTAAAGTAGATATTAGTTTTCATTAAGTATGTAGTGAAATGAAATGAAATGAAATATATGTTTATTCAAATAGGTTAATTAAATTAACACTTATGAACGTCAAAGTTTACAAAATGTCAGCAAATTAACCTACAGCCATAGCAGTGGCGAAGCGTCCATATAACACAATTCCTACCGGCTTCCCTTATAAATATGTCCTGACCTCCTTATACCTATCACTGCTTGCGTGTTACTCAAAGACTATAATTAGCCTTCCAAAACTCAAAATATTTTAGTTCCACCGGCTTCTCTCCTCGGAAAAGTGACTCTTCGCTACTAAGCCATAGTATCTCTCCTCTCGGTCCGCTTAATTTTCCCTACACTATTGACAACGAATGATTGTGTTTTCTTATTATTAGTATTGTTTCTGACTCTGCTACGCTTAAAAATACGGCTGTCACTTTAGTTACTATAGATTTGTTAAGCTTGATAATTTGCGACGGCAATTAGTCCCATTTAAATCGTTCAGATTTCACAATATATTCTCTATTTTTTGTATGTAGGTGTATAAACAAACTAAATAATAAATTTAAAGAAAAAAACAAAACTGGCTTAAAAACTATACCTATATGCGCAAACTGAAACAAAACTAAAAGGAGATTGCCTTAATATAACTTTGACAAACTTTTGTTATTTTTCTCAAAAACGCTAAACTAATTGTCATCAAATTTATATGGGATCACGTCTGAAACATGACCTACGTTACAAAAAAAAGAATCTTTAAGTACATCCATTCATAATATTGGCGGCGAAATCGCGTAACGAACATACAAAAAAAGGACTCGAATTGAAAACGTCATAGTTTTTGAAATCGGTTAAAAAGTAAAAATTACTGATTAAATTAAATTATGTACTAGCTCGGTTTGAAATTTGGAACTCGCAACTTCGCGCATGAGACACAGCTACGGTAAGCATTAACTCATCAGGGCGTGATATAATCAAAAGCAAATCTTTTAGGTTGAAACTAGTAAAAATGTAGATAAAAATAAATAACTGACATGTTATGCCACTATAACAAGAAGTCAAAATGGAAGAAAATCCAAACAGCAACGGTAATATTCTAAATTATTAGCCGCACGAAAGCGTTCAATGTCTGGGTGAAGAAATAATTCCATGAAAAACGCATTACCAGTACTAAGTTGTACTGCACGGCATCACAAACTTATCAGTGATTTATTTGTGACGATTATATGGTGGAATAAGTTCGTCAAGGAATATGCGCTGTGCAAAAATAGGCTCGTAGTTTAAATATTTCTGTGAATTTTTTATTAAGCAAAATGGCCCGTAAATTTTTCATTTTAATAATTGTTGCTTGAAAATTCTTTGAATTTTTTTGGTGGTCTAAATTTTAAGAATTTGTTTTTAATATTATTGTTAGGTTAGGTTTGTGGAGATTTATGAAGCGGAAATGACTGAAATGAATGAAAGTTGGTAGGGGTCGCCCTAGACGAACATACGCGGACCAAATAGGTGATGTGTTGACAAAGGGCACAATTACAAGCACTCGAAACCGACGTGTGTATGAAAAGATTAATGTATGTTGAAGAGGCAAATAAGGTATGTTGGATTGCAGTAAATGGCGTCTCTGCTTACCCCATTAATGGGAGACAGGCGTGATCTTATGTATGTGTGTATGTATGTTAGGTTGCTAGACTTACGTGTAAGCCCTGCCTGCCTATTATTTAACAGGAGGAGGAGGGCATCCGTTAGTTGGGGTGTGTGGTTGCATACCACACCATGCTGTGCGCACCACGCCATATTGCTTGTGAATTTTTTAACTTAGTCGATTGTCAAAAAGGTACAAAATGCTGAAAGTTTTTTTTGGCATAGTCAATTGAGACCAACAGTTTGCTACTAATTAAAAGCTATGCACAAAAGTGCTTATATAAATTAAATTTAATTTCTCAGGTGTTCTTACTAAGTAAGAATACTTAGACCAAGCTTATGGCAAGCAATGGACGTATTTCCAGCGAAAGGGCAATAAAAACAATCACTTAATAAGTTTATGACATTAGAGCTGGTATAAATTTTACTATGGTCAAAGCTCATAAACCAAAGTCTAAAATGATATTTTATGAACGGCTTGCAGGGTTATTAGTACATCAAAAACTAAGAAATAAAGGGTTGAATCACGAAGGCATTTTAATGAACGCAGCAGTGTGAAGGAAAAATGTGTGATATTCGCATCGCTCACGTGAGGCGAGCCAGTCGCTAACGTACGAGCTTATTACGAGAGAAAGAGATAGGAGTAATGACTGGGAACCGCTGATCTAATGGTTAAGTATTGAGATAGATCTAAGTGCAGTGCTGTTTTAACATGAACCTTGCCAAATTGCTGCGATTTTTGCTTGACTGCCGAAGTTAAGGAGGATAATGTTTTTCGAGCGTATATATCTATGTATATATATCTCTTCTCTTCACGCTCCATAGCCTAAATGGCTTAATATAGTTTAACATATGAGGTGTCATTAGATTCGAATTAATTGTGGATGTGACATAGGGTATATAATAATAAGTAATATTATATTAATTGTTTTATGCGAATGCTCTCGAAAGCACTGTTTGTTTCATCACCATCATCATCATATCAGCCAAAAGACGTCCACTGCTGGACATAGGCCTTCCCCAATTTTCGCCACCGTGGCCGGTCGGTCGCCGCCCTCATCCATCGGTTGCCCGGCACCCTTATAAGGTCGTCGGTTCACCTTGTTGTTTAAACATAATTAATTATAAAGAAAATCGCTGAAAAGCGTCTGCCTGTTTAAAATCGCAAGTCTCAAGAATCCGTTAATGGACTTAGATACAGTTTTCACAGTAATATTGTGCATTTCTTAAAGATGGTTTTGGTACCTATATAATACACTAACCTGTCACATATAGGCGCGAGCTCTTTGAAATGTGCCTAATGCTGAGACAACGTAGATAGTGAAACTATAACAAACTTCAGAAGAACATGGCGTGTTGATAATATTCTCATTCTTATGGATCACATATAAGACTATCAGGAAAACATTTATAAAGTAGCTCATGAAATATAATACGACTTTTCTTCCAAGAAGTAAGAAAGTTCGTGGGGACCGACTTAAAAACGAAGTCACGATAGAAAATTATTGAAGTTGTCGTGTACGTTTTTAATAAATGTGTATTATGTCGGCAATATATTTAAAAATTACACGACAAAGTTTGAACTTTGGTTTGGTTTGGTTGTTCTCCGATTTGGCACAAACACATATCTACAATTAATATAATTATTGTGTTATTTAACTTTTATTTCAGTCGTAAATATTTTAGTAAAGATTTCTCGTTAAAAGTCAAAGAAACACAAAAAATCATTGCAACCGTGCACGCGCGAATACGAAGAAAAAGCTAAAATAAAAGGTTCGAGGAAATATATTTCTCGATTTCCTTACGAAACAACCCTTTATAAAAATATTTTGTTTTGTACATTGTGTCGGTTAATTTTATGGTTTTAAAGTATCTTTTTTCCAGTGCGAAAGACGTCTTTTCAAACAAGAAAAACCCAGTAAAGATTGTATCTGTAAAGCTTAAACAAAGTTAACCGTGTACTTTTATTATATTAGAAATTATTTGCTAAACTAAACTAAATATTAAGAAAAATAGTTTATTAATAAGTATTTGTTTTCTTTAAAAATTAATCATGTATTTTTTATTGTATATAGGTACCTATGTACGTATATAGTTTATAGCACAATAAATGTTTTTCTTTCTTTCTTTACTTAAGTAAAGGAAAGCTGTACGAGTACATACATACAGTTTCTCAATAACAACCTACAACCTACTTCTTAACGTTAGCAAACGAGATTAGCAATAACAAAAGTGCCTTTTTAAGTCACGTCACACTACGGTACAGTTTCCAGGTCACAAATAAACTTCAGACATGTTTAAGAAAAGGAAAATAGCTTTTTAAATTTGTACTGAATTTCTGCAGTTAACTTAAAAACAGGGTTTTTAGCTTAGTTATTATGTAAAGAAGTTTTCTATGTTAATACTGGTTTTCCTGACGCTTGTTCCATAGATAGCTGCGTGTACACATACATTAGGGATTTTTGAGACACGGTATTAGTTACTTATGCAAGTATTTTCTAGTACCAGTATTAGTTGTGCAATTTCTGATAGAAATATCGGAAATGTCATAAAAAGACTGCATCTGTGTTTTGGTAGTACCGTACGGATTACCACGCAGAGGTCTCGGGTTCGATCCCCGGGTCGGGTATAGTGATATTGGATTTTTCTGTCAAGAGTTTCGCAGTATTAGCCCGGAGTCTGGAGAAATGGCAACAGGCTGGCTCCCTGTTACATGGGACCTATAATAAAAATTGGCGAAAAGTGGGTGGTTAAACACCTCTGGCTACCCCTACGGGGATAAAAGGCGTGAGGCTATGTATGCATGTATCACAAAAAGAAAGAGAGGAAAAGAGGAACGGCTCTACTCTCTTCGTCTATTTGTTTTTATTCTTGGATTTGAGCCTTTTTTTATTTTTTATATTCGCCTACCAAAGTGACTCCACCCCGCCTGATGGTAAGCAGTCAGTGGAATCTAGAAGTGGTGGCCACCATACCATCTTCTTAAACTGCTGGTATGGTGGCCTCCACTATGGCGGCTGAAAATAGGGTTAGGGGAAGGGAATGAGGGAGGTGAGTATAGAGGAAAGGGGAGAAATTGAGCCTCCGGCGCTCACACTCACCGACCGTCCGTACCGTCTAGCCTGTCATTACGTCATAAAACCGCAGGAAGCTGCCCAAAGAAGCAATTAAAAAAACAGACAGATATTTAAAATTGACCGCGGCAAGTAGACTTAACGTCTAAGTTGTATTGATTTACTCAACTCGCTACGATCACCTAATACCAACTTACATACAGCAATATTAAGATAAATCAAATACCTACATTTGTTATTCCGTGTATGAACTTAATACAAACAACATATCTGTTTGAAAACTAAATGAACGCAACTAAGTTTAGCGAATGTTGGACTTAGAGGTTTTAACTTAATCCTAGTTGCTCTCAATTCTCAAAGTTCGCTTTGACTTGAAAGTACAAGTTTTTAACACAGTTTTGTGTCTGTGTTTCCTTGTGATGGTACACGAGGATAATATTAAATTTTCATTAACACAATTGGAATTATTTAAAGTTTAAACAAAGTCAAATAATCATCGTCAGTTTAAAAAAAATGTACCTTATTATCTGGCGATAGAAATAAGTCGCCTGAGTTTCTTGCCAGTTCTTCTAAAGGCTCTACCTCGTCAGCGAACTGGCAGTATGTTAATTGACAAACTTCTTGTAATTTTGACGTTTATAAGCATTTTTTATGATCCTACCTACCAGCCTGTTTATTGTACCACTGCAGGGCAAAGGCTCCTTCTCATGGCATGAACATTAATCACCACGCTTGCTCAAGGCGGATTGGCAATTTCAGACTTTTGAGTCCAGGTTTCCTCACGATGTTTTCCTTTACCGTCAGTGTCAGAAATATCCATGATAAACTTAGAAAGTACATATGATTTGAAAATCTTGGTACTTGCCCGGATTCGAACCCACTATCAAGTGTTTACGAATCGAGTGCTTTATCCACTGGGCCATTTAGACACTATTATGATCCAAATGAAATAAATACTTTGAGTTTGAGTTTATAAGAACTTACATAATAAACTTCTTGGTCCTTCATCGGTTAGACCTCTTAGGTAACATTACCCTGTCGACAATATCAGTTTTAAGAAGTCTAGTAACTATCTAACTAAACATCAGATTGATAGGTTCAAGAATTCCCGACATGTCTGAGACGTTCGAGGTATAATAAACCTATACTTAAAATTATTTAAAGAATTATTGAAAGTTTAGTATTTTTCAAATAGGTGCAGTAATTCTGATCTTAACTATGTACTTTGAAAATTTCACACTCTATAAAATGAGCACAGATAAATATCGGTTTCGCAACAGGCCTATTTAAAACACTTTACAATAGGAACAGGAGATATTACGAGTGTTTCTTCAGAGGTCCATTTCACGAGCTCCGTTTACAAGCCGGTGGACGGACACACTTTGCATGAGAAAGATGTACGTGGACGGAATTAATGCTACCTTAGGCTTTTCGTTGATCTCGATTAGTCGGTATTATTTCTAAATTTCTAGGAAAATCAATAAAAAGAAGTGAAAATACTAGTTTACACTATCAACTTTTTTTTAGTACACTTGTTTTTAACATTTGCAATAAAGAAAAATTTCCCTGGTATAGTAAACTTAAAAAAAGCGGCTTTCTATGTTATTACAATTTTAAAATTTGATATAAGTACCTTTAAATTAATTTAAATGAAAAATTACTTGTTTTCATATATTTTACAAGATTCCATTTTACAGGAATAAATCTATACTTTATATAAAGCGGAAGAGTATGTTCAATGTTTGAACGCGCTAATCTCTGGAACTACTAGTCGGATTTCAATAATTATTTTTGTGTATGATAGCCCAGTTCTCGAGGAAGTTTTTAGGGTATATAACATCACGCTACTGGCGACGGGAGCAGAGCAGTAAGTAAAGACGCGAATGAAACCGCGTCGCGGAAATCTGGTATAATATAACTTATATAAAATCGAGACATTTTATCACCTAGACATATTACCTCCAAAACTGAGATGCAGGTTGGTAGTAGGGTTAAAACCTGAGCTAGATTTAACAGCGCTAATGGAGGGTATTGAAGATGTCACTGTAGTCACGATCCATGTTGCGGTCCACCAAAGAAGCTTAGTCGTTACATGTCGGCGTGTCGTGTAGAATGAATTAGTATCAATTCTGTTAGGGATAATACGCAATTGTTAAAAGACTTAGTTTTAAAGGAAACGTATTACTTTGAATAATTTCGGGGTATCATTTTTAAGTCACGCGAGCGAAGCTGCCGCCGACAGCTAGTTCTATATTAGAGTAGCATGCCTTTTGTTCCAGGTAAATAAAAGATACGAGTAGCCAGCTGCTTTGTGAGTTTACATGTGTAGATGTGTAAAAAAAATCGGGATTTTGTTGATAAAATTTCGCTGCAATTCACCTGATAAAATGTGGTTACTGTGATCTGTGGGTACATGTCCGAATTGTAAGAATTCTAAAAAACAAACTAATTTGTGAGGAAGAGAATAAGGGAGACGAAAAAACTATTTTTTTTCTTATTTGGTAAGTGAGAGAGCGCAATAGTATGGATACTACTATTTTACATCGATAAGTATTCTATGAGAAGACTAGCTTGCCGCGACGCGGTTTCACCCGCGACTTTGCTTACTGCGCTGTTCCCGTCGCCAGTAGCGTAATGTTACATAGCCTTTAACCTTCTTCGAGACCTTTACTATCATACGCAAAAATATTTTTTCAAATCCGAATGGTAGTTTCAGAGATTAGTGTATACACACAAACGAATGAACTCTTCCGCTTTTTAAATTAGTATAGTCATATACTAGTTTATCTCTGTGGTACAATAGGAGTGCGTGGACGCGAGACAAAACTAGTGTAATACATAAATATTTGATTCGAGTTTGGGTGTACTTTGTTTGTCTAGTGCTTAAGTTGTCTATTCAAACATACGAACCGCTTAAACAATGAAATCAGTGAGGATTTACTAATGACGAGATTAGCAACTTTAACCCCCAGTTTCTGAAAGGCTGATCAACGACAAATTAACTAATCACTTGTTAATATCATGTTCAGATTTAACAGGTGATTAACTGATTAGTTAATTTTTCGTTGATCAGCCTTTCAAAAACTGGCGATCATTCTAAACGCAATTACGGAACGCGTAAATGGCTCGCATTACCATCTATTTTCAATACAGATTTTACATTACTTTCGAAAAGAAGGCGTTTTCCTATATCGCAAATTGGACAATAATTCGCACAAGAGTGTAATGAGTGGCAATTGAAGAGCCATTTACTACAAGAAAATAAATAAATCCTTTGGAATTGTGCCCTGAATATAGCTAATATTGAAGAATAAGTCTAACGGGAAAAAGCCTAAACGATGACTGGAAAACGTATCTTAATCCGTTGTATTAAGAATTTATCGGAGGAATAGTGAATTTACTTTTTGTTCGACTGTCGAAATCAAGGAGGATAATGTTTTCCGAGCATATGTATGTATGTGGGTATGTATGTCTATTTCTTTGGCACGCTCTATATTTGGATTTTGAAATATGAGGTGGGATTCGTATCAATTGTGGGAGTGATATAGGGTATATAATATTGCAATGTAGCGTCACGAAAAAATTTGTTTCTTTCTTTTCAATTTGTTTTAGGCAGGCGGACTTTTTATTTTTAATAATATATTTTTTTATCTAACTGCGATGAAAAACAAGTATACGGTCTACCTGATGGTAAGTCTAACCTAACCTAACCGTAATTCATAGACATGGATGTTTCCTCGCAAAAATGCTAAGATAATACAACCAAGGCGTTGTCGCGCAATGTTGTCTTAAAGTTAACGAAGTAATAACAACTTTGCTGTATACTGTTTAAAGATGAAATAAATAATATTCTATTCTATATTCCAATAATATAGAATTAGCCGGTATTGATTTTCTCTAGCGATGAACCAATTTAGATAAAATCGATCACAGACAAGGGGCGACAGTGAAGTCCGATTAGGTGTTGAGCCGACCGTTTATACCCGGACAAAGGCTAATTTGATTTAGATCGCGTTTGATAGATTTATTGAAGGGATCTGTAGATCTGTCCGATAATACAAGTGTCTCTGGTATAGTAGAGGAAATAAACATTATTATAATATATCTATACTAAAGAGTTTGTTTGTTTGAACGCGCTAATCTTTGGAACTACTAAGAAAGCTAGTATGATTATAATCTACGAGCTGCCCGCAGCGCGGTTTCACCCACGTTAAGTTACATCTTTGATTACTGACCCGCTCCCGTTGCCAATAGCATGATGTTATAAAGCCTATAGCCTTCCTTGAGAACTGGGTATAAGAAATATCATAAGAAAAATTTTTTCTTAAACCCGAGTGATAGTTCCAGAGATTATTCTAATAGAAAAGCCATGAGCACTTATTACGCTGCTTTTGTTATAATCACACCAGGTTGACTATCAAAACAAAAATATCTCAACTTAAAACACTACGTCATCTAAAAGTATAAATAAAAACTAATCAGATGCAGTGCATTACCGAACATGGTATACAAGATTGCAGAACATGCATGCAGTAGCCACGATTTATATTAATGGTTTAGAACTTTAATATCTATATGTACTCCATACGGTAATAAGTTCTGTTTCATATCTTTTAGATGCAATTTTGAATACATGTTTATTACTACTGCCTCATGTAGATATAGAACTCGAAGATGTTGAGCAAGGAGCAATCGCTAGATATTTAGTAAATATAAACGTAACATTCGAAGCGTTAGGAACCTTACTGTAAAGAAAAGGAAATATGAATGAGTCGGTTATATTATCTAAACTAATAAATAAAATCCTATAGTAAGCTACAAATAAGACGCGTAACATAGGCTATCCCCACCACCCATCTATGGGCCAGCCCATGGATGGGTGACCGCATAGTAGAATTTGATCTGAGCGTCTCCGTGCTTCGGAGGGCGCGTTAAAAGTCGGTGCTGGTTGTTACCAAGCTGATGACAGTCGTTAGGTCAAGTCGGATGCCTGTATAATAAATTACGGGCGATCTGAACAAATCCCGACACTAGGTTGACCACTAACCACTCGATAAGAAGAAGAAGATTTTGTTTAACATATTTATTCAGTCATTTTTAAAATTTAAATATCCTTTGTAAATCTGAATGATGCAATACGTCACTATTGCGTTTGTTGTGAGACTGAATAAAACTTTTGATACCGAAGCGAAGCGAGGGCTGATGTTTAGTTATATGTATATATCGATTTATAGTACCTAGTAGAAGCTTTGATAATATTGAATTATATGTAAGTACTGTTGACTGGCCTGTTGGTCTAGTGGTTAGTGACCCTGACTGCTAAGCCGGAGGTCGTGGGTTCGATTCCCACCCAGGACAAATCTTTGTGTGATGAGCATGATTGTTTGTTCTGTGTCTGGGTGTAATTTATCTATAATATGTATGTATTTACAAAAAAAAAATGTATATAAGTAGTGTATCAGTTGTTTAGTACCCATAACACAAGCAAATATAATTGCTTAATTTGGGGCTAGATGGCGTTGTGTGAATGTGGAAAAAAAAAAAAAAAATTAAAACAAATACTGTTTACTTACGTAAATTAAGCACTTAGATAAGGATAATACTTTGTTCTAATAAACCATAAAGATAGAAATAAAAAATAATAAAATTGCATTTCGTTCGATGATTAAAATGCACCTCTATTTCCTTACCCCCTTTCTTCCTTCCTTTTTCCTTCACCTCGGTTGCGTATTCTTGCACAACGTTACATAGAAATCACAAGTTTATAAATTTGCTAAATAAATCTACACAAGCGCGTCTACATACAAAGCTTATGTTCAAATACCATAGCGTTGTAGCGACACAGAACTTGTTGCTACACAATGTCAGTAGATTTGCAGGCTATTTGCCTTCGACCGCAGTTTGACGAGCTGACGAGCAGACTAGCTGAAACAGTGCAGTGGGCAATTCAATTAAAAAATTGCTTGCCTCGTGAACTATTTGTACGAAGCAGCTATGTGTTAGGTGTTTGAATAAGTTTAGTGCTCTGTTAATTAGTTTAAATGGGGTTTTATAGTTCTAGTTTTTGTACTACTTTCAGCAAGGTAACATATATACATAACTTTACGCCTGTCTCCCATTAATTGGAAAAAAAAAAATATATTTTCTTTATTTTTATGTTTTATATACATATTTTATAGAGTTATGCCAGTAGGATCCCCTCCGGTAATTATTATTCTTGAATCCTGTTCGAATCTCCTACAAATTTAGGCATTTTGGTCTGATATTATTCTTATAGTAGGTAGTCAAAATATTGATTTTTTATTTATGTATTTGCCTTTGGACATGACAGTGTTTTGTAATATACTCGTAAATCCTATGCTTAGAAAACTTAACAAAACCAAACCGTTAGGGATAAGCCGGTGCAAAGAAAGGAAACCGAGGGGATAATTGGGCTTTATCCTACTGGAAAAACGTTTAACTGAAAGCGTTTAATACAAATTCTCTGAATACTATAATAAGTGGAAAAGTGTTTTTATTAGTAACGTTTTCAAATTTTCCTGAAACGGTTATGGGTTTTGTTCTAGACCTGAACATGGCAGCCATAACAAGCAATTAAGCTTTTTTTTATCCAAAGCTAATTTAGTAATATATTGAATTCATATTAATTCGAGTTGATTTATTCTTTACTAGCGGCCCGCCTCGGCTTCGCACGGGTGGTAATTTTTTTAGATACATATAAACCTTCCTCTTGAATCACTCTATAGAACCCGCATCAAAATCCGTTGCGTAGTTTTAAAGATCTAAGCATACATAGGGACAGACAGCGGAAAGCGACTTTGTTTTATACTATGTAGTGACAACAGCGAAGTTTGTCGAAAAAAGCTTTCGTTCTCTATATACTGTACATCGAAATCGATTAGAAATGTTAGAATAGAATGAATGGATAAATAGCTCGATGGAAGTCAACTCACGATCAAAGTACTAATACTTGGAAGTACAATCCATCAGTGGATATAATATAATAATAGTGTTTTTTGGGTAAAATGATGATGATGTCAGTAACGTTCAATATAAAATTGTACCTAAATACGTATGAATTTAAAGGTGAAATTCACAAATTTGTGCCTTAGACCCTCAGGACTTGAATGCAATGTTTTATTCCCAATATTTTTCATCTTTTAATTGTCATTGGCCGTTCGCCATATTGGATTATTCATGCAATAAATATTCAAATTGCAATTTTTGCAATTCACGTTGAACGTCAATCTGATAACATTATTCAATTGTCAAATCTGAAGTGATACATTTTTATAGAGATCGTTGAAATTTTAACAACAAAAAAATTTATTGCCTGGTGTAATAGACAACGACCTTAAAAACACTTGAAGATCAGTTATGGCTATGCTTTTAGTAGCACCTCTCACTCAAAGACACAAAACTTTTTCTACCAATACTTCCTTTACTTAAAGAGTGAACACAGCACAAAATATACAGGCAGTTTTTAAGACTGAAATCTTCTGTACCCATCGCTAACAAAGTTTATTTGATTCGGAGGTCATCGAACTTGAAACTTCGGTCACAAGTCACAATAGCGTGCTAGCTCAGTATAAATTGTACGATAGCAGCTATTGCAATCACGAATTAGCTTCATCGGCCGGGCCTTTTCACCCCCTTTATTGAGTTGACTTCCAAATTAATTGGTTGTGAACAACAGTATAATTAACCGACTTCAACAAAGGAGGTTCTCAATTCGATTGTATATTTTCTTTAATTTCCAAATTTCATAATATTGAGTAATTTATTATGTACTGAAAATTAAACATGAAAATATTACCTACTTGTGGGTACATACATACATAGCTGCACGCCTTTTATCCCCGAAGGGGTAGGCAGAGCTGTTTAACCACCAACGTTTCGCCATTTTCGTTATTTCTAATAGTAATTTTTCAAATATCTATCGATCTGTTATTACTCGAAGAACTCAAGAACAATTATAAAAAAAACGCAAAAATCACAAAATGACTATTATATAAATACAGCAACAAATAAAGGTAAAGCGACATGGAAAATTATAAATAACTACAAGACAGTAACGCCTAAAGAAAATATAACTTGTTTAAAAATAAATGAAAAAAATATCACTGAGCCTAAAAAAATAGCTGAATCATTTAACAGGTACTTCATCGATGATATAAAACCAACAGCTAGGGATAAAAATTCTTATATTAAAACACTGACATACAATAGTCCTAATTCCATTTTCTTAAAACCGACATCCCCACATGAGGTTGACAAAATAATAAAATTGCTTCGTAATACCAACAGTACAGGATATGATGATATAAGCACTAATATAATTAAACGCGTATCGCATCTCATTGCGCCGGTACTTAGTCATATCATAAATTTATGTCTTGAAAATGGAGTGTTTCCTTCAAAGCTAAAAATAACTGTCATAAATCCTTTATTTAAAAAGGAAAATAAGGAGGACATGAAGTACTATAGACCAATTGCGTTAATACCAGTCATTGCCAAAATATTTGAAAGAGTTATACATAATAATTTCTTTAACTACTTTGAAGATAATAAGATAATTGTAAATGAACAATACGGATTTCGTAAAAATAGATCTACTAATGATGCACTTTTAAACTTTTTAAATAAAATCCTGATGGGACTAGATAACAAACTGCAAATAATAGCTATTTTTATGGACATGTCGAAAGCGTTCGACCATGTACATCATGATATACTTGTAGATAAATTAGAAAGATATGGTGTAAGAGGAAATGCATTAAATTTAATAAGATCCTATCTGACAGACAGAATTCAAGTGACACAGATAACTAAAATGACAAACGCAAGGTTGGAAGAAACATATAGATCGAATCCTAAAATGGTTAAATACGGAGTACCCCAAGGAAGTATCCTTGGTCCGCTTTTGTTCAACATTTATATAAATGATTTCCCTAAAGTCATTGATCAAGATATGATATTATATGCAGACGATAGCACAGCTATATTCACTAATAACAAGGTAGACAATTATGAAATAGACATTAACAAAGCACTAGAAGATATTGTAACTTGGCTAGTAGCAAACAATTTAAAAATAAACATTGACAAGACGAACTACATAAACTTTACAAATACGAATGCAGAACCAATAAAAACAATGATTAACTACAAAGGTGAACCAATTAAAGAAGTTAATGATACTAAATTTCTCGGAATACACATTGACTCAAAACTGAACTGGAAAATGCAGGTAGACCAAATATGTACTAAACTAAACCAGTTCTCGTATGCCTTGTATATGTTACGAAAGGTAGTGAATGAAAAAGCATTACTTAGTGTGTATCACGCGCATGTTGGTGCTACATTAAAATATGGCATATTATTGTGGGGGAACTCTACTAATAGAGAACAAGCATTTATAGCCCAAAAAAAATGTGTTAGAAGTATTTGTGGACTTAGCCAGACTGATTCATGTAGAACAGTATTTAGGAGACTAAAAATTTTAACGCTTCCATCGTTATATATCCTCGAAGCGGCTAGTATGGTAAGAAGCAATATTGGCAAATATGAGACATTGAAAAGTACAAGACATAAAAATGAATTAAAAAATATACAGTGTAGAACAACTAAATTTAAAATGAGTATATTTGCTATGGGAGTGAAAATATATAATAAACTACCCGACTCTCTAAAAGAGATTAATACAATAAATAAATTTAAATTTAATCTTAAGAAATTATTATTATGTAAAGAATATTACTCAATTAATGACTTTTTAAATGACAAAAATGTTTTTGACTAAGCTGGATGCCCAAAAAAAATGTAATTTTATGACTATGTATAGTATATAATATTATGTAAGTGTGTTGTAAACCGTATTAAAATCACTAATTAATATGACATAATAATATTGTACACCTCTATGGTATGTTGCAGCGAGACTTAACATTGTGTAATAACTTTCTTCCACCTGTTACAAACAATAAATGAATTTGAATTTGAATTTGAATTTGAATTTGAATTTGAGTCATTTGAAAACTATTTTTCTTCAATAAGAACCATACGTTTTAATTTTTACATTGACTTTCAAGGTTCAGAAAGCTGCAGTACACATTCCTCCAAAGACCTAACTATTTTAAAACGAAAACGAATAATATTTAAGATTCTTTATCTCTATTATTTGACCGTATTTTGTTATCGATGAGCTTTGTTTGTAGACGGGTACATTGTATAATTTCAAACCGCGAGTTCAGTTTTGATTGTATTTACGATTTCTTGAGCTGTCTGGAACAAGAGTTGAATGTTTATTGTGTGGCTGCCTTACCTAGACCCGACATTACTAATCCTTTTAAATTTTCTCCAGTTGCACCGGGTGAAATCAAAAAAACCATCCTATCCATCAAATCCAACGCAATGGGCTGTGACGGCATTAGCCGTCGCATGATTGTCCAGATTCTGGATTACCTAATTCCAGCTATTACCCATTTAAGGAACTTTTCACTGGAATCTGGGCAATTCCCATCGTCATGGCGTAATGCGTTTATTATTCCCTTACCTAAAATTCCTATCCCTACACTTCCTAATCACTTTAGACCTATATCCATTCTCCTTTTCCTATCAAAAGTGGTCGAGGCCTGTGTACAGAAGCAGTTGTCTGAGTACGTATTTCAGAATAATTTACTGAGTCCTCTGCAATCTGGATTCAGGCCCGGCCACAGCACGACTGCCGCCCTTCTGAAAGTGACTGGCGATATAAAGGCAGGTATGGAAGAAACGAAAGTTACTATACTGGTCTTAATTGGCTTTTCAAATGCCTTTAATACCGTCAGTCACAACATCCTTTTGTCAATCGTCTCCCATCTTTTGATTTCTCCTGATGCACTGGAATGGTTCTCAACATATCTTCGGGGACGTCAACAGTCGGTTCGCTCAGATGATTCATCATCTACGTGGCGTGATCTCTTCTCTGGCGTACCTCAAGGCGGAATACTTTCTCCATTATTATTTTCTATCTTTATTAATTTCCTGACACCTAGTCTTCAATGTTCGTATCATCTTTATGCCGATGACTTGCAACTGTATGCTAAGGCCAAAATGGATGATGTGACGGAAGCTATCGCTAATATTAATTGTGATCTAGATGCTATTAAGTGTTGGTCTAAGAAATTTGGCTTACTAGTGAATCCCTGTAAGTGTCAGGCTATAGTTGTAGGTAGCCAACGTTTAATAAACAGGCTAGATATTGAGCTCCTACCATCGGTCATTTTTGATGGATCGCCCATTGCATTTAGCCCCGTGGTTAAAGATCTTGGGTTGCTTATCGACTTCAATCTCAATTGGAAAGCTCAAACAACCAGAGAGTTACAGGTACCCTACGTGCCTTATACTGCCTGAAGAACTTCCTTCCAACTAAAACCAAGATGATGATTGTGCAGACTTTAATTTTTCCCCTGATTGATTATGCTGATGTATGTTATTTTGACCTGAATGCAGATCTCCTCAATAAATACGACCGGCTTCTTAATAACTGCATTCGATTCATTTTTAATCTTCGTAAATATGATCATATTTCTTCTTATCGTGCTGAGCTAAAATGGTTACCCATACGGCAACGCCGAAATTCGCGTGCTCTTACAACTCTATTTTCGTTTCTACATTCTTCCTCAATTCCTAGCTATTTATCTCCCTATTTTCAACCTTTATGTTCAACTCATGACAGAAATCTTCGCTCCTCTAATAATCTTCTTCTAGCATGTCCCTCTCATACCACTGACTTCGTTCACTCTTCCTTTTTCATTCAATCAGTATTACTTTGGAACGCGCTTCCTCTCGAAGTCAGGATGGTTACAGATCGCTACAAGTTCAAGTTGAAAGTTCGGGAACTTCTATTCGACGGATAGGCAGAGTCATCACATCATTAATTTTCATGTTATAATAAGGTTATTTATATGTATATATTTATTTATTTATTTATATATATTTATAGTACAGTTATATATTATAGTGTGTATTAAGTATATATGTATGGTATAATATATGAATACAAATTTATTTATGTATGTTGATTTTATACTCTTTGTAATTGTTGGGTTAAACGTGCACCTACCACAATCATCTCTGCATCACCTAAAGGTTGGCTGGTAGAGAATGCCATTTGGCATTAAGCCCTCCTATGTACACGTAGTGCATAAAGTTTAAAATTAAATGAAATTAAATTTATTGTTACAATTTTTTTTTAAACAAGCTGATAATCTTATTTTTAGAGTTGAATTCATGTTTTATATCTATATATATCAATATTATAAAGAGAGAGTGCGCAAAACAGATAAATAAGTTGGGATCATAGCAAATGTCATTGTATACTTCTTGCTTGCTTCGTGTACTATACCGAAGCGAAGCGAGGGCAGACGTCTAGCTAGTAATAAACTCATTGTTTTATAAAAAGAGTTAAATTAAATTATAATTTGAATGAAATACAATCGGTCTATTTGCCTACTACCGCGAATCAAACACAAAAATCAACAACAAACGGGTAAAAAATAATCTCTCCTGTACGGTTCAGCCTACACATGGCATGCGTGTCTGTTACCTAACATACAGTGCACACGATGTTACTTATACGAACCATGCCTTTACAGAAACACGCAGCCTTCAAACTTTCGGTAATAATATGTATTTTTATCGAGTTCTCGGTAGACTATAAAATGCTTTTTTTGCCAAGATTCGGTTTTATTTTAGCAGTTCTCAGAACAACACATGTAATTCCTTTGTATATTTTTAAAAATGTGTTATAACAGCAATATAAGAAACAGAACTCAGTAATGCATTGAGCCTATGTTAATTCTTAAGTTTTCATTTAGACTCGGTAATTAGATGATTTACCGAGCAGACGTAACCTAAGTAACTTATCGTAAAGGTCCGCTATCCGCTCCTCTAAACAATCTAATTCTTTTAAATCCATTCAATTTCTTTTTAAAAGCCAGATGTTCTGCGTAATCTAAGTTTTTTGCTATAGTTCTCACGGCTCTACCTGATCAGCAAATTGATTGTAGGTAAATTGGTTGACATTTCGTTTTCGTAATCAGAAATACAGTGTAACATTCAAGTTATGTGATCTAAATTAATAAATTAAAAGAAATTGAGTTAAAAAATATCGCCCCTTAGAAAAAAAACTATTGAAAAGTAGTTAAACAGTGACCATGTGTTAAAAACCTGCCATGACATGATGTCCAGAAAGATAATGTTTCACCATCATTGTATTTACCGCATCAGTAGTCAATTATGATTGCTTTACATATCAAAGGAGCGTCTGTCTAACGTAGCCTGTGACCAGCTGCAGAATAATACACTATATTGTAATGAAATAATCCAGAAACTTCGACGTGTAAATCACATGGCCAGGCAATGATATTTTATAAAGGTACCGAAAGCGCGCAATGTCAAAACTTTTGAATTTGATGTACAAAAGTGTGTTTAAAGTGTCCCATTACACAATTATTACAACGATTTCTTATCAAAAATCACAAACACATTTTCTTCTAATCGATATAAGCGAATACAAGTCGAATAAATCTGAAACTGCCAAAGAATAAACCAAATCGAGTATAATTCGTTATTTGTGTGTGTTCGCGCGTTAACTTCAGATTATTGCTCCCCGTACAGATGCTTGCCTGTTGCTAATCTCGATAGATAACCCCCTTGTACCAAGACCTTCTTGTTAAGACACAGTCTCCATAAGCAAAGTGTTTGTGGCTAACTTCGAGTGCTAACTTAGCGAGTAGTTAGTGAATCAGGATTAATTTTGGTCGCCCATAATTTATTATAAAGGGACCTAACGCGACTTGACCTACTGCCTGTTATCAACCTGGTACTGAGCCGGAACCAACTGTTAACGTGCCCTTTGAAGCACGGACACGTTCTGAACAGAACCACTATGCGGCTAACTACTACTTTCAACTATTTACATAGAAAATATTTGTTGCATGGTCTTGGACTGGTTAAACTTATGATAAATGTGAAAAATTTTATATGTCTCCCGGGGATTGTCGCAGCGCACTAATAACTATGCCATTCGAGTTCCACCTCGAGCGTCATATAATGCATTTTGTACTGTCGACTTAGGAAAAATAATGAGATTATTCATGCTCCATTAAATAATTTAGTTTACTATGATATGCAGTTTGATGTTCTACATAATATGACCACGTAAGTTGTTACTTGTCAAAGTTGTGACACATGCGACAAACTATTAATTCTATAAGACAACAAACTTTCTCGAAGCTCAAGTTCCAAACAATAAAAACGTTTAAGTTATAAAAAATGTAACAAAGTGTGCATCATATAGGCAAAATATTTTCTTTCTTTTAATGCAGTCACAATAACTGAGCAAATTCTCTGCAACATACTATTTGCCTACCGCGAACATTGCTAAAATAGACCATGAAAATACACGCGTAATGTAATAGGAAAATACGCGAAAAGGGCGTGCTTCCTTTTGGAAACGAAATACAATTTGTATGAGTATAATGGAAACTGAGGGCTTAATTTTTTTGTTTTGTTCTCTGAGCCGCATTGAGTATTGTAATGTTTTTTTTTGTTTTGAATGGTTATTCTTAGTGCTGACTTTTAAAGAGTTATTACGAATGCTTGGCTGTTTTAAATCAGGCGAAAATTAAAGGGTGTTTGGTACAAATTATAGAGTATATTACGTTGTGTAATATCCAGTCTGGACCAATGGTGGTAGACGCTACAAGTCCGTTAATGGTACAAGTTAGCTTCTACATTCACCTTATTTAAAGGTAATAATTTGTATATTACTTCTAGCTAATGGAAAAATACTTAAACGTCATATTTATTTAGAATTAGACTCGCTAAACTTAATCTTAAACTGACAGAGGTATAATAAGACTTAAAGGAGTCTTGTCCACTACCGTACCATAATATGACCGTGTAGTAGGAACGTATCAGACAAAAAAATATTCTTTGTATTGAAAAGTATGAGACTGTGTCCACTAGACCGTTCCTGACATGTGTCTACTACAGTCTATGGCAAAGTTTAATAAGCAGATTCCCTAAGAGACATTTAAAAATTAAACGAAGTTTCAGTTTTACTTAACTGATTGATTGAAGGATGTCTAATAAGTCTTGCATAATAATAATACCAGGTCGCTATTATCCGACTGCAAAGAGGCCTCTTCTCTTATAGAGACGGTAAGAACATTGACCACCAAATCTGCTCAAAGATTGAATCTTGTTTGAAATGAATATAATTATAGCAATATAAATGCACTATTCCCTTTTATTTAGTTCATTAAAAACTAAATTGGAATAAGTGGCATAATGAAGGGTCAACCAGAAATTTACATAAAGTTTCAATTTTTTTTTTATTAATATTCTACCACATTTACACAGCGCCATCTAGTCCCAAATTAAGCAATTATATTTGCTTGTGTTATGGGTACTAAACAACTGATATACTACTTATATACATTTTTTTTTTGTAAATACATACATATTATAGATAAATTACACTCAAATACAGAAAAAACAATCATGCTCATCACACAAAAATTTGTCCTGGGTGGGAATCGAACCCACGACCTCCGGCTTAGCAGTCAGGGTCACTAACCACTAGGCCAACAGGCCAGTCAAAATTTTATTGCGTTACTTTCGCTAGGATATAGCCCTAAGTGTAATTGTCTCTTTGAAGCTATTAAGTGAAAGAGAATAGTTTTTTTTAAATAAAGGGATTTATTTCTTGAAAAGTTGTCTAATCGGAGGGCACCATGGCCGTTTACCGCGGTAACTTTTGGGATCAGTATCTCCCGTCGGTGGATTTTACAGACTGCTTACAAAAAATGCAATAAACATAGAATACACATATATTGTAAGAGCATTCAATCAATAATTAATAAAGACGATCCTGACTATACACGGCAACGATAACGTATGAAAGATCCAAGAATCGAGTTTCCAAAAATGGTTCATGACTCGTGATCGTATAAAACTAAGTCAAAAAGCTATTTCTGCGACCAACTAGAACCTATACAAAGTTAGAGGCAATGGTACTATATCGCGAACTTAAGTCGGTTGATGCAGATGCAATTTGGCAAGTAATACACCCAAACAATACATTATACCTACAGCAACCCCCAAAATGTAAATTCAGCTTTTATTATCTACAGTGGCATACAAACCAACGGCCCCCCTTGATAGTGGTAATAGAAATTTTCGTTCTTGTATTTCGACAATGACATGGTCTCACCGAAGCCTCGTTTGAAAAAGCCGTATTAACTGTAACTATATCAAACTTACAGGATACTGAATTTCTTGTTTCCCACTGCAAAGCAAAATCGAAATCACACTTAATAACATTTCAGTCACCCGAAAATCGTTCGATAGAAAAAAGTAAACTGACATTATTCAAGAAGAAGTCTTGTTCATAAAAGTAACATGATACGAATTTGCATACTTCAGGGTATATTATATAAGTTACTAGCGACCCGCCCCGGCTTCGCACAGGTATAATGCTGATACTAAATTAAATATACTACAGAATGTCTTTTTTAACAACATTCACAGCTTTTTTGTCATTAGGCAATACAAACATGTTTTCTTTAGAGGCCGGCGACTCCCAGCCGGAATACCGCCGCAACCGCTATGTCCCTGCATTACATTAGAAACCTCTAAAATTACCAGTGTTTCTCTACTATATTTTGCACGTATTATACATATAAACCTTCCTCTTGAATCACTCTATCTATTAAAAAACCGCATCGAAATCCGTTGCGTAGTTTTAAAGATCTAAGCATACATAGGGACAGACAGCGAGAAGCGACTTTGTTTTATACTATGTAGGTAGTGATAGTTTTGACTGCCTCCGTGGCGCAGTGGAAGCGCAATCGACTGTTGTGCACGAGGTTGTGGATTCGAACCCCCACACGGGACAAAAACTTTGTGTGATCCACAAATATTTGTTTTGAGTCTGGGTGTACTTTGTGTCCTGTTAATTGTATGTTTGTAAAGTCGCCCGCGACACAGGGCTTGTTCCCTAGTGCGGACGTTGTCTTTAAAAATAGGAACAATAGTTGTTAATAGAGTTAAAAATAATTATTTTCTAAGGAGATTATTAGCGTTGTTAACGTAAGAAAGAGTAGCACTATTTTATCTTTTTAATGAAGTCTCAGCTTACAAAAGACTTTTACTAAACTTACTTTATGTAGAATAAGTTTCCAGCTTTTAGTTTATAGCGTACAAAGTTTCAGGCGAATAAACTGCTAACGAGGTAACAATTAAAAAGTAAAAGCAATTTGCTTTGTAACGAATTTCGTAAAAACTATTTGGTGTAATATGTATAGTTAAATATAAGGCCCTACGTAGACACCTAATAGTCTTCAATTACTGAGTAATTTACCGCCTTTTACCGATCAACCATGACACGGTTTATACGTTGGATCACTCACAAATGTAATTTATTAGCAGGCAACACTGTATCTACGATTTAAAATGTACTAGTTATTTGGATTGGCACAATATGATAATAACATAATTTTAATCCTTTAGAATCACATATTACTTATATTTTAAATTATTTGGCATTTTTCACTTAGCAACACAATCACTAAAATCACATTGCACACTGACCGAAAAACGAATACATTATATTATTCCTTTTTTAAAATCTTAGTGCTGTCACTCACGGCGTTTCTTTTCATTCGCGTCACGTGCGTATCGCGAGGCGGGCGATCGGAGCGCTCTTCCTGCCCGTCTGACGCATTCGCCGCCCTTACCGCGACGTACGAAAACATTGCGATTTATACGACAGTAAACGCTGGATTTCTTGAGGTTTAAAGGTCGAATTGATTGTTTTTACGATAGCTTGTTATTTTCCAACAAATTACGTAATTTACATACCCTATTCCTGGTAAAATAACACGACAAATATACAGACAGTAATAATTTCGACCCGTAAGTACATTTTTCCCCTTTAAAAATGTTGTGTTTACCACCTATTGCGATAGCCGAGCCCTTGCCATCAATTAGATAGTCTGAGTGTCCGTGTTTCGTCCCCTTTTCTTCTATAATGTTTTAAGGGTCCAACAGTATCTTATTAAGGGCATATAGTGCCAGGTTGGCGGACGCTGGGTGATAAAATAGATAGATAGGCAGAACAATCACTTATACGGACTGAGTGTGATTATATATATATTTTTTTGTATCGGATTTAAAATAGCATAATATATATTATAAATATAATTTAACATGAAAGTTTGCTATTTTTTATTTTAACTTATGTTTATGAGAATAGTAAAAGAAGAAATAACTGATATAACGGCTCATAAAGAGGTACAAGTTTGTTGTGCGTCCACAGCACGTCATCTTGTTGGTTTAACTACGAATTATTATGGTAAAGCAAATATAATTTTGCTCGACTGCCGAAGTCAAGAAGGGTAATGTTTTTCGAGCGTATATATGAATGTATATATGTATGCATGTGGGTATGTACTTATGTCTGTTTCTTTAGCACAATCTACAGCTGGCTTGATAAATTTTAACATAAGAGGCGTCGTCATTAGATTTGTATTGACTGTGGGAGTGACATAAGGTACATTATCAGTGTAGCTTTAGCACAAGAAAAAAATGGGTTTCTTTATTTTCAGTTTGTTCAGGTTATTAGTTTTACCTACAATTATTTTTTTAAGTTGATAAAGTACTCACAATGCTCATCCCTCAAGTTTTCAAGCACCTACCCTACTAAATTAGCTTTATTTAATTTTTAGGTAAATGTTGTGTTTCGTTCAGGGGTATCTCAACTGGGCAGAGGTTTAGAGCAACGACGGTTCGATACCTATGTTTGGTCCTATATAACACAGTGCGACATTTTTATTTCCACCGTCACTGGGCCAATATTGTGATACAGAAAAACCCAATATGACTTTCCCCGGCCCAAGGATCCAACCTGACACATCTGCGTGCATTCTTTAACCTGGCTTAAAAACACCACTAGCTTTCACTAAAAGTGCGTGTGAAAAAGTAATAAAGTTTCATTTAATACAACCCGAAAAGGCCCCTACTCACGACACTCAAATGCAGTTTATGATATTTGGATGTGAACTTCGGATTTGGGTTATCGTTTTTACAAATCGGGAGGGTTAGTGATACGGGGGTTTTATAATTAAGACTTGTAGTAAATTTATTAGATGTTCAATTATGTTTTTATCAAAGTTATTAAATGGATTTACTTATAAAATTATACTTTTTAAACGGCCTATTTGAAGGTTAGTGGTAGCTTTTGTCCAATGACTTCTGCGATTCCAGAATTTCAGCGATGCCGCTGTCTAACTTGTATAAAATATCAATAAAATATGTAAGTATAAAATATCGGTCTTCAATTTGCAAACCCGCTAAGCTGTTAATTCATGTACAGATGTCTTTATTTCTAAATCTATCTTGTACAAAAACTTCTTTTTATATATATCGTTATAAGCGTAAGATCGTAAAACTTCGAAGACCCACCATGACAGTCACTAACAAAAGTTTTATTTTTTTTGAAGTCCAGAATCTGAACCAAAAACCTTCTAAATCCATCTTATATAAATGATTTCCTTTTCTAAAAGCATTAAGACGACAACTGACGACACCAATCTCCGAAAACCTTTTACGTAAGTACACTGTGAGTACGTGGTGAGTCGGTACACTTGTACTTGTGACTCCAGATGGGATGTTCGCGTATCATTGACCTGAGTGATTGAGTACAGCTGTAATGATATTGTGACATTTGTACGAGTATATATTGTAAAACAATAGGCTGTGTGTGCGTGCGTGCTTGCGTGCGTGCGTGCGTGCGTGCGTGCGTGTGTGTGTGTGTGTGTGTGTGTGTGTGTGTGTGTATGTGTGTTTGTTACCACTCAAAGCGCCGAAACGGTTGAACCGATTTCAATGAAAATTGGTATGTAGATAGATATGGTGCTGGAGACGGACATAGACTACTTTTACTTTTTATCTCGAAAATCGGTCTGGTTTCCAAGTTATACCAATTTCCGCGCAGGCGAAGCCGCAGGACGCAGCTACATTAAATAAGTGACTAGAACATTTGTTTTAACCCAATATATCATGTGGAGTCTTGTTAATACGTAATGAGCCTGTATTTACCTACCGCTGTGTTGTCGCCGACGATATTCCTTCTCAGTGTGATCCAATCATTACAATAATACAACCAATGAAAGCCTCCTTAAATGAACTGTTGGTAGCTTTATATTCTGTTGCTTTTTAATTACCTGTAACAAAATATATTATTGTTATTATATTGCCACTGTTTATAGTTTAACTTGCATTAAATTATAATAGGAAACGGGCATAAGTACTGCTATACTACTTCACTGGAGTTACTACACCGACGGCAGAATGACACCGATGGCAGAGTGGAAAAGTCTACGTCAATCGATAGTTTCTACCGACCAATCGATCAATCGATGGTAGAATGGATTAGTCGACGCCGTCTTCTGCTGCCCGCCCACGCCGGGGTTAATCGATCATCGTTGGCAATCGATCGATTGGTTAGTCGACTGGTATCCGTAGATCAATTAAAGCTACCAGATCAGTCGATCAACATCGATCAAGCTCAGCGACAAGTTCTAGGCGTTTTGCCTCGATGTCAGTCTGTTTAGCCGCAGGATGTCCGAGATATCGCCCATGCACTGTACTATCATCTGCATAGCAATGAATGTTGCCAAGGGACAACATGTCATTGACATGCAGAAGATACAGAGTGGGCGACAGGACGGACCCCTGAGGCACCCCAGCGTTGACCTGCAAATAATTGGAGGCCGATCCGTCACAAAGAACTCTAATGCGGCGCTCACGCAGGAATGCGGCAATCCAGTTGCACAGCTGGGGTGGAAGACCATATGTATACATATATCTGTAAATATCAACGACAAACCACTCGCTACGTGAGAAGTCCATATCCAGCGGTGGAAATTTTTAGACTTGATAATGATGATAATGCAAATTCAATAACATAAAGTTTTTTTTAAACAATGTAATGAGTTTCAAGACATATCTAACTAGGGACTGCCGCATCTCTAGTGGTTTGCCCGGGCGTCATTCGTAAACCGGTGATATGTCAATTATAAGTTAAGCAGACGTGTGACGGACAGGGGCTTGTATTCATTGCATCTGTATCTAACTATTTGACAATGTCATCTCTTCATTAGTATACATGTCGATTATGTCGTATGTACTTATAGTTACGAAGGATAAAATGATTTTTCAGTTGGTTATACTTATAATAGAAATATATTTGCGCGTTTTCCTAATTCTTGAACGAATGTGAGTGATAGAATTACTTTTTGTAAAGGGCCCAAAATCCTTAGTAATATTAATGCAAATCGATTAAAGGTGTATATTCAAAAAAACAGCTGCTCGACTTAGTACACATTATTAAAACACGCACTTTTGGTTAACGACCAAAGACAAAGTATTTTATTTGACAAGCAATGAACATTACAATTTGAAAACCATAGAGAATGATAATAAAACTAAAGACTCATTTTGTTACAGAAATATAACACTCCTACATAACAAAATATTTCTAAAACAATAATTGAAATAAACAATTATTAACTTAAATTTTAATTAGGAACAAGACCTATCATTTCTAAAAATTTATAATGTTTTGTTGACAATAAGCCTTTTGTTAAAATATCAGCAGGCATTTCTAGAGTTGACACATATTTAACATCAATTAAATTAGCCTTTATTGCATCTTTAACATAGTGATGACGTACATCAATGTGCTTAGTTCTATTAAGAGACTGGTGATTTTTAGCTAATTTCAACGCACTCTGATTATCACAATGTAACATAATAATGCATAATTTACCTGTTATTTCATACATCAATTTTCTTAAATACATAGCTTCTCTAGCTGCCTCTGACAATGCTACATACTCGGCTTCAGTACTAGATAAAGAAACTGTTTTCTGTTTTCTGCTTTGCCATGATATAACAGAACCAGCCAAAGTAAAGCAGAAACCAGTGTATGATTTCCTGTCTAAAATATCACTTGCCCAATCGGCATCTACAAAACCTTTTAATTCTATATCATTATCCTTGCTATATTTCAAACGATAATGTTTAGTTTTCTGTAAATATTTTAATACTCTTTTAGCTTCATTATAGTGAGTTTCATTATAGCAATTATTAAATTGACTTAGGTAACTTATGGAATAAGCTATGTCAGGCCGAGACAAGACAGCTAAGTACATTAAACTACCTATCAGTCTTTGATAAGGAACATCTATTATACATTTTTCAACCTTTTTAAGATTCAACTTACATTCAATAGGAGTATCAATAGATCTACAACTAAACATTCCAAATCTAAGTAACAACTGTTCTATATATTGTTCTTGATCTATTGTTACAGTATCAGAGTTTCTATCCACATTCACTCTCATGCCTAAATAGCGTTTTACACAACCTAGATCTTTTATTTTAAATTTTGAGTTTAATATAGTTTTCAATTTATCTGTTTCCTCTTTACAGTTTGAAAAAATCAAAAAATCATCAACATATACAGCTACAACAATTTTAACATTGCCACTGGCTTTTGTAAATAAACATGGTTCATTACTACTTATTTTAAAACCCAATTTACATAAACAATCTCTAACTCTCTCATACCACATTAAAGATGATTGTTTTAGACCATAAATAGCTTTCTTAAGTTTTAAAACCTTTCCTTTATCTTTACATTCAAAACCTACAGGAAGATACATACAAATATTCTCATTTAAGTATCCATTTAGAAAAGCAGTGGTCACATCTAGATGAGTAATGTCCATACCCCACTGTACACTAAGAGCAAATAACATTCTTAAGGTTGAATGTTTCACGACAGGAGCAAATGTGTCCACATAATCAATTCCACTTCGTTGTGAAAAACTTTTGGCTACAAGCCTAGCTCTATATCTCACTTTATCATTCACATCTAATTTTTTATTAAAGACCCATTTGCACTGCACTATGGAGGTATCACTTGGTATATCAATGAGCTCCCATGCATCATTGTACTCAAATGACTGCAACTCTTCACGCATGGCCAGCTTCCATTGTTCAGCTTCAGGTCCATTCAGCGCTTCTGAAAAATCAATCTCCTCAGCTCCTGGTAAGTTACTTGAAGTGCACATGTTTGTATAACCGAAGCGGTTTGGAGGTCTTCTCTCTCTCTTATTTCCAACTATTTCTCCAACTCCAAGATTTTGAAGCTCACTTGATGAAATATCTGTTGATATGATGGAATCAGTTGAAGTATCTTCACAAGTCTCATCTGGATCCATATAAGCGGATGAATCAGAAGTTGGACTAGCCAGAGATTCATTTATGTTAGTATCCCCCACTGAATCTCTGCTTTCTATACTAGATTCTTGTACACTATGTGTTATTTCAGTCTCTTCTCTTTGAGCCAAGTTCTTTTCTTCATTTTGTATCCATATGGCAGTTTCTTCTGTACTCTCAAATCCTTGCCTTCCTTCCATCACTATTATATCTCTTTTTATTGTGACAACATTTTTCTTTGGGTCATAGACACGATATCCCTTTACAGTCTCAGAGTATCCAACAAATATAAACTGTTCTGCTTTTTTATCCCATTTTAATCTTCGTTCTTTGGGAACATGTACCATCACCGGGCTTCCAAATAGACGTAAGTGGCTTAAGTCAGGCTTCCTTTGATACCACATTTCATATGGTGTTTTGTTTAAACCAGATGTAACAGATCTATTTTTCAAATAAACCGCAGTATTTGCAGCTTCTGCCCAAAATTTCTTGTGAAGTTTTGCTTCAAATAGCAAACATCTTCCTTTTTCTACTACAGTTCTGTTGGCTCTCTCGCAGACACCATTCTGTTCTGGAGCATATGCAGTAGTTTTTTGATGAATTATTCCTTCATTTGCCAAATAGTTGTCCATCACACCATTACAAAATTCACCTCCGTTATCAGTACGAAGAATCTTAATTTTCTTGTTTTGTTGATTCTCAACCATAGCTTTATAATCCTTAAATCCCTGAAAAACTTCATTTTTATGTTTAAGAAAGTAAATGAATGTCATCTTAGCTGTAGTCGTCCACAAAAAGCAAGAAAAATTGTGAACCCCCAATGGACTTTGTCTCCATAGGTCCACATACATCTGCATGAACTATTTGTAGTGTCTCCATGCTGGTATGTTCACTATGTGAGAATGGCAATCTTGTTTGTTTGCCTTCACAACAGGTTACACAGTTCGCTTTCTTTATGTCACTAGGAGAAGAAAAATTCACTCCTTCTACGATGCCATTTCTCATTTTATTCAAATCGCTACTATTGATATGTGCTAGGCGCTTGTGCCACAACTCTGCACTTGCCAATACTGGTGCCGCTAACATACTATCTGTTGTTTTTATATTCAACTTGTAAACACCATTTGCTAAATGTGCCGTGGCTACCAGTTCATTCTTCACATTCCTAATATAGCAATTGTTACTTTCAAACACAACTTTGTTTCCATTTTTTATCAACTCACTCACTGATAACAAGTTTGTTGATAATTTTGGTATACACAAGACGTTCTTGACTGTGATCTCGTAGTTGCGATCTGTGGTTATTTTCACATCCCCGGAGCACATTACAGGAACCTTTGTACTGTCGGCTACCGTAATTTCAGATAAAATTGGCGTAAAATTTGCATTTTCTATCCAATTTTCATTCGATGTCATGTGCGCGCTTGCACCTGAGTCAATATACCACTCGCTTTTATTAAATTGTCCATTTAGGAATACTACACTAAACGCATTCGTTTGTTTATTTTTCTGTACTAATGGACATTGATTTCTAAAATGCCCGATTTGTTTACATTTGTAACACGAAATTGCTTTTTTCGACTCCTGCATTTTAGACGCCGTAGACATTTGTTGTTGATGACAGTTATTTTGTTTTCTAGTGTTGTTCTGTGTCTTCCAATACGGTTTATTTGCAGCGAATGCAGCGCCACTGGTATCCGATTTTAAAGAAACTTCCAAATCGATTAATTTTGATTTTATTGAATCTGTGGTAATTTGTATTCCAGAATGTTCTATTGCCATGATCATTGGAGAATACTTTTCTGGCAAACCTGCTAATAATAATGAACCTATCCATTCATCTGTAATGGCGAACCCGGTTCCTTTTAATCTTTGTGCTGTCTCGACAACTTGAGTTACATATTTAGTCATAGAATCACAACATTCTTACTTAATCGAAATTAAATGTCTCAACAAAGATATTTTTCTTGAAAAGCCGGAATCCGCGAACATGTTTTTCAGCTTTGTCCACAGTTCTAACGAGGTTTTTGTTTCCTTAATGTGAACATATAGTCCTGAATCAATAGTTAAAATTAGCTTTGCCTTAGTCTTTTCGTCTTCTGCAGTCTTTATTTCTATGCCGGGCATATCTTGCTTGATGTACTGAATCATGCCCTCTAGCACTAACAAATTCTCTGCTGCGAAACTCCACTCATCATAATTTTCCCTTCCTTTCAGTTTGGGAACACTTTGTATATAGTTCATAGCCATTATCTACACAAAAATTCTGCGTTTTTCTTAAACTGTAACACTATTACTTAAGAAAATCAGGACATTAGCCCATAACCTATTAAAACACGCACTTTTGGTTAACGACCAAAGACAAAGTATTTTATTTGACAAGCAATGAACATTACAATTTGAAAACCATAGAGAATGATAATAAAACTAAAGACTCATTTTGTTACAGAAATATAACACACATAAATGACTATGCAGCAGCTTTGCCTTTCAGGCAGAGTAGCGTAATTTCAGTAGGTGAAAATATATAAAACTGCTGAGAGGCAAAACCGTGAGGCAATAATATTTAGCACAAAATTTTAAAGATGGCTTTGATTTATTATAAACAGCTCCAATCATTGTAAAGATTAAACAATAATTGCAAAAATAAATAGATAAAACGATGAAATAAACCTTTGTCAGGTTTATTTCCCGCGGGACATTTCATTGTGTAACTCCGAACCCCGTGTTCACCAAGGCTTTATCACAACATAAATTTAATCAAGCATATAGAACCGATAAACAAAAACAAACGATTCATGTTTAATTGAAAAGCTATTAATTGTTTTGTGATGCTAATAATCTCCATAAAATGAATTAGCAAATTAATCAATTTCTACTTGAAGACTGACTTGACTGAACACTTCAAATTGGTTCTACCCACTTTCTTTCTATCTAGAACGACACCTCTTTAGTTCTTTTACTTCTTCTCCTTTTATTATGGCAACTGAGGCAACGATTGTGTCAGCTATTTCTGCCAGCGTCAAGTGTAAATAATCTTCTCGTTGATAATTTTAATGGTATATTACAATGATAAAATAGAAAGAATGTGGATGCAATTAAATGACAACCGTCTTTCGTGAAAACAGAAGATGTTCCCCATTTAGTTGTTAGGTTCCGAACCGAACCATATTGTCACTCAGTTAAACCCTGAAATTCTTTACCAGTGCAATAGTTTTGTACTAATTTTGATCAAAGATCATTAAACAGAACGCATTTAGGATGCTTTACACTACTGCTAGTTCCTTTTGATGACTTACCATCAGCCAGAGTGAAGTTATTTTGTTAGGCTAATATAAAAAAAGCAATATTTCCTTAATTAAATATTGTTTTGCTCAAAAATATATTACAAAAATACCTTTTTCGGTCAAAACAATCTCGTGCGCTCGACCGATTAAGCAAACTTTGTTGTGAACCCTCTTGTTACGTTTTAGATGTTTATTTACCTCAAAAATTTGTGAAAGTGGCGAATTTAAACAATGCTCTAGTTAATGAAAGGGTAAATTTTAATATTGTTTCTCTTTTTTTAGTTAATTATTGTTATGCTTTCTCACTGTTCGCCTTTATTACATATATTCTGGTTCTTTTAAGTAGAACGTGGAAAAGCAATAGGGATGGTGTTCATCAATCCTATAGAGCTTTTTTCGCGCAAAAGATTCAGTTTGAAAAAATAATGACTAGTGACAGACTATCGAACAAAAACTTGACGTATAAAGTTTTTCGACATCTTAATTCTTTCAAATATTTTTACTTTTTCTCTTTTGCACGAAACAGCTCCTAAACTACATTAACTAAGTGTTCACCATTAGACATAATAAAGTGGATTTTAGTAATCAAATATAAAAACACTACATCAATTTTGTATTGCTATTACTAAAATTTAGAAACAATCGAAGTACAAAAGGAATTGCTCGCGGTCAGACCGGGATCATCATCTCCTTGTAATATTTAAAGGTGTGGCTAAACTTTTTACTCCTATATATTTTACACACGTAACTTTACAAACTTTAAAATCGTGGCTTATATTCCCGTAGGTAGATTATATGATATGTATTAAGGACTTCTTTGTAAATTAAAACTGGGTTACATGTAACAGAATAATTACATCATTCAAAATGTTGGGTGGTTCCTTGAAAAGGTTCAAAAGGATATTATCGCAGGATGACAACTAGACATTTTAAAGTGAAATGTGACAACAGATGACACTTATTTTTTTCTGGAAAACACCCGACGGCCTAGGAAGTAGCATAAACGCTAATAGAATAAAATTGATTAATCAATGTATGGGATTGACATAAGCTAACGACAATGTTAACGTTTACTTTACAAATATGTATTTATTTAATTACAAAAAATCAAATACTTTATAATATTAGTTTACAAGAGCAGACAGTCAAATTCTCGATACTTGAGCTAGCCCTGTATTCAGCAGAAATGGTGTCGATACAAAATATAGCGTTACCTGTATGTGAACCTTTACCGCTAAAGCTGACATGTCACAAAGGCAATCGTGATTATAATTAGACAGTAAATTGATTCAACCCACATACCACTAACACCTTCATAACACGATATGTACATAACGCTGTGTAATAATAATATATAATAATGTATAATAATATATTGTATTGATTATATGTTTCAAGTCAAGATATTATGTAATTGAACCCTGGCTTCGAACGGAGATATCAATAAGTTTTATACGTATCTAGATCTACGATATTGGTGACATATACGCTATTTGTAACCATTTGTTCCATTTAATAGGAGGCGAGCTTGCTGCCATTTACCGGGTTATATCCAGACTCTATGCTAATACCGAGAATTTCACGACAGATAAACCCAATATTACTCTGTGCTAATACCAAGAATTTTTCGACAGAAAAACCCAATATTACTCTGTGCTAATACCGAGAATTTTTCGACAGAAAAACCCGATATTACTTTACTCGACCCGAGCATCGTGCCCGAGACCTCTGCGTATTAGTCCGTACACAGAACCGCCCAACTACAGAGACAGCTATAGATATCGTACGAGTTTCCACCTAAATAATTAATTCAATTGATAAGGAAGCATTACATATAGCCACTTGATTGAATAACTATATAAGTTCGTTTTCTATCTGCTACGTAATTGGGTAAGACTCGCTGTCCAATTTGTATCATGTGGTGACCACTTGTGATGGAAATAAGTGTGTACGTGAGTTGGCTTCTTTGATGTATAAGGCAGTAATTAGGAATTATTCTACTTTGCGCCACCAAGCTACCCCACTGGTGGGGCAATTGGTACCAAGTGGAGATTTCGAGTACCTCTGTAAAACAATGTCTTGTCTTCAAAAACATATTTTCAAATAATTCCATTTTGAAGTTAAGAAATTTGATTTAATAAATGTGATAATCTAATTATGTAAATTTAATTATATTCGTTTGCTACCATAGGAATAGATACTAGGCGGTCAATAGCCTAATAAAGAAACCTGATATAAATGGAAATGTTTTGCCTTTGTCCAACAATGGAAATGTATCAGCTAAAATTATATCTTTGACTAATCTCAACAATACAAATAAACGTTTTCCCGCACTCGTTTTCAAAATACTTTGCAAACTGTCAAAATATACAGCTGACATAAAGCTGGATATTAAAACTGCTCAAGAAATTGCACCCTAAATAGAAAAGTCGTAAAAATAACTCCGTGTCGGTCGCAAATTTCATCTTACTGCAAAAAACGTAGAGTTGACTATTCCTTCATGGATGTCTTAACTTGTGTCCTCTTTTTCTAAGGATGAATATATTAATCATGTCTTAAATGTATTCTAGACTGTATACTTACCTCGGAAATTTAACAAGATTGATGATTGTAAATCGTGCGTAATGTTATTAGAAATATAAAACGATTCATTTTAAATTATACCTACTGAAATTATAGCAGCTGTGGGAAAAGAACTTTTGTACTTAAGTTGTATTATAGAGAATTAATGTACCGTACCGTAGATCTTTGCTGGTTTTAGCTGGACTGGATGAACCGGCAAAGGACTACGCTCTAACATAGTTTTCATACTGCGTTTCGTCTGAATTTCCCCTTAATCCTCTTGCTTTTTATTCCTTATCCTCTTTCCCTACGTTGTCGGCAACGGCTTAGTTGTGATTTCTTAGCATTGTTTCTGCGATTCTCAGCAAACACAACCGTGTCCATAGAATACGGGTACCAATTACCATCAGATGGGTACGCTTGTTTGCCAACGAGGTTTCATGGACACGCCTAAAATACTTAAAGTTTCTAAGAGATGCTCTGCTGTTATGATCTAAGTTTAAATCGTTATCTCATTATATTTAAGTCCATCAAACCACTAATTAAATACTGAGGTTAATTGAGCAAGAGAAGTAACTCACCCAAGTAATTGTTATAACAATCGACAATCAGGCTTATAGGTTTTACCGTCAAATGGATACTTAAGAATTTGGGTATAATCTGATGTAAAAGGGTGAGTTCTTATGTACTTAGTTAATATTATAATTATCTTGGAGTAACTTTTTTAATGGTTGTAACTGTTCCTGATAGTTTAGGAGTACTACGACACAAGTGTTTTTTGTGTTAAATATCTTCAAGCTCAGCCGTTTTTACCTGATTTAAATTAAACTTCGCTGAAGCAATGTTAGTATTACATTCATCTTGCAGCCTTTACTATACAATTTCTTTGCTTGGAGATATCGTGAGAATGCATGCTATTACTGTGAAACAGCTTTTTCATAATATTCCATTGACCTGAGTTAAATTTAACTACAACCGTTACGCAGTGACGTAAGTTCTATTTAGACCTATTTGTTTTCTTATATAGTAAGAACATAATATAACTAGAGGCTATAGAGCGCAACAAAGGCTTAAAAGTGTTCAGTCGGGCAGAGCTGACTTGTCAAACTGAAGACTGGGGACGACAGGCTCATGTCGTCTAAGCCAGAGGTTTTAGAGGAGGTCGAAAGGTTCTACGGATAGTTATACACGACACAACATGCACCTGTTAGCTCCCTAGCATCAGATCCAAGAGCTAGGTTAACTCGACATTACGCCGAAGACATCAGCCTGTGCGAGATTGGTATGGCCCTCAGACAACTCAAGAACAACAAGGCGCCGGGTGAGGATGGAATCACAGTCGAGCTACTGAAGGCAGGCGGAAATCCTGTCCTGAAGGCTCTTCAGAGGCTCTTTAGTGCCGTCCTCCTCGCGGGCAAAACGCCACAGGTATGGCATAGGGGTGTGGTGGAGCTGTTCTTCAAAAAGGGCGATAAAACCCTTCTGAAGAATTACAGACCTATCACACTCCTGAGTCACGTCTAGTACGTACGTAAGCTGTTCTCAAGAGTCATCACTAATCGTCTCGCAAACAGGTTGGACGACTTCCAGCCTATCGAACAAGCCGGTTTTCGAAAAGGTTTTAGTACCATAAACCACATACATGCGCTGCGGCAAATTATACATAAGTCCACAGAGTACAACCGGCCCCTATGCTTAGCGTTTGTGGACTATGAGAAAGCCTTTGATTCGATCGAGACCTGGGCCGTGCTGCAGTCTCTACAACGGTGCCATATTGACTATCGATATATCGAAGTGCTGAAGTGTTTGTATGAAAACGCCACCATGTCAGTACGAATTAATGGCCAGAGCTCAAGGCCTATCCAGTTGCAGCGAGGAGTACGACAGGGAGATGTCATATCTACGAAACTGTTTACTGTTGCACTGGAGGACGTGTTTAAGCTTCTGACCTGGAATGGACTTGGCATCAACATAAATGGCGGCCACTGGGGCAGAAAGGTTCTGGAGTGGCGACCAAGAACCAGAAGACGCAGCGTGGGCAGACCCCTCACAAGGTGAACCGACGACCTTATAAGGGTGGCGGGCAACCGATGGATGAGGGCGGCGAACGACCGGCCACGGTGGCGAAAATTGGGGGAGGCCTATGTCCAGCATTTCAGTGGATGTCTTTTGTCAGTGGCTGATATGATGATGATGATGAAGAACATAATGTGTTAATTAAATAAAACTATGTTTGTGAAGTCTATCGCGACATATTATTGAGATTTTAGTTGTTAATTTTGCCTTAATGGCAGTGTAAATTACATATTCACCTTACACTTAGCGATGTATCTAAATGTACTGTGTTTAGCAATAAAGATTTTGAATTTAAATTTGAAATCTAGACTAGGAGATGCCTATAAAAAAGATATTAATACCTATTTAAACCATTCTACTATATCCTATCCTGACCGTATCCGGCCACGGCGACTGATGCCTGACTATTGTGAGCTTCGTTGGTGTGCTCTTAGGTGACTGACGTAGCCAATTTTTGCAGCAAATGTACGACCTACGACCACACTCGTTGCAAGTCAGCACTCCTCCGACATAATTATAATTAATGGCCACAGGTGATCGGGCCTTGAGCTCATCACGCTTAGCATCGAGTTCTGCTCTACGTCCACCATTCTATTATTAATTATCCAAAACACACGTGCATTAAAATGTTTGGTTATATCGATCCGTATAACCATTAACACCCATATCCATACAGTGGCATGCCAATTAGCGTGACGATACATTTGTCACTTACGATCAATACACTACGTCATTTTCACAAACAGTATTGAAACTCAACATTTATAAGTTAACTAGTTGCGCCCTGCGGCTTCGCCCGCATGGATATGGTATGGATATGGTATAGACTGGCCTGTTGGTCTAGTGGTTAGTGACCCTGACTGCTAAGCCGTAGGTCGTGGGTTCGATTCCCACCCAGTACAAACCTTTGTGTGATGAGCATGATAGTTTGTTCTGTGTCTGGGTGTTATTTATCTATAATATATTGTATGTATTTACAAAAAAAAAGTATATAAGTAGTATATCAGTTGTTTAGTACCCATAACACAAGCAAACATATTTGCTTAATTTGGGGCTAAATGGCGCTGTGTGAATGTGGTAGAATATTATTATTATTATTATAACTGGTTGTCTGGAAGAGATCGCTCTTAGCGAAAAGACCGTCTATTGTTACAACTTACTATTAAAACTGTGTTTTTGTATCAACCAATGTTATGTAAACTTTTAAATAGTGTACATTAAAGAATATTCTATTTATTTAACTGGATGTACTTTGTGTCTGTTAATTGTATGTTTGTAAAGGCCCCCGCGATGCAGGGCTTGTTCCCTAGTGCTGGCGTTGTCTATTTCGAAAAAAAAATTCGGGAACCAGGGCGATTTTCGGGATAAAAAGTAGTCTATGTCCGTCTCCGGCATCAAATCTATCTACATCAAACCAATGTTTATCGAAATTGGTTCAGCTGTTTAGGAGCTGAGTGATAATAAACAAACACACACACACACACACACACACACACACGCACACACACACACATACATACTTTCACATTTATAATATTCGTAGAATACAAACATGATTATTCACAAAGGCATAATCTGTTCTTAAACTGTAATTAAACAAGTACAAGGGTCGACCTAAGTCCTCAGGAGTGTTTCAGGAACACAACAAAGGCCCCCCTGTTACTGTTACGTTTGGCATGTAGGATGAATTGGTTATTATCAATCGGAAACCACGCATCATATCCTTTTAAAAAAGCTTTCTTTTTCAAAGATAAGGAGAGGGCTATATACGATATTAAATATTTAAAGAGGAAGAGGTTGTTTGTTTGAACGCGCTAATCGCAGAAACTACCAGATTTTATATTTCTTGCATAAAGTTATAGGCTATGTAACATTACGCTACCGGCGACGGGAGCAAAGCAGTAATCAAAGATCTAACTTAACGCGGGTGAAACAGCGCGGCGGAAAGTTGGTATAAGATAAAATCAATTATTTCGTTGGTTAAAACGTTCGTAAGTATCATGCAAATCATACAATAAATATATTAATGTGTATTTCATCTAAAAATATATTGCTAAACCTAATCTAAAAATATCAGCTCTACACATAACAATTTCTATTCGCAAGGGAGCGGACCGACGTCATATTGTACTCATAAACCTGTCAGATATCAGACCGCTTGAAATGTGACAGCCCTGTAAATATGTCGACAGGGATTCTAGCTTAACATACTATGGTACCTAATAACTAAATCTATATATACAAAAATGAATCCCTATTTCCCTTGGTCATGGCATCGCGCGCGAACGGCTAGATCAATTTCGTTAATTCTTTTTTTGTTGTGTTTGTTATTGTCAGGAGAAGGTTCTTATGATAGAAAAACTAAGAAAATTGCGCGGTGATTTAGAAAGTTTAAGAATACATAACCACCATATTAAATTTAAACCGCGAAATCGATTTCGATGAAAATTGGTATGTAGATTGATTTCGTTTCGAAAAATAGGTTACTTTTTATCTCGAAAATCGCTCTGATTCCCGAGTTACATTATTTAAACACATAGCAATTTTTTATAATATACAAAAACTGTGCTATATAATATTAAACGCACTTAAACACTTTACATCGATCTATACTATTATAAAGCGGAAGAGTTTGTTTGTTCGTTTGTTTGTTCGTTTGTTTGAACGCGCTAATCTCTGGCACTACCAGTCAGATTTAAAAAAATCTTTTTGCGTATGATAGTTCAATTCTCAAGGAAGGTTATAAAACATCACGCTACTGGCAACGGGATCAGAGCAGTAGGCAAAGACGCAGGTGAAACCGCGCCACAGAACGCTAGTATACTATAAAGGTAGTTTATACGCGGATCAAATAGGAGATGTGTTGACAAAGGGCACAATCACGAGCACCCGTAACCGACGTGTGTATGAAAAGATTAATGAATGTTGAAAAGGCAAAGAAGGTAGGTATGTTTGGATTGCAGCAAATGACGTTCTACAGTTTCTGCTTACCCTATTAGAGGGAGACAGGCAAGTTATGAATGTATGTATGTATGTATGTAGTTATTTCACTAGTCAAAGTCGAAGTCAAAGATTTTTTTTTTTTTTTTTTTTTATATTATAGCCTACCAAAGTGACTCCACCCCGCCTGATGGTAAGCAGTCAGTGGAATCCAGAAGTGGCGGCCACCATACCAAAAGCCATCGTCTTAAACTGCTGGTATGGTGGCCTCCACTATGGCGGCTGGGAATGAGGTTAGGGGAAGGGAATGAGGGAGATGAGGAAAGAGGAAAGGAGGGAAATTGGGCCTCCAGCGCTCTCACTCACCGAGCGAAACGCAGTAGTACGGAAACTACTACTCTTAAGTCGATCTTCTATGAGAGGGTAGTACTTCTCCGGACGATCCGGCCCATTCATGCTGAAATCAGCGTGGATCTACTACCGTACAGTACGTAGCATTTATTTCATTTTGATCATAAAGTATGATGCTTATGAAAACTAGTCGTTCCGTTCAATTAATATTGAAACCAGCAAAGAGCTACTATCGATATTTAGCCGCTCTTGGTCATTAGTTACCTTACCATTCATCTATACAAATACATACCGCAAGAGTATATCGACTCCAAAAGGATAATATACCTAGAAATATTTTAATTACAGAGCCTTTACAATGTAATGAATATACAACATTTTCAAGATTAAAAAAGGGTGGGAGTTTAGCAATCTGTGTTATTATACAGCGCAGCTTTGTTGTTTGTTTGTTTGAACACGCTAATCTCTGGAACTACCAGTAGGATTTATATAATTATTTTTGCGTATGATAGCCCAGTTCTCGAGGAAGGTTATAGTCTATGTACCATCACGCTACTGGTGACGTTAGCAGAGCAGTAAGCAAAGACGCGGGTGATACTGCGCCGCGGACAGCTCGTTTTTCATAAAGTAAAAGCACGAACCTCAACTGAATAAGTTGCCTCGCATCAGACAACTTGCAGGATATCGTAGTACTAGTTAACTGTTGTTGCGTGGCTTGACTTGCTATAGAGCGGCAAATAACCTGACTGTACTCGTATGTTAAGTTTTGTATCTGTTGTTGTTAAAATAATTGTGTCGTTTCTTTTATTTATATGTCTTCAACTGCGAGAAAAACATAGACAATATACAAAACTGGTAAATGATCAAAAAGAGTTCAAATTCGCACTTCATTCGATTCTAATTAATAAGAATTCTGTTATTACTGCATGTTGTGGCAATGCAATTCTGGGTCTGTTTTTTTTTTAAAGAGTGTGTCGCTGAAGACTTTACAAACATACAACTAAAGGACACAAAGTACACCCAGACTCGGAAAAAATATTAATGAATCACACAAAGTTTTGTCCCGTGTGGGGATTGAACCCACAACCTCGCGCACAGCAGTCGCTGGCGCTCCCACTGCACCACGTAGGCAGTCAAATTGCCGTAATTCACATATTGACATAATATAGTATTTTAGCACCGAGGTTCAAATTAAAACGACAAACAAACATTTTAATACTTAACGAGAATCATGTATTGAATCGCATACATTTTTTAATAATTTCTACGAAATACCCTGCAATATATAGCGGTTACTTGGCACCACTACCAGCGTAAGTGAAGAGCCATATCGGCCTCTGAGAATATAATTATACAAAACACGCAAACTTCGCCAGGCGAAGGAAACATTCCCCATAAATGAGAGATTTATTGTGTAAAACAAAAAAAATCTCCACTCACAATCTGATTACGGGGGAATATATTTGTTTTATGTTAGTAACAAGAATGTAAATGATGTTAGAATAATGAAGTTTTGAAGAGGCAAAAGAGGTATGTTTGGATTGCAGCAAATGTCGTTCTATAGTCTCTGCTTACCCCATTAATGGGAGAAAGGCGTGAAGTTATGTATTTATGTTAAAGATATGAAGTACTAACGACCCGCCCTCGCATAAGAATCAAAAGTTGCAATTTTCCGGCTTGGTTCACTATAATATTATCGTTCCTGTACGGCTCCTATAACTAGCGGATAAGTTTATGCTTTACTAGCGACCCGCCCCGGCTTCGCACGGGTGGACATTTTTTTAAACATTTGGAATAAATAAAGATACTTTTGTATTGGAATATAGAAAAGTGTGTTTTTTCAGGCAATTTTAAAATTTTGCTCTCCGTAAGAACCGTCCTCGTACTTCAAGGAATATTATAAAAAAAGAATTAGCGAAATCGGTTTAGCTGCTCTCGAGATTTGCGCTTAGCAACACATTTAGGGATTCATTTTTATATTATAGAATATACCAAACCTACATAAACGCACTATGTAACAATTAAAACCGCTTTCCAGCGACTTAGTATAGATTACTAAGTGAATACGACAGTTCAGACCCGGGGTCAAGGAAATACTTTAGAACTTTTAAATAGAAGACCCATGTCCGGCAAGGGAATCTCGACTGATAATGATTAAATAAATTTAAAACGTTTTTATTCTCGAATGGAGGATGCGCGCCACTGACTAACAAGGCACCAGAGAATATGAATAATTTAAATAGTTTTTTACATTTATTCAATAACTTTTGCCGGATTGGTTTAAGTACCGTTTCGAAGTTAAATTTTTATATCACAATGGTTAATATGTAACCAGAAACTATTGGACGGCTATTATTTTATTTTAAACTACAAATTAAGAAACAGGACGAATAAAATGAATACAAAAATATTTTTAAAGCAAGCTAAAATATTCGTTTAACAATAGATCTCGTTATAAATCCTGTGTCGAGCGGCAAACAGTACAAATTACATGATAAACGTACCTTTGCAATTTCATTCAAATCCAGAACGAGCCGGTTGGATCAGGCCGGAACAGCTTTACGTTGAATTAAGGCAGACTTGTCACGATCACAAAAACAAACGTTAGGTACGATTCACATTAGGCTGACAGTTTAATAGTCAACTATTTCAAGTATATTTATTTTACTAGCTGCGCCCGCGCCTTAAATGTGTTTTGTCTCCCTCGAGAACCAGACCGATTTTCAGGATAAAAAGTAGCTTAAATCCGTCTTTGGCACCGAAACTATCTACATACCTAATATTTTTATCGAAATCGGTTCAGCCGTTGAGGCGCTGAGTAGTAACAAACACACACACATACATACATATAAACTTTCGCATTTATAATATTATTAGAATTTCCGACTATCTGTTAGTACGCGAAATTATGAATTATGGCTTTGATTACAATGATTACTGCTTCACTCTTGCGGATCGTAGCGTAATGCATAAATAACCTATATCTTCCTCGAGTTTTCCATAAATATTCTTGATATTTATGTGAATTGTTTACTCATAAAAAAAAAAACTGTAATTTTAGACATTATTAAACCAGTAAAAAGTAGAAAACTTACTTTCACATATACCACAAAATATTTGCAACAATCTCTACGCTAAATACATTTACAGGCAGTTACGTTGAACAGTAGTAGTTTGCTAGGGTACAGGTTTAGAAGAGGTTTTGACTCACTAATGACGTCACGCTTTAAGAACATTTAGGACTTTGGATGACGATCATTGCTTTACCTAGTAATTACTGCCGGTAAACGAATAAAAGCGGTTATGAAACTGAGTTATGGGTTTCCTTTTGTATCACAGATAAATTACAACCTTACTGCTATTTATTATGAATTAATTTTAATAGACGCTTCACTTGTTATCGTAATTTTCTTACATTTAACATGAATATGAGAAATCTTTGTACTCAAAGCGCAATGTGTATAAAAAGTTATACTTACACATTGTAGTCGCGTAGCCGGAAAAAAATTCGATGATACTAAAAGTATTAATTATTTATTTTTTAGCAAAAATGTTACGCAAGCACATCCCCTTGCACCGTGCGCCCATTGTCTTACTTCAAACTAACACCTAGTATAGTAAATAGCAATGAATAGATTACAACAACAAACTATAGGTAGGTATACCTGCACTGAATATTTCTTGAATAAATTCGCAGGCGTACGCAAATAAGCCGCTCTTCCAGGGTTAAACTATGAGCGTTGGAATGAGTCTATTTACATGCACGACCCGGGAATCGAACCGTGACATCGCCGCCACCTCAACTTTTGTCTATTGGAATCCTATTGTCGGATTTTTTGTAGTCTTTGTGATGAAAATAAGGTGGGTTCTGTGGGTATGGTTGTATTGTATTATTGTGTATTCTAAACTAATATTATAAAGAGAAAAGATTAGTTTATTTGTATTTGTTTGTTTGCAACGATTTAACTATAAAATGTACGTTAACACTTTCCGGGACAGTAAACGTCTACACGGCCGTGATACAATAAAACACCTACCCCCTGTTGACAACGAGGGGACAGATAAAACTTTTAAGGAGTGATTAGAGTTTCATCTGTCCTCCTGTTAACAACGGGGACAGATGAAACATTTTCCCCATCTGTCACCTTAGGGGGACAAACCAGAGAGACAGATGGGAATAATCCTGTGTCTACAGTAGTGTCCATGAAAGGGTTAAAAATATGTTAAACTTAATAAAATATAGCTTATGTTTATTTATTGATTTCTAAAGTTAAAAGAATTTTTCAAACCAGTAGATTTTCAGAATATCCATATTGTAAATTTGCAATAAAGAACGAAAAAGTAAATTTGCTGTATATCAATAAAATTTCACAGACGTAGGTAATTTTCCAATCATATTTTATGTACGCTTTTGTTGTGAGACCGAATAATACGTTTGAAGCGATAGTGAACATTAGTCTTTCATAAATACAACTTATATATATACTATCAGATAAAGCGAAAGAGTTTGTTTGTTTGTTTGTTTGTTTGAACGCGCTAATCTCTGGAACTACCAGTTGGATTTGAATAATTCTTTTTGCGCAGGATAGCCCAGTTCCTGAGTAAGGTTATACTCTATACTATTATATAACATCACGTTACTGGCGACGGGAACAGAGCAGGAAGCAAAGACACGGAAAGATAGTAGTGGTATACAGTCTAAAAGTGTCAGTCTTATTTCGCACGTGTAAAAAGAGGCTACCACAGACGTCAAATACAGAGCTATTTGCAAGCTTTGCACCTTTAAGCTTTGACAATGGCTACAGAGTACAGTATGTGTTTGTAGATACTCGTAGGTAGAAACAGTGACGTTTCAAAGGGTTATGTACAGTGTAATTGGAGTGAGGTATAATATGCCTTTTTAACGTTTATAAATGCCTGGTTTAGTACTGTGTATGGATTGAAATGCACAGCGGCCGAAGGTATGTACAATGTTGTTCCTTCTTTTTTATACTTGGAAGTGCTTTCTTGACTTCTTTGCTAAAGGTACAGGTTCGATTCGCACATGGAGAAAATCTTTATGTAATGTCAAAAAAATGTTTGAGTGAGTATTTCATGTTTGTTAATTTTAATTTGTATGTTTGAAAATAAATTAGGTTTATAGCTTGTTCACGAGGATGAGTTTTCTTTTTATTGGAAATTGTTTACAGGCATTTCTCAATTTATATCATTTTTCCATAGAAAGTGCAATATTTTCGCGCGCTTTTACTAAACTATTTTCGTTCCTACATTCTCCCACACTTCCTAGTTATCTATCTTCCCACTTCCAACCTTTATTTTTTTTTCAATATAGAAACCTTCGCGCCTCTACTAATCTTCTTCTAGAATATCCCTCTCACACCTCTGAATTCGTACATGTTCAAGCTGAGAGTACGGGATATCCTCTTTGACAGATTGGCAGAATCATCACATTAATAACATGAGCATATTATAATATATAGTGTATATATATATATATATAAGCCCACCTATGTACAATTGTGCATAAAATAAATAAATAGATAAATAAATATTTGATCGTTAGTACCTAAATAAAAATAACAACAACACACTTCGCTAATCTCCGCATTACCTTGGTTGACTGGTAGAGAATGCCTATTGCTTAAATTCGCCATTGTACATAATGTGCATTAAGTTTATAAATAAATAACCATAGTTAAAGTTCTAAAACAGGCGACGACGAAGCAGTGAAATATAAAAAGTAAATTAAAATTTCCTTACTATAAAGTGCAGGCACATAATAATGGACATTGTCAACTTGCCCGTTTTGAGCGTCGGTAAAGGCTTAGCTTTTATTATTTAAATGAAACTGCATTTACTAACTTCACTGAAGCCATCTTTTATAGTCGGGAAATTTTTAACTGTTTTAAATATTGTCTTTGCAATATTTTATTTTAACAATTTACATTGTTATTAATTTACAAATAAGAATATCTTGGAGCGTAGTGGTAGTTTTGTGGTAAGTGTGGGTTTCATGCTAAAATCACACCCAAGTAGCTTCTTAAGCTTAGCTCATGAAGATCTCTTTACCAGCGCATGTGTTTCCTTTAAAATGGTATTTTAAGCAGTGCGTGAAAAGCATCACATGAAGCCTTCATAATAATTACCACTAAGTCAACAGTTCACCAAGTGGAGGAAATTGGAGGAGGCCTGTGTTAGCAGTCTAAGAAACCCTTATGATAAACTAATAATACTTTGACTGTAATAAAAATAACTTAACATTACTGTCAGTTGAAACTCGTAGCTCGTTTGAGTTAAAATTAGGATAGAAGGAGTAAAACTAAGTAAAACGTATTACTTAGCTTTGTACTTCATAGTAAGCGATGTCACGGCTACATTATTAAAATTCTCTTGAAAAGACTTTGTAAGTGCATACTCATTAGGCAAACAGTTAGCGAAGGATCGGCCGATCGCTGGCTCTACTTTGTGATTGTGACGCACAGTTAAATAATACACGATTGACAATTTTGCATCCGCAGTCTTAGCTTTTACTGTATATGGAGACCCTAGACAAGTGGCATGATTTCTATTCTATTCATAGAATAGATAAAAAAATGTATGGAATTGACTTATGCTAACGAAAATATTGACGTTACCTTATGTCAAGCGCGATTGCCACGTTCGCTGACGATACAGCCATACTAGCTAGTAGTGAGAATCCAGCTCTAGCATCACAAATTCTGCAAAAAGGGCTAAACAGAATTACCAAATGGCTTCAAAGGTGGAGAATAAAAGCTAGCGCTGCGAAATCTGTGCAGGTTACTTTTACCCTGCGAAATGATAACTGTCCGCCCGTACAGCTAAATAACATTACACTGCCACATCAAAATAGCGTACGATATCTAGGTGTACATCTCGATGGACTCAAAACATCAAAACAAAGAAATGAAATGAAATGAAATGAAATTTGTTTATTTACTAGAAATGTGGTGGTTATAATGGTGTTATTAAATCATTCTTCCGGCACATTCTACCACAACGGTGGTACGTAAATATTTACTCTATAGCTGAAGATACAAATTTAATAAAGAGAAAAAAAGAAAAAAAAACCTTTTTTTCAAAATTATAAACTCGCTCGTTGTAAGCAATGTCAATTATAAATTACTGTATTATATATAACTATGATCAATGTCAGTTTAATAAGTATTTAATTAATGTCAAAATTTTAAAACGTCCAATAAAAAATTTTAAATCGTCAACCTTTTTTATAGTTTAAATGTCAATTAATTGAGTTAGAATGTCTACAGATCATATTAAATCGAAACAATTTTAACATTAACTAATTAATTACATTTCGTCCTTTTCTTTATAATTCATAAATTCTATTAAATTATAAAAACATTTATCTAAAAGCCATGACGATATTCGTTTTTTAAAAATATTGATAGGTAGTTCCTTAAATCTATTTGGTAGTTTGTTGTAGACTTCTATAGCTTTAATGTAGGAGTTTCGTGTATGAATATCAGATTTGCATAAAGGAAGTCTTAGTTTAAGAGAGACGAGTTGTGCATCCGGTATAAGACCCTGTATTGGATTCTGGGCCGCAGAAGCAAACTTAGCATAGATAACAAGCTGCTAATTTACAAATGTGTATTAAAACCTTTATGGACTTATTGCTGTCAACTATGGGGAAGCGCCAGTAACTCCAACATAACAATTATACAGAGAATGCAAAATACGATCCTACGAAATGTGGCCAATGTACCATGGTATATCACAACGCTGAAATCCACCATCACCTTGGTGTGAATACTGTCAAGGATAAAATCTCCAGCAGCACACAGAAGTACCATGACAGACTCAAGAAACACCCTTATAAGCTAGCCGCCAATCTAACAACTCGTAGCTACGAAAAACGTCTCAAAAGGAAATACATTCTTAACTACTGATATAGATGAGTAATATTCTCAATGGAGAAGTCGCTCTACCTGAAAATTCATGCTCCGAACACATCTGAATATAGTAGTACCCTACTGATCGCAGAACACGGAAGAAAAAAAAAAAAACCTTATGTCAAGCCCATACATTTTATAATCTATTCTCTCTCTCAATTGGTTGTGTCATAAGTCAGATTCATCATCATATCGGCCTATTATTATACCACTGCAGAGAAAGGTCTCTTTTCATATAGAGAAGGCAAAATTGAGAAGTTATGAGATTAAGTTAAGATTAGTAATAAAGTTATATGGATAAATGGGCATCCGCAGTTTTTATTCATCAAACTAAACGTAAAACTTATACTAATAATCTACGTCGATATTCTGTGACAGTACTACTTCACCACCCTAGTTAATTCGATTCGTTCTAAAATCAGTAAGGATCTACTACCACACAAAACCAACTATTTATTACAAACTGTCGTCCAAACGCGACAGACGCTCAAGCAATAAATTCTCAGCCCACAGTTTACGATATTTAAACTATATTTCCTGAAATCATGCGGATAGTATTACAATAGAAACTTAAACTTTATCAATAGCCTTTGTCCAGTGGCGTGCCAATAAAGATCTACGAACGGTCTAATGCCAGAGGTTATAATTAGTATAGGCAAAGGATGGAAGGTTATGTTCTGGTATTTGTGGAAGAAATGTGAACTTCAACTAAACCGATATAGTAGTATATTATGAACTTGGTAGTTGCGATAGCAGCCAAAAAGGTAAATAATTATAACAAATTTCTTAATCGCAGGTCAGGTAAAGATATCTGGTTTTTAGTCTGAAGTCTAGCAATGGCAATAGACCCGCCCTCTACATAGCTAGCTAAACATGAGTGTACATATATGTATACATCTCAGCCTACCTCTTCAGGGAAAAGTATGTGATGTTATGTAGCTAGTTGTATGCAGCGCAGCTTTACCCGCGTTATTTTATATCTTTGATTACTCTGCCGCCGGTGGGTCATAGTGATTTAAATACCCTATTCCTTAAAAACTGGGATATCGATAAAAAAAAAAATTAAATTCGGCTAATAGGTAGTTCCAGAGATTAAAGAATTCCAATAAACAAGGTTTTAGGTATATAATAATTTAAATAGATAACTAAAAACAACAAGCCTGTAATTTATAGCCGTGATCTGTACTAATCGAGTTAATAAATTAACGCCTTCTGTTTACATAATTAATATGGCAGATAGGATATTCATGATATCAATATATTCATGAAATGAACGTAACATTTATTTATTTTTATGTTTAATCACTTCAATTACATACGAGTAGTTGTTTGTGTGCAGTATTTTATGAATCATGGTATTAATTTGAAATAAGGCGTTTTTAAGTTTTTATCTAATGTTAATGAAAATGAAAATATATTTATTCATATAGGTTAATTAAATTAACACTTATGAACGTCAAAGTTTACAAAATGTTAGCAAATTAAACTACAGCCAGTACGCTGACGAAGTAGAGTCATGAAAAGAACTGGCAAGAAACTCAGGCCACTCTTTTGATCGCCAGATTATTACAATTTTTGTAAGTTACAATTTCAAGTAGCATGCAAAGTGACACAGGCAATACACTTAATTCTTTAAGTAATTAATTACAGCTTTCTATGTACTATAGAACAAATAAAAAGTAAAATTTGTGCTTTACTGGCTGCCTGGTTATATACAGATAGGAACGACATATTTACGAAGTAATTACAATCTACGCTAATAATATAATAAGCTATGGCATGAGTAATAAAGGTGTAATCTATTTTAGACGAAGCTGCGTCCGCTCTAGTGGGTAGAATGATTAACCGATAATTCTGCTGTGTATTTATTCTGGATTAATGTCTGTGGTATTTATAGACTGCACGGCTTGTCTTGGTTAAGGTTTTTTTTATTGCTGACAGTGGCAGACGAGCCAACAGTCCATCTGGGGCCTAAGTCTGCTATCACAATAGTTTCAGAATGGTCGATCATTGATCTCGTATTGGTTGAAACTGGTCTTCTTGGCCCCAGATTGTAAGTAGTACTTGTCGCTCATGGACGACTCAGAGTCCCTGGCATTGCTCTAACATGCCAGGGACTCTGTGAAGCCACTGCCTACCGTGAAGGGAGTGGGGTAGGTGAAGGGATTGAAGGAAAAATGAAAGGAGGGAATTTGGGCTTCCGGCTCCGGCCTCCGTCGATCTTCTATAAGAGGGTAGTACTTTCCTGGTCAATCCGACCCATTCATTCTGAAACCAGCGTGGATCTACTACCGTAAAAGGTAATTGCTAAGTGTAAATAAGTTCGATTCACATTTGTTTTTTTTTAAAGGTAGCGTTAAAATTCATTAATAAATAATAAAATTTAAGTACGAATTAGCCGAAATTTGATATCGAATTAGTTTTAAAGATTATTGAGGTTTTTGTGTCAATGCACATAAACGCTTTTCTTTAATAAAAATGCTTATTCGCGTAAGTACTAAACAGTTTGAAGTTGAACTAATAGATCACTTGATGAGATTGCTGAAGCCATTGAAGAGTCATTGTGCAATTATGTGAAGACTTGTCAATTCTCAATTAACTTATTTGGATGAGTAGGTGTCTACATATTATCATTATTTCCAACTAGCCGTTGCCCGCAGCTCCACCCGCGTGAATATAGGTTACATCTCTGTTTATACGTTGGACATTTTTTATATAAACTTTCATTCCCTATTTCAACCCCTTTAAGCCAATTTTTTGCGATAAAATTCTTTGTCGTTTCCCGAAGTCTAATCTATCTCTATACCTATCAAATTTTATCAAAATCTGTTCACTGGTTTAGACTAAAAAGCGTATCACACCGACAGACAGACAGAGTTACTTTCGCATTTATAATATTAGTATGGATTATGTACTTTGTGTTGTATATAGTAAAGTCTAAACACACAGGGCTTGTTGCATACTTCTTTTCTTATTAAATTACTGCCTATTTACCGCAGATTTTGCATATCTAGAACGCACAACTATTGCACCACCAAGATGGTCAATGCAATAAAAATAGCAATCTATTATGCTTGAACCCAACTACACTTTGATTTGACAGCTAGATTTATAGCAACTCGAGAGAATTTTATGTCTGCCTGTGACCTCATCTATGTTATATTTTGATTTACTTTATTTAATAACAAATTATGTGTGTTACAGTTTAAGTAGTTTAGCTTTGGCTCAAACTAAGCTAGTGCTTGTGCTTTGAGAACCATCGGGATTACAATTTTGAAAAAATATATGCCTTACAGACTATAATAAATACTTATTACATTATAAGTAGTATAAACTAAACACAATAATAATTTAATAATAGTTTTGCACGTCTAAGACGTACCATATTGATATGAAAAGCTTGCCCTTATAAAATAGGTACCAAACTTTCGTTCAGTAAAAGATTTTTTGCAAATATTTCAGACAATTGATTATTATAAAAACATTTCCTCGTAATTTACAGACTTCTATCGCACAATCAACTGGTAAACCAACTTCTAACATTAAAATAACTTCGAGGAACATATTTCTCATCAAAGGCGACATTTATCGCTTCAGTAAATTGTAGGAACTAACTCAATCCCACAAACGAAGAGAACCGAATAGGAGCAATTCGACGGTCGTAGTTTATTACTATCGCCGGTAGATGGCGTTATTAGAAATTTATTTCGACACCATTTTGGGAAGCTAAGATAAATTTCGTTCAAAAAATACTTTATTTAAATATTATTTATAATTTAGTGCTCATTTTGTCTCTGGGTATCTATGCCAAACCGTATGGCTTGCCGAGCTTGCCAAATCGGTCGCGGACAAAGCTTTTGTCTTGCGATTATTCCATGCTCAATTAAAATAATGTAGGTCAAAGGTTTTGCTTTTAAGCTTCTGTAAGATTTATAGAGATAATATTAAAAAAGATCAAAACATTCGTTTGTGTAGTCATTAGGCGTAAAATACAACACGTTCATATGAAACACAGTCACTTTGCATGCTACTTTAAATTGTAACTTACAAAAATTGTAATAACCTGATTAAAAAGAGTGGCATGAGTTTCTTGCCAGTTCTTCTCATGGCTCTACTTCGTCTGCGAACTGGCTGTAGGTTAATTGGCTGACATTTTGTAAATTTTAACGTTTTTAAGTGTTAATTTAATTAACCTATGTGAATAAATACATTTTAATTTTCATTTTTAAACGTTAGTATCACGGTTTCAACTGACTAGGTAAGATATTTGGTTGTTATGGATAAACTGAAAATCTATGTAACCTCTTTGAAAAATTATTTTACCTATAGAAAACTACAATATCAGCGAGTAACATAGGCTATTATAGTTTTTGTGCTCCACGCGAGCGAAGCTGCTGGCAATAGCTAGTAGAACATAAAATCTATGAACATTGGAAATGTATAGTATTGTCTCGTTGACAGGTAGTAGTGCGATTTACGGTCACAGCAATCCAGCTCTGTTATTAAAGGTTCTTCAAAAGGCTATTACTATGTTTGTGAGTTTACGTTTACGCCTATATTTTACAGAATTGTTGATGATATTAAAGATATACCTACTTATAAATAACATATACAATATATTAAAAGTATAAATGAGAAAATGTGTGTGTGTGTGTGTGTGTGTGTGTTTTTGTTACCACTCAGCGCCTAAACGGGTGAACCGATTTCAATGAAAATTGGTATTAAAATGATTCGGTGCCGGAGACGGACATAAGCTAATTTTTATCCCGAAAATCGGTCTGGTTCCTGAGGGATACAACAAACCATATTTTAAGCGCGGTCGAAGCCGTGTAGTACAACATATAAAAAGAGAATAAAAAGTACCTGTATATCCAATGGCATCACTCACATTATGCTATCGATATGCGATATCGGTAGTTCATTTGTTTTGATCGATAACGTGCATACCCACACCATATACCTACCCACTATGCTCAGACTCCGATGATTTACGATTATCATTGTCTCTCAGTGAGCTTCATAGGCGGTTATGTGGTAATCAGCTGAATAAAATATACGTTCAGGATATTTCAGGCTTAATATTTTTAAAGAATCGGTAGCAATGTTTTTAAAATCATTCTGCACATAGCTAAAAAAAGTACCGGGTATACTCGAGACACTCGAGTAATAGAAACGGGTAGAACCGGGTGCATACCCTATATATGAACAAATTTTCAGCGTGTGAACAATCTTATTAAAGAACTATAAGTTCCTAGAATGTTAGAATGGCCTTTTTATTTTTTGTGGGAAATGCATTACGCATACGCACTCGCCCAGGCAAGGCGCTGTCGGACTCTCCGACCAAACCCTCTGGCCGTTTGGTGTTCCTCCAGACGGCCAGAGACCAATCCAGGAGACGCTCGCGCATTCATCCGCATGTTATGCCCCTGTTCCGCCCGTGGTTCTAATGTATTTTACGAAATGATTACAAATCGTTGAAATTATTGGCTTATCTTTGCTATAGTAATATCTATACATGAATACATTCCAGAAGAAATGCTATAAACGATAATACAAACCGTATTAAAACCCGTTGCATAGTTTAGGAGAAGTTCGAAACAGACAGGCAAAACCGCAACTTTATACTATTTCTATATAAATTATGTAACTCTTTAATATAAATGTAAAGCGTTGTTGAATTTTAGTGACAATAATCGCGCTATTACATACTAGCAAGCTGACACTTGAAGCGTCTGGACGGTGTACTGAAGGATAGGATATCGGTACGCTTATACTCACTCCCGTTAATGGGGTAAGCTGACGCGAAGATAGGTTTCAAGTATAGTGCTATAGGGAAGATGTTATTGCTTAGTTCACGTTGTTACAAGGTTACAAATATATGAAGGCAAAAATTGTCTCTTGTAGACATGAGATTTTTGATAAATTACATTGTTACTTGTACGGTTTCAAACTATAACTTCGTGTAGAAAGGTGTCTTATCACGTTATCTTTGACAATCACTATGTTAAATTAGTTTTAGTTTTAAAGTTTCTTTTATTCGAGTATGTTTTTAAACCTAGTTTACCTGTTTATCCACTCAGCCATAAGAAGACACTGTTATTACCTGCAACAACAGAATTTGTTAATATCAATATTTGTGTACGTGTAGGCCCTGTAGGCCCCTTGGCCCCACAAGGTGGACCGAGAATCTGTTAAAGGTGGCGGGTAACCGACCTAAAATGGGGATGCTTAAGGTGAGTTTCCACTGATGCGAAACTTGCCGGAGTGGAAAGTAGCAGACCGTGAATTGGCCAATCACAGTCCTCGAAATCTCTACTTCGCATCAGTGGAAATGCTGTGATAAGCCAATTCACGGTTCGCTCATTCTCACTCTGCCCAGTTCCGCGTCAATGGAAATGCACCTTTAGGAGCAGCATATGTCCAGCAGTGTACGTCGTTCGTTTAAAATTATGATAATTGTGTCACATGGATTAAAAATTATTACTTCTCTCGATATTTTCATTTTGCATTTCACATTCCCAATTTCGAAACGGAACTCAAAACGTATGCAACACTAGATAGCCTACACTAATTCAGCCTTCAGGCGTTCAGTCCGGACTTAAAATGATTACTAGTAAGTCGGTTTTTGATGTTTAGGTTGTAGGTTTTACGGTAGTAGATGCACGTTGGTTACAGCATGAATGGGCCGGTTCAACCGGGGCAGTACTACCCTCTCATTGAAGTTCGACGTAAGAATATTAGTTTTCATGCAAATGTGTTTAGCTCGAGTGAGAGTGCCAGCAGCCCAAATACCCCCTCGGTCCTGATCCTTTTCCATTTTCCCTCCTCATCACCTTTACGACAGGTCGGCAATGATTTGGTTGTGTTTACTAAGCATGATTACTTTCGTAATGCTTGGAAAAAACAGCCATGTCTATAGGTTATGGTTGCCACTTACCATTAGGTGGGTCGTATGCTTGTTTGCCACCAAAGTCTTTTAAAAAAACATGCGGTACAGAGGTCATGCAACAGGTGTTGTAAATTTATTCTTGATGCAGGAAAATAATGATCATGATAGCACCAAATTTGATGTTTGTATACCAGTAGCGAAGAGTCACTTTTCCGAGGAGGGAAGCCGGTGGGACTAAAATACTTTAGAGTTTCGGAAGGCCAGTTAGACTTTGAGTAGACACTCAAGCAGTGATAGGTATAAGGAGGTCAGGACATATTTTAAAAGGGAAGCCGGCAGGAATCGTGTTATATGGACGCCTCGCCACTGTTGTATACTTACATTTCATGAGAAATTTTTTTTTTTTTTTTTTTTTTTTATTTATTTAAGGATTGTCTACATTACATACACTGTTCTAAACTATTGACATCAGAATTATACAGATGCATTGCCAGTGCTGTAACATTTACAGACAACCACAGCATGCTTACAACAGGGTTAAAAAACTTAAATCTTAAAATTTTTTAACATACTTAATTAAAACTTAAAACTTAAACTTAATTCTAGGTTTAGCAAAATTAATCTTATTGTGCAATAACATATTATGAAAATAGGTAGGTTAAATAGGTAATAAAAATGTAAGATAGGTACTTAATGTTAATTTTACATATTACAGAGTAAGGCAGATCCATCCTTTAAGTCCTCTCTGATTCGGTGTAATAATATGTAATTGTATTTTTGAAATGATTAAAATTGTCGGATAATAAATCAATGGGGCATAATTTGGCAATTGTATTGTATTGATTAGGAATTCTATTTAGCGAGGAGAACTTTCCTAGATTGGTTTTATTTGAATTAATATGAAACAGACAGTATCGGCTAACTCGGGGATTTTTGGAAGGGGCATTGATTTTTAATTGAGAGACCAATTCAGGGCAGTCCACATAACCATTAAAAAGTTTATAAAGGAACGTTAGGTCGAGAATATCTCTTCTTTTGCACAAGGATATCATTTTAAAAAAAAAATTCAACTCTTTTATGTAGAAGTCTTTGTCTAAGAACAAATTATGGGAAAAAGTCGAAAAGTCATTTTTTTTAATTTGCACCCGTTATAAGTGAGAATCTCATTGTATCACTGACATGTAAGTTATCTTATCACATAAATCTATACTCTTATATAAAGCTAGAGTTTGTTTGTTTGTACGTGCTAATCTCTAGAACTACGAGTCGGAATAATTATTTTTGCGTATGATAGCTCATTGAAGAGGTCGAAATAGCCCAGTGGATAAGGCACCCGCTTCGTAAACACGAGGTAGTGGGTTCGAATCCGGGCAAGTACCAATGTGATTTTTCAAATCATATGTACTTTCTAAGCTTTTAGCTCAGTTCCTGACGAAGGTTATAGGCTATGTAACATCACACTACTGGCGACGGGAGCAGAACAGTAAGCAAAGACACGTATGAAACCGCGTCACAGAAAGCTACTATGTACAATACAATACAAGTTAGTAATAAGAACACTAAAGAAAACTATGTACTGTCTAACAATTTCTTTTTTTAATAAATATAAAGTTTTATTTATTTATTTAAATAAGTGAAGAAGATTTAAATGAATTTTTTTACGTTACGTTCACATAACAAGGTTTTCTAATAATAAGAATATTGGTGTAAAAACAGAACAAGTTTAAAGATAGATGTAAACTGAAGTAAGAAAAAACGTTCCTATAATTATTTATTTAACTAGCTGACCCGGCGAACTTCGTTCCGCCTAACAGTCGATCAATATTACTTTATTTTTCTAAAATAAAAGAATTTTCTAAAATAAACGTAGCATAAGTTACTCCTTATTACATCAGCTACCTGCCCATAAAAGTCCCTTCAAAATCGGTCCAGCCATTTCAGAAATTAGCCGGAACAAACAGACAGACAAACAGGCAAAAATTTAAAAAAATGTTATTTTGGTGTATGTACCGTATATATATTCAAGTAGCAAAAACATGAAGTAAAAAACGGTTATTTCAATATTACAAACCTACACTCCAATTTTATTATATGTATAGATTAATTAATGCATTCACATTTAACCTATCTTAACCTGTAAACAGTAGATACAGTAGATACTTGTCATAAAACAACCGAAGACGTGTGTAAACCAAAGTTACGACGTAATCCTTTGACACTTCGGCTGTACTTTTCTCACGGCGAGCCTCTAAAAGCCACCCACTTGTTAACGACTCACGTGCTATTCAAACCTTTCACTGTACCCTTCAAATACAGTGTGTTAGTTGTGAAAAGAGTTTTATTCTTTTAGTTATAGGGAACGTTTAACTAGCCTTGAAATTTGGCAGATGGTAGTTTATAGGTGGGTGACGACGTAACCAACCAAATTCTCAAAAGCGGTTAGGTCACGTCCTGACGTCTACACACGTTTTATTACCACACTTTAATAATAATATAATATACCAACAACTACACACAACGCCATCTAGACCCAAAGTAAGCATATATATAATATAGCTTGTGATATAGATTCTAGAATGCGGATATACATACTTCTTTTTTATAAATACTTAGAAACACCCAGATCAATGCAAATAGACATGTTCATGCACACAAATATTTGCACTGAGCGGGAAATAGTTGTACATAATGTACATATATCGCTAGTTGGACGTTGGTGTCGTCACGTCCAGGTCTTATACAACACCACTATTCACTCAATAATAAACCAGCTCAAACTTAACCACATAATCTGTAAACAAACTTCTACAAACAGGTTCCGTGCCAAATCCACAGATGCACACAAGCGATAGATCAAAGTCAATCTTGAGATAAGAGTGCAGCTTCACATCTCGAATGTTCAACATCTGTGGCTGCATTGAAAACAGGATCCATTCATGTCTTGTATGAACTAGAAACAGTATGGATGTACGAGTGAATTGATTGAGGTGGTGACCAGGGGGTGCATTTACCAGTTTAATTAAAATACGTAGTCAAATTACCATACTAGTTGAAACTAAATAATTGAATTCCTTGTTTTCTTTCTTTAATCTTAGTATTATATTAATTAGTTAATTTGTAATAATTACTTTGTATGGTTCTTTGGTTGCGTTGAGTGTTTAAATTGTAACTCATTCAAATAACTGTAATTATCTGGCGATTGAAAAGAGTGGCGTGAGTTTCATGCCAGTTCTTCTCACAGCTCTACCTCGTCAGCGAACTGGCTGTAGGTCAATTGGCTGACAAAATGTAATGTTGACTTTTCATAAGCATCATACTTTATGATCTAAATGAAATAAATGCTTTGACTTTGACTTTGACTTTGAGGAAAATTTAAATTTGAACAATTTGGTTTTATAGTAGTACTAGCTATCCGCGGCGCGGTTTCTTCCGTGTCTTTGCTTATTGCTCTGTTCCCGTCGCCAGTAGCGTGATGTCACATAGCCTATAACCTTCCTAGTAGTGTATAAAAGTAACACAAGTAATATCGTGTGGTGCTCGTACAATGTCGATGAGATTATAGGCAAAATTTCCTATCGAGGATTTTTTTTAGATATTAACTAATAAGGTTGTTTAAAAGATGAAGTTATAGTTGACGTTTGTGGCTAAAATAATGTTTGACGACATAAAATCTCGAAGATGTAAATGATTATTCAATTAATTATACACATTTACAGAACTAAATCAAATTACTCCAATACTCGTTAATTACGTTCAAATTTACATGAACACAAACGCATCAATACAAATACGCGCTGCTTCAAGTTGCTTAATTACCCCATTTGACGGTTAAACAAAAACCTACAACGTTTCAGACAAATATTCGGTTTAATTTATCAAAATCTAGTTCGCTGCGAGTCTAATTATGTTCCAACCTATCAAGTTCTGAGATTAATGGGGATGGTCTCGAATTTGTTTGTTGTACTAGAATATACGATGCTGGGATTAAGTATCGTATAACTGAATAAAAAACTAAACTACGCCCTAATTTTCAGGATAAAAAGTATATATCCATTTCCGCCACCTAATTTATCTAAAATACCATTTTCATCGAAATCGGTTAAGAAATTTAGGCGCTGAGTGGTAACAAACACACACAAACTTTCGCATTTATAGTAGGTAGAAGGATAAACCAAAAGTGTCGTTTTTCTCGTCTGTATCTCAGTTAACTTCTTTTAAACTACTTATAACGATTTCACAAGTCTAAATTATTATATAAAGCGGCAGAGTTTGTTTGTTTGTTTGAACGCGCTAATCTCTAAACCATAAGTCAGATTTGAAAATTCTTTTTGCGTATGATAGCCCAGTTCTCGAGGAAGGTTATAGGCTATGTAACATCACGCTACTAGCGACGGGAGCAGAACAGTAAGCAAAGAAGCGGGTGAAACTGTCCCGTAAAAAGCTGGTTAGTTATACGAGAGAACTTGTTATAAGTAAAGCTTAGTGTAAATAGTTTTACAAGCAGTACCAAACAATAAGTCGTATATTTGTTGTCTTTGAAGATTTTAATGTTATCTTAGGTTGGGGCTGCTCCTCTACAAGGCCACAACACTTCGACCGTTATGAAGATTTCGTGGTATACACCGTTGTTTTACTATCGCACAACCATTTGTATTAATATGAGTTTAAGAGACAGAAATACTTTAACTTACACTTTTAAAATACAGCAGGATTGCGGGATTTGTTCTGAGTGGGCCTGATCTACCGAGGAAGTACCTTCCTCTCATAGACCATCGACATAAATTCAAATTCAAATGATTTATTTTTGACTGCACCGTTGGTCTTGTGGTTAGTGTAACTGACTGCGACGCCGGGTGTCGTGGGTTCGATTCCCGCGGAAGGCAAATATTTGTGTGAAGAACATTTGTATTTGTCTTTAGTCTGGGTGTTTCCTATGTATTATAAGTATGTATTTACAAAAAAAAAGTATGTATATGTATTATATTTCAGTTATCTAGTACCCATAACACAAGCACTGCTTAGCTTGGGACTAGACGACAGTGTGTGATAGTGTCCACATATTATTATTATTATTATTATTATTATTTATTTGTAGATCATAGGTAAGCTATGTCTTGCCGTCAGTGGCGTACAAATGTATTAAGTAAGAAAATATAGCAGTAGATAGTATAACAATATTATTCTTATAAAAATTTAAATCAGATAACAAAATTTTGTGGTTATAATTTATCAGTTAAATATTCCTTCACTTTTCATTTTTTTATTTTTTTATATTAGCCTACCAAAGTGACTCCACTCCGCCTGATGGTAAGCAGTCAATGGAACCCAGAAGTGGTGGCCACAATACCAAAAGCTATTGTCTTAAACTGCTGGTATGGTGGCCTCCACTATGGCGGCTGGGAATGGGGTTAGGGGAAGGGATTGAGAGAGGTGAGGAAAGAGGAAAGGGGGAAAATTGGGTCAGTATAAAATATTAGTTTTCATAGTATTACGTTTCGTTAGGGAGTTTAGAATTTATTTTCCCTTAACTCTCTCAATTTCGTGTTTTCTAAGCATTATTTTTGAAATACTTGAATAACACAGCTGGGACTCTAGTTTACGGTAACTACTTACCCGGTTGACCGTATGCTTCATTACCACCTAAATTATTTAAAAGTGACTTAAGTAGGCTCTTTTTAAGCTATATTTATGTACAATGTTTCTAAAATGCAAATTTCTTACTCAACATGCCATATTTCAGGCTTTGAATAGTTAATGACAATAATTTGCATCGCAAGCTTTCGGGGTCACGTCTGTCAAGTTTGTCTCTACAACGAAAAGATACAAGTTAAAGTTAAAAAAACAAACTCATTTATTTAGATGTTATACATAAAAATGTCATAAACCAAAAGTTGTTAGCAAACTTGACAAGGGCCAATATCAAAAAGGTTAGGATATGATATTTGACAAAAAATTCAACAAATAATTTTGACGCGTTGGCGTCTATTATACATATATTTTATTGTTTACGTTGATACGTTACGTTGCGACCCATGTAAGACTATTAACATGGCTGTGTTTTAGGTAAGAATATGAAGTCTTAATATACGGATTGCAGCTGCTTGATTCTCATTCATCCTAAACAATATATAAATCAAAAAAGTAAAATTAAAAATCCCTGACACAAAATTTAAGCTCTAAAAACTAACAAATTATATTTAAAACCTATTATAATTATTATTGTAACATATATCATTTAATGTCAAATATTTTTATTTTCCAAGAGTCGTCACGTCGAAGAAAGTTAGTCAGATCCCCTCATCAACTAGAAAAGAGCTGATGATCTTCAAACGGTTAAACAGATTTTCATGAAACATGGCTAAGAACATTCGGGATAAAATTATTTGACACAAAAAAAAAAAACTAAACGAAAGTCGGATACAGATACATTCAGATACACAGACAGCAGCCACGATACACAGACAGATACACAGACAGACACGTTAAACATATAACATCCCTCTCTTTTACCGTCAGGGGTAAAAATTTAAATTAATTCATAAATCAAAAATTTTAACCTTTAACAAATATATTGCAAATAAAGACCTTGTCAATTTCTGGTGGGATGTGCAAAAAGTTTTTCGGATCAACAACCGACATTAGAATCATCAAATACGACCTGAAAACTTTACAAACGGTTAAGAATAAGGCAGCAGGACTACGTGAAATTGGCAACATGAGGGATGAAAAGTTTTCCTATTTATACATCAACATATTGTTATAAATTACTTCTAACATTCGAGTGTTTGCGAACCAGTAACATTGAGGCTATCAGTGTACATAGGGCGTGTTAATCGATATTTTAATGGACCTGTCCTTTATTGTGATGGATCATATCCACTCTAACATAAGTTTCTGTTTCGATAGCTGGTCTGTCAATAAAATCATCTCATAAAGCCGCCTAAGATAGGTATACTCTTACAACACGATAAGAGATGGGTTTATTCATAATCTAGACAAGGGACCATACAGCTAATATTACCCTGATAAGTGAACTGGTAGAAAGGAAATTGAACGTTTCTTCTTCAGGTTTATCTTACTGATCATATGATTTTAACTGATAAACGTGATGAACCTTAGCTTCAATCAATTTTGGAGCGTTTCTGAAAAGACTATTTCCTAGGATCGCGTGCAACATTATCGTTAATTATGAAGCAAGATACCCTTGGCATTGCAATCATAATCTACCAAACCGTACACTTTCGTTACCTAGTTACAAAACTATCGCATTAATATTTATATAGGCATACCGTTCCTAAATATTACTTTCTTATATTCATTTTTGGGCCCAGAATAAGAGGCGACTATAGGAATGCTAAGAAACCCCGCTATTGCCGTGTAGCAAACTTTTCCGATTATATTTTTCTAACATTTACCTTATACGATACCCACATAAAGAGTTGGAACAATTCTCACCCACCATAACTAATTATACAATATTATACTTAATTAAGTTTCCTTACAATCAGGCTTCTAATTATTAGAACGAAACCTTTGAGAAAGTAATTTCAATTAGACACTGTAGTAGCAAAACGTGGCGAGTTTAAAAAGTTTCATTTGTATGCGCGAGCACCTGCCATTCAATCTATTGTATCTAAAATAGCCTTTAAATATATAGCTTCGCCCCATGGTTTCGTCCGCGCAAAAAATATGTTTTGTTGTATCCCTCGGGAACCAGACTGATTTTCGGGATAAAAAGCCTATGTCCGTCTCCGGCACCGAATCTATCTAAACACCAATTTTCGTTGAAATCGGCTCAGCCGTTTAGGCGCTGAGTGGTAACAAACACACACATACACACACACACAAACTTTCGCATTTAAAATATTAATAAGATTATTGTAGCGGCGGAAGTTTGTTTGTTTGTTTGAACGCGTTAATCTCTAAATCTACCAGTCCGGTTTGAATAATTCTTTTAGCGTTTAATAGCCCAGTTCTTGAGGAAGGTTATAGATAGGCTATATAACAACACGCTATTGGCGACGGGAGCAGAGCAGGAACCAGCAGATGTAATTTAACGCGAATGAAACTGCGTTGCGTGAAGCTAGTATTGAATAAAATTATATCATTACTGAATTAGTAGGGTTACGTCACAAGATCAGTACGTCTACGTTTTATTGCTCGACTTCCGAAATCAAAGAAGGTAGTTTTTCGAGCGTATGTAGAGTGCGCATGTATAAGTGGGTATGTATGTCTGTTTCTTTGGCACGCTCTACAGCCTAAATGGAAGGATTTTAACATATGAGGTGTGAAATTAATACAAATGTAATGCATTTGTATTAATTTTGGAAATGACATAGGTAATATTTCAATGTATCGTCAGCACGAGAAAAAGAAATGGATTTCTTTGTTTTAGGTAGGCGGGCTTTTTTTTATTAATATCTATTGCTTGTTTTATACAATTATTGTACTTAGCAAATAGTCTTGTGCCCTAGGAAACATAAATGCTTTTGTAAAATGCATTCATGTTAATGGCCAAGAAATAGACATACATACCCACATAAAAAAAAAAGGCATTAAGTCCGCCAATATACTTTGTATATGAAGTTTTTAATAAATAAATAAATAAAAACATTACCCTCATTGAGTACGGTGATCGGGCAATAAAGGACCATAATAACTTTGTACAATTTCAATATCATTTTCTGTATATATTTTAAGACAAAAAAAAACAGTTTCATTTGGTAGATTTAGAAAATACAAAAATAAAGGAAATTGAATGTTTTGGAGAGGCGAACCTTCCTGATTGTGCCTGTATTTATGTATGTAGGTATTGTATTTTGAATAACTTTAATCTTCAGATCTCTTGGATGAAAAAGGGAATAGGAAATGTATATTACATACTTAATATTATTGTATTCTCAAGCTTTGTAAATATATTATATTGATTGCTAGCCAATTTTTCCATGTTATGAGTAGCTTGCCCACTGTTTGTGGGTGGTGAAAGTGAAGAGGGTTGAAATAGATAAGAAAAAAAGAAAAAAGAAAGGAAAAGATTTATTTTTGTACACCAAACAGAACACACTTAAATTATTACAAAAATAAAAAACTAAAATCAGAAAAATAATGTACACTAGGCATAAAAATTAATGCTCACTGGCAATACTACATCTCCCGCCTGACGCGCCCGATTACAAAATATCGTTGTAGTACACAACAAAACAAAGCCAGTTTGTCAGTGAGCATTAATTTTAAAATATTTGAATTTTAAATGAAAAATAAGAAATAAGAAAAGTATGTATTGTGTGAAAGTGTGTGTCACATTAGTGGCAAAAATTTTGACATCGCTGAATTACGTTGCGATTGATAAACAGATATTCTGCGATTTCCGATTATTGACGCCGGCGCCATAGTTTTGTAGATCCATGTTTTTCTTTTATTACAGTGCCAGACGAGCCAACAGACCACCTGCTGCAAAAATAAGTTTGTCCTTGAGTTCAAGTATCTACAGGATGCTGTCCAATTTGATGCCCAACCTTGTCAATAAATATATTGTTCTCATATATATTTATTAATGAACACTGATGCACCCCTCTCAGAAAACATTTTTGACAACCCATGTGTGTGTTAGTGTCCAGTAGTGTACGTCTTACGGCTAAAATTGGCCAGTCAAAAAACAAACTCGGGGCATATATTTATAGAGGACACACATTTTTGTCTCGTGTAAAAATCGTACCCATAACCATTTGCACAGCAGGCGTACGCACTCCCACTGTGCCATCGAAAGGCTAGTAGGCAAGTTACTGCATAACTACTTTGTCTGTTTATATTGCATTAGCTTTTCGCGGCGCGGTTTTACCCACGTCTTTGCTTACTGCTCTGCTCCCGTCGCCAGTATCGTGATGTTACATAGCCAAAAACCTTCTTCAGGAACTGGGCTATCATACGCAAATATAATTTTTCAAAGCTGACTGGTAGTTCCAGAGATTAGCGCGTTCAAACAAACAAACAAACTCTTCCGCTTTATATAATAGTATAGATAGATAAAACGCAACTAACAACAAGACAAAAAAACTATTCATGATTTTATTTATTTATTTAAACTTTATGCACTACGTGTACATAGGAGGGCTTAATGCCAAATGGCATTCTCTACCAGCCAACCTTTAGGTGATGCAGAGATGATTGTGGTAGGTGCACGTTTAACCAAACAATTACAAAGAGTATAAAATAAACATACATAAATAAATTTGTATTCATATATTATACTATACATAATATATATACTTAATACACACTATAATATATAACTGTACTATAAATATATACAGAGTGTATACGACGGTTTGACATTAAATGAAAAGGCAGGTGTTACTAGCCCATATAATGATTTCTAATTAATCACAAAAGTAATTTGACGAAAAACAAAAATTTGTTTTCTAATATTATTTATTTTCTAACAAAATAAATAATATTTTAATAGTAATAGCAATAAAATTTTATTCGCTGTTAGAACACATAACCTAAAACATTTTCTACTATTTCAAAGGTCGTAACTATACCTGCATAAACTGCCTGACACAGTCAGCCCCATGTTCCCTCAGGAAGCTCTGCAGCGTCCTGATACCCTGGGCTGACAGCCGGTATCCATTGCCGTTGTCACCTCCCGTGAAGAACACCCCTGGAGTCGGACCTTCACCCATAGCCCATCACATTATTAACATGTAACACCACTTTTTACACTAAACTTAAAATTATGTCAATATATTTTTTGGCAAAGTTTATCGCCTATAAATAGTATTTTTAAATTTAAATAAAACACTAATTTATATAGGTAAAGCACTAAAAACTTAATTATTTTACAGTATAGCAATTAAAACAACGAAATCAATTATTACAATAAAAAATCACTCAACAACAAACAACTTTTCACATTCACGTTAGCTACGCACGTAGCGATTCGTAGCAGGCTCGTAGCGTTCACCGCTACCGACGCGCTCGTAGTCACTGCTACGTAGCCAAGCTCGACCGTAGCATTGCGACGCGGCGTGCGAATATGACGTAATAGAACAGGAGCTTACTGTCATTGGTAAATTAATTATTAATTTTAATGGTTCATTTAATGGTGTTATATCGGTAATTAAGATAGGTGTACTGTGTTAAAATCAGGAACAGCTTGACATTTTTTATTATTTATTTATAATGTACAAGCCCTTTTTGTATGGTACTATCGAACTAAGTGAATCATGGCTCACCATAAGCTCATTTCGTCAATCCTTCTAAATGCAAGTAAGTCGAAATTCGACTGAAGACAGATTTCCTTGGCAACGTCATTTTATTAGACACTGACATTTTACCGATTACACTGATGTTATGTTAGTTTTAAAAACGTCCTAAGTGCATTATACAAGATAGACCTTACAAGTTTGACAGACTTAAGCAAATTATTAGCAAAATGGGTCATGGTTCAGTTGGTTTGATAGTACATACATACAAATAAAATAAACCCAGATCTACGACATAAATGATAAGTGATTCATTCAGTGGTTGTGCTTTCTATTCCCCACAGGGTCAAAAAAGTTTTGTCCCCTGTGGGAAATAGAAAGCACAACCTCTTGCACACACTTCACTACACTACTGAGACATTCATAATCATCGTCGTCGTCATCAAGCTTTCGTTCATGAATCAAAAGCCTACTAGAGCGTATTATTATATATTCTCGTCGACAATTGTTGACGGTCCTTGCATGGCACGCGACGGTGCTGATCGGTGACGGAACGGTCTAATGGGCATAGTCTCATACTTTTCAACACAAAGAATATTTTTTAGCCTGACACGTTCATAGCACGATCATGGTATGGTACGGTGTAGTGGGCAGACTTCTTTAGGCTCGAGTGTAGGTACAAGATTTACTTTTATTATAAAACTACTAGAAATTTCGTGGATAAAATGTTCGGATACAATAGCTATATTTACATATCAATTTCGGGATTTTCCGATTACTTCTAACCCTAAGGCGATCCCACTCACAACGTATACATGACTATAGGCTTTTCAATGAATATATTCCATCTCCTAGCCTATATCCTAAAGCCGAGTTATTCCAAGTCAAATTGTCAGCCACAGAAATATCTTCGGCGATGATTTGTCAAAATATTGAGTATTTCTGATCACGTTCGGTATTTATATTCGGCTTGCGTTCAGAAATTTGGGCACGTTATAAATATAGGCACCAACATAACTCCCTACTAATGTTGTTTAAATTAAGTTACAGTTACTTGAGATGGAAAGATAAAGATTTGCGAAATTGTTGAAAGAACTTTCAACTTACAAACTTACTAGAGCATGTTTAATAATGTTGATACCGCTTTTTTTTTTAAGAGTTTTTTTTTAAGAGAAGCGTGAAAAATATCTCAGAAATTCACCATAGTAGAGTCACTATGCCAACAGTTTGCCACGATGCAAAGCAATTATGACCACAAGTCTTGCACCCCACTGACTGCTTAAAATAAGCCAAAGCGTCTCATTGAAGAATTACACAAAAAAATATTTTGGATAGAGATGAAAACAGCAAGATTGATGATTGCAGAGGATTCAAATAAATGGTAATTTGGCTTTTTCATATGATCATAAGATGCATTTACCCTCAAGGAATACTGCCCACCAACCAAGAAACCAGACCACATCTCACGCAATGCATTTGAAAGGATAATACACGCTTGGTAAGTATTGGCGATCGCAATGGAGGCAGTATTACAGAATGTCCTGTATTGAATAATTTCCCTGACACATTCATATGTGAATGGTTTGATCCGCTTATTTTTCTTTAAAACGTTATAAATCGTAAGTTTTCTTATAAGTGAATTTAAGTTCTGTTATTATGTTTGGTTAGGAGGAACAAGTTATATATTCTGCGAAATAAGTTGTCCTAGTTTTATCACCGTGAAGAAAATTTTGGTATGGAAACGTGCACCTTAAATATTCTGCTATACGATTTAGTATTGTTAAAATTAAGTCTTGAGATTGTGTGTTAACGCCAAATATAAGGCGAAGTTTAAGGATAGTTTAAGGAAAAAAATGTCTACATCCACTGAGAACGGTTTGATAATTTTAAAACAGTTCTCGCACAGGCAAAAAGCTTTATGTAGTAGAGGAATGTACAAACATAACGTTAATATCCTATAGTGAGAGTTGTGTTCGAATAAAAAAATCAATACATATGATTATACTACATATGATTTGAAAAATCACAAGTATCAATGTGATTTTTAAAATCATATGTACTTTCTAAGTTTATCGAAACCGACATTTCTGACTGACAGTGAAGAAAAACATCGTGAGGAATCCTGAACTTCGGGGAAGTCTGAAATCGCTAATCCGCCTTGAGCAAGCGTGTCGAGCAATGCTCATACCTTTTTTGTATGAGAAGACGCCTTTTCCTGCAGTGGGATAGTAACTGGCCGATATGATAAAATAAATCAATTTGCAAAAATGAACTACCTCAAATAGGAATTGAATTCAGGATATTTGACGTACTCTATGGTAATATTCCCGTCCAGAAGTTTGATCGAACATACAATCGTATACGAAACTTCTTCTTCTTTTGTGACCGGCTTACGTCCACTAGTAACTAACAAACAGATCTATAACCTTCAGAAAAGTTCACATTAAATTATCTATACCACAGTATATGACACGAGCCGTACGGCCCATAAATATCACTTGGGAACTCATAAACTCAATTCATCCACAAAAATATCTGGAAAGCCTTTTACTTCAAGCCTCGATAGGTGGCTGGACGTAGGCTTTAGAGGTTTATATATGCCTGTTATATGATTGAATCGTGTACTTTTATTTGCAAGGGTATGACCGTATTATTTATTTGTTCAGCTTTACTTGGGTTGTAAACATCGTTTTATCGCAACCTAGCCTTGGCTATTCGCAAAGCTTGAGGAATTTAAATCCTGTAGTGGTCATTTTCTTATTATGATTTTTGGCGAAACGTGGAGGAATCAGGCGAATAGTAGTAGACGTTCATCGCTGCTCCGTGGAAAAACCACGTCTGTCGGTTGAAATGATGATTATGAGGATATTTATTTCAAAATCAGACGGTTAAATATTAGGTTAGGTACTAGTGGGAAGAAGAAAAAATGTCGGACCTACATATTTCATTTTCTTCGTCTGTTATGGCTCTAATAAACTTGTTGTAGAGTCGTTTACTTTGAGATCCTTTACATGACACTCTACACGTGTAATGAAATCCAAAGATATATTTTACTTAAGAAGATTGCCTTAGCGATTCAGTAGTATTGGATACAATACAGGTCTTGGTTTCACTTTCCGGATCGGATAGTGATACTCGGTTTTCTCAAGAAAATACATACATACATAGCTTCACGCCTTTTATCCCCGAAGAGACAGACAGAGGTGTTTAACCACCCACTTTTCGCCATTTTTTTTTTGTTTATTTTAGGTTCTATGTAACAGGGGGCGAGCCTTTTAAATTTTCAGTAGTAACTTAAATTCTGGAATTCCGCAAATGGCACTAGACTTGCTGTTACATAGCTAGCGACATTTTTATACACATCTGCTTACACTTCGAGACAAAAGGCGTGATGGTATATTTTTTAATATTACGACAACATATCTTAAGCATTTATTGTTACAACTGAACCTTTTAAGGTCTAGATTAAAGCGTATATTATATTAATAGCCCTTCAGGGTACCCTAAACCCTTTTCTAATGGAGGTGTTTATCCTTGACAACGAATATGTACCAGTAACTTACAACTTTTGTTGACATAAATAGTAAACCGTGGATTCGCTCGCGTTGACCCAATAGAGATTATTTTTTTATTAGCCTAGCGAAACATTGTATAGTTATACATGTGTATTAATATTTCTATTTTATCTTTGTAGTTTTGTTTTAGTTTAGTTATGAATATTTAATTTACCTACACACTGTGTCTATGTTTCTTATCAATTTTCCTGTCGCAGGTCTGCTGGAAGACATTTCTGATGAAATAAGGAACCTTTGTGCTCTTGTTATTTTATGTACTAACTTTATCAGTTTTGTGTGTGCATATAAATAAACGAGCTTTCCGCGGCGCGTTTTCACCCGCGTTTTTGCTTACTGCTTTGCTCCCGTCGTAGCGTGATATTATATAGCTTATAATCTTCCTCGAGAACTGGGATATCATACGCAAAAAGAATTTTTCAAATCAGACTGGTAGTTCTGGAGATTAGCGCGTTCAACCAAATAAATTCTTCCGCTTTATATAATAGGTATAGATAAATAAACAAACTGAGATCACTCTGACTGATGGTAAGCATTTAACCTCTAGGGTCACCATACCAAAAGTCGTAACAAAATGTCTCTATGGTGGTTGGGCTTCATGCCTCGTTTAAAACACCCGGGATCAAAATACATGTAATCACGCAAGTTTATTGTTTGTTATCCGTTTCTTCTACAAGTAAACAATTGTTTAGCTATAGTAGAAATATACTAAGTAGGTACTACTGATACAGATACTTGATATTTAATTTAAATCGAAAGATATCTCTGTAAAAGATATCTATATCTCTGTGAAAGATATCTGTAGGTTAATTAGCGGACTTCATGTAATGTTGACATTTCATAAGCATCATACTTTATGATCAAAATGAAATAAATGTTTTCAGTTTGAGTTTTGAGTTTGATAACTTAAATAACATATAAAACAAATATGACTTAAGCTTGTAGATCCAGGTATTACATAATTGTACCGAAAGAGCTGGTGCTTATAAATAAATGTATATAGGTACTTACTTATAGTTATTGCTTGTTACAATAATAGAATTTAAGTATACGTACTAGTTTTATGACGAAACTAGTGTAGGAACTGAGGAATCTTGGGGATCTTAGGTCTAAGGGCAAGATTCACAGACCGCACTTTGACTTTACTTTGATGCAAAGATCTACTTTGTACCAAAAATATGTTTGAATATGAAGTTGAAAGTAATCTTCGGCAATACAAAGCTTACTTTGCGAAGGTGCCTTTGCTGTAAAGTAAAGTCACGATTGTGAATCTGGGCGGTAAAAGCGGGGCAAAGTGCGGTCTGTGAATCTTGCCCTAACTTTGTCTCAGAAAAATAAAAACACAAAGTAACATCAAATTGGTACTGCTTCAAGAGGTGGTAGTAGGCCTCCTGGTAACACAAACATGAAGATAACTCACTTCACTCTCTCCTTACTTCTTTATTCAGTATTTCTTACTTAATTATGGGTTGGCCACTTTGGTAAAAGGTCTTCCATTTTGACAGCGCTATCAAAACAAATATTTTTCAGTGTTTATTTCGGCAATTTATGTTTAATTTACAAAATGGATAATTCACGTGCTTAAAGACAAAATAAAATTGCTGAGGTTTTTTTAAAATGGCCCCCACCTAAGCGTCAGGTCTAGCTGTCAAGCGGTTTTTAAAAGTTAACCTCTGATTCTTCTGATCTTCTTTAAACCGAACCTCTGATTGGCCTAATGTAAAAGTTGAAGGGGCGCCACCTGGTGGTGAAAATTTTACTAAACACCCTCATTATACAGGAGAGGTATAGGTACTCTTTCATGAAAACATTACCTAATGTTATAGAAATGATTTCGCATATTTATAGTTTATATAATATAAAAGGAGTGCAGAATATTAATATTTTGTCGAAATTATGCATAAAAAAAAATAATTTAATAAAAAAACATTACACACACTACCATGTATTTGACACACACGATTTCACATACGTATGTCAAATTAAGAATAGTTGTAATTGTTTGACTGTAATATTATTTGTCTATTATATTTGTCTATAGTCTTATTGAATAACAAACAACGAACCTTCAACAAAAAGTAAGTCGAAATATCATGATGTTTTTATCACAGATCGGATGCAATGTTATTTAAATTTTATATAATTGGTTTGAAAAATAGGCAAATTAACAGTGTAGCCTTGGCGAAATATGAGATTGTAGAACTTAAAATATAAATTAATTTTATGGTCGAACTTCGACCACAGGGCGACCACTTGAATGTATTACTTTCTTACTTTATTTACTTATAATTGTAAGTATATACTCAGCTACACTCATTCAATAAAAACACGCCAAACCTCCCACTATTACTTGTATGAAATCATAAACAATCTTTTACTGCCCCAAAAGGTTGCCTGGAAGAAATTGCTTTTAGCGATAAACCCCCCCATTGTACAAATATAGGAAAATAAATATATGATCCAAAAATATACGATATCAATATCATTTATATACCTAGCAACTTCCATGTCTAGCTATGTTATTTAAATCAATTAATTAGCGCGTATCTATACTATTATTATAAAGCGGAAGAGTTTGTTTGTTTAAACGCGCTAATCTCTGAAACTACTAGTCGTATTTCTTTTCTTTTAGCGTACGATAGCCCAGTTCTTGATGAAGGTTATAGGCTATGTAGCATCACGCTACTAGCGACGGTATCAGAGCAGTAAGCAAAGACGCGGATTAAACCGCGCCGCGGGAAGCTAATATAATATTTTATAAAAGATCCCCAGACATACATATGTATTACCTACTTTGTTTGTGCTGGGTATGGTAGGGTACAATAAACTACAGGTACGCAGGCAACTATTCCTGGCCTCATATATGTTTGGGTTGGTTAGGGGTAGAATAAATAATAGCTCGGTATTAGAGATGGTGAGTTTTTCGGTTCCGGACCGGTATGTGTGGCGTCGTCGCCGGCCGCCTCTTCTGGCTATACCAAAGGGGCGCACTAATTTACTCGGCAAGGCACCGATGACCCAAGCACTGCATACCCTCAACCAAGTAGCAGAAAAGATCGATCTTTTTCATTGTTCTCTGAATGAATTTACACGAATGACTGTATTTGTAATATGTTACTCATAAAATTAATTGTTTATATTAGAAATAGTTACACTATTGTATTAGGTTAAGAAACCTGTAAAAATAGTTGTTAGTGAAGCTTATAAATAAATAAATAAATAAATAAATTTTTGTATGCAATGAATAAACTCAAAAACTACTGGACCGATTTCAAAAATTCTTACTTAATTTACGATTAGAAAGCTACATTATCACTGACTAACATAGGCTATATTTTATCCTCGTACTCTCATGGGAACGTGAACCACGCGGATGAAACTGCTTGACGTCCGCTAGTAAGTTATAATTTTACCTGTAACATATTTCATACATATAACACGCTCTCTTTAGCCAGCTTAACTTTGAGGTTTAAGTAATAGTGTGCTTATCTGCTTGGTACTGGTTTGTCGCTTAGCTTTTATAAGGCCATAATTAAAGTTAGAGTTCACCTGTAGGCCCTTTGAGAGATATAAAAAGCTTTTTGGTCTGAATTTAATACTGCATTTAATTAGTCTTAATACGATTAGTAAAGTATTAGCCTAACGTCTATTAACTATAGAGGTATAGGTAAGGTATGGTTCTTTGGTTGCGTTGATGTGTTAAAATTATTAACTCATACAAAAACTGTAATTATCTGGCGATTGAAAAGAGTGGCGTGAGTTTCTTGCCAGTTCTTCTCACAGCTCTACCTCGTCAGCGAACTGACTGTAGGTTAATTAGCTGACTTCATGTGATTTTGACTTCTTATAAGCATCATACTAAATTAAACTTCATAAATTCATCATAAAAAATAACTTTGATCATAAGATCAAAATGAAATAAATGCTTCGAGGCGTTTTTAAGTAAATACCTATGGTATTTTTCAAATAGTAATTAGAGAACTAAATAAAGCGCTGCTAAATTCATAAGCAGGTACTGTACTTGAGTTAAATTATTTGTATTTGTAGCCACACATAATAGAAACGATAGTAGGTACTTATAATAAATTTATAGTATTACTAGACCCTCGAGGCCTCGCTTCGATTCGGTATCAAAAGTTTCAATCTGTTTCACAATAAACGCCTAAGGAAAATATGATTGCCATATTACCTACGTCTGCGAAATATTATTGCTATACTGCAAATTAACTTTTTAAAGAAAGAAATAAAAAATAGTAGATTGTTAGCCTAGGGTTGAAAAGAATCAATTTCCGAGGTAGTTAGACTATAGTCCGAGTAGGAATTGATTCTTTTATCCGTGGCAAACACTCTAGTTTTCATTTAGAATATGAGGAAAATAAAACTACCTAGTGGTTTATCTAAACTATTTATTGATAATAATATATCAGTAGTACCTATTTAAAATTAATAGTCAAATTGAGACAATTGGTGAAATTTAAAAGATTTTCTATGACACAATTTGCCTCGTCTGTAATGGAATCTGGTGTCAATGTTTCGCTTGAACTCATTTTTAATATTCAATTCAAATATTAGCACAAAAGTCCGTCACAGATACATACACAACAGATTTTAGTATCCCGCCAATTTGTGTTGACTTTTTAAATATTAAATATGGAACTCGCCGCTCGCCGCGTAATTGTCGCGGCACTCGCGGCTTATTCCGCTCAAAGAAGTTTGCGCTAAATTCACACTGGCTGTTTAGAAAGTCATGCATGACATTTTTTAAATTAGTTTTTTTTACATAAAACTCTTTACAGCTGACAGCAGTTCTATATTTGAAGTTCATTCCGGCCCGAGGGTCGGGATGAATTTGTATGAGTTTTTCCCTCCCTATGAAAGGAAAGCAGCATTTTCCACCCAATAATCAAATCAAAACAACACACTTTCCGAGTATGAGAAATAAAAATATTTATTTACTTCCCAGCGGCGACATACAAAAGATTATAACAAGCTTATTATCAGTAAACCTTATCTTAAGTTAACCTAAACTCTTTGCACTAGTAATTAATTAGAGTTTTGTCTTAAATTAACTAAACTTGTTAAGTTTGCAGGCTTGTTTGCAGGTCACATCTGTGCAAGAACGTTGGATCCCACTCAGCTCATGCTTTCTTCTATATTGCATATTTACCAGAAATTTTAAAATTGCTAAAAATCAATGTTAAACATAATAAAATTTGGTCTATGTTATGTACCCGTTTCATTTATTGATTTCTAAAGTATTTTTCAAATCGGTAACGTAGATTTTAGTTAAATCGTTGCAAATAAACAAACATACAAAAAATGAAATGTTTTTATAATATTAGTTTAGTATACGACAAGAACTAGTTTTAGAACAAAAAGCTCTTAAATCAAAGGCTTACATGTAAGCCGCAGTTAGGAGCTATTGTCGCTAGTTTATAATAGTTACGGAGTCAGCAACTTGCGACAGCGATAATGGTTCCTACATAGATTGTTTTCGGACTATGCTCAATTTTAAGCCATTAATTTGATTTCATAAATTTTGAATGAATGGAGTTATTAGATTTGGCGAATAGTTGTGCCTATTGTTTTCGACACGACAGTCCATAATTAAAATCAATATGACTGCATTCTTCTGTATAATATACTTCTACAGGCAGGCTTCTCTTATCCAATTCTATATTTTATTCTATTTTACAACAAATTACCGAAAAGTGTTAAAGAATTTGCATCGTTACCCATATTTAAGAAAAGATTAAAACTGCATCTATTAGACAATTAATGTTTGTAAAAGCTGTTTTAACAATTACAATTGTCAAAATTATTACATATATTTAGTCTGAACGCCTGTTTAAAAATAACCAAATGTAAATTAGTTAAGTTTCTCTTTAAGTGAACAATGTAATGTTCTTTGAGAAATAAAGATCTTGAAACCGAATTCCACCACGTCTTCAAAAAAAAAATGCTTCTTATTCTTCTTCTGTTTTTCTTCCTATCGGTGTGGTTAGTGGTTAACCTAGTGTCAGGATTTGTTTAGGTCGCCTATAATTTATTATAGAGGTAGGTATCTCATTTGACCTTAATCAACGTGGTAACAGCATAGACCAGCTTTTAAAAAAATGTTGTTTCCCTACTTCTGTTAAAAAAATCAAGGTGTGTACCGAAACCAATAACTCAACCAAGTTATTAGACTCACACTTTATTCCTCTATAAAGGGAAAGGTTGGAATTAGATCGCATCATATTACCCATTGACGGGCGCCGAGGTCCCACCGCTGAAGCCCGATTGCTTTACGCTTTAAAGGGGGAGCTGTACCAGAATTCTCTCTTTATTAGTGAGTGTATAAAGGGGTGAAGTTGACGTCTTCATTGGCGACAAAATTTATTTTAAGGATTTTTTTTAGGCCAACTTTCTATTTGAAAAATTATGTGTTTTTATGCAAAATAGGTGGTTAAATAAAACATACCGTTTACCTGATGGTAAGTGGCAGCGTTAACCTATAATGACAATTAAATATGTTCTCTAAGTATAGTAAAAACAATCCTAAGACAACACAGGTGCATTACACACCTTCTAAAAGCGTAACACCGAATACCACGTCCCGGAAAGTAAAACAACCGAGCTGGTGCCCACTATACGAGAAAACGAAAAAGAAAAGATCTGAAGCACTGATGTTTCTATTAACCAGTCGAAACTCAAAAGTACGGACACTACAATTTTGAACTTAATATCCTAAGAAATAGTAGATACTTCATTTGGTGCATGTGTAGGTATACTGTAACCGTATGGCTGGACGAAAGAATGAAGTCTTAATCTCTAGACTTGTGCAGTCTTGTTTCTCACTTTTAATGCCATAAAGAGATAAGTTGCCATCGACACGCTATTTTCGGATTTCTAATAAAGCGTGATTCGTTAGATAAACGGTTTTTACATTCCTAAGCGTGACGTTTAACGTGATTTTAACCTTTTTTCTTCTCAAATAAACGCACAGTCGTCGATCAAGGCCTGTGCTCATCCTATTTGAGGTAATCAATCACCCGTCAAGCTTCGAGGAATGTAGAAGGCCGTTAAGGATCCGTTTGATTTTGCTTAAATGAGGAACATCGAGTCTTTTGGGATAGAAAAGTTAGTAGTGTTTAGAACTTTACAGTCAGACTGTAGAGGTTTCAGATTCGATCTACGGGTCGGATAAAGCGCTTTTGAGTTTACTAACTATATTTTTTGTATTAGTCCGAGTCTGGTCTGAATAACAACAGGCTCGCCCCTGTTACATGGAGCCCAACTTCAACAGTCTTCGAGGGTCTGTCTAACGGCACTGGTCTTCATTACAGCTTTTTTTAGTTGGTATATTTATACTAACATACAAAGTTGAAGAGTTTGTTTGAACGCGCTAATCTCTGGTACTACTGTTTAGATTGGATTTTATTTTTGTATTTGATAGCCCAATTCTTGAGGAAGTTCTTGAGGCAATGTGATATCAGGCTACCGGCGACGGGGGCGAAATCACGATACGGGAAGCTAGTACAGCAATAAATAAGTATAAGCTAATAAGCACAAACTTTAGGCGTGTCGTTCTCTCTGCTATAATATTTTTACAAATTGGTAGCGATCGTCACATTACTATCCATAAATGTTATAGTCCACCTAAGTACTTGCAGCCTTAATTAGAACCAGGCTGACGAAGTATAATATCCGTAAGAAACATAAACCAGGTTTTAATTTTGCTGTATAAAAAGCCGAATAGTAGATATTATTCATACGATTTATATTGCGAAGGTAACGTAAATTTATAGAAATGTAAAAATATAACAAATACAAAACAGTGCGACTTGAAATTACGATAGTAGATACTTGCTGCCATTAAAGGTTCATTATCGACCGGGAAAGTACTTCTCATAGAATTTCAACGTAAAATATTACATGCTAGTATTTCGCTGGTTTGCCACCAAAATTTTATAAATTAAGAAATATCAAAACACCTCCGAGACTGTACTTCTGGACCTCGTAAGGCTGAAGGAAATAATACCAGGTAAGGGAGACCAGCGTTACCTGCATAGTCATGATCATAAATAAAAAAACCTTGAGAGCGTAGAGACTAGCGATCCAGCGAAAAAAAGACGTGTGTGTGTATGTGTTGTGTACTTTTAACATTATATTCACTATCTGTCAGCAGCGCAGTTTTAAGCTGCGTTCAGACGATACGCGCCCGCTTATATGTATATATATAATACGCTATGCGATTTGGTGTAAGTATAATAATTTGAGTCTTATAAGTATAACACATAGATTTATCGAAGTGTATGTGGGGTGGGCGCAGCGTGATCGCGACGCGAGCGCTGCGCTGTTACTACGCAACCGCTGAGCGTGCGCGTGTTTTTTATATTGATTTATAACTTTATATAACAAAAAAGAAGAATTTAATTCCAATGTTTCTAAAGACAGAGCGGTGCGTACGCTGTGACGCGCCGAAAAAAATCGCGTCCTTGTGAACACGCCCTTACCCGCGTTAAGTTACATTTTTGGGTTACTGCACTGCTACCGTAGCTTATAGAGTAGTATTACATAGATTACGTAGCCTATAACCTTCCTCTATTGTTGGGCTATCAAATGCAAGAATAATTAATCAAATGCGACTGGTAGTTCCAGACATTAGCGAATAAGAATATTCCAGGTAAGAAATTCTGTGTTCAGAGACTTTACATATTTAATCAACGAACAGAAAAACAACTGTCAAAATGTCAAAGATTACGTTAATCCGATAATCAAAGTGTTCATTTTGAATAGAACTGTCGATAAGCCATCTTTTGTTTTCACAGAAGATGGTTGTCATTTAATTTCATCCACATTTTTTCTATTTTTATCATTGTATTATACCATTAAAATCATCAACTAGTATATTATTTTACACTTGACGCTGGCAGAAATAGCTGACACAATCGTCGGCTCAGTTGCCATAATAAAGGGAGAAGAAGAGAAGAATAGAACTGTCAAAAGTTTGCGATTTCGGATTTATGTAGCATTTTGACATCCGATTCGTAAACCACTTTGTGATCGGATCAAACTATATAATTGAAATTTGTCAGAAATGGAAATCAAACTGAATACTTTACGATCAGAAAGATTACACACACTTATATACCAAGACCAAAGTCAAGGGCAATTGCAATTTTGAATTTATATTTCAAATTGCAATCCTTCAAAATTTATTTCTGTTAACCTCAGTCCTTAAATACATAAATACACACTTTTATACCCGTGTATTTCTAAGAAATGTTTTCATAAGGCACATGTAATCTTTTGTTCTTAAGATAAATAGGCGCAATACCGTACCCGACGCAATAAGAGCGAGTCAGCCGGATAGAAAATGGAAGTAACGATCATTTCTTTTGATGTTTGTAATTTTAGAGGAGTGTTGAACTTTGGGAAACTCTATATGAGCGCTTTTTAATAGGTACACATTTTTATAGAACTGCAACGGTAAGCAAGTGTAAGACCTATCTTATAGTGAGTGGTTACTGTAACTTAACGACATGGTTGTGTTTACTAAGGATTGCAGAATCAATGCTGAAGACAAGTCCATGAGGCAGAAGCTTCAAGTATGAATGAAGAAGTTATTAAAGTACGAACAGATAGAAGAGCCAGGAGTATCAAATTAGACCTCTAGCTTAAATATTCACATTACAAAATTGATAGAAACTATCGGATTTCCATCACATCAATATTTATAAAATTGCGTCTAATTTGCCTTTGTTTAATTTGGCTTTTGTAATGGTGGCCATCACTTTTGGATTCCACTGACTGCTTACTCTCAGACAGAGTAAAGTTACTTTGGGTAGGCTAATATTATAAAAAAATTCATAGTACAGTTGCCGAAACTCCAAGGTCTATTGTACCCATAAGGCGAGTGTTATGATAGCTAAGAACCACAATACAATAATTTGACACGTGCCTTGCTTGCTATACAACCTTCTTAGAACCTTCATGATAATGTTACTGTTATATCATTTCCTAATTCTCGCGGTTCCGAAGTTGGTAAACAAATTATTTTAGTACGATATTGTGTGGAGCCACTTTAAAATCGTGAGGAAATCTGGACCTTTAAAAAAAACGAAATTGCAATTTCACCTTGAGCAAGCTTGTTATCAATGCTCATGCAGAAACCTTTGCTCTGCAGCGGAACATTAACATACTGATATTAATATGTATTATTATAATTCTACTTGTGGATTTAGACACTAGGGGCATACCAAAAACGGGCTGCTGCGTTACTTCCATCTAAACAGAAAAAAGAGAAAAGATATGTTGTATTTTTGTTTGTTTGTTACGATTTAACTCAAGATCTACGCAACCGAGTTTAAAAAATTTTTTACATTTAGAAAGCTACCTATATTTTTATTATGTTTAACATATTTCAAGTTATTTACAAAATTTCAATACTTTAAGCGCCTTTGTAAATCTGATTGATGCAATATCTTACCATTGCTAAGATGTTTTCCGTAGGTGTTTGTTGTGACACCGAATGAAACTTTTGATACCGAAGCGAAGCGAGGGTGGACATCTAGTAACTAAATATAAAAAAATATCTCCAAAAAAAGATCAAAAGGTAATTTATGAATCCATATGAATACATAAATGGATCAAACTACAGAAGTACAGATAAATAATTCAATTTTAGCCTGCCAACACCGATCATGATGCCAACAAAAAATAACAAGTCATTTCATGAATCTTTCATTATTCACAGTTGGATTGTTTAGTGAAACAACGTTGGAGCATCAGAATTAATAAAAAGCCACGTAACCGTAAAACACGTTTGATCCTGAGCCTCAATGGTGTGAAAATGTGTGACATAATATTGACAAAGTGATATATAAACATGCGTGAAGCTTGCTAGTGCCTCGGCAAGGTTTTCTAGAAGAGATGTCAGTTTTGAATGAAGCTTGACTTTGTATGTACGTGATAACATATTGAACGAGATATAAATGTATTTCTTTTGTATACAGTAAAAAATAAAATTTAATTAGGTACCTACTTTTTTGTAAAAAACGATATATATCGTACAGGATAAGACTCTATTTCATAGAGGCTTTACAAACTTATAATAAACGGACACTCATTCGGTACAAATATTTATCATTCATACAAAGTTTTATGAATCACACCTCTTGAACAGCATTCGCATGCAATCTCCTGCATTACCAAGCACTTTTTTCGGCCCGCTAACTTTTTTTGGTAAAAATAAATTATCAGCCACTTCCTTGTTTCGTTATTCCTTACGTTGTAAATGTACGATACAAGTGGCACTGCTGACAAGCTCGTGTTCAGTGCGACAATTTGTTTTTATGCCGACGGGTATCAATAAAGTATAACATGGGATGTTTGTTTACGACACCGACGGGATCAGTTGACGTGTTGACACGTGTGCATAAAGAAAATTTTGTCGCAAAAATTTCACTAACAATTTGACGGTTTGTTTGATAGGTGATTGGAGATAAAATCTGTTGAAAAGAATGGAATTTTTATGTTATGGTCTCGAATAAAGTTTAGAATTGCATACTTATGTCGTCAGTGAAAATCTAGAATGCTACCAGTGCATGTTTCCTTTCAATTTTGATCTCGAGTCAAATTAATCCAGTCAGTCGGTGGGTATCGGCGACTATCATGCAAGCAGTTTCCCACGATGGCTTGAGGAAAGTGTCCATCACTCTTGGACGCTATTGTATGTTTACTACAGGCAGAGTGGAGCCATTTTGGTAGACTAATAAAAAAAAAAAATGTTCACCTTCTTCAGCCGTCGAGCAAAATTGGTCTTGCCTGTTGTAAATAAAAAAAAAGGTTCTAAAAAACTTTCAGTTCAATAGTTATGAAACAAAAACAAAAGGACGTTTGCACACTTAAAGTATTAATAAGAGACAGACGCTGGTATTACGTGTTGAGCCAATTCACGTGGAGGGCGGTATCGTAGAAGCAGACGCTGTAGCAGTTGATAGACCATTTTTAAACGAATGGTGTAAGTTACAAGAAATTATTGATCTCATGGTTCGAGTGCGTGCTTGGGTATTCTCAGTTTTAGCATTTCAGCCTAGAGACACGTCCACTGTCAAACAAAGACCTCAAACATGACAGTGGCGATGGTCTCATTATGGGACGCTCTGGTGTGGATGTTCTGTGTTGGAAGGTTTGCCTACCGCTTCCTTATGTAATGGTTTAACCACAGTCTATCCATTGGTGTATAATCGATGCGATCGCTAAGATTGTACATACTTCTCACTTTGCGAATACATACTAATTCATTTTAGTATTAATTACCCGTAGTTACACCAGTGTGACTATGTATAAATAAAATTGACCATAGCCACAATATTGTGGCAATTTGGTGTGACTTCGGATCGGTTAGGCTTTTTTGTTAAACGTACTCGTACCTACAAGATTACAATGTTTGTGGTCACGAGCTGCCTATTGTGATAAACACAACTATTTGTTGTTGTTGTCAAGTGTTGTCTCTGGCGCGCTCACTTATGATTCGAAACGCATAAGCTCGAACGGATCGAACTAATCGTTATTTTTCAAATCCGCTTCGCATCGTCTATTTAGACCACAAACTGTAGATCGGGGCATTTCTAATTGAATAGCCGCCCCGAGGCAGTTGCTTTGATTGGCCCTCTGCACCCCCGCGCATCCCCTCTCAATCCCTTGCGATATCGCGCTTCTCTTATTTCACATTTCACTTTTTAATCTTGAAGAAAGGGGACAAGGGTGAATACTGGATATATGCAAGATTCAGTACGAATTCAGTTTCATTCAATTCAGTACGTGGCTTTTAGTAGATATTACTGATTTGCAAAGCTTTAGTAGGTAGATTGAGGTCGAGCCCCAATGGTCCTCTACCCATTATTATTATCAGCCGAAAGACGTCCACTGCTGGCCTCATCCAATTTTCTAATCATAGATGAGTACAAATCAACGGACATATTAGAAAAATTATACTTAGATATTTTGCATTAAAATTCAAAATGTTTACAATGCTTACAAACATCCCATATTTAAAAATTCAATCCTTCAGTCTATCGGAATCCACATTTGGACATAGGCCCTTCCACAAATTGCTCCATAGCCTCGATCCCTCTCTACTTCTGTCGTCTGGCTAGAGGCAGATTTCCTTGCCGTCTCCGATCTAAGAGTTATTTACTTCAACTTGCTGTATCTATGAGCTGTATTACTCTTGTTCTTTATTAGATAAATACATTTCTTATTATTTAAAGAAATACCAAGTCTAGTTAGTTTTTAAAGGATTACCACTGAGTATTGGGGAACCCAAGAAAATGTAATAATATAACAATTGTGAGAGTAGTGCCATTGTTAGATATAATAAGGTGGAGGTATTATCCTCTGGAGGTATTACATGTTCTAATATAACAGTTTTATTATAGTAATAAAAATAACTAGCGTTAAACAGAATTATATATAAAATAAATATAAAAAGGCACTAGTTTTAGGTCTACTAGTGCCTCTTTTACAGTGGCAGACGAGCCAACAGCCCTGATGGTAAATGGTAACTGTTGCTCATAGAATTCTGCAATTCCAGGGGCTTTGCGAAGCCGCTGCCTACCGTGATATTAACGCTCCCTTTAAACATCAAATTATGCATAACAAGCTCGTAAAATTGATCTACAATTATCCACGTCTTTCATCAACACACAAAATTTACAAAGAAACCAATATTATGAACCTAAAACAATTATTTATATACAATACGTGCATTTTATCCGAAAAATTTTAACCAAAAATATACAATCTAGCATAACATTCTCCAAAATAAAACACACAACCCAACGTAGTACTCGCCGAGCTAGTTTTTTAGTTTTGCCTAAAATTAGAACAAATTATGGTAAAAAAATGCTGACATTTGAAGGGGCACAGCTATATAATAAACTACCATCGCACATTAAAAAGGCGCACTCATTTAATGTATTCAAAACTCGATTAGCTCAATATGTACGTACATCATTTATCTAACTAGTCTTCGAGCAAATGAATACATTAATTTAGTCCTACCTACAATAATATAAATAATGAGTGAAATGACGAACTAATTGTTACTATACTTTAAGTTATTATTGTTCTCAAGTAAGTGACTTTTTGTTTTTTATTGAGAATAAAGATTCTTTAAACATAAACATCGTTTGAAAAAGGACAATATCATAACGCTCGCGAAACATAGCAGCTAGTATGTATTTAAAGGCTGAAAACGTGCCTATAAAATATTTGCGATTTACAATACTTGACAAGCAGACAAATATATATTATATACAAATACAAAATCATTTTTTCGTTATTACCAGAGAGCAAGCGATATAATATGTCTTTTTACGTTAGTATAAGTATTATTAAACAAACAATTTTGTTTTCCATTATGAGCACTAAATTTAACACGAATTTTTTCATACCCAATTCACTTTATTTGACGGAGCCTTCATATTTATTTTTAACGCATAATGTTGAGCGTATGCTTATACGCAACAAATGGATACGAAAATTTAAAATAAAACATCAATAAAAATATATTATGAGTATTTGACATTTTTTTTTGCCAGTATGTATGTAAAATGTGAAACCACAGCCATTTATATAGAAATAGTATAGAAATACTACCAATATGTAGAAAACAAGAAAGAGTGACTAGGTCAATGCAGTGGAAAATGCTTAGCTTTAATATATCGCAATCTACATTTCAGTTGGCAGGAGGCTGGCAACCCCGGCTGCGTTAACAGGTTAAAGTAAGCGCTGTGTGATTTTAATTAATAAACTATAGAAAAAAGTGCCTATTAAGTAACAAAAGTGTAATAAAAATCAAAAACATAACCTACAAGAAGCTCCTGAAGATCCACAAGACAGTCTTGGCTAAAACTGTGAGTCCTAGTTAAGTAAAACATTTTGAGGCAAACGTTTACCATCATTCAAATAACACACACACACTCACAATCAGCTGTCAACAGCTGTTTTTATAAGGTAACTGTGTAACACTCACATGCGCAAGATTCAAGATCAACAACAAAAGACATCTGAGTTTGACAATTGACAATCAAAGCTACCAACATCAGGGCCACATTCAGACCACAGATAAAACATAATGTGACACTACCTATCACAGACAATAAACCATTGACATACTGCTGGCATTGACCTCTACACGTATGACAACACATATTCTCGACTCATACACCTATTAAAGGACGACATTCTCGGTTTCACACTACAAGACTGTAATATACCTCAATTATTATTTCAAAGATTATTTACATCGTAATAAATATAATTATAGAAACTGACATATAGATAATAATAAATATACAAGTATACATATATTTTTTCAACATGGCTCAAGAACAAAATATTACCTATCGCGCACTAAAAATTAGACGAGCAGAATCTCTTAATGATATTTCAGTAACAGAGTCTTCTCTTCTGGATACTACCATGATGAGTTTGCCGAATACATCGATTAGCGAAAGCCGTGAAGTAATAGAATTATATGAAAAAATAAATTCGCTTACCAACCAATTGGCTAGTGCACATTTAGAGATCGAAAACTTAAATGTTGAGAACTTCAGGTTAAAGAATGATTTGGAAAAGAGTATAAAGGTTGTTGAAACATTCAAGAAAGTTAGCCTAGACAGTAAATGTATGACACCAATAGCTGGACGTAATAAAAAGAAAAATCTAGATAAGAAAACTCAAAATAATCTTATAAGACAACTTGATCAAAATATCAGCGATAAAACTGTCTAAGAGAAAATAAATATAAATAATAATTCAGTATCCAAATCTCCTGACAAGAACACACAAACTAAAGCAAAGGAGATCTTCGAAAACCCAAAGGACAACCAGAATTTAATTTTGAGAGATGTCTCCAAAGTAATTGTGATTGCAGACGAGCAGGGAAGAAACATACAACGCATACTACAGCAACTGATCGGGGACCGTTTCCAAGTGACATCTTACTGTAAATCTGGAGCAACTTTGCAAGATGTGCTACAAACTGAGCGCACCGTAATATCGTCCTTAACTAAAAATGACTACGTAATAGTATTGGGTGGTGTAAATGACCGAGCGCCGTGTATTTTCAAAACATGTGTTAGTAATTTTCTTTGTTGTACAAGAAATACAAATGTATTTTTCTGTGAAATCCCGTACAACAAATATCTTAGAGAGAGTAAATTAAACTATGAACTCAGGTTTTTATGTACCAAATTTAGTAATGTAAAATATATAGATATGGGTTTTGCGCGCTGGATACCCAACCGACATTTTTTCGCTAGACATGTATCCCAATTAATACTCAAAGAAATATTAAATACAAATTATATTATGAAACACAATGAATACATTACAAAAGAATCACAACCAAATGTTATACTTATAGATAAGGCCACACAAACAGATACAATTGTAGAAAATGCAGAATTTACAGAACCATCTAACAATACTGATAGTAGTCCTTCTACTTCTCGTTCATCATTTTTTCGTATATAATGTAATACATATTTTGCACCAAAATATTAATGGGATTATAAATAAATCAGACCTTCTAACCATAAATTTAGAATGGCTATTAGAGCAAAATATTTCTACAGATGTACTTTGTCTAACTGAACATAATATGTTAAAACATGATATAAAATTATTGTATATTGCAAATTACTCTCTTGCTACATCTTTTTGTCGTAAAAATCGACGAGGCGGTTCTTGCATTATGGTCAATAATAAACATAAATATCAAGTTATTTCTCAAATAGAATCAAAGGGTGTTACTGGGATATTTGAGTGTTGTGCTGTGGAACTCACATTACATAGATTAATAATTATTTGTGTCTATAGACCTCCACGTAACAGCTTACAACATTTAGAAAATTTTTTTGAGAAATTAAACATAATATTACATGAGTTATGCTATACTAAGAAAAAAATAATACTGTGTGGTGATATAAACATAAACACCTTAAAAAATACTAAAGACACAAAAGACTTATTACATATAATAAATAGTTTTAATCTTAAATTAGCAATAAATGAGCCCACGCGTCTTAAAAGTGGTACATGCATTGACCATTTCATGCACAATATTAAGGGATGCAAATACAAAATTTATGAATTTGCTTTATCAGACCATACTGCTCAGATGTTTTCTTGTCCAGTAAAAGTGAGTTGCTCTCTTTCTCACTGGTACATTGAAAGAAGGGACTATAGTAAAGAAAATATAGACAAATTTAAGGACTGCCTACAAGCTCTAAGTTTTTACGAAGTATATAATACGGATAATTCTAATACAGCATTTGACATGTTTTATGACATGTTTACATTATTTTATTATTTATGTTTTCCTTTGACATTAATTAGGAAAAGTACACGTATAAAACCCAAATGGATAACAAAAGGTATAAAGACATGCTCAAATCGTAAACGTAATCTATTATGGCGTTATAGAAAAAATCCCAACACACATAATAAAAAGAAATTTAAATCTTACTCTAAACGTCTCAGTAAAATAATTAAATTGACACAAAAATCTCAAAATGACTACACAATCAAAACAGCAAGAAATAAATCTAAAGCAACATGGTCAGTTATAAACCACAGCAAACAATGCATGCCTGTGGAAGATATAAAACAAATAAATGCAAATGGCAAAATCATCGAAGATCCTACAGCCATTGCGGAATCTTTCAACAACTTTTTTATAGGTACAGGGTCAAACTATAATTTAGGTAATACATATTATTCAAATAATTTGACATTTAGTAAAAGCCTATCGAATTCTATTTTTATGACTCCTACAACGCCTTTTGACATTAATAAATTAATAATTTCCCTTAAAAACACAAATAGTACAGGTTATGATGATATCCATACTAAGGTATTAAAGGCTGTATCTGATATTATTTCACCTGTCTTAAGCCACATAATAAACACATGTATTGTTACCGGTATGTTTCCTGAAAAATTAAAGATAACTATTGTCAAACCATTTTTAAAAAAGAATGACAAACTAGATATGAATTGTTATAGGCCCATAGCTTTAATTCCAACAATTTCTAAAATATTCGAAAAAGTAATAAGTAACAATTTAACCGCATTTTTCGAAAAAAAACAATATTTTCTGTGAAGAACAGGTAGGTTTTAGAAAAAACAAAAGTATTAATTTAGCTGTGTATAAATTTTTACAAACTGTTATGATAGGACTAAATAATAAACAGCTAGTCAGTGCCCTTTATATGGACCTGAAAAAGGCATTTGATCACGTAAATTATAATCTATTGTTCAGAAAGTTGGAGTCTTATGGTATAAGAGGAAATGCTTTAAATCTTTTAAAGTCTTATCTTTGTAATAGAAAGCAGTGTACTCAGATTACTCGTATATGTCCTAAAACTAAAAAAGAAACCGTATTTTTATCTAAATACCGAGAGGTGAAGCAAGGTGTTCCTCAAGGTAGTGTTTTGGGTCCCTTGCTGTTTATTATTTATATAAATGATTTACCCAAGGAAATTAAACAAAACATTGTATTATTTGCAGATGACAGCACAGTTATGTTTACTAACAAATATAAACACGACTTAGAAAATAATATAAATGAAACGCTAAATCAAATTATAGAATGGCTTAAATGTAATAATTTACTAATAAATTTGGACAAAACTAATATAATGACATTTAGAAATAAAATAAATAATTTAACAGACATTGAAGTAAAACACAGTGGGCAAAAAATCCATGAGGTAGAAACTGCAAAATTTTTAGGTCTTCATCTTGATAGCAGTTTAAATTGGAAACATCAAGTGGAGAGCATATGTTCCAAATTAAATCAATTCTCTTATGCATTATACATGCTTGGAAAGGTAGTGAATCAGACAGCGGTTATCACTGCATACCACGGTTATGTTGAGTCTGTGTTAAGATATGGCGTTATCTTCTGGGGAAACTCGATTGACAGGGATATAGTATTTAAGGCACAGAAGAAATGCGTGAGAGCAATTTGCAAACTTAATTATACTGAAAGCTGTAAACCTATGTTCATTGATTTAAATCTATTAACCTTACCCTGTATTTACATATATGAGACTGCTGTATTCGTTGCCTTAAATAAATATTTGTATAAATCACCTGTGAGTGAGCGTCACAAGAATAAAGTATGTTTTCCTGCAAACAAAACTGCACAATTCAGTAAAAGTATTTTCTGTATGGCTCCTCGGATTTACAACCATTTACCTAAAGATATATTAAATTGTAACAATGTAGATAAATTTAAATTTTTACTTAAACAATTTCTTATTGAAAAAGCATACTATAATGTGACTGAATATCTTAATGACAAAATATAACCTCCAATAATAATTAAATTTCACATATAAAGACATTTTATTTAATTACTTTGACATGATCTCATAAACAATTGACTAATATAAATGAATTTACTTGACATAATTAAATACTCTAATTCTAATTTGATACACAAGACATTTGCTTATTATGATTTATGACATGTAATTAAAGATATAAATAGTGAATAAACATATAAAATAAGAAATATTGCATGCTAATTGGCTGAATATGGAAGCACTTAATACTTTTGTAACACCTCTGTACCCTACCTATATTCGCAATAAATGATTATGATTATGATTATGATTATTATGATTATGATCAGTAGCGAAGAGTCACTTTTCCGAGGAGGGAAGCCGGTCGGACTAAAATATTTTGAGTTTCGGAAAACTAGTTAGTCTTTGAGTAGACACGCAAGCAGTGATAGGTATAAGGAGGTCGGGACATATTTTAAAAGGGAAGCCGGCAGGAATCGTGTTATATGGACGCTTCGCCACTGCTACATTTTATATCACAGCATCGTGGTTTTCCCTCAACAAAGGTATACAGGCGCGTATAAAATCTTCGTTCGTTTCGCTTTATTGGTTCCCGATTTACCGGACCCAATTCTAGAATCCCGAGTCTGGATTAATAAGAATTTCTAGATAACAAAATTTAATAAATATCATTTTTACTGACCCAAATATCGAACATGAGAGGCCTGCGTAAAAAAATTCTGCGTGAAAATTTCAAAGATTTTCTAAGTCGGTTTTTATTTCTCGTTCCGATTCAGAATCTAAGATGTATTATTATTTTACTTCTGTCAGTAATTTTACTGTATCCCGGTATCACTAGTCTTGTTATTTATGTGCAGGAACAGGAATAACGAACCGTGAACTTACGAGTAAATAGATAATGCCTGTGTTTGTCTGTTTTTGATGGCCAGGGCAACGTACGAAACATCTTTTACGATTTCTCTTTACTGTTTAGAACGGTGTTCAACTGCTTGCTAGCGATACAATGTACTTCTCAAAATTAACGTTGCTTTTTTTGTAGCTTAGGTTTTTTTTAGGTAGAGTTGCTTCTCTGAAGTGGCAATGGGCAGGACACATAGCTTGCAGAACTGACGGCCGCTGGGACAGAAAGGTTCTAGAGTGGCGACCACGAACCGGAAGACGCAGCGTGGGCAGACCCCTCACAAGGTGGACCGACGACCTTGGAAGGGTGGTGGTCAACCGATAGATGAGGGCGGCGAACGACCGACAACGGTGGCGAAAATTGGGGGAGGCCTATGTCCAGCAGTGGATGTCTTGTGGCTAGTATGATGATGATGAGGTTTTTTTATATTAGTCTACCAAAGCGACTCCACTCTGCCTGATGGTAAGCAGTCAGTGGAATCCAGAAGTGGTGGACACCATTCCAAAAGCTAAACTACTGATATGGTGGCCTCAACTATGGCGGCTTAGTGAGATGCTTTTTCACGGCCCGCTTCGAGGACCCAGAATCAAAGTTAGATGGGAACACATGCTCTGATAAAGAGTTCCAGGCTTTAATTGAGCGACAAAGTATAAAGTGCTGAACCGTTTGGTTCGAGACCTATTAGATTCCACTGTGAAAGGGTGACACTTCAGTTCCGCACGAGTCGTTCTGGATAAAAAGAGAGAGAGTAGGATTAATTTAAACATCTCTTCAGAATACTCTATCTATGATCACATTATGAACCTACCGTTTATAATGTGCCTCGGCATTTTACATAACGCCGGATTATGTTACCAGCAATGTTACTTAGTTAATTGGGGATGTTTGAAATAGTTTGATAATTGACAACAAATAAAAATCGTTTATAGCACTAGCCGGCCGCTGCCGCGGCACGCTCGCTTTGCTCGCTCGGCTCTTGCGCAGGGGATCAAAGTTATTTTTTTTTTTTTACGTGGGAAATGCATTACGCATACGCACCCGCCCGGGCAAGGCGGGGGTTATGTCGGACTCTCCGACCGCACTCAAAGCGCGGCCAGCATACCGACTAAAACCCACGGTGTTCCTCCAGACGGCCAGAGTGTCGGGGTCACGGGAGTCGCTTGCGCATTCATCCGCGACCCCGACGGGCCATGGCCCGCTCACCGCGAGCGGGCCCCGTCCGATTTAGGAGCCTAGACCCCCTCCTTACAGAGGCGCGTGCGGAACACGCGCACTGCCGTCTCGGGCCCGTGCTGTTCGGGCGGCGACTGCCCGATCGCCGCCCGCAGGCCAACTCGGCCGCAGAGGATGGGGAGAACGGCGCATCGCAATACCGACACTCCTCTTCCCCTTCGGCCCCACCGCGTCCGCAATCTGGCGGTTGCGGCCGCCGAGGCCGCGGAAGGTAGGGAGAGCGGCGCACCGTTATACCGGCACTCCTCTCCCGCCGCGGCCCCGCCACTCCTCACCCGCAGTGTCGCCGAAGCAACACTGCAGCCCGACCCAGTTGCGGTGCCGCCCAAACAGCACCGCAACCCACCAGAGCCGCTCCATCGTGGGCTTACCGGCAAAGCCCAGAGGAGCGGCGCCTCCTTGGGGTTCCTCTTGGTTCACCGTGGTCCTTGGTAACCACGGCTACTAAGCCCCCCCGCCGCGACAAGGCGAGAACCCCGTTGGGGGGAAGGGGGTCAAAGTTCTAACCTAACCTAACCCAATCTGCCTTCGGCATATTACATATGGCCGAAGACAGCGAGCGTTTACAAAATGCCGAGACAGATTGTAAACGGCGGGTTTCTACAATTTGCCTGCGACATTACTGGTTAATAATAAATATGTCTCTCGGTGTAATAAGATACAAAGTTACAGTTTCAGTGCTATTCTTAGCGTCATATATGAATTAATGATTTTGTCTATGACATTGAAATTTTCTGAAAGACGAATTTAAATGCACTAAGTTCTGTATTACTTTGTATGTTATTTGTCGGAATAAGATGTCGTAGATACTTTCTCGTTTTTGCTGCTGAAAGGTGAACTTCATTTCATAATCTTTTTTTTTAGGTCTTTCTACTGTTATTTCTTATCGAAATTTTTATATAAAAAAAGAATTTAAAGCAATCCACCAAAAATTAACAGAAAACCGTTTAGCATTCAGCGAACTGCGTCACTATTTAAACACATAATCTCGAAAACTATGACCTATGAAGCTGAAACTTGGCAAGATTTTGGGATCGAGCCGAATTATGAGGGTCTGAGGCTGACCGCTCTTACAATAATATTATTATTTAATTAATAGCCATAAAGTTCAACGCTAGAGCTACCATATGCCAACAACGTAAGGTCACAAACGCCAATGCTTCTGCTTTTTAATCAGTTTTCGATTTAAATCCTATACGTATTAAGTCAGTTTTCCAATATCTGTTATCGAGATCCGTTTTCCTTTTACTAAGCCTGTAATATAATCTGGCCCGACCTCGGTCTGAATGCTAAAGTAAATAGCAAATAACTGAAGTAAATGGAGATTTTTCTTCAATTACTGAAAAGCTAATATTGAAACCATTCGTATTGCAAACTTTTTTAAGTAGCTTTGATTTTCTTCAATTTTTTCTTTATAATTGGAGCAATTTAGATCTTTTATTAAATAGTAAGTCTTCTGAGCGTTACAAAGCATACTATAAAGCCAGGAACGCTTTACCAGCGCATGTCATTCTGTTCCCATCTAACTTTGATCCTGGGTCTTTTAAGCGGGGCGTGAAAAAGCATTTCACTAAGCGCCGCATTGGAGGCCACTATACCAATTTTGGAATGGTCTCCACCACTTTTGGATTCCACTGACTGCTTACCATCAGGCAGAGTGGAGTCACTTTGGTAGGCTAATATAAAAAAAAACAAAGGTAACACAATAGAGGCCACCATAAGCAAATTTTGACTACTAAATTATGACTACGTTAAACTCGTCTGTTTAGGAGAGTCATATCTCCAGCAGGGGACGTATTCCATTTATACCTACATATCACGCCTGTCTTCTTTGCCTTTTAAATATTTATCTTTTCATACAAACACGTCGGTAACGGGTGTTAGTTCTAATGAACGTATTGTTACAATTAGCAGAACAGGTCGTACACGACACGGTGATATTCAATTGATTTATAAATACGTAACACATGGTCGTAATAGCGTGCGATATCATATTGTGAACGAGACAATTTATCGCAATGCAGTAGATCATTACCGTTACCGTATACCATTTACCGTTCAAGTATATATTTTTACTATTTTTAGGTCGACTGATATAGTTTATAGCTTAGTAGTAGGGTACTTAGGATATCAGGTGAGAATCACTGAGACTTGGACATCGAGTAGCTGTCCTTGATAAGGAGAACATGAGGAAATCTCGTTATTAATAAAAATTCCTTTCATTGCTAGAGGTTCAATTATCAGATCAACTAGTGAAACTTTTTATTCCCATCAGTTCAATAAAGAGCGGTTGATTGAACTGCTGGGACGAGTATGTTTCCAAAAGTTCAGTACCTAGGATTTTTAAAAAAATCTGCTGGGTATATTTTTTAGCGCACAGCTTGGTTGGCTTGGTTCTTAAAACAGCTCAAACATAATGAAATAACCTGAATATTTGCTAACAAAAATTTTAACCCTCACTGATCTTTATTAAGGTCGCGAGAGTTCAAATTTTTAGCGAAAAATTTCAATTTATAATTGGTGAAAGACAATTCTCAAGACAACATTTACTGTTCGTATATTTAACTTGAACTAACATTTAACGTTTAGCCAGTTCATCTGGCGTATATAAAGCTTATTTTTGTTGTAATTGGACCATCTGGTGCGCTGAAGGAGTATAATTTTATTAATAGCAGCGTCTTAAGCTATCGTTGTCGGACTTGCTGAGAAAACGCGTAACGGACTTGCAAAACATAATAGGTAATATGAAGAAAATAGCGGTAAATCTCATGCTAGTTTTTTAATACAAGTTTTGTTACGTCCATGTAATTTTACATGCCACAGGTAAGTTTACAAGCATAGATAACATAATAATAATAATAATAATACAGAAGGCGGTGTTGCTTGACACGGCCCGCATTGTGAGGAGGTTCCTATCTCTGGAGCCCTAACCGCGCCGGTAGCTTGGTCCCTGTACCCGATGCCGGTGGGTCTCCAATTTTTATATTTTTAAATGTATGTGTTTTTTTATATACTTATATTTAAAAATGTAATTTTGAGAATTAATTTAAATAAAGGAAATAATAATAATATTCTACAACATTCATACAGCGCCATCTAGCCCCAAATTAAGCAATTATATTTGCTTGTGTTAACATAAAATCACAACTTATCCCACTACGGGATGGGATAGGTAAAAGTGTATCTATAGTGTGTATGAGTCTGTAATAAAATACCTAAATGCCTGAAGATACTTCCTTTTTATCAATTCAGAAAAAATACATTAATGCTGTTGAAAAAAATGTGTAACTCTAGACTGATTTATTATTAATGAATTATTCAATTTGATTAATTGAATGAATGAATTAAACTGCCTGTAATTATTATTGCCTATGTAATATATACTTGAACTATTTCATAAATTTGTATGTAATTATTCTAATATATATGTATGTATTTACAAAAAAGAAGTATTTAGGTATGTATATCTGCATTCTAGAACCCATAACACAAGTATTTAATATGCTTACTTTGGATCTAGATGGCGTTGAGTGTAGTTGTTGAAAATATTATTATTATAATTATTATTTATATTGTATTATTCAATTTCACATTCACAGTAAGGCTAAATAGAGGAACTCTAAAAATTGTAATAACAAAATGTGCCTACTCTATTTTACGTAAAACTAATGAGTTAAGTATTGCCAGGTCAACCTAGGTCATCGGTCAACTCTAAAATGAGTCTGATCTGCGTAATGGCAGCAAGCAAGCAGTCTGTGTGGTTAAAGAGCGATAAACACTACCCCAAACGACAGCATGTCAAACTGAGAGATTTTTGTGAGATGCGTTCTCACGCCACGCGCTGGTCCAATTCCAGGTTATGATTGAGCGACTTAAGTAAAAAGTACTGGGGGCCTACCACCTTCTCGTCTTATTTTAATCTTACTTTGTGTTTCGTCTTTTTATTTTATACCATTAAAAACAAGGATAGAGACAAAGTAAGATTATAATAAGATTGCTATAAGAGATTGTAGGGCCCAACTGTGTAACATTTAAATTGAATTGAATCGTGTGATTCGAACCCCTAATGGGTTCTAATCACATACTATGGAACATTACAGATATCGTGTACTTCACACAAAACTATAATATAGTGTACGTATGTGGGTCAGTGCCCGCCTACAACACAACACACCACGGTTAGACATCGTTTAACAAGCCATATGTGTGCCAAATAGACAAATTGTCGCCGTTTATACTTTACACCGGCTGTAATTCATTGTAATCTGTCTAATGGCGAATGTTACTACGTTTTAAATTATTGTTATGACAGGATGTAAGCATTGATCACCATGCGAACTCAAACGGATTGGCAATTTCAGACCATTTTTATAAGGTTTCAATACGTGCCAATGTTTTCCTTCACCGTAAGTCAATAATGTCGAAAGTAAACTTAGAAAGTACATAATTTACGCAAGAGGGCGGCAGAAAGCTAACGACGCTTACCGTAGGAGTAGTGACAATACGACTACCTTAGTCGCATATGCAGTCGAAGTCGAACATGCGCTTTAAAAGAATATAGGTTTGAAATTGCTTATCCGTCTTAACCAAACTCCCAATGCTCATGCTTTCATAAAAACAGACCTATATGAATGAAAAAGTTGACACAGTTTGCAAGCTTCCTTAGCTTCATGTTCTCTTGGTCTTTAATGTCTCTTAAACCTAAACTTTAATGTAATTTTTTGTAATATGTGGTGGGCAATAAAGAATATTTTATTCTATCTTTTCATTGTCTCTATTGGATGGATGCCTGGCTACCTGGTGAGCTTATCAATATTAACAGCATCAGATAATACATTAAGTATGTTTATTGTGTCAATTCAAATTATTTATTATTCATGATATATAAACTAAAACATAGTATGCCGACAGGCAAAACAAAATAGAAGAAGCCAAATTACCGCCGGCGCTTAGCTGAAAATACTTCACTTAAAATATTAAAAAAAACAGAAGCCATGTTCATAAAATACACGCGTTTAATCAGCATGACAACCGCGCCCGCCCACGTCGTACACCCAACTGACCGAGTACAACAGTACGACGGGAAACGTCATGTTCTAAATTTAAACTAACGAATGAATGAACTCTAAATGCGTGCGCGCAGTTAAAAATAGTGGTGTGACCCTCAGGCGGTGCCAAACGAATGTTATTGGTTTTTTTCTTCTGTTTACCTTTGTTTTACAGTGTGTTAGAATTTTTCGTGCATACAATATTTAACACTTAACGTTGTTTAACGTATACTTACTATGATGTGTGAGAGAACAGTTGACTCATTCCACGGAAGTGTGTTAACATACCTGTGAAAAGAGAATTTGTTTAGATTAAATGAACTTTTTGTATGATTCACAAAAGTTGAGAAGTAAAATTATTAGTCATAGTATCAAAATTAAAAGTATAGTAAACATCTTTCTAATAGTATGTAAAGACGTTATTTTTTGTCTGTTTATTCGCGAATTTCTTCTAATCTACTTAGTGAATTTTGGTATAGGCTTTAATTAATTATGGTTTAGATAATTTCTTTCTTTTTTCTTTAAAAATGATAGAACCTGTGAAGCTGGGGTGGAATGCCAGTTACATATATAAACCAAAATCCGAACTAAATATAGAACTTATACATTTTCTATTTCTAGTTGTAGTCCAGCTGGACTACAACTAGAAGGCGTGTGTAGTTTGTCCCCGCGACGAATTTGTTATACTATTGAGAACTGAACTTTAAAATTAAACGACAAATACCAAATGTTATCCTTATTCTGGGAACTTAGTTAATCCGAGTATAACCCCATGTGCTTGCACTTAACACCTAATAAATGTCCCGGACAGATTTCACAGATACACAATAAATTTAATGTGTTTATGTAATAGTGGACTTTCGTCGAATGTGTCGATAGCATTTATATTGAATACTAGCGAAACGCGCAGCTTCGTCCGCTTGGAATTTTATGTTAAACCTTTTGCAATGATAATAATATTAAGTTAGTTTTATTATTATCTAGCTGCCCGCAGCGCGGTTTCACCCGCGTCTTTAGTTACTGCTCTGTTCCCGTCGCCAGTATCACGATGTTACATAGCCTATAACCTTCCTCAAGAACTGGGCTATCATACACAAAAATAATTATTAAAATCCAAGTGGTAGTTCTAGAGATTAGCGCGTTCAAACAAACAAACACTTCCGCTTTATATAAAATATAGATTAGCAATTACATAGGTAGATTTTAAACGCCTATATATCAATTATTTTCTAAATATTCAAAATTAAATTGAGCAAGCGTGACCTGTGATCAATGTTCATGTCTTTTCTTTCATGTCTTTTCTTTATGGGAAGTGGTCTTCTTCGCCCTACTATATAATAAAAGCCAAATAGGTATTTTTAGGTTATGTTATTTCAGTTGTAACTATGTTTAATTTTATAAGTAACTTGTATACAATAACACAAGCCAATAATCGCCGGCAAGCGTTGAAGGAACCACATAAACAAACAATTTTAATAAATCATCTAATTATTATAATAATAATAATAATAATTTCTTTATTTGCTCAAATATGGTGGTACATTGGTGTTACAGTATTAGTGCGTTCATACATATTCTGCCATATTTTGGCGTGCAAATATAATGGTATTTATTTAATGTTGTCAATCTTAGTACATTCATTTATTTATTACTGGTCCATGCATATTGTATTATTTATTGTATTGTTGTTCATGTCAAATAATTTATAAATTTATCACTTAAATAATCATTTATATTGTAATAGTTTTTATTAATTAATAATTTTATTAAATTGTTCTTGAATAATGGTATTGGTAATTTACGAATATTTTCAGGTAAACGGTTATATACTTGTATACACATGCAATACACATTTCTTTTAAATATTTCTAATTTTATTCTAGGTAGACATAGTTTTTCCTTATGCCGTGTTCGGCTATTTTCTTTGTCATTAAATTTTTCAAATAAATGTGGATATTTTTTGACAAACATACATAATTCGAATACATACATGCTTGGTAATGTTAGAATATTTAATCTTATAAATAGTGGCTTACAGCTGTCAAGGAAATCCGCACCACATATTGCACGAACACATTTTTTTTGGGCTTTAAATACTCGGTCAGCATCAGTCTACAGAGTTACCCCAGATTATGAGACCGTACCTAAGCACTGATGCAACATACCCGTGATAAGCTATCATTGCCGCATCTTGGCTCACTGTTAATTTAATTTTCTTTAATGCAAAAATAAATCGGTCTATTTTGTTGAGGACTTTCTCTATGTGCGGTTTCCAGCTACAATATTTATCAACTATTATACCTAGGAATACACATTCATTTATATTAGTAAGGTGATGATTTTCATAATGTATGTCAAGGCTACTCGTATTAGAATTGTATGTCTGAAATTGAATAATATTTGTTTTTGTCATATTTATTTTTAAATTATTATAATTTAACCAAGTTATAGCCTTGTGTAGAGTTGTATTAGCATTATTATGTAGTTCTTGTTTATTGTTACCCTTGATAATTAATGTTGAGTCGTCAGCAAACATTATACAATTTTCGTTAATGGCATCTGGGAGATCATTAATATAGAGTAGAAAAAGTATTGGAGCTAATATGGACCCTTGGGGGGTACCGTAGAGTTTTTTTTTGTATGTTGATCTAAAAGTTTTTAGTTCGATTTTATCCATTTTATTTATTTCAACACATTGCAGTCTCTCTGTAATGTAACTTTTGATCCAGTCATTAGTATTCCCTCGGATACCATAGCATGACAGCTTTGAGAGGAGGGTTTTATGACAAATAAAGTCAAACGCTTTTGTCATATCTAGGAATATACAAGCTATGTTTAAGTTTTGATTTAGACTTTGTGTTATCTGTTTAATTAGTGAAAAACATGCTAATGTAGTAGAACTTGCTTTCCTGAAACCAAATTGCTCATTTTTGAGGATTTTACATGTTGTTAAGAAAGATTCTATTTTATTACACATGACTCTCTCGAATACTTTTGACAATACCGGAATTAATGTTATTGGACGATAATTAGATAACTCTGTTTTTGTGCCTTTTTTATATATTGGTTTAATTATAGATTTCTTTAGACGATCTGGAAACACTCCTTCCGATAAAGATAAATTAATTACATGCGTTAAAGGTGCTGTTATACTAATTGCGCATCTTTTTAATACCTTTGTACAGACTTCGTCATAGCCTGTTGAGTTTGTATTTTTTAATGATTTTATTATTTTAAAGACATCCATTTCAGTTACAGGTGTTAGGAAAATACTTTTAGGATTTTGTGTTATCTTTGGTTGGTCAGTTTGATGATTTTGAGTAGTGTTTGTCGTGTTAGTTGTATGAATATAATAATTATTGAATAAGTCACATATTTCGTTTGGGTCATCAAAGAGTTGGTTATTACTTATTATATAGTCAATGTCAGTATTAATTGTCATGTTACTTGTTTTGTCTTTAATCATCTCTTTTTTTATGATTAGCTTATAAATACTATGTTCGCGGGGAATATTGATATTAACATACATAATATCGTTTATTCGTAGTTTGCGACAGTTCTTAATAAGATGGTGGACAGTTATCCATACTTCCATACTAATATTATAAATGCGAAGGTAACTGTGTGTTACGCTTTCACGCCTCAACCACTAAGCGGATTTTGATGAAATTTGGTATAGAGATAAAATAGACCTTGGAGAACATCATTACCTATATTTTATCGCGAAAATGGCTTGATGGGGTTGAAATAAAGAATGAAAGTTTGTATGGAAATGCGATATAACCCACATTCACGCGGGGGGAGCTGCGGGCAACAGCTAGTTTATTATGTATATTTAGTTAGTGTTATTAATTTCAATAAATGCTTACTGCATTTAAAATGCATCTATTAAGCATGTGTGCATAATTTCTAGAAATACTAAAGAATGCCTGGTGATAAGAGAAAAATGACGATATATTTTTAAAAATTTAAAAGCTGCCTATCAATGCAAACTTAGTTTTCTTCAGCGAATAATGCCTGACAAAAATGGTGACATGTAGCGCCATCTGTCGCAGGGCGGTTAAACTATAACGGGCAAGAGAAAGGCTTTAGTTCCGCTTCACAAAGAGTGCTGTGTTGTAATTTTGTTAGTACTTACGTTGTCCGTTAGATGGCTTGAACAAGAATGTGACGGACTTAAGAGTTAATAAAAAAAAAACAAGAAATATATAAGTAATACTTAAATGTAATAAAGGTTTAATTAAGTTATTGTAAAAAATATGTAAAAAACAAAAATCTGAACACGCCTCTTTTATCCTCGGCTCATAAGCAAGGTTGCCCGATAACCCGGTAAAGATGGAGCACTGAACTGCCTGTGTAGTCAAAGTGAAGATGATGGAAAGCAGCAATGTCCATCAGTAGAAGTCTTTCTGCTAAAATTATAACGATAATAAGAAAACAAGAATACTATTATTTACACTATCTTTCCGCGGCGCGGTTTCAACCGCGTCTTTGCTTACTGCTCTGTTCCCGTCGCCAGTAGCGTGATGTTACATAGTCTATAACCTTTCTTAGGAACTGGGCTATCATACGCAAATTTAGCAGCGTACCTACTTTACTTCAGTGAATACCAACAATCACCTATTTCCCGAGGACTAATGAGTTGCGCAACATAGCAGGAAAATCAAACGGAGTTTTCTTCAATTTTACGACATATATGGGTCATTGTCAAATTTTGCGCAGGTAACCGTGACTAAAAATAATAAACTTATAAAAAAATAAAATTACTCAAACATGACTTTTAGTTACATCGATGCCCGTTAAAACAATTGCTCTTTTTGCTGTTACAGTTGGCCGCGACCTTCAACTAATGATTTGTGATTTATTCCAGATTTTGTGAGTTAGGGTGTAAAAAATTACAACTCTGTTATCATAACGTTTTAGTTTTTATTATGAAATGAAACAAATCAGTCCCAAATATTTTGGCATTAATGTTAATTACAGTCTTTTATCTTATAATCACAATTACAGTCACAAGTTTTTTTTTTAGTTTAACGATTATTTATTAAATTTCAAACAACTCTGTTACTTCTTGAATTTTAATAATACTAAATTCTATGTAATCACTCTAAATATTTATATATTAACTGCTAACAATAACATATGACTGTATAAATAGGTAACAAACTAAAATTTTGTTAAATTATCATATTATATTAATTAGCTTTTCATAAAAATCTGAAGAATGTCCTTTATATCCTTGGGACAGAAAAGTAACAGAGTTGTAATACAGTAACGTAGTTGTTCTTTTTTTGTATCTTACTTGACTAAATTGCACTCAGTTGAGCTTGTGATCTTAATAACGTAAATATAAGCTTCAATATTAATAACAATAAACTTTGTGACTAGTATTTACCAATCTATAATTTAACTTTATAAAAAAATAATCAAATATTCTTGAAAGGGTAACTGCAAAATGAAAGTTACTCATTTTTCAAATATGTCTAAAGCCTTATCAAAATGGTAGTATATTCTTTTACCTTTACAGACTTTTTTAGGTTCTGGAACAATAGCAAGTAAATTATCAAAAGACACATAAGATAAATCAGACTCAACTAATTTAAATTTTGTTGCAGTATGATCGATTGACTTAAAAAACATAATTTTAACTTCACCATCTTCTTCTACTTCAGATAAGGCTTTACCCAGATATACATAATCCTGTTTTAAGGTGGAAATTTTAACCAAGACACAAATACCTAGTTTTATTTTATTGACATGAATATTTTCCTTCTCGATCAAAGCATCGTCATTTTGTTTTGATGTGCCGGGTTGTTCTGACAAATAAGTGCTAGAAGGTTTATCTTTCAATGATATTAGAGGAGCATCATCATCGGAATCTGAGCTGTAGACAATGTTGTAAAATCCTTTTGGTCGCTTTTGACAAAGATTGCTAATATCAGACAGAAAATTGCTGTCGCAAGTGGAAGCAGTTGATTGTTCCACTGCAGTTTTTAAATTTTTTAATGGAACGTAGTGCTTAGGATTCATGCAAGAGCAAAAGCCGCGCTGACAAAAACAACTTAAATTTCTATATTTTAGAACTCCAGCCTCTTCAGTGAAAACTTGATGGACTTTCATGGTACCTAATAATGGCACAATATGCTCCGGAATAAGATTTGAACTCTGCTCAATATTCTCATTAGTTATCAGATGTAGTCTCACTTTACTAACATCTTTTAAAGCAAAATAGAATTTTGAAGCATCAGATATATCCCTTCCACGTGCAACAAGTTGGTCAGCAGTGCGTTTTAAAAAACCGCCAATCCCATCTGCAGCACCCTTGCCATGTCCCGCTTCAAAAAAATTCCATGTAACTTTAATAAACTTGTAATCGGAGAACAATTTGGTGCATATCAGATAAAAGTTCTGTTTTTGGCGGTATTGAGTGGCTGGGCCATCTGAAAATACATGCAGGATATTAACTTCCGGAAATTTGTTATGAACTGAAGCAAAGATGGGATGGAGGTGAGCCCAGATTGCAGCTGGGTTATGTGAAAGGTTTCCAGATACTGTACAAAACGATGTTACTTCTATCTTATTATCTACACCGCGGCTATAGATTACTCCAGTATGCATGGATACTTGATTTCGGGAGCCTCCAAAATGATGAGATTGTACCTCTTCAAAATATTTACAACTATAATTTTCGCTAAAGTCAATGTGCAGCGCAATTTCATTTATGGCCAAGCCATCTATGCATTTTCTATAGTTTCTGTGCTGTGTCTTAATGTAATATACATGCCTCTTAAATTCTTTAAGTGTAATTTCAAACTGTTTTATCAAAGCCTTTCCTGTATTCTCTATCTCCTCTTTTATGCTTTTTGTAATTTTGATTTTCTTGCCCGACTTTTCTATTACTTCAATCTTAGTTAACCATTGCGGATATTTTACTATTATTTCTTCTTTGGATGTATCATAAACAGTTGTTTTTAGTTGACATACAGAACAGATTCCTGTCATACATGCTGGAGAATCAGGATCGCATACTTGGCTTATAATAATCTTGTTGAGATCTGAGGTTGGTATAACTTTGTTTTTACACAAAGCAATTGCTAAGTATTTGATATTAATATGAATTCGACACAAACATGTTTCTCTTCCAGCAACAGTTGGAGGCAAAACATAAAATGGCCTATATCGGGTAAAAGTTTTGTAACTACACTTCAAGGTAGGATTTTCACGTTTAAAAGATTGATAAAGGTTCTTCATATTATCAAGTAAGTAGCGCTTCTGCATTTTATTTCCCTTTAGAGAAACGGTTTCCTTTTTTCCAGCAGTCGCTCTTGATATGTCATCACGTTCAAAAAAATCCTTCATTTTGGTACTCAAAACCTTTTTCTTAAGCAGAGGTTGTGTTTTTCGTATGTAGCCTTGGTTCACAGCAAGACATTCTTGAATTATTTGTGTTTTTTGTCTAGAACTTTTAATACCCTTTTCTTCAAATATCTTCTGAATAGCACATTTCTCTTTCCGATTGTTGACATTTTCGTAGCGTTTTTTAATAGCATTTGATAAGATCTCATATTTCTGTAGATTTGCTGCACTATCAGCTTCAATTTTAGATTTCTTATGTTTTTCTCGATTGTATCTTTTTTTATACTTTTGGTAACTCTTGTTTATTGCTTCTAATTGTTCCTTTAACTTTATATTATCTCTAAATAATTTCGATCTGTTTCTTTTTACTTGCTTTCTGCCGCGAGAAGCTGCTGATGTGATGGAGCTAGGCGTATTTTCACGGGAAGTAGAAAACTGGGGTGTAAATAAACGACGATCAGCATTTGGAATAATTTGATCTTGACTTGGAGCGGCTGGACTATTTAAACGAGGAGGTGATGGCTCTGGGGTGTACGTAATAACACGGAGCGCTCGTACCTTATCTTTCCGTCTAGCATTTGCAGATCGCCATTTCTTTTTTATTGCTCGATGTTCACGAGTTGTCAAATCTCGTACTAAGCGTTTGTTTGCATGGTATCTCTCTCGATCTTTTCTTTTAGATTCTGCGTCCTTCTCGGGATTATTTTTACGCCGTTCTCGGTATCGTCGCTGCTTCTCAGCAGGCGTGAGAGGCATCTCAAAATCACAAAGAGTTTCTTACAGTAAACAGTATCCTGTAACAAGATTTTTAAGTTTATAAACATATATCTACAGAATTTATTTATATTCAATATGCATATAGAGCACTTAAGAAAAACAGATTATTAAAAAAATGACAAAGTTTAAAGTTAAAGAATATAGGCATTTACAACTATGTTACTTTCTTATCAACTCTGTTACTACGCGTTGGTAACAGAGTTGCACAGTAACAGAGTAGTAAATTTAACATTCCATAACACATAAATGATAAAGTAAAGAGTAAATTACACTTTTTCTTTCATGTTTAGATTATTAACCTCTTTGACAACATATTGACTCTAAAATAATGAAAAATACGTTGTTTACTTACGTAAATAGGTAGGTAACAAAGTAGACGCACAATAAAAATACGCAGCAGGTTGAACGCCTCGCGGCCGACTAACACTTCCTATACCCCTCTCCCCGCTCTAACGGTCAACACGTAATAATACAGACATCCCGCCCAAACTAGTACAAAGTCTAAACAACGCCATCTCTATTTGAAGTTGCGATTTATTCAGTAACATAGTGTTCCTGACAGATTCACATAGTACGCGGGACAAAGTTTTAAAAAATAGTTATTAAGTAAATTTCGATACCTACCGCTTTTACGGCTTATTTTATAAATAATAACAATACTCTTTTTATGGTAATGATTTATTTAAGGTAGGTTGATATAGTATAAAATGAAATTATTTGATGTTTATTATAACGGAGTGGTACCAGGGACATATAGAGTTTACAAGGAAAACCTTTCTGTTACCAAAAATTACCACAATGTTACTTTACCAAAAAACTAAAAAAATCAAAACTATCTCTTTATTTTTGTTTTGAATGTTTATTAATGCGATGTATTTTGTATTTAATATAAATTTTGATAGAGGTTATATAATTATTACTAATAAAAAAATAATCACAGTTGAGGGACTAGGTTACCTGCGCGAAATTTGACAATGACCCATATTTTTATCGCCATAAATTGACCTTAATAAGAAAAACTTCTTGTTTGTTTGTTTGTACGCGCTAATCTCTGGAACTACCAGTCAGATTTGAGTAATTTTTTTTTGCGTATGATAGCCCAGTTCTTGAGGAAGGTTATAGGCTATGTAACATCACGCTACTTGCGACGGCAGTAGAGCAGTAAGCAAAGACGCGCGTAAAACCGCGGGATGCTAGTTACTAATGTAAGTACGGGCTATACCTAATGGGTACTGTATACTATGCTGTACTACTACGTGTCGCTGTCTTGTACGCTAATATTGATTCGACATAAAAATGTAAATGCTTAATTGGTGTTTGATAGGAATTGAACGTTCGCGGCTACGGGTTAGGATTGTTGACCAATAACGAGACAATCTACGGCCTAGCATGCGATTCACGAGATATAATAAATTCTCGTCAAAGATACATAAATATTTTTACCTACTAAACTCTACAATGTAGGTACCATTTAGATTCTGCTGTTGGAACTTCTCTTTCAAAGCAGAACCTAACGGGTCTCGAATCAAACAGTTTAGCACTTCATACTTTTGTCGCTTACACCTGGTCCCAAATAACTAATTGTCATCAGGTATAGCGTACACATTTTGGTGCAGCATTTCCTGAACCATACAATAAATTCACCACTTGTTCGTTTTCTGGCAATGCTAAACAAGCTTCTGTATTCAGGACCGCAGTGCGATTTTTTTACTTCGAAATGAATGAATGTGTATCGTAATTCTATGTGTTTTTGTCAGATGATGGATGATAAATACATAAAAAGCAATAAATTGGCATTAAGTATATATATAATTTTTAGACTAAGATACTAGATGCTAATTTATAAGATTATTGTTATTATATATTTAAGTGTTTAATTATTTTCTATTTTATTACTTTATTAATTTAGATTCTAAATTTTTAATTGTATAATGCCTTGGTATTTCACTGTTATATTGTACAATTTTTTACAAAAAAATTAATAAGAAATAATTAAACTATTTCCACATTAGCCACATCTTCAGCATACTAAACAATTAAAATTGCACAAGTTTAATCATTATTAACAAGATGTCGCTTATATTAAGCTGTTAACAATTAACTTGTATTTAAACTCATTTACTTAACTTTCCACTTAGCAGACACAATATCTAAGAATGTAAGAATTACGCCGAATGAAACAATAAATTTGAATGATAATTGTTTTAAGTATGAAATACGAGTTTTAAAGGTGTTACATTTGGTACTTGAGATGCTAGAAAGAAAGAAAAAGCCTATAATGAGCAACAAAACACGACGTACATAGACAATAAAAGGAAAGCAATATTATCTTACCTCTAAAAATATTATGAACAAGTAGCAATACAAATACATAGTAATAAATTATTATTTTTTGCTACGATATTAAAAATATAATTTATTAGCATTTAATGGAGCTTTACTTTCTTTTCTAGTACACTTTTTTAATACTTAACCCTTTCATGGACAGTGATGTAGACACAATAGATGTTTTTTGTCATCACGGCCATACGCGTTTACTGTCCCGGAAAGTGATTAGTAATACATTCAATCGCAAATTATTAACATTTTATTCGCATATTTGCAAAATATTGCACACATACTTACATATTTGTAAAATACACTTTTATACTTTACTAGCCTTCCGCAGCGCGGTTTCACCCGCATGAAGTTACATCTGTGGTTACTGCTCTGCTCCCGTCATCATTACCTTGATGTTACATAGCCTATAACCTTCCTTAAGAACTGGGCTATCAAACGCAAGAAGAATAATTCAAAATACGACTGGTAGTTCTAGAGATTAGCGGGTTCAAACCAACAAACTCTTCCGCTATACAAATGTATAGATAAGTTAGAATTATATTGATCAAATCAAATAAAAATCAACAGTAAGAATTCTTTAAGCATTAACTGGGCAATTAACTAACAGAGATTGATAACAGACTAATCAGAATCACCAATAAATATATTTTGTTCTTTCTCAAGCATCCAATGATTCGATGTATGTAGTATATTAGATCATTGTCCATCTTGTGGGAGGACGTCCTACACTTAACAGTCTCTAGTTGTCATTGTAAACAATAAGTACCTAATTGAAATTTGCCTTTAGTGTCGTTTTTATTATTTTAACACAATTTGTAGGACCAATGTTTAAATCAATTTGCAAGTCTGTCGAATTGTGACTTATTTCATTTTTATCCTACGACGACATACAAAACATAAATTTAAAAAACAAATTGACTGTAGGATTATCTAGAAAAATTCAGTGTTATTTATATGTATTCCTTTACAATTTTAATAATCTAATGTTCCTTCAGGTGACCCACTTGTACGTTTATCATGATTATAATAATAATAATAATAATAATACCAGCCTGTTTAGGTACCGTCCCACTGAAGGCAAAGGCCTCTTCTCATATAGAGAAGGCATGAGCATTAATCACCACGCTTGCTTAAGGAGGATTGGCAATTTCAGACTTTTAAGCCCAGGTTTTCTCACGATGTTTTCCTTCAATATCAGTCAGAAATGTCCAAGATAAACTTAGAAAGTACATAAATATGATTTGAAAATCACATTGGTACTTGCCCGGATTCGAACCCACTACCTCGTGTTTACGACTCGGGTACCTTATCCACTGCACCATTTCGACTTCCACGATTCCCAATTTAAAAATGTAACCGCACATTTGAAGCAAATCGTTGATGTTTACGCGTAAACACCGAACAAAACTCTTTGCTCATAACGGCACATTGTCAAAGTTTGCACATAAAAAGTGTAGGCAAAGAAACAAAGCGATAACAAGCTTTACTGTGTATACAAATTAAATGCTAAGTTTGTGGAGAGGGAAGTTCACCCGGACACGGGATTGTAAAATGAAACGTGATTATGTTAAATACTTTTACTTTTCTGTTAATTACTTTTACAAAGTATGACCAAAAAGGTCAGGGTGTCTAGTGCGAGTTGTTTTTACGTTAATGCGATCGAGATGTTTACCGCGTTTAGCTCTGTTAGTGGATAAAAATTTGGAGCGGGGCAATCGGAGCACAGAAAGTAACAAACATGTCGATCGCGATAACGTAAAACTAACTCGCACTAGGCACTCAGATGGTAGTGAGAATGGTGGACACACCATTCCAATTGTCAACAGATTCATACCATGATGAACATGGCTGCTATGTGAGAAGCTATTTCAAGCTCTGCACAGTCACAGGCTTATAAATAGAAGGACACAGTTGCACTGATATAGAGTTCTATATTTTCAGGCGTGTAATTTCGGTTTACGTCGGTATAATATTTTCAAATTGATTCACTATAAATGCGGTACATAGAGATAGTAAAGTAAATTGTTCATCACATTCTACCGTAACAATGGTGCGTGTATATCATACAATAACACAAACAAACAGATTAAAATAAATAATTATTGTCCAGACCAGAGAAGGGGCCATATCCGAATCACATAGGCTCACCTCGTGGTCTAGCAGCTGCAACATTATTTTAAGTTCAGTGAAAGTTACTATCCGGCCATTGTTTTCAAAAAAAATTCAATCAATATAATAAAATATAAATTGAATGAATTTTTTTTTTTGCCTTTTGATAGTTAATGTCCAAGGTAGCAGTTATGTTGGATCCTATGCATGAATAGTAAATGTAACAAGAGGCTTGTTGCCATTTATTGGGCACAATACTAGACTTGAGACTACAGAATTTTTCGACTGAAAATTCAATTCCCGACTCGCGGTTCGAACCCAAGACCTCTGAAGGCAGTCCAGTCCGTACACAAAACTATTAAATTACATACTTTATACACAGCTCACAGTATAATACACAGCTCATGTTAGCTCAGATACCACGGTTTTTAAATTTTATGTTACCACTATTGGTTTTGTCCGACTGCCGAACTCAAGAAGGTTAATTTTTTTCGAGCGTATACATGTATATCTATTTCTTTAGCACGCTCTACATCCTCAATGTCTTTAGAGATTTTAACACACATGAGGTGTTATTTAATTCGTACTAATTGTGGGAATGACATAGGGTGTAGAGGACATAGCGTCAGCACAAGAAAAAAATAGGTTTCTTTATTTTCAGTTAGTTTCATGCAGACAGGCTTTTTGTTATAATATATAAACATATTTCAGTTTTCAATATCATACATTAACGTATGAGGTTTGTATACATATACATACACAATAGAAGTTATTTTAGCATGACAACAGCAGCTGCTAACACGGAGACTCACGGAGTACACGGAGAAGCCGGCGACCGTAAAATTGATACCGAATTAAACATTTTATGAGCGGCCACGTTGCTACTTTTTATTTGTTTATAACTTATGACAAACAACTGTTGCTGTCTGTTTATGGTTTTATAATAAAGCCTCGTTATTCAAGCTCATTATATTCCTACTGCTGGCAGCAGACACATATCTACACTTGTCACATTATTTGAATGAATAAATTTGAATTTAAAAATTCCAAACCAAGATACAAATATTCACTTCGATATCGCCGGTACACTTTTCTTTTCCATTCTATTTCTAAGAGCAATTTCGAAATTTATACGACTTTTATTACCTATCTTATTCACATACTTATGTGGTAGCATAGGAGAACTAACCAACAAAACCAGAGAAAAATATTTTTTTAGAAGATCACTTATGTAAGGACTTACTGCGCCTCGCTGATCTATAATAAAGTATAATCGATCGATAGACCTGTGAACTATTTCATATTATTATAATGAGTTTAGTTCTTATCTTTACTTCTTTCTATTTTTCGGTGTAGTCTTGCTACGGTACGGGTCTTTAGATTAGGCTCAATTTTAAAGGCGTGGCAATGGAGCAATTGCAGCGTTTCAGTTTTATTTCGTAACGTTTTAAACTTTATACTAAGTACCCGTAATACATAGTATCAAGGACGTGCAATTCTTTTCTTTTACGGTAGACATAGAACCCGCAAAGCAAGTATAATAGCGATAAACATTACCGCGATTTAAGAGCTAAATACTTACAACAATTGCAACACCTAACAACCGGCCATTGATAGATTACTTGAAAGTATGTATCACCTAGCTATTACCTGATGATTGATTACGGGACACAAGGTGTAATCATGTAAAGATGTGTCGTTAATTAACTATTGTGTGATTAATGCAGTTTCTATCTGTGCCGCTTCATCAGGTATTGTGCGGAGATTTAACTGTATAAGATTGTATAGAGTAGCTCATTGTATGAAGGTTTTCGCGGTTAAGCATTTGAAAATCTTACATAATTTTAAAAGACTACAGGCTCAGTAGATAAATGAAGGTACTTCTTGATATACGAGTAGTGTGTTATCTGGTTATCTGTCTATATACCACGGTCTCAATGGCGTGTATTTCTGGCTGTCTACCTAATGTAAACATTTTTGATTAAAAATCAGCGTAAAATAAATTGTATTTATTTAGATACCGACGCGCCCTTGCTTTGCACATGGGTACCTTTTTGCTTTTTACGACACATTACAAATCGTTGAAATTCTAAGCATTTAGCAACAAAAATATGGATGTACCATACTAAATAAACCTGCAAAAATGCTCTAAGCGAGAGTGAAAACCGCATCATAATCTGTTATGTAGTTTCGAAGTTAGCGGCGAAAAGAACAGGAAAGCAACAACTTTATAGTATTTACAGATAAGAGATAGTAAGTAACAATGAAACAAGTCTCACGGCCATGACATAACAATTGCTAATCTAATGTCACGTGACATAACAATACTTATTCTCATAAAATAAATTAATCAGGTATTTTCATTCATTTCGCTATAACCGCGCGTGTAGCCGTGTGACTGGGTCAAAGAGAGAACTATTTATTCACTTGTAGGGTTACAAGTCATGAGAGTAAGTCTTGAAATGTTAGGATTAGACCTATGACACTTAGTCATGGTACGAAATTTATTATGAACTAGCGGCCCGCCCCGGCTTCGCACGGGTGGACATTTTTTTAAACATTTTGGGATAAATAAAGATACTTTTGTATGGGAATATAAAATAGTGTTGTTTTTTTTTTCAGACAATATCAGGCAATTTTTTAATTTTTCTCTCCGTAAGAACAATCCTCGTACTTCAAGGAATATTTAAAAAAAAGAATTAGCGAAATCGGTTCAGCTCTCGAGATTTGCGCTTAGCAACACATTCAGCGTTTCATTTTTATATTAGTACTTACTTTACGTCTATACAATTAGATAGTTATGTTTAATTGTCATCAAAGTGGTATAAAAAGACAGGTTCTTTACTCTCACTTTTAGCTATATTAGGTGCCTAAGAAAATGAAGACCCATCATCTTATTTTGGTCGGTCACAATTCTGAGAGAATTATGTTATTCTAACAATAATTTGTGTGCGAACTGCACGCAGAGGCCTCGACTTTGGTCCTCGGGTCGGGTAAAGAACTATAAAGATTTTTTCTAATTCGACTGGTGGTTCCAGAGATTAGCGCGTTCAAACAAACAAACAAACACTTCCTTTACAATAGTATAGATTTACATGTAACCGAACTTAGATAGTGGACTCAGCCTACCTCCTCGAGGGATAAGACGTGATGCTTGGTCATTATATATATATATACCACATTCACACAGCGCCATCTAGTACCAAATTAAGCAATTATATTTGCTTGTGTTATGGGTACTAAACACCTGATATACTTATATACATTTTTTTTTATAAATACATACATACATATTTTAGATAAATTACACCCAGACAGAACAAACAATCATGCTCATCACACAAAGGTTTGTCCTGGGTGGGAATCGAAACTACGACCTCCAGCTTAGCAGTCAGAGTCACTAACCACTAGGCCAACAGACCAAATTAATCTTAGTTGCCCAATAGGTATAATTCCTACAGACCAAATGATACGGAGCAATTTTTACCCGGTTTACACACTAAAACTAAATATTTCTAACAATCCGTTTACTTCACAAGAGGCACGCACCAAATAGATATTACATTAAAATTCTCAAGCAAGGTGCGATATGACCGGTTAGCCTTGACAAGGTCGAGTACCGGTCGAGACCGTGAGAGACTCATTCATAGATCTATAAAGATTAAGATTATATAGTTTTTATTGTAGGTTTATTGATAAAAACCGTCTTCATTCACAAAATTATTTTTTGTTGAATGTACAAAACTACGGGTTAAAGTTGTAGATTTTTAATCCTATTAAATATTATAAAATGCGAAAATGTGTTACCACTGCCTAAACGGCTAAACCGACTTCGATGAAAATTGGTATTTTTTTAGGCCGAAAATCAGTACCTATGGTTTCCAAGGGAGACAAAGCACATTTTAGGGCGCAGCTAGTTATAAATAAAATATTGAAGCAAATTTTTTTAATCATAAAAAAAATACATTGATTTGTATATTTGTGGACCAACAACACACAAAACTTTTATCCTGACACAATACGAAGTCGCGGTAGACCAAGAAAGAGATGGAGGGATGATTTAAAGTTATCAAAATTGACTATGGAGTACCTACAGCACGGCCCAAAGAACGTCATGTATTACTAGATAATTATTTAACTGAACGCTTACGAAACAAATATAAATAATAAAATTATTCTACCTTTTAAAGGATAAACTCGTGATGTTATATAACTGTTTTACCTACAATACGTTTTACGTTAAATAATAAATAAATAAATAGAAAACATTATATAATAATCTCTTATAGGCAACATAATTATAAAGAGAAGAAATATTATTAGTCGCTCAAAGTCACCGCCTACGCACAAAATTTCACTAAAACATTCAACAACCCGTAAGTACAAAGTTGCACTTAAATGTTATTCAGCTTATACTTAGCTGATAATAGCGAGTGTATATCAGACAGCACACAGAGGCTATTTCAAAGAGATCTGGCAATATACTAAGTGCTTATCTAAACTAATATTATAAAGACAAAAGATTAGATTTTTTTTAATGCTTGTTAAGGATTAACTCTAAATCTATTTAATCTATTTAAATCTTTCACATTTATAAAGCTACAATATTAGCGCGTAGCATAGGCTATATTTTTGTAGTATCAAATAACATTTATATTGAAAATTTAATCATCCACCGACATAGTGTACAATATTCTACTAGTCAAGCCTTTTTGTTGATACCCATAATAATCGGAGTTGTGAAAAATATGAAATCCGCCATTTTGTGGCGCCGGCCATCTTGAACCGATTTTCATCAAACATAGCTAAGAACACTCCTGACTAATTTACCTTTCAAACAAAAAAAATATCAACATCGGTACACACACTTAACACAGACACGTCAAACTTATAGCACCGCGTCGTTTTTCCGTCGAGGGTTAAAAACAGAGCCTATGTTACTCGCGGGACGCGGGCGAAGCCGCTGGCAATAGCTAGTAACGTTTAAGGCAGCCTTAGTAGAGGCTACCATATCAACAATGTGACACGATGTCTTTTAAAATGGTGTCGACAACTTCTGGATGCACACAAGCAGAGATGACCGTGTCGGTCTACACTCAAGAGAATGGACCCATACGTGAGTGTCGTAAGAGGCGGCTAATTAAATACCAAATAATGTGCGGTGGGATAGTAGGGTTTGAGCTAGAGTTTTATAACTTTGTTAATGTGTGCGTGTTATTATAATTTAATATCTTTTTATTTTGTTAAACTTTTTGGTGAACTTTCGGCTTATAGACATCCGCGATGTCACTGGGCCTACCAGAAAATCAGCGCTGTCACTTATTATTGCTGCAGCATAATGCTGCGGTAGGATCCATTTTTTTGGCTTCATGCAGTATTCTGGTCCTAATGTTATTACTGCGACCTATAATATGTAATGTGTGTATCCTGTAGCAGATCTAAAATATTTTTTATTCTTACTTTTACTTTCAAATACCAGCAGCGTTACTGTGCTTTATGTCACGTTATTGCGTCATCAATCTATCTGGTGACTATCTCTATCTCCTTTTAGGAGGCCTACGTCATGCAGTAGTCTAAATAGCAGTAGTAGTAAGGCAAAAAGAGTACACTATAAGTACTACACAACCAAGATCTACTTACTCCCTTCACAATAGGCAGCGACTTCGCAGAGTCCCTGGTATTGTTGAAGCAATGCCAGAAACTCTGAGTCGTTCATGAACTACAGTGCCCACTTAACATTACGTGGGTTGGTTACTCATCTGCCACTGCCAATAAAAAAGAGTTGTTTACTGCTTGTAACAACTTGGTTGTGGAGAACCAAGGAGATAATTAGGTCTTCAATCTCACACACTAGTTTAACGAAGCTCAAAATAAAAATGTAACCTACATAGGTAGTTATTTTGTCTAAATAAGAATGTAAATTACATTCTTGTTTTGCGTATTTAGATCTCATCGAACTAGAGATCTCTTTACAACAATCCACACACAATACCTACTGAACTACAGATCGAATATTAAGTACAAATGATGTTGTAGTACCTAACGATGTAACTAATCGGTCAGCATTTGTCTGGAGCGCGGGTATCGACCTGGCTATTTATACCCGCGCCACAGACCTGTGTCAAGGATTCTCCCCGTAACATTAATATATTTTTTATTAAAGTAAGTGGGTGGTTCTTAGATATATAAAGCAGGTATAAAAATGCCTAAGTTAGACGGAAAATCTATACTAATATTATGAAAAGAAACTGTCTTTGTTTCACTGTGTACGGGAAAAGAACGCAACGCAGAGGTTCGGAGCCACCGGGTCGGAGAAAGTCATACTTGACTACGAAAAATTACCTCTTGAATTTGGTATAGGGATAGAATAGACCTTGGGAAACAACATAGGTTATGTTTTAAAAATGTCTTGAAGGGGTTGAAATAGAGGATGAAAGTTTAGTTCTACTTTTTTAGGGCAACAGCTAGTTTTCAATATTTGCCTGAAGTTGAATTGTTATTCTGTTTGCAAAAATAGTATCTACTATATTTCATTATTATCATCAAATTAGCCGAAATACGCCTTTCCCAAGTTTCACCATCTTGACGGGTCGTAAGCCGCCATTATTTTCATAGTTGATCGCTATTACACACTTATCGAAGTGAAAACTTTATCGGAGCATTTCCTTTCAATTTCGGGTCATAAGCGAGACAACAAAAATCATCATCAGTATCACAGTCGCCAACACGATCGCTTCTAGGATGGCGTCCACCTGAGCTCCACTGACTCTTTCATCATATCAGCCAAAAGACGTCCACTGCTGGACATAGGCCTCCCCCAATTTTCGCCACCGTGGCCGGTCGTTCGCCGCCCTCATCCATCGGTTTCCCGCCACCCTTATAAGGTCGTCGGTCCACCTTGTGAGGGGTCTGCCCACGCTGCGTCTTCCGGTTCGTGGTCGCCACTCTAGAACCTTTCTGCCCCAGCGGCCGTCAGTTCTGCGAGCTATGTGTCCTGCCCATTGCCACTTCAGAGAAGCAACTCTGCGAGCCACGTCAGTTACTTTGGTTCGCCTGCGGATTTATTCGTTTCTCAAACGATCGCGCAGGGAGACGCCTACCATAGCCCGCTCCATCGCCCTCTGAGCGACTTTGGGCCTTCGGATAAGACCCATAGTTAGCGATTACGTCAATGCTCCGTACGTCATCACTGGCAACACACACTGGTCAAAGACCTTGGTCTTGAGACACTGCGGTAGTGCGGAGGAGAAGATATGTTGTAGCTTTCCGACCTCTTTCTCGAAATCGGACTTACCTAATCGGACTGTTTGTCCCAGGTATATGTACTCGTTACACTGACTCTTTACCATCAGGCAAAGTCGAATACTTTTGATACCGAAGCGCAGAGAGGGCGGGCGGCTAGTAGGCTAATATAAAAAGAAACGCCAGCCACAAATATAAGATGAACATTTACGTTAACACCGCTAAACGTAGCCCTTGCATGAATAAACCCGTGTAACAGCTTACAAAGTACACTTGGGAACGAATGCTGAGTGTTGTCTTAAATATTTGAGTGGTGGAGGTCTGACTGTGTAGTTACAGTGCTAAACGAGTCTGGGGAATCACGGACAAACCTCTTTGTAAATGCAAATGCTTGTAATTGATGATTAAGGGTCACCATGGCATATTTCGGCAATCTGTCCATAAAAAAGGAACGATTAGTATTTTTATTTTATTTTTAGTTGGCAAATAACCATGCACTTGGAAATTTCATAAGGGTAATATAATAGAAGTGCATACTCAAGAGGATGGGATGGCCTGAACCGAGTAAGAGCAGGTCGAAGAAAACAACAAAACTGATTTAACTTTTGCAGATCTCTATTAAATGCGACAATCTAAGTCTGGGTAAGAGCGGCTTACTAACGATCAAAGTACGCTTAGGAGTGGCCGACGTCCAGGCATTTTGCGACCTCTATGGCGGAATATGTCTGAATTCAGAATGTACTTATCATCGTATACACCTTGATCCATACAAAAATTAGATGCGCGTCGAGCAACTTGCCGAGCGTTATACTACAAACAAAAAATAGCAAGAAAAGAAAAATGAAACTAAATATTTTCTTAAAATCCTCGTCGATTTTTCAGCGGTTTGCACAAAAAGTGTGTTAAATCTGTTGAAAGCCCCTAATTACCGGGCTCGTTGTACAAACGCTTGATTGATGAACCCGAAGCCCCTCTATCAATAACAATCTACCAGAACTTGGCTTCATGTCTTGGTTACGCAAACTTAAACTGTATTCTTGCAATAATTATTTATATAGATTTCACAATTTTTTATTTGATTATTTTAGAAGGAAAATAGAGGACGGAATTGGAACTGGTTTTAACTAGAACTTTGAAGAAAGACGGTAAACAAAATCAGCTCACAGTCACAGTGAGGACCACCATGACCACATATTAGCAAATAGCCACGATGTCTTTAAGAGCGGTGTCTTTGACTCCTGGACCCCAGTGACTGCTTGCCAGCAGGCAGAGAGGCGTCATTTTGTAAGACTTTGTATTACATACCGAAATGTTGTAATAACTTACTCTTCCTTCCTATGCTAACACTTTCCGGGACAGTAAACGGATATGGCCGTGATGACAATAAAACATCTATTGTGTCTACAGTAGTAACCATGGAAGGGTTAACTTCAATGTGGTAGAAAACAAATCTATCACAATATTAACGGCTCGATATTGAGCTTCAACAGAAGAACACAATCACACTTAACTACAACGTGAACAGTGTTCTATTACATTAACCAGTTCATCACATTGGCCCATTATTATCTCACTGCACGGAAAGACCTCTTCTCATATAGAGAAGGTGATCGCAATGCTTCATCAAGGCGGATTAGCAATTTCAGATTTCCTCAGAAGTCCAGGTTTCCTCACGATGTTTTCCTTCACCATCAGTCAGTAATGTCCAGATAAACTTAGAAAGTAGATATGATCTAAAAAATTACATTGGTACTTGCCCGAATTCGAACCCCCGACCTCGAGTTTACGAAGCGAGTTGCCTTCACCACTGGGCCATTACGACTACTAACAACAAGCAAAAACAATTATTCTCCACTAAAGTACTCATGGAATCATGCCCAAAAATAGACAATTTGCGTCCTCAACTTAAAATCCGATCCGCCAAAATCAACCGTCGATTAATTGTAATCTATTCATCATATTTGGATTAGAAGTACCTTCATTAAATTGCCTATCGTTTATTTTAGACCGAAATCATCTCAAAAAGTCAATAAAAATAATTCCGCAACTTCGGAATGCCCGTACACAGGATAAATTCGAGATTAACTTACGCGAGCAAGGAGATACGAGTGGGTTCTCGTAGCCGTGGAATTTATTTAAATGGTTCGCCCGTCAAAGGAGTACAATTTTGCATATTGAGTCGAAATTGATTTTTGGTTTGTGTTTAGTATAATGTTATCTAAATAAACTGCTTTAATGCGAGTGTAATAAACGGTACTATATTCGTATTGCCAAGGCAATAGCGGAGCAATGGGGTAAATGGTATACCTGCTTAATGTAAGTCGCATCAGCTTCAGCTTACCTGTAATAAAGAAAATACAAATAAATAATAATTAAAACGTTAATTACTATCATATAATACTACTATAGCGGTGTTAAGTCACGTCTTTAGCTACTGCTGCGCTCCTGTAGGTCGTACCGTGATGTTAAATAACCTATAAGCTTTCTCGAAAATTAGGCTACCGGGCTTAAAAATTTTTTTCGTATCTGACAGTCATTTAAAGAGAATAACGCGTTCAACAAATAAACTTATCGGCATACTTACGCTAAATAGGGGCCTATTAGCACCTACTGTCTTTGTCTATGATTTTCAAACTGTATCTTTAATATTATTATCATACTAGAGATAATAATAATATAGTAGTAACTGATAAGTGATTACATACATTCTATGTTTACCTTTTTCTGGCTATGTACCCCATTGAGACGAAACGAGAACAAATTCTATTGAGTTTATGGCTTCCAATACAGAATTATCTTTCTTTACGTGGGCAAACGGGGTAACGGTAATTTACCTTACGGGTAATTTTAAACCTTTACCGCGTTTATCAAACGCCTGCCGGCCAAGCATGGTGACTGCGGCAAAAGATTTATTCATTTATTACTTAGCTGCGCTCTGCGGCTTCACCCGCGCAAAAATTGGTATAATTAGGGAACCAGAGCGATTTTCGGGATAAAAAGCCTACGTCCATCTCCGGCACGGAGTCTATCTACAATAATCTACATAACATTTGTTTTTCTTTTTTATTATAGAAATCGTTTAAGACGTTTAGGCGCGCACGCACGCACGCACACGAACTTTCGCATTTATAATATTAGTAATAGAATTTATTTATTTTATCACTTTATTTTACACCATATAAAAATACAAATGTAGGAAAAATAATTATAAATTAAAAAGTTGGTGCAAGAGGCGGCTATATCGATAACAGCGATTTCTACCAGGCAACATTTATGTCCAGCCGTGGTCGTCTTGAAACTGACGATATAATGAATTGCATTATTTTCTTATTTTCTTCAATGTTTAGGTAAACAGTTTAAGTTTCAAGCTATAAACACTCAACACAAAATAAAATACCCTCAATGTTTACGCGAACTAACAATTAACCAACTTGATCTTTCAATTGTGAAAGTAGTTAATTGAGTAGTATCCAATTATTTAATTGATGTTCAGTAATAGAAATAATAAACAGTTTCACTTGGGAACTGGTTCCGTTACAAAATACTGGCAGACGACTTTCGACCTTTGCTCCTCAAATTTACGAGGGAAATTCATTCCACTTCTTATTTTGGCTTATAAAAATGACTTTATTCTGCTTGATGGTAGGCAGTCAGTGGTGCTCAGAATCGGTGCACTAGCCCAAAACCTACTGTGACTATCTGTTGGCATGGTGGCCCTCACTAATAATGTGCTTTGAAAGTATAGGTACCTTGAATATTACTCAGTTACGGTGAAAAGAAAACATCGTGAGGAATCTGAACTAAAAAGGTTTCAAACTGCCGATCTTGAGCAAGTGTGAAGCTTCTGTGTAAGATTCCTTTATTCTGCATTAGAAATCTATGAGACTGACAAAAACTGGTCTACGGTATAGACATGCTTCGGTCTATGTTATGAAGGTTATGGAAAAATCTCATAATAAGTACCCAGCAATCGGATGATTTAGGTTAGCAATACAATACAAACTGCGTCTAAAATTAAATAGGTAGATTATTTTTTTGTATACTTATGTCATTCTGTTAAATTTCGATCCTAAAATGGGTCGCGTACTTGTTCATGACTGTCTACGGTCGCGCCAAAATGCTTTAACTAAATTAAGCTTCATATTTGTCGTAATGGAGAATGTCGTCCTAGAAAATAGTTTAGATTTTTAATAGGTAGCGAATAACTCGAAAATTGTGGGAGGCCTATGTCCAGCTGTAGATGTCTTTAGGCTGACATGAGAAAGATGAAATAGTTTTAATAAATATGAATACTAATGAACACTTACTATACATTTTAAGCTCAAAACATACAGCGCGTGGAAATATTTAACACAAGCTGCGCCCCACGGCTTCGACAGCGCGTAAAATATGTTTTGTATTCCTCGAAAACCAGATCATTTTTCGGGATAAAAAGTAGCCTATGTCTAAGGCACCGAATCTATATAGGTACATACCGATAAACGATTTGGATGAAAATTTCATCCATATCGTTAAAGCCCAGCTGTTTAGGCGCTGAGTGGTAACACATACATACACATACACACACTGCCTTTCGCATTTATAACATTAATAAGATTACGTTTAAACTTATTCAATATTATCTACACGAATTGTAAAAGTAACAAGCTTGCTATTGAGAGATATAGCATAATGCTGTAAGGTTTCTTTTGGAAACACTACAGCACATATTTCGGGTCTGAGCTTTGTCTTTATCACCTCTAGTTACATAATTATTAAGGAATTCATGCCTCTAGTCTCTAACAGTCTTTTTATTATACAAATTTTAAATCAAGATTCTTTAAAATGTTGATTTTTCATTCGGCGATGATGCGCTGTCAATTATAAACATATTGACATATAAAAGCGATTCAGCGCTGGACGATCCATTGCATAAAATCGATTTTTTTAATCAAGATTTTATAAAGAAAGTCGCTATTTTCTGTCTGTTTCTGCACCAATTTCTAAACCTTGCAACGGATTTTAATGCGATTTTCACTATCGTTCAAAGAACTTTGTCCGTAAGCTTAATAAGTCCCCTACTAATATTACTCATGCGAAAGTTTGTGTGTGTATGTTTGTTACCACTCAGCGCCTAAACGGCTGAGTCTATTTCGATGAAAATTGGTATGTAGATAGATTCAGTGCCGGAGCTTTCTCCGGCTTGATCCGTTCTCTATGTCCGTAGATACACTACTTTTTATCTCAATAATCGGTCTGGTTCCCGAGGGATACAAACCACATTTAAGGCGCAGGCGATGTCGCAGGGTGCAGCTAGTAAAACATATTTTATAGTAGAGAAAAGTCGAGAACTTTAAAGATATAAGTATATGTTATTTCGACCAAAATAGTAAATAAATATATACCTGGTATTAAGCCGGGTGGGTCAGTGGTTCATGAAAATAAGTAACAACTACCAAAACTTTTGTAAATACGACCGGCAATTTAATACCAATATGACAAACAGTCAGCTTACTGACAATTACACTGAAGAAACTATCAGATTGTTTGCAACATTCACAAAAATGATCGAGAAATTGTACATTATTGATCTCAGAAGCGGCTCAAGAAAATTGGATGTGTTCCAATCTTTAAGAGCACTGGAAACAACTACTTACTGGCAAGAATACAACACTACTTAGATAGTGTTGCCATACTCTTCTAAAAGATGAAAGTTCTTCCCATAGAGCACCACATACCTCCCTCACTACCTCTATAGCCGAATACGTCAGTTGCCACCCCAACAAGTCTTCAATGAGTTAGCAACACTGTTCGTTAAAAAACCTAATTCTAAAAACCTGATAGCAATCTTGATTTATTCAAAACACAACCTTATCATAATAGCCATAATATTAAAAATATTTTATTGTTACTTATTAGTAACAACATCAAATATCGATTATCACTCCTTCATTGCAATGCCGCAAGGTCGTTAGAGCGATCAAAACAGCCTATTATATTTCACACTTTAACATTATTAAAATAAGGTCGACATTCGCATGGTTGTGTATTTTCGAGTTCATTTTCTATACGGTGTAATGGTGGGCATGATGAATGGAGTATTGTACAAATCTTGGAGGTTTCCATGGCATGTCGCCGTTACGTTTTTAATCTTGAAGATGTGACTCGTTTACTGAATTTTGTGAGGAAATGATGGTATAGGAATGGGTTGGATATTTTGAACATAATGATTTGAATGTACCTGCAAAGTGAGATTAAAACTCAATCTCAAAACATTTATTTCATTTGGATCATAAAGTATAATGCCTATAAACTTCAAAATTACATGAAGTCAGTCAATTAACCTACAGCAAGTTCGCTGACGTGGTAGAGTCTTGAGAAGAACTGGCAAGAAACTCAAGCCGCTCTTTTCATGCGCCAGATAATTACAGTTTTTTTGTATGAGTTACAATACTAACACTCAACGCAAGTAAGGAACCGTACAAAATAATTATTAGAAATCAACTAACTAATATAATTACCAAGATTAAAACCCATTCCGCTTAGGTAACATAATTATTTTGGAGAGGATCTCGCGAAAAATCATTTCAAAAAGCCGCTATGACGGAGCCGTCGATGGGCTTTAATAACAATTGACATTTCGTTTGCGACTCCCTCCTCCGATCGCACTGAAGGACTAAAATCATGATTTGATTTGATTCAACAATTATAGACTAAATAACTCTGAATGTTAACTTGTAGAAAATATCCCAAGCATTGTCTGCCTTTAATAAAAAATGTGAGAGCATGCCAATCACCTGAATTTTACCACAATTCGTTGGCCAACTTAAATATACGGTATATTTTTACGGTAGTAGATCCACGCTGGCTTCAGCATGAATGGGCAGGATCGACCGGGGCAGTACTACCCTCTCACAGTAGATCGACGTAAGAGTAGTAGGTAGTATCCGTACTACTGCGTTTCGTTCTGTGAATGAGAGCGCCTAAGGCCCAATTTTCCCCCTTTCCTCACCTCCCACATTCCCTTCCCCTACCCAATTTCCAGCCGCCATACCTGCAGTTTAAGCTTTTGGTTAGGAGGCCACCTCTTCTGGATTCCATTGACTGCTTACCATCAGGCAGGGTGGAGTCACTTTAGTAGGCTACTATAAAGATAAAAAAATTATTTATTACATTTCACTTATTTGTGCTCAACGTGCAGTCTAAGTATCCTCGTTCTGCATCCAAGAGCCTTGAATAGGTACCACTTAGATATGCTAACCTCATAATGAATCAGACCGTGAGTATTACATACGTGTATTATCCAGTACGTTTTAAAATTATGCATAGGTATTAAGATCATAGTAGCTTAGAAGCGTGAACAATATGAAACGTAAAGGTATTTCTCATTGAAACAATTGCTAAGTAAGGTGATGACAGTACTTTGATACTGGATTATAATTATAACATACATTACGCCTTTTTTCCGAAGAGACAGACAAGAGGTGTATAACAACACGTTTTCGCTAGCTATGTTGGCTCCTAACTAACAAAGGACGAAAATGTTGCCATTTGAGGGTTTCAGAGAAAAAAGCTTAGCAGACAGGCGGACAAAGAAGTAACCCTATAAGAGTATAGTTTTTCAATTAAAACACTGTATTTGCAGCGTAATTATTATGAAGCCATCCCTTCCTTATAGGAAATCACTTGTCAGCACCACAAACTGCACTACCCAATTAGTGTTGCTATAACTGCGATCTTACTTTTAGAAAGGACCTTCACCAACCGGTCTAGGTTCCAAAATAATTAGGCATGCAAATTTCAATCTTATGTTGAAACGATATGGTTTTATACCCCCGAGTGGTGTTAATAACGTTAAACCCCTTTTCCACTGTAGATAAATTCAAAAAACATTGATTTACTCATGGGTCAGCTAATCTATGTTTAACTCCGTTTCATGGCAGTGCATTAGCGTACCACATATATTATTAATATAAACAAGAATCGCTTTTAACGAATAAAATATACGTTGGTTTCCTTTGGTAGGATTACGAAATATTTACTTAATGCTACCTTTTTACTGCTTAGGTTTGGCAACACTGTCTATGTAAAGTATATAGTGGAAAAATTACTGCAATGGTTAAATAGTATCACAGTAGTACTAGGAGAATTGTTTTAAAGTCAACAGTGATGTTATGAGAATGGACCGGAAAAGTTCTTTTAACATTCTATTGTCAAATACCTAAACAATTATTTTTTTGCTAAAATTAATAAATAATATTACAGTGTAAGAGTAATTTTAATGTTTGAGGGTCAGTCGTTGCTAGGACTTTAAAATAGCCGTAGCAAATCAAATCAGGAATCGCGAATTCAAAGGTTTTGAGTCCCAAACCAATAACATAACGAAACGCTAACATTACGTTATCTCCGAAGAACAAATAAATAAAAACCAGTTCATCATTCATTGTTTAGAGATCCACTGGAGCGTGACGTCATTTAATTTCAACACTAGACTGGGTTCTGCTAGTCAACGCTGGTTTTCAAGATTATCGTATTTAGATTTAATTAAAAAAACATAGCCAGGTCGCTGGCACAGAAAAGATCTGGAGTGGCGGCCATGTACCGGTAAACACAGCACAAACTGGCGTCCTCAAGGAACCGACGAACTTGGTAAGACACAACCAATAGGTAAATGGTACTCAGGACGGTCAAAGATGGAGACCCTGATGTCTAAAGTTTAACAGTGAACACCTTTCGGCTAAAAAGTTGATGAGAAAAATCTCAAATATAATATTTGGGGTCTGCACTGGATTGCAATGACGGTAGTCTTACCACAGAATATTGCTACTTACTTTTGATTACTTTCTCTGATTGAATACAAATCAGTATAGTTTTTGTACTGATTTTTACTAATGACTAAAGGCAAAAACTTGTCATTGCAATATTTTTCGTAATTTTGCTAGACGTGCCTATCCATTACCTAACTCAACACGGTTACCGAGAAGACAGTAAGATGTAACAATATCCTAGAACGTTCACTGCTATGAAAGGGAACGCCCGTTGCGCACTGATTATCTGCTAGGCGCACGCGCAAGGTATGAACGAGAGCGATTCGTAATAAGAATTATGATAATTTCGATTCTCGCTCAGTGCAAATATTAGTGTGCATGAAAATGTCTATTTGCATTGGTCTGGGTGTTTCTATGTATAATATGTATGAATTTACAAAAAAAAATAAGTATTTAAGTATGTATTATCCGTATCTAGAACCCATAACATAAGCTATATAATATATGCTTACTTTGGGTCTAGATGGCGTTGTGTGTAGTTGTTGTGATATTATTAATTAACTAGCTGTTGCCCGCGACTTCGTTCGCGTGAAAATTTAGATGGGTGTCCCTCTATGAGAATATTGCGTGCCTGATTTTATGGCAATCGAACATTGTATCAGTAATAAATATCAGTATTATCCGTCTCTATGGCGAATCCAGTTTAAACCCGCTACCGCTAAAACTGACAAACCACTTTCACACAAACTTGCGACTCTTATTTGCCCACTTAATAAGGGTGGCTTCTGAATATTAAAAAAAGAGTATTTTCTAGTAATTTGGTAATCCTACTATAAAAACTATAGAAGTTTCATACAAACTTTGCCACCCCTTTATACCCCCTTAGGGGATGGATTTCGCAAAATTCCGTCTAAGTGAGCACCTATATTCTAATAGGAACGACCATGCAAAGTTTGAGATTCCTAGCACTTGTTGTTTCTGAGATTTCGTGATGAGTGAGTGAGTGACCTTTTGCTTTTATGTATATAGATAGCTTTTGCCCGCGGCTTTTTTCCAATAGACATTTTTATATTGTTTAAATACTATTTTCATACTATTTTTAATCTCCCATTTGTAAAAACAATATACAATACACAAAGGCAAATTTTCACTACAATAACTTTCCCCTTCCCCTTCTTCCCTATCGCTCTTTTTCTCCACTCTCCACAGTTTCCTCCTTTCTCTCCTCCCCTTCCCCTTCTCCTCTTCACCTCCTTCTGCATCCCTTGCCCCTCCTCCAGCATCTCTTGCCCTTTCCTCCACTTGCCTCTACCTTGCCTCCTCGCTTTCCCCTCTCTTCTCCCTTCCTTCTCCTTCCTTTTCCTCTTTTCCTCTCCCTTCCTATCGTTTCCTATCCCTTCTCCTCCCTTTTTCCACCATTCGAGAACTCCTTACTTTCCTCGTCCCTTCCCCCTCCTTTCCTCTCCCGTCTCCCTCACTTCCCCCTCACTTTCCCCTCATTCACCCACACTTCGCCTCACTTCTCCCTCACTTTCCTCTCACTTCCCCCTCACTACCCCTTCACTTACTCCTCACTTCCCTCTCACTTCCCCCTCACTTGCCCCTCACTTTCTCCTCACTTCCTCCTCACTTCCCCGTCACTTCTCTCTGACTTTCCCCTCACTTCTCCCGCATTTTTCACACACTTCCTCTTCACTTCCCCCTCACTTCCCCATCACTTACCTCTCACTTCCCCATCACCTCCCTCTCACTTTTCCCCTCCCTTCCTCCTTCCCCTCAATTCCTCCTTTTTATCCCTCCTTTCCCTCCCTCCTCCTCCCTGCAAATTTCAAGTCGATAGCTTCAAAAGCTAAAGATCTTTGTATAGAATATTTCATCCCTAATTTCACCCCTCTAAATCCACTCCTGGTAAAATAAAATTATAAGGATATTTTTTATTTAAATAGAAGTATTCCAAAACAAAATTTCAAAACTGTAAGTTAAAAAATGAAGAAGATTCATATAATCGTTTTCATCCCTTTTCACACACTTAGGAATTAAATTTTACAATTAAATTTTAAAAAACCCTTAAGTACAACCTCTAGACATTTAAACAAACACACCCTCCAAATTTTAAGTCACTACGACCAGCAGTTTAGGCTGTGCGTTGTCTGTTAGTCAGTCAGTCAGTCAGTCAGGACAAAGCCTTATATAATATGTATGGGTGTATGGATGTATGGATTAGACGTATAGCCATCGGGGATCAAAGCATACAGGCTGCTAGGAATGCTAACACGTGATAGAGCCACATAAAGCTGACCGTGCGAAACACAGCTAATATTTAGATCCACGCCCACAACTTTTAGTTGTGTCTGACCTTGGGCTTTATTAATTGTCATCGCGAAACAGAGGCTCACTGGAAACTGGACTCATTTAAAACTAAACGGAAGATTGTTTAGAATGAGAGGAATCCGAAAAATAAAAACGCTATCAGCTATTCCGTAACCTGTTAAAGTCTCTGTTTCTATCAGAAAATGTTCGACGTGATTCTTTAAATTGGCATAACTTTTTTATTTATGAACCGATTGACATGAAACAAACACTAAATGTTAAGTGAAGCTTACCACAATGTATTAGTGAAAACCATATCTAAATCGGATAAGCCGTTTCTGAGATTAGCGTGAACAAACGCACAGACAAACAGACAAACAGACTAACAGACAAACAGACAAACAGACAAAAATTGTAACAATCATTGTTTTGGGTTCTATTTGCGTTGATAAAGGCCCCAGTAATTTTTTTTTTCATATATCTTCCATGTACAGACAGCGATCGGTTACATTTTTATTATATGTATAGATTTATTTATTTAATTTGAAGTTATGACGTAAAACTTTGTACTGAATTTTGACGGTATCACATCTCACTAGAGACTGTACCGTCTTTAGTCTAGAATATGAACCATCCCATCTCTTCGATGTCTACTAGTGGAATACCAGCAGAAAGCAGTGGTACGTACTAAATATCTCCAATTATGGGTGACCTGAACAAATCCTGGCACTAGGCTGACTACTAACTACTCCATAAGAAGAAGAAGAATGTCTCCAAAACAGTGGTCTATGAGAGTAGCCTATACCAGGAATTCAGGACAGATACAAAATAAGTGAACTTTAGAAGTGAACCGTGCTAGGCGTGATCCAGCTGGTATCCATTCATCCATGCCAGTGTGTTGACTAGGAGTGTCCTACATCCTACCAAACGGTTAAAAGCATTGATCAGAACAATTAAATTATACCTGTATTTAACATACAGCTCCCTGTACAACGGTCCACTCAACCATGACTTCTCACGATCGCAATATTTCGTTAATTTATCAACCGTGACATCAAAAATGAGGTTTCTCTATTTAGTCAACTGTTTTATTTGTCTGGAAATTAATTTAGTGCTAGCATTAAAACGGGTGCTTCAGTGGTTTAAATTTTGCTGAATTATGTACACGGATAGCTACGGATAAAACTCGAGTTCTCCAATTTTGACACAGGCAACATTGGGTGCTTCTATCGGTAAATTTTCAGTGTTAACCCGAAGTGTAGGGTTGTGCCTGTTTGTTACATCATTACATGGGGCCTAACATAGCCAGCGAAATCCCTTTAAAGAAAACCATCCCTAATACTATATTAAGTTTTAAATGGGTAAGCGTGGGCAGGCTTTATACATCAAATATAGTGCCCTAAGACAACGAATCGACGACAGTTCACCAAATGGTTAGATAAATTAGACAACACAGAATAAATAAAAAATGGTTTACATTGGCTGTGTACCAAGGAGTAATTTTGTAAGTTTAAAAAAAAAAACGCGAAGTTACATTGTATGTTAATTAATTATCGCGATTGAGGGTAACAAACAGAAGTAAATGCTCTAAATTGCTTAATAGTTAAATAAACTGATCGGTTGTTTGTAAGGGTGCAAAAGTTTTGATTGCACAGTGTATATGTTTGTATGTAAAATATATTTTCCCACAAACACAACATTATGTTATGTAAATTGTGCATTAGGTGCAGCGCAGACAACACACTTTATATGCGATCGAATGTGCGGCGCACCTAAATGTTAGGCTTGAATTCCAGACTCCGGGTTAATACTAAGAACTTCTTGACAAAAAAAACCGGTATCAGTTTAACCGACCCAAAGATCGAATACGAGATTTTTGTGTAGTCCACCGAACCACAGAGGCAGTCAAGCTTTTCCAAACCCATTGAAAACCGTTTCAATTCCGCTTATTCCGCAAAACTATCCATAAATTGTCGCTTCAAACGTAAAGTCAATATCAATATCAATAATCGTACAGAGGTCCATGATCTCTGAGTTCCTTGCGCCATTTATGCCATTCTCGCCATCTCGGCAGAGCTGAACGGTTTCCGAGTTACTTTTATGACGTCGTAGAGCCAATTGGACTTTGATATGAGTACTAAGGGCTGCTAGAAGAAGCTTGTACGATCGAATTTTATTACGCCAATTGTTTTGCTGATAAATTTAATTAGGCGACTAGAGGGAATAACCTATTTAATTTATATCTACTGATTGCTCGGTGATTAGGTTCAAATTTGAACATGTTTTCAACTGTACTTTGAATATTGACTTACGATGAGAAACTTATATTTCATTTGCCAAACGCTTTAGTAGTATTAAATCCCTTCCATCGATAAAAACAAAAGATAACAGTGTATTATCTCGACACTTAACAAGTACACTGAAAACACATTTATGGTGTCAATAACAGCTGGACACTATAGAATATAGGTTAATCATTTGGTACCTATGCGATACGAAAGTTTACTATTGGAAACGTTTCTAACTTTTGATAATTTTAACTGAAACAAAAACTTTTTATTAGAGTTAGCTTATCATAGGATTTGTTAATACTTTTTTAACAGACCCTTTTCGAATCTGTCGTATATGTTTTGTCATTACATTGCACGCGAAGATGTGTGTACACTCACAATTAAGTAACCAAACTTTCACTTTTACAATATTAGTATAATTTTTTTGAAAGCAGAATTCTGTTAAATAATCTAATATTTTTTTACCAATCGAATTACAACTCATGCAAAATCGTTGATTATTTACATAAACAGACATTATCTTCACTATCCTTGACCAGTGTCATGATCGTGCCAATCATTTAATTTTAAACATAAATGTGAAACCATCGCTATTGGCTCTCAGCCAACGTCACACAAATTATTATATAAACTTGCGGAATAATGTTATTTACTTTTACACTACATAAATCTGTTTGTATCGCGTCCATTAACAATAGAAAGATTTCTATTTTTTACTAAACGCGAAACCAATGAAGTTGAGAGAACGTTATAATACGATTATTAAAATCTACGTATTTTCCTCTTCTATCCTAAATTGCTTAACTTCGTGGCGCAATAGTAATGTTTACGAACGACGCGTTGATTTTCCATGTTCGGTTCCATGTTTTTTATTGTCTACAGAAAAAGCCGAACCAATCATTCATTATTTAAAGAATTAGGTAGGTATTATTTTTTTCATGTGCCTATCAAATTGACATGACTATGATTGATTCAAAGGGGTTCAAGAGTTAATAATCCAAAAGCTATCGTGTCAAATTGCTAGCCTTTAAGATATTTTTTCTTGCCCCGCTTAAAAGACCCGGAATTCGAAGTTGTAAAGTAACATGCATTGGCCATTTCATCTTTTAATTGGACTATATTTAAGTATCTATATCGCTAATCTCTGGAACTATCACTCGGATTTAAAAAATTCTTTCTACGTATAACAATAATAATAATATAATAATATTCTACTACATTCACACAGCGCCATCTAGCCCCAAATTAAGCAATTATATTTGCTTGTGTTATGGGTACTAAACAACTGATATTCTACTTATCTACATTTTTTTTATAAATACATACATATAATAATAATAATAATAATAATAATAATAATATTTCAACAACTACACACAACGCCATCTAGACCCAAAGTAAGCATATTATATGCTTGTGTTATGGGTTCTAGAATACGGATATACCATACCATACTTATATACTTTTTTTTTTGTAAATACATACATATTATACATAGAAACACCCAGACCAATGCAAATAGACATGTTTATGCACACAAATATTTGCACTGAGCGGGAATCGAACCCGCGACCTCTGCGTGGCAGTCCATACACAGTACCACCGAACCACAGAGGCAGTCAAAATATATACATATTATAGATAAATTACACCCAGACACAGAACAAACAATCATGCTCATCACACAAAGATTTGTATGATAGTCTAGTTCTCGAGGAAGGTTATAGGCACGGTAATATTATCATATTACCGTGTTATAGGCTATACATATTATGTATAACATCACGCTACTGGCGACGAGCGCAGAGCAGTAAGCAAAGACGCGTGTGTAACCGCGCTGCGGAAAACTAGTTTAGGTATAAATTACAGAACCGTTTTACTTACTTATATCCCAAATCATACATACACCAATACTTTCAATCAAGCTCGGAAATATACTCTGGTAGCATTACTGGTGAAATCCATACCAAATAAAATTACTATACCGTTGAGTGGTGGCTTTTGATACAGTATATATTCAGAAACACAGTTTATTTCATGTATTATCGAATCATGTGCCAGTACAGAACTGAGCGCTCAATAAGTATCTATGTTACCGAGTATTTTATGTAGGGAGCGTTTAAAGGTATTTATTTGATCTGTATACATGTTTTTTAGTGAATTAGTTCGACCATCTCGTTTAATATAGCTAATAACGTACCTGACTGCTTATATATTATGTGACTGCTGTGAAAGCGGTTATTAGATTCTACTTTACGGTTCGGTTTATGTATCTAAAGTACCCCGTGAGTCAGTAAAACAGGACAAAAACTTATATTTACTTAATGTGTACTTAATGTAAAAAACAAAACAAGACTTTAAAACTTGGAGGGGCATAAAAGAAGCAATACAAATAAATCTGAAATGTGTATCTTCTATTCATTAGCGCATTTAAGTAATACATACACAAAATATTTAACTTTCATCATTTTCTTATTGAGAGTGCGCGTGCGTACTTAATTAAACGACTGATTATTATTTATTTTATTCTTAATTGTCCCACCAATTAACTATTTATAAACAGAAACGTAATTAAATTAAAATGTATAATGAGCGGCTTGAGCTAAAAGCAATTTCAACTACACAACGGGTAAGCGATGGGTTTCTCTGAAGAAATTCAATATTAGCCCGGAGTCTGAGAATCTCTGTAACAGCAACAAGCTCACGCGACGAAACATACACACCTCTACTTACACATAAAAAAGGCGTGAAGTATTTTTATTATTTCCTCAAAAGCGGATTCGGTCATCATATTACAGGAGCCGAAAATAGCTCGGTTCGGTAAATTAGTAGTGGCATTAAGGGAGGGGATTGATTACAAGACAAGAATGTAGGAGGATCGCCGGATTTGGAGCGCCAGGATGCTTCATAAAATATTAGTGGCGAACAGAGATTAAAGGATGTTGCTAAGCATCAGACATTGTTAGTTATTTTTGTGATGTTTGATTTGTTGGTTGGGTTTGCCAAATATTTATGAAGATAAATTACAATAATGCTTTTTTTATTTTTTATTTATTTATTTATTTATCAAAAAAACATACATTGTGGATTTACATTGAATGATGCAAACATAAACTCATTCGAGTTTTACCGTACATCATAGTCATCGACTATGATGTACGGTAAAAATCGAGATGGATATCGTTCTCATCAAACAGGAGTGGAAAACCATGGGAGAGACCTTTGCTCAACAGGTGGACATAGTAGGTAAAAAAATGCTTGGTACTGGGAAAGCTGAGCGGACAAAAAGTAGAATTAATACGTAAAGAGGCAACATTCACCATTTAAGGCACGATTCGCCATCTATTTAATGTGAAAATAAGGTGACGGACTGGCTACCTAGCAAGTGGTGGCTGAGACAACTTAGAGCCGGACAGAGATGGTGATGAAGCTGATGATTATAAATCACGCACGTTATATTAAGCAAAAAATACATTTAGATATTTAAATGAAACATGTACTTTTTTGATTCGATTTCTAAAATTTTGTGTGACTCATATTAATGTGTTCCAAGTTAATTGCATAATTGGACAGTGCCCCGCAACATAGGGATTGCACCCTAGTGCAAGAATGTCTTTAAACTGTTAATAGCTGTTAAGTTTCACATCGTCAGCTTAAAAATAACAAACGTTAAATCCCTTCGACGAAAATCATGATATAAACAATTAAAAATAAAGTTATCGGTCACAAGTAAAACACCAAACAAAGATCGTGACGTCATTGCTTGCAAAATGTCAGAATGCTGTTTACGTAAAGCCTAACTAGCGTTGCTTGTGTGTGTGCTTTAAAAGTGATTTATTTGTTTACTGATACTGTTTGTTGGCATTAACCCACTGCTGGGCAAAGAACTTCGTGACCTTTTAACTCTTTAGTCTATGGCAATAAGGATCAATTTACCATTAATTAACATCTGAAATACGTCTTTTTGTATACCTATAGTTCTCTCCCAAGCAGTTCGTACGTTTAAAAATATTTTATTACAAGTTTAGCAGCAAAAGGAGGTTTTGCAATAGGCAGCTGTCACTTGTCTAAAATTGATGACACGATGACAAGTTTATGCTGACGGTGTGCTGACGCTCAAATATTTTTCGCATTAAATAGTTATCACTGTTCAGCGGAATGCCGCAATATCAATATTCTAATAACTTACCTCACTATTTATTAGTTTTTTGTCACAATAAGTTAATTATCACGTCATTTTTAGACCCTCTTTTTAGTATCAGAGTAAAAGACGTCCACAGCTGGACATATAACTCCTCCGCCATTTCGACTTTGGCAGTTCGTGAGCCGCCTTCGGTTGGCCCGCTATCGTTTCCAGATCGTCGGACCTCCTTGTTGAGGAGGCCCGTAATAAGGTGGACTTGAAGACTGCACTTTCCGGGTCGTGGTCTTCTGGTTTATGAATAGCGTTAACGTATGGGATGCATAAATAAAACCATATTCATAAACTTGAAATCGTAAAGTTTTGACAGTTCTATCCGGAGTAAAGACCTTGCGAGTTTCCGAAAGAATCTACAAAAAGTGCTGAACGACTTGTCAAATATGCCGCGAAAATTAATTTTAGACGAAGTCGGTTGAAATAAGATAGCAGAATTTTACTCACAATGATTTTCTATACCATAAGCCACAAAATTTTCAAGATAAACTTAGATAAAATGCCACATTGATATTTGCCGGGTTCTGAACCCACAATTCGTGTATCGTTCAGTGGAATAGACCACGTTCAGTAGTCACTGTAGGACAGAGGCCGTCCTAAGGGTGCGTCCACTGACGCGGAGCTGGGCGGATTGTAGAAGAGCGGACCGTGAATTGTCCAATCACAATGCTCGAAATCTTCACTTCGCGTCAGTGGAAACATTGTAAAATATGTAAATACGCGGCCCCGACCTAGACAAAACGGATTAGAGCGGACTGTGGTGCGGTGCGCAGTTCTGACAGTGTTACAGTGTCCAGTTCTGTTTCTCCTCTCCACGCTGCCCAACTCCGTGTCAATGAAAACGTACCCTCAAACAAATTCAGGGCTAAAGCAATACATATAGGGTTTCTGTCATCATCAGTGCGCTTCTCAGGCTGGTTGGTGATCGCTGTGGCGGAGATCTTTATCACAAACGCTGTCGCTTGTAGTTGACATTATCTACGTTAAATAATCTTATGAATATTTATGCATTAACACAATTGAACATTACACTAACAATTCTTTATTGATGTCATGAACAATAAGAAGGTATGATTAATTTAAACTATAAAATCTAAGTAGGTACTATAAAAGATGATATCATTCAATAACAATAATAGATGCATATTTATAAAAAAAACATTAATAGTTTTTTTGAAGACAACTTCCGCAATAGAAAACAAACCCTGTATTAGATTTTAGAAACATACAATTAACGAACACAAAGTACACAGAGAGACGGAAAATTTTGCTTTATGTGGGAATCGAACCAAAAACTTCAGGCACAGCGATCTTGTGTTCAATAGATTTTTTTTAGCCAGCAGCCCACGTTATGAAATGGTAACAGTCGCTCATACAACAACATGAACATTGTTTTTTATGAGAATAAAGATCTTTACACCTAATACCAGTGACTCTGCTAAGCCACTACCTACCGTAAAATAATATATTATCATAATAATAAAATACAAATTCTATTTGTCGCTCGCTTTGTATCAAAAGTGGATAATTATATTTTATTCCTTACTTCCATTTTATTTGTGAAAAAAATCATTGCGAGGTTCAAGACATTGTGTTTAGATGTCTCTGGGAATGTCGGTGTTCACAAGGGTTCGTAGACTTCGTAGGATTCTCTCTGATACTTCTAGCTTACAGGACTCACAGTGATTGGCGTGTATAAGGGATTGCACTACTGAAGCAGTATATTATATATTATCATTGATAGTTATACTAGCTGCGCCCCTCGACTTCGCCCGCGCCTAGAATGCGTTTTGTATCGGGAATCAGACCGATTTTCAGGATATAAAGTAGCCTATGTCCATCTCTGGCATCGAATCTATACACACCAACTTTCATCAAAATTGGTTTCGCAGTTAAGGTGCTGAGTAGTAACAAACAAACAAACACACATACATACACACAAACTTTCGCATTTATAATATTAATTAATAGGATATATTAAACCAATGAATAATAACATTAATTCAAGGTATTACGTCCCAGTTTATTGGTTTCATCCTGATACGCGTGGCGTTTGACCTTACACTATTTTTGAAAACACAGACGACTCGAGAGGATATCCTACCTTCAGTGGAAGAACAAGTAAATGACTATTGCGATTTTGTAATTATGAATGGTGTGGCAATTAACAAAAGGTACATTTTTCAATAAGCATGCTTATGATTCTTTTACTAAAAGAGCGATAATATGCTGAGTCTGTAGGTACTTAATTTCAAAACATCTGTAGCAAGCTTGAACATACCTTATAACAAATAGATAAAATCTGTTGTCAGGGATTATTTCTTAGTCATTATTGCAATAAAATAATTGACAATTAAAACATTTTTTTTATTATAATATTTTTGCTAACTACACTCTGGATAACACATATGGGCCAAATTATAGTTACTAGAACAAAATGCAAGTGAGTAAACAAGTGCTAGCATATTTTAGTGTTACTTTTTTCTCTACAACGGAGTAGACGCTTGACAAGCAGATTGGCTGCAATAACGTAGTTTTTGGTACGTAACTAACGCTTTTTCGCCTACAGGAAAAGATGGAGTGGTTTTGTATCCTGGGCTACATGTACGGATAACAATTATTACTTTAAAATAATACGTCGTAGAGATCTTAGAGAATAGAAAGATTTTAAAACAGAAAAAACAAGTACATGACGTTTATTTCAAACATTTTAATTACAACTCATTGTAACATCTTACTATGTAACTCAACAATATTGTTTACTATATAGTTCAGTTGATAGTTTATAAACAAACCATTATTACTATACAGTAACTACCTATTTAACATCGTTTAATTGTCGTGTAATTACTAATTAATCATAATACAATGTTGTTATCAGTCGTAAAGCTGATTTTATCACTAGTGTCAATTGGATCGCATTAATAAATTAAAAGGTTTGAACTTTTAATTGAGATCAAATAGTAAAGGGATGGTCTCGAACGCAGATATTATTTTTAGACGGCACGTGGGTCACCGATGATCTCAAAACATTTGGTTTTCTATTGTGTCTACTTGCTAAGCGTTCAAAGATGATATAAATTCGTCAATGCGGTGCATTCCACTTAAACATATACAAAACGCTGTTACATACTGCCTCGGCATTTTGTAAACGCTCGCATTTTTTTTTCAAAGTTTTTTAAACATGCTGAAAAAGCAATTCTACTTGATGGCCACACGAATACTAACGACAGCCACTTTAAAGACGTTTCTATGTCTCTGTGCCTGATTACTGTCGAATTAGGTAAGACGAATTAAGCAAGAAAACTATACCTAATGTCTCTTTACACGCAAATTATATTAGTGTATTGCCTACGTCACTTTGCATGCTACTTGAAACTGTAACTTACAAAAATTGTAATAACCTGGCGATTAAAAAGAGTGGCCTGAGTTTCTTGCCAGTTCTTCTCATGGCTCTACTTCGTCAGCGAACTGGCTGTAGGTTAATTTGCTGACATTTTGTAAACTTTGACGTTCATAAGTGTTAATTTAATTAACTTAAATGAATAAACATATATTTCATTTCATTTCATTCATATTATCTTCTGTGCAGATGACTAGGTTAGTTTTCGATAAACGCCGGCGCGTTCCCGTAGCGCTTTTCTGAAGTTTCGTTCAAAAGGGAACTTTACCTTATTAATGTTTAATAACGAATATTATCCTTCTATGATAGTTAAGTTTCGGATAGTAGGTATGTATGTGGATTTATGGAAAATCGCCCAAATGAAATGTATGGCAAAGAAATAGCTGCAGTGCAGACAGTAATTTTTAGATGAAATAATGATCTAAGTATCATAGAATAATTATTGTGGGTACCATGTGGCTCTTTCTATTCCCTAAAGAGAATAGTAGTGGAACTATGAAATTTTGATCTCCATACAACAACTTTTTAAAATTTGTTGTATGGAGATCAAAATACTTATAGATCTAAGCCTATTTATGATGGTCTATGCTGAGTAGGATGATGGGGGCTAACACTAGTTGGTCAGAATAGAACAAAAATTAGTAAATTAGTTTTGAAATCCAAGGTTGGATGTTGTCCACAAGAAAGGTTCTATGATAAACATCAGGCCAGTTTTAAACCAAAAACCAGGGAGTAAACTAAATATATTAGGCTGTCATCATAAACACTACAACCATGCAAGAGACAGCAGAAAATACACAATTTCTTGGCAAAATCATAGAATATTATCTATACATATAATAAAATTGGAGTGTCTGTTTGTAATATTGAAATAACCGTTTTTTACTACATGTATATGAATATATATACGGTACATAACAACATTTTTTTAAATTTTTGTCTGTCTGTCTGTTTGTTCCGGCTAATCTTTGAAATGGCTGGACCGATTTTGACGGGACTTTTATTGGCAGGTAGCTGATGTAATAAGAAGTAACTTAGGCTAAGTTTATTTTAGAAAAATTCTTTTATTTTAGAAAAATTCTTATATTTTTGAAAAATAAAGTAATGTTGATCGACTGTTAGGCGGAACGAAGTTCGCCAGGTCAGCTAGTTGTACATATAGAGCGAAAGAGTTTGTTTGTTTGAAGGTGCAAATCTCTGCAACTACAAGTCGGATTTGAGTAACTTTTTTTGCGTATGATAGCCCAGTTCTTGGAGAAGGTTATAGGCTATGTAACATCACGCTTATGCAGTAACCAAAGACGCTGTAAAACCGAGCTGGGATAAGCTTGTATTATATAACATCCAGTCATACGTAATTATGCTTTGTTTAATAATAATAATGTTTTATTTAATTCAGCTTTGATGTTCCATTGACTGAACAGTATGTCTGTCTGTCTCCTTGACGCGGTCATACAATACTCATTGTTAAAGAATTATTTAAGATATAAATATGTCTTATAAGACTTAGTTTGATTTGTAGAAATATACAATAGTTGGTTGCCAGATTTGTAACTGGAGAGTAGCCTCTGTAGTATGAAAGTCTTATTATATCCTAGTATTCACACCATATCAATCAACCTAGGCTAGATAGAATAAAATAAAAAATTCTTTATTGCACTTAATAATATCAGTCTGTTTATTGTCCCAGGTAGTGTGCAGGGCAAAGGCAAAAAAATGGATTATTCCCATCTGTCCCTCTGGTTTGTTCCCCTAGGGTGACAGATGAGAAAAACTTTCATTTGTCCCCCTGTTGTTAATAGGGGGACAGATGACGCTCACACATGCGAGAAGAGTCTCATATAGAGAAGGCATGTGTGAACATTAATTTTTTTATTATTATTTTATTGTTTCAAGCTGGAAATAAAATAAGACCATATGGATCTAGATGTCTGGGACATTACGCATACAGTCAGTTGGACGACTATCACAAACATAATGAAATTGTTCTATTCAGGGAGCATGTTAAGAATCTATCAATCAGTTGCAATTAGAATTTATAGAATTCTCAAGTCTTACCATTTAACGTTAGTGAGAATGTTCAGTGTACTAATGATACTACACTAATAGTATACTAATGAAAAACAATCGGCAATAAATTTCTTTACTCAATTGCTGTAACATAAGTAGTTGGTAAATTAATTTTATATTGATCTAACAAAACTATAATACCTATTTAAATGTTAATAACTTGTACACATTATTACTATATTAAACCATGGATCTAAATTATGTAATTATATCAAGGACCTTTTGGTTAAAGTTATTTATAATTATGAAACATTATAATAATAAAATAATTTGTAAAAATGTCTTGGTCTGTTTTTGGTACAAATAGAAAATATGAATTAGACAGTAAATAAGTATAAATGTCCATTGTAGAAATAAATTAGTTGTTGAAAAGTCTCTAAGCACAGTATTTTTTTAAGTGTACAGTGATTTGTAATTGCATGCTATGTTTTCTTTTATTACAAAAGCAAATAAATAAAAATTAAAAGACAGATGAAATCATTGTTTATTAAAAAAAATCAACTCGATTATAAATTCAATTAGAGGTCAAGGGACTAAAATGTACTTTGAATGGTTGAGCCCTTAAACCATAAAGTAAACAGTCAAAATTATTCTTTTACTTCTTACAAAAAAGTAGGTCTTCTAAAATCATTACAACCACATTTTTATTCTATTCATAAACTGTAAACAAAACAAATGGAAGGAATTATTATTTACTATAACAAAATCTTGTCTAGTTATATAAAAACAACAAATACCAATGCAATTTATCATGTTTGCCTCAGTTTTGTCTGGGACATGGGCAGTCTCACTAGATTAATCAATTTAAGTTTCGAGGGTTCATATTTCAAGGAATTTTCATTCTGATAAGAGTTTACACTAACTAAACCAGTTTACTGATAAGGTGATAATATACCTATAGGTGAAAATGTGCCATTAAAGTCTGCCTACTAACTTGAGGCAAATTTGTCAAGGGAGATGCAGTAATAGATCACTGTCAACATGCAAATAGACGCTTTATATAAGCAGTTTCATGTACAAGTAGAGCAGCGCAGTCACTGACCTGAGGTAAATTGGCGGCGATCTGTCTGTGCAGCGAGTCTCGCTCCTTCTCCACCTCCTTGAGGCGCAGTTCCGAGTCCCCCAGCCTCTCCTGCGTCTCCCGCAAGCTCTCCACCAGCTTATCTCGCTCATCGAGCATAGATACCATCAACTGCTCGAAGTTTGCATCCTCACCAGATAGCTGCGAACTTCGTTGACTGATACTGTCTTCCGATATAGTGGGCATCACGTCGCACATCATATTCCACATTTTAATTTAACATCAAACCAGAATTCTTATCGCACACGACACACCGAAAAACACAATTTCGATCACCGTTTTATTACATATGTCCCGGCACAAACGTTACCTAAAACTAGCGCACTTAACGCGAGGGAGTTTTTTCACATCGTCAGAACATTCGTATAAGACATTAGTCAAGAATTCGGGAGGCATTCTAGTTCGCTATTTAGAAAGACACACCTAAAAATCGTAATCCTACGATTCCATACTATCATGGCTCAAGCGGCATGACTGCCATCTTGAAATGGAACGTCAATCAGATCATAGAGTAAAGCACAGACGATATAGGAAACAGATGTGTCACAATGAAATCTACAGCTGGCATTTAATACAAATCTGTAGAGATCTAATTTAATTTAAAAGATATTGATTACATAATATTTAGCTTAATATATTTTCATCATTTCATATTGGCTTAGAGGCTAAAAACGGCTTTGGTGGCGCAATAGGCGTTTTCACGAACGAGTATAATACGGTTGACAGATACAGATAATTAAGCTATCAAAAGTAGCTGATTTTATCATACGTAAAAAAATAAAAATTACAGATAATTATGTGCGTTACACTTCTTTTATTTCTTAATATATTATGGCAAGTCACATATAGTCAATGATCAACAAACATAATATCTGCTCTACCGCGTTGAACTTCCGCTATTAGATTAGTACGACTTGATACAGAATAATTTTATTCCTACTTGTGAAAAAGAAACTAAAAATAATTATTGTCAACGTTAAAGTAGTGCAGAAAAAAAAATCAATAATATAAATATAAACGTTGTTAACCAACAGCCTAAAGGTTACATTACCAGCTCTAACTTTAAGTCATTAAGTACTTCCTATGTCTCTTGTCCATCGATTTTTATAGCTACTCAATAAAAGCAGTCAAGTTTCTACATAGTAGGTATCTAAGTGGTATTTTGCATTAATACTCACATAATCTTTGACGAAGTTTGCTTGTAGTATCGCTAGAGGTCGTTACAATACATAGAATGAATTTTACGAAGCCTGTTACAACAATAATTTATTTTTTGTATTTAATTATATAAAATAAAAGAAAACTTTTATTTGTCCGTCAAAATAAAAGTTAAAATTTTGACATGATAATTTCAGTACAAAAATATTTAATCCACAAATATGAATGTAAAAAAAAAGAAAATTTTAAATTGGAACTTGTAGTAACCATTTGCTTATATATTTTCCTGAAAAATGTGAAGAAATTACATATATGTAGATAACGCAGTCTTAGTATTTTTCAATAGAATTAAACAAGACTCGTAAAATGATCTTCAGAATCGGTTACTTTATGTATTATCTATGATCGGTTACGACCAGTTACGACTCGCGCCATCTATGAACAAAAACCATTTTCTTAGGAGGTGTAATCTTAATTAAATATTTGTTTGTAAAAACTTTGTTTTGTCGAACGACCTGCCTATAGTGCCTATCACAAATATTCTATATGTATTATGTTATACTTACACACCATTAATAATTTGATGTAGGTTGCTCTTAAAATTTAAAAACCAGGGTAGGTCTACCTGTTAGATAAGGTATTCTCTGATAAGTATTGTGTGTGACCATGGCAAAATGGCAAAGCTGAATGCAGCTGGATGTCTCTTGACTTAAAGCACTGAAGACCGTTGAAAGTAAAGATTCAGATATAGTTAAAAAAAAAATTAATAATAAAAAATCTCCGTTCATAAATAGGGCGTTAGTAGGCAAAAATCAATTGGCTTTTATATCTTTACGTAGACATTATAGGCAATTTGTACCTAGGTACCTAATTACCTATATAATATATTTAAATACTAGTGGCCCGCCCCGGCTTCCCAGGGGTGGACATTTTTCTAAACATTTTGGGATAAATAAAGATTCTTTTGTATGGGAACATAGATTAAGGCAATTTTTTAAAATTTTCTTTTAGTGAGAACCATCCTCGTAGGTAGGTACTTCAAAGAATATTAGGTATAAAAAAAGAATTAGCGAAATCGGTTCAGCTGCTCTTAAGATTTGCGCTTAGCAACACATTCAGCGATTCATTTTTATATTATAGATATAAAGTATTGTAATAGAGAACGCCTGTATGAATCGACAGACTACAGAGATATTTTTGTATTGATGTAGTTTTGGATCGGCTAGCTCTCAAATTTCTAACGTGTGGGAAAAGTAAGTAGTACTTAAGTACGTAATAAATTAATTAATAAAAACCAATATTGTAGCTACACGGTCTTTGCAACGATATATCAATTACTTACTACTAACCTACCTATCTCTCAATCATTTTATAATTTTGACCTATCTGTATTCTACTAAAAATATTATTGTACGCTTGTGGCACCGAAAGGGTTGGCAGGGGTCCCATGTAACAGAGACAGAGGGCAAGATTATTGCCAATTAGGTACTTACGGGATACAATTTCAGACTTCAGGCTAATAATAAAAAATTCTAGACGAAATAAACCCAACATTATTCGATTACCGTTCAGTGAAAATTTTTGTGTGCATGGACATGTATAGGTATTTGCATTGGTCTGAGTGTTTCTATGTTAAATATGATATTTGTATGTAAGTAAGTGCAAAAAAAAATATTTAACTAAGAACCTATTATGTAGCACACACACGCAGCCCTCTACTAACACATCGACGCTCTCAAAAAAAATTATGTGCTTGTAGTGTTTACCTACCTTAGCGGGATCATGCCCCTCCCCCAAACCCTAATCCTGAACTCACTACTTTTAGGTAGGTATTGAATCTCAGCTTATTTCGCTATCACATATTATCTAAACAAGAGGTCGTTTACACATCTCATAAATACCTATTAAGGACTTATGTTTTTATACATCGTGACCTCACCCGTTTGACCTACGTATCATTCTATCAACATCGTTGTAATTTAATGAACGTCTTTGTTAAGTGTAAAGAATAATGTTTAAAATTATTGTTCTTTTCGTGTTTTCTTTTGTGGTAAGTGATTGTATTAACATACGAGTAAAATTATGTATTTTATTGTACTTAATTAAAAGTTGTATTGTTTGTTATAATAATAAAAAATAATTCACCCCACGTTCCGAATATTTCGTGGTGTCAAAGAGGAACGATCTGATCTTGGGTTTTTGCTTGCAAAAAGAACATTCAGTTAATATTATTTATCTATCTATCCAAATTACTTAATCGATATTAAAATACCGGATTTTCTAAAAGCGGCAAAATACAATTAATATTATTATAATGGATATTCCTTAATAATAACTATGCGATGTAACGCTCGTGCCGGACCAAAGATGAGTCCAATGTCATTATTGTTCGTAATCATAAATTATTAATGTTTGTTCAATAAAACGCTGTCACAAAGTTAGTTTCTAGTACTTAAGTAGGTACGGTTTTGCAATGGAATTAATGCTAAGTGTTGAATTAATTACGAAAGCACTACAGCATTATTTTAATGTATTTGTAGGAAGCTTCTAAAGTTTATCATTCTATGAGCTGAGTTGCCATGCCACCTACACTTTAACAAAAACTTTGAGGCAGGAGTTAGATTTCTCATATTAAAATATTGCGTCTGCAATTTTCAAAGATATAGTCCTAAAAGACTGCTCTATCGAATTGAATAGGTAGCCCTTCTGTATTTACCTATCCGGATTCTACAAAAGAGAACAGTCAGTGTCTATGGTTATTGTTCGTTATTAACCGACTTCAAAAAGAGAAACTTTTCAATTCGGGTCGTATGTTTTTTTTGTATGTGTGTTTATGCGATTTCTGCGCCAATTAAGTAAGAATGAATAAATTTTAATGATTATATTTTTGCAAGTTAGGTCATGTTTCAGACGTGGCTCCATATAAATTTGATGGCAATAAAGGTGTTTAGAAAAATTTTCGCCACCAGTTGGCGCCACTTTGGTAAGTAAAAGGTCTTCCATTTTGACAGCGCTATCAAAACAAATATTTTTCGGTGTTCATTTCGGAAATTTTAATGTCTAATTTACAAAATGGATAATTTACGTGCTCAAGGACAAAAGAAAATTGCTGAGAGGGTTTTCTAAAATGGCGCCCACGAGATGGCAGCACCTACGCGTCAGGTCTAGCTGTCAAGCGCTATGAAAGTTAAACCCTTTTTTTTTTTTTCGTGGGAAACTCATTACGAGTACGCACCCGCCTGGGCGAGGCGGGGGTTATGTCGGGCTCACCGGCCACAATGAGGCAGCGGCCGGCATACCGACTAAAACCCACGGTGTTCCTCCAGACGGCCAGAGTGTCGAGGTCACGGGAGACGCTCGCGCATTCATCCGCGACCCCGACGGGCCACGGCCCGCTCGTGAGCGGGCCCCGTCTGATTTGGGGGGCCTAGCCCCCCTTCCTCCATCGAGAGGCGTTCGTGGAACACGTACGCCGCCTTCTCGGGCCTGTGCTGTTCGAGCGGCGATTGCCCAATCGCCGCCCGCAGGCATCCTCCTACGGTGGCTGGAGATCCCGGAGCGCCCCACGGCGACGCCCGGGGCGGGCGCGACGGGCGGGGAGCAAGGTGGTCAGCTCCCTCTCCCGCTCGGCCGCCTCCTTGGCGAGCATTACCTGCTCGCAAAAGGAGGCGACTCCCTCCCAAGCCCTCTCGCTGCGGACCATGGACAGAACCACGGCCGGCAGCGAGAGTCGGGCCGTCGCGAGCGCCGCAACCAAGTCGCGGCGCTGGTCCGCCCACGCTGGACACTCCACGAGCGTGTGGAGCGCCGTGTCGCGCGGGCAGACCCCGCAATGGTGGCAGACGGACGTCTGCTCCCGGCCTATGAGACACAGGTACGTGCCGAAGCACCCGTGACCGGTGAGTACCTGTGTCAGCCGGAACGTGAGGACGCCGTGCCTCCTCTCCAGCCACTCCTCGAGGACGGGACTTACCGCCACCACCGTGGCGTGCCCTATGAAAGTTAAACCCTGAAGTAAGTGGCGCTAACTGGTGGCTTTTTGAAAAAAAAAATAACAAACACATAACATACATAGATGATGTTTTCGTTTGTTCAAGTTATAATAATATTAAGGAATTTTACTTTTACTTTTTGATTATAGGTAGGTAGGTATAGTTTTAAAGTTGGTTTTTGTTTTATTTTTAAGTAGTGCTTTGTTGTGTTTTTTTCCAACACGATGTATAAATGTAATGTCAGTCTTTAATTCTAGCATGACATTGACCGTAACTTTTTGCTTTCAGAGTTGCTATGGAGCAACTACGAGTACAGTCAAGCCCGTTTATTGTGGAGAAACACCTTCTAATGTAAGTAGGTAACAATTGAACATATTTAATTTACTAAGAAGATGGCAGTGGACGGAGACCACTATTCATTATGCTACAGCACGTTCAAATTCTGAGAGAATGAAGGTCTCATAAGTTATCCAATATGTCTAACAACTATGGTCGTTTCAAATTCTGTAACAAAGAATCTTAAAAGCGAATTTTATCATGTTTAAGCAGGATCATCAGCAAGAAAGTATAACTTTTTATTTATTTATGTATATTTGCAGATACTAAAATGTCTGAATAATCCACATCCTCTTCTCCTGTCTTCGCAAGTGAACTCCAAGTGCCACGACAGTCAAGCGAATCAGGTTCGTAAAATAATCATCTGATAGGTAAGCAGGTAGTTAGGCTCCATTATGGTGGTTATCCACATAAGTACCTATACCTACCTACAGTATGTAAATTAATATTAGATACATTTTCGAAACAAAAGTAGGTACAAATATCATGATAATTCCTTTGTAAATATTTTAATATAACTTTTATTTTAGGTACTAAGTTTGCAAAAATCAGCTTTTGCGAAGTCAAGCTACCTAAAGCTGCCGCTAAAGGCGCTAGCTGAAATATCTATACTACTATCTATAGCGTTTGTTTATTTGTTTGTTTGAACGCGCTAATCTCTAGAACTACCAGTTGATTTAAAAAAATATTTTTGCGTATGATATCCCAGTTCCCGAGGAAGGTTATTGCAATGCCATTGCATGAAACAAAATACTCAGTTTTGTAAAATATTGTACCTACTTACTATGAATTCTAGAAAAATTCTAAAGTTCACATGCCGCTTTAGACTAGGGACCACCATGCGAGTGCATTTAGCGTGTACATAACTAATTAACAAAACTCAGTCACAACTTTTTGCACAAACGAATGCAACAGTGTTGCATAGGCTACTGATATGTAAGTATGCAGTAACGTGAGGTTCATCTATATAATTAGGTATTAATTAGATACAGTTCTTGAACTCTTACACTTACTGAGCAATATCTTGATGTGCACTCATAACATACAGCGACATCTCTTGGTAAATATTGAGAACTTTTTGACCGTATTGCCATATTTTTATGGTGGGATTTCGACCATGATTTCAGCAATGATGGGTCCTAGCGTCTTCTGCCCCCCTCACCATAAAACATAATAGAAATACAAAAAGTTGCATACATTCAAGAAGCAATTTTTTATTTATTTATATTTAAGGATCTCCAACAAAGGGTAGGTACACAATTGTAACTTAGAGTAAATAGGACACAAACATATTTCAATGTAGTCCTTCAATTAGAGGAGACTACATCATGCAAATAATTTCTACTAATGCTAATACAAACTACAAACCTTCTACTGCAACCCAACAAAACATAACCAAGTATATTTCTTATTTCAGTGTACAAAACTAACATGCGCGTTCCGCGAATACAAATGGCTAAACGGTACTGAAGTTGACAAAGTGAAAGTGAGCGCGCACTTCAACCAGCTGACCAAAGACAAGCCTGAATGGAAGCCAGTGGTGGACAACATTGTGCTGAGATGTGTGGAGAGGTCACTACCTGCGCTAGGAGTCCATCTTAACTGTCCCGCGTATGATATTATGCATTGTGCGCTGGTCAATTTTATTAAGGTAAGCTCATTTCATTTACTGCAGGTGTCTTTTGTTGCAGAGACAGTTTAAATTACAATGTTTAAGTCTAGGTTTCTTTAAGATGAATAAAAATGACTTTTGAATGAAACAAACTTGTGGAGTATCACACCATATACCTCCAACTAAAGGGAGGATCCTCCGACCAGGCTAGGTGATCGTGCCCGGCGGGCTGCTGCCCGACAGTTGGTAGTCGGGAACTTGTATATTTAAATAGTTAGTTGGTGTGAGAATGTTAATATCGCGATTCAGGCTTCCATACATCTTGAATGGGAGTGGTCTAAATTTGTTGATCGCAAAACGCACTAATCTCTGGAGTCGGATTTGAAAATTGCGTATGATAGCCCAGTTCCCGAGGAAAGTTATAGGCTATGTAACATCACTTTACTGGCAACAGCAGCAGAGCAGTAACCAAAGACGCGTGTGAAACCGCGCCGCGGCAAGCTAATTAATTTTACCAATTATACCTTCAGGCTCTTCTCGCCTGTAGTTTTGCTCTGTCCTTCACATTTATAGTGAATAACGACTTAAGTGTATTTTATAACAACATGCGACGACACGTAGCTAGCTACTATCAGCAAGGACGTTATCTTGAATGAAATAAAATGAAAGCCCTGTAAAAATGATTGATTGAATTATTGATAAAACTTATAAAATCATGTTTGATTCCAGAAATCCCCAGAAACTCTCTGGTCTACATCAGCGGAGTGCGTGTATCCTCGCCAGTTCGCTGGCGCCTGTCCTGTTTGTCCTTCAGACTGTTACGCGCCACAGGTGCCTATCAACTCCTGCAATGCTTGTTACGTGGTGCCAGATGATGTGGCAGTAGTGCCATAAACTTGCTATAACTGTTTACTATTTTCGAAATATTGTAATATTTTTTAATAAATGTACTAAATCTGTGTATATTTATTTATTGGTAACTAGCTGCGCCTCACGGCTTCTCCCGCGCGTAAAATATGTTTTGTTGTATCTCTCGAGAACCAAACCGATTTTCGGGATTAAAAGTAGCCTATGTCCATCTCCGGCACCGAATCTATCTACATAACAATTTTCTTCGAAATCAGTTTAGCCGTTTAGGTGCTGAGTGGCACACACACACACACACACACACACACACACACACACACACACACACACACGCACGCACGTACGCACGCAGGCACGCATGCACGCACGCATGCACGCACGTACGCAGGTACGCACACACACACACACACACAAAAACCACTTCGTCTCCTTGCGTGGGTGAGACGAGGAATAGGCGTTAGGGGTGACTAAAAGAATATACAAAAACGGGCAACTCGTTTCATAAGACACCCACGCAAAGAGAATATTAAATGCATGCTTTGAAGATTTAGAGATTTTATTTTTTATTTTTATTGTAATATTAAACATTTGTATTGGAATCCTATGCGTTAATTCAGTAACCTACTTTTATGTTATGTTAGCAACTATCAACTAGTACCTTATGTATTACTACGACTAGGTATAAATTACACGTAGGACCTATTTATGATGAAAAGAAAAAGGAAAAAAAAAAGAAAAAAACATTTATTGTGTACAAACACGACGTGCAATGATAAAAGTAATTTAATAAAAAAGAAAACAAAAATATCTTATTTCAAAAAATTTAAAGCTATACTATTATATAAAGCGAAAGAGTTTGTTTGTTTGAACGTGCTAACCTCAGAAACTACCAGACGGATTTGAATAATTATTTTGCGTATGATAGCCAGTTCTAACATCACGCTACTGGCGACGGGAGAAGAGCTGTAATAAAAAAATAAAATCGCGCTGCGGGAAGCTAGTAATAATATAGGAGACACTTTCAACGTCTCAGCTTGATTTTATCATTTTTAACAATTACTACATACGGTAAAAGACATATTTAACTACTGCGTAAATTACCCAGTAGACAATAAACGTTAAAATTACAAAATGTTAACCAATTTGACTGGCCTGTTGGTCTAGTGGTTAGTGACCGTGACTGCTAAGCCGGAGGTCGTGGGTTCGATTCCCACCCAGGACAAACCTTTGTGTGATGAGCATGATTGTTTGTTCTGTGTCTGGGTGTAATTTATCTATAATATGTATGTATTTACAAAAAAAAAATGTATATAAGTAGTTTATCAGTTGTTTAGTACCCATAACACAAGCAAATATAATTGCTTAATTTGGGGCTAGATGGCGCTGTGTGAATGTGGTAGAATATTAATATTTTTATTATTAATTAACCAACAGCCGTACAGCCAGTTCGCTGAAGTAGGGTAGAGCCATAAAAAAAACTGGCAAGAAACTCAGGCCACTCTTTTTAATCGCCAGGTTATTACAATTTTTGTAAGTTACAATTTCAAGTAGCATGCAAAGTGACGCAGGCTATACACTGACTTTTGCTCGGAATGATTGATTCAAATAAGTATAAGCGACCATGTGTATGTAATAATAATGTAGAATAATGTTTTTTTTTAATAAGTCTGACGTGGCAATGGGCAGAACACATAACTCACAGAACTGATGGCCGTTAGGGTCAAAATGTTCTGAATTGGCGACCAGTCGACCACGAACCGGTAGATACAGCGTGGAACCATATGACAAAATAAGTCTAAATGTCAGAAGGAGATCATCGTATTGTACTAATCTCAAAAAAAACATTTCCCAAAATGACTGATTTTTTATCGTATTATAAAAAAATATCTATGACACAAAAAATAAATCGGCTCATCCGTTTGGGAGCTACGATACCACAGACAGATACACAGACAGACACGTTAAACATATAACACCCCTCTGCGTCAACCATTTAATGAGAGCGGTTCACGATAGTACAGAGGAGAAGCTTTTTGAAATAATGATGATAATATTCAGTTTAAATGTCTAGGTTACTTAGATTTGAAATTATAATATTCAAGGATTAGTACAAACAGAGGGGAGAAAGGCACAAGTAACGCTCGTTCATCACCCGTGTCACACAATCACGTAAAACAAATTTTTATATTTTTTACACAAACTGTTTGATTTGTTTTGAGAAATCAACTTAGTAAAAATAAGGCCATATGCAAGTAGGATTACTATCATCATAGCATCAGAAGGTCCACTGCTGACTGCTGAATGTGGGATCACATTAGTTGACCTTTAGTTTTTAAGTGTTTTGCATGGTACGCGTATGTAACACAAGCGCAGCGCCCTTAATCGTTACCTCAAAAATGTACCGTTGATACATGTAAAAGTATAGAGTAAATAGTGAAACCAATATTCGGTATTTTATTTGAGAATTCCCACTCGTAGCTATCGTAACTTTGAAGAACAACACATGTATATAAGAAATAGATTGGGTCAATAGTAAGAAAGAACCAGCACTGGCCATACCACTCTGGCCGCATTGGCAACTGAGGTTCGCAACCAGTTGTTACCAAACTAAATTAAAACTGGGAAAAAGGAGAGGAGAAATTTATAGGTAGGTTTATCTGTAAAAATTGAACCAAAGGTCTTCAAAGATCATCATGTACATTGATTATCGTAAGGTGTAAACCACTTGTGCCCTCTTGACAGACAACTGGAAGTTCATTTTAGAGGATAGGTTGCATCTAAACTTTTAGATTCATGTCATTTTGTTACTTAAGACCATTCTACTTTGCTTAATTGTATGTAAGCAACATATAGCTCGAAGAACTGACGGCCGATGGGCCGAAAGGTTCTAGAGTGGCGACCACGAACCGGAAGACGCAGCGTGGGCAGACCCCTCACAAGGTGGACCGACGACCTTATAAGGGTGGCGGGCAACCGATGGATGAGGGCGGCTTACGACCGGCCAAGATGACGAAAATTGGGGGAGGCCTATGTCCAGCAGTGGACGTCTTGTGGCTGATATGATGATGATGTAAGTATATCGGTCAGCATAGCATTAGGAGTTGTAAGTGCATTCACACCCAGGCTTGGTAAGAGTCTGGAAGTAAAGTTTTAAGTTCTGTAAGGTCTTTACATCCTATTTCTTCTGAGCACGCAGCGCGTTAGATCTCACAATTAGTACTTACGCGACAGCCTCTGTGGTTCGGTGGTACTGTGACCGGACAGCCACGCCGAGATCGCGGGTTCGATTTCCGCTCAGTGCAAATATTTGTATGCATGAACATTTGCATAAGTCTAAGTGTATCTAGTATATTAATATATGTATTTATTTACAAAAAAAGTAATTAAGTATGTATATCCGCATTCTAGAGCCCATAACACAAGCTATATAATGTATGCTTACTTTGGGTCTAGGTGGCGTTGTGTGTAGTTTTGATGTTATTGTATGTAATTATTAACAATCTGTGGACATGCAAGGATCTGCCATCTAAGTCCCATCTAAAATCTAGCCTAAAATTCACAAGTCTCTACAGTGCTACATACTCGTCCCAGCAGTTCAACTGTTTAATCAACCGGTCTTTATTGAACTGATATGAATAAAAAGTTCCATTAGTTCAGTTAATTGAACCTCTAGGAATGAAGGAAGCCTGCTGCCATTATAGTGAAAACCACCCCAACTAAAGCACGTTACTCAGGAACTGCTGCCCTAAATTTAGCAAGTACAGCCTAAATCTGAATTAGGAACCACTTAATGATTTGCAATCACTAAGAAAAGTTCTGACCGGATATCATAGGTTTAATTGCTCAGTGTTATTTATAAACTCCATTTTAGTTTTTATTGCGAGTAACATTATTACGTTCTTCTAAACATTTTACTCGCAAAAATATTTTATAATTATCCTGATTGCTAAATGACATTAAAAAAAATCTTAGAAATATATTCTAGAAACTAATCTCAAGCATTTGAAATGAAAATCTCGAATGCAAGTAGGTTTAATTTCCTGTGCCACGTCATATCCTATTTGGTATCGAGCGTATCCCAAGGCTTTCCCGCCCGTCCGATAATTTTCCACTGGTGTACGGCGCATGCGAGAGGCGATGCGCGCTCTCTGACACCTGTCAAAATCAGTCTGTCCCTCCCCGGTGTTGCGTTCTATTTGACGTCACTGCTTAAAAAATCGGGGAATCTTAGTGCATTTTGGTGAATCATGTAATTTAAGGTAAGTTTAATAAAATATGTAAAACATACAATTTACTATTGACAATAATAATATAATTATCTGTTATATCAAATGTCAAAATTCGTTTTTAAAAATTTAAAAATCAAATCACGGCAATTTTCTTTTTCTTTCATTCATTTTTTATTCAATAATTTTAAGTTGATATTCTATGCAGTTTTATCGATTATTGTTGAAAGATGGCGTCTAGTCTTTAATTAGAATGGTATAAGTAATATCAATCATACCTGTCGATATTGCGCCTGTCAGGTGACCTTTAATCTTATTATTATCTAATTGATCTCCTTAATTGAAGATGTGTATATTATACAACATATTAAGAGCAGGTGGCGAGAAATTTAAGTTGTATGCGCAAAATACATAACATTATTAGCTGACATTTTCTTAGAACATTCGATATCCTTCTATCTCATACAAGTTTAATAATATTCGAAAATCGTTGAAAATACTGACTTATCCCAAATTATGACTGTAGATTTTAGAAAGCTTTGACATTAAAAACTTACGAGGTTAATTAGATTTTTAATAGAATGTCGTATATCCGTGTATTTTGCTGATTTAGGGTATCAACAGTATCGCACAATTTGGAAAATTTGCATAGATATGCGGAAATATATTTTTTTGTAAATTTAATCTTTTATTCATTGCCACAAGGTGTGGAATAGCTAAATCATAATTCTTCTTTTAATCTATATCTTTTTTACTGAAGCTGTCTTCAAGGTTTACTTGATATTTGTTGCTATTTTTTTTTTATCTTATGATACTACGTTAACATAATCTTAGTAGTAGTCTGGTGAGCTACCAATGGTTGGGAGCTTAGGATCGGCCAGTGGTGAGACTTGGAAGATAATTTTGTTTAGGGTAGGATGTCTTTCAGCTGTAATTCTGACGAAGTAATATTTAAACGTTAGAATAAAAATAAGAAAACGCCTGATTAATTTAAAAATATCCTCTACTAATTTCCGTGACCTTGGCCGGTTGTGAGCCGCCCACATCCATCGGTTTTATGATAATATGATATTCTTGGACATTTTTGACTGACGGCGAAGGAAATCATCATTAACAACAGGAAACCTGGACTTAAACGTCTGTAATTGCCAATCCGCCTTGAGCAAGCGTGGTGATTAATGCTCATACCTTCTCTATAAGTGAAGAGTTCTTTGCCTTGCAGTGGGATAGTAAACAGGCTGGTATTTTTACGATATTTTTATGCCATTACGTGTCACTGTCGTATTTCAGTTGATATGATGATAATGATTGTAGTAAAAATAGCTTCCACATTGAGTCTCGTGAGCGGGCTTAGGCATTATAACCGTCTTCACTTGTTTACTTACTAACAATACTAACATAGACTATAAGTACGTTTTGTTACTAAGTCATTACTAAATAATTTATGGACTTTTTTTTTTTTTTGTAAACGTAGTGGGTAATAGTTAGTGTCGTGGTCGTGTTTTGCATTACTAGGACATTTTATCATAGCTACTAAAGCCTTAGCTCTGTCACGACTGTTACCTACAGGCGAATTGTAATAATCTGCCGTTTACAATCTGCCTATGCATACATAACGCTATGTTACCAGCAATGTGTATACCTAATTGAGGATGTTTGAACTAGTTTGACAACAAATATAATTCGTTTATAGCAGGAGGGCACAGTTCTAACCTAACCCAATCTGCCTTGGACATATTACATAACGCCGATGACAGCGAGCGTTTACAAATGTTTGTAAACGGCGGATTTATTCAATTTTTCTGCGACAGCACTACCATGATTTGTCGTGCGTTTATTTTGATTATACAATTTATCCTATGATAGCGGTGATAGTGCACTATTTGTAAACTAAGCTTAGTTTGCGTCAATTTTAATAAATATGTATTTCATATTAACGCTATCACTCCTTTTGAAAAGCGCTTTTTATTATGAAAATTTACGAAAATTTATAACATAAAATATTGTACTTCCACATTTGTAAATGATTAAAATATGATCATAATAGAACAATGATATGCTACTGGTAATTGATTTTATCCATTATAAACAAGCATAAAAAAGACTTTCTTTTCTCTAAGTTTGGAAAAAAAAGAATAGCGCCTCTAGTGCTTACTCTAAAAACTAAATTTTTACATGCAAAATAGGACAAAAAAATTGAACACGGCTCTTTCACGAACAGTTCTAGAACAAGACACTTTCTTACAATATCAATACTGTTACAGTTCTATTTTAATAGAAACATGTGCATTACTTCTCAGGCCTTTTAGTATTCAACATCGAGGCTATATGTAATAAGTCTAGCACTATTAAAATAGCTGCCCAATGACTTAATCCATACAATATTTACTAAGCGATCGAAGAACTGCCTTGACTAAAGTTGTTTCAATCGATATAAGGTTGTAAAGATGTGGATTAAATAGACATTATATAGTTACTTGCATTTATAACTTCACGCCTGTCTTCCATTAGTAGGGTAAGCAGAATCTATAGAACGCCATTTGCTGCGATCCAAACATACCTCCTTTGCCTTTTTAACATTCATTAATCTTTTCATATACACACGTCGATTACGTGTGCTGGATATTATATAGTTAGTGTATATTATGTACATGTTATGTTTACTTAATTGCACTTATTGACAGTTTTAGTATCAATAGACTTTGAAATGAAATGAAATGAAATGAAATATATGTTTATTCATTTAAGTTAATTAAATTAACACTTATGAACGTCAAAGTTTACAAAATGTCAGCAAATTAACCTACAGCCAGTTCGCTGATGAAGTAGAGCCATGAGAAGAACTGGCAAGAAACTCAGGCCACTCTTTTTAATCGCCAGGTTATTACAATTTTTGTAAGTTACAGTTTCAAGTAGCATGCAAAGTGACGCAGGCAATACACTTAACTCTATAGATACTTAATTACTTACAGCTATCTATGTTGTAAAGAAAAATTAAAAAGTAAAATGTGTGCTTTACAGGCTGCCTCAATTTGCATATTGCTACAAAAGGTAAAGGCAACATGTGAACTGTGATAAATGTTTCTATGTAGATATTATATAAACTGTTAATTTTTGATATAAGTATAAAGTAAGATGAACTTAATTTAGCACAGGAGTTCACAATGTACCTCTATTTCACAAATCACAATGTAAATAAATTTAACAATACTAAGTATACAATTTTAACAAAACAATACAAAATGTGTACTTAACTGTTCAAATATGGCTCGGGCATCATTTCATTTAAAATTAATACAAAAGAAAAAACTAAATACAACTTTTATAAATTATGTCAAAATGTATCAATAAATTAATGTCAAAAAATTATTTGATAAAGCATGTCATTCATTCGCCTTTATGATATATGAGCGTTTACGCGTCATAGCAGAACATATTTTTAAAATATAGCTCCGATTAAAAGATAAAAATTGAAAACCTCCAAATAAGACACTAAATTGCATAAACTATCTTAACATGTGTATGTCTCCAGATGACAGCGTCAAATATTGTATGAAATAATAAAAGCGTTAATTTGGTAACATGCAAAGCTTTGTCTTGTTAATAGCTGCTAGTCATTTTCTTCATTAAGGTTTTTAAGTTTTGAGAGGAAGGGAACGAGAAATAATGTTTTTATAATTATCAGCATTATTAGAATAAATTGAAACATATTATTTTTGCTTATACGTGCGTGACCTGCGTCCATGTAGTTTCCGGTCCATAGATCAGTGCTTCTGAGTTTGAACCATTGTTCGGTTGCTTTTCTTTTAATTTCTAAGATTGAGCCCTAATATGATCTCGAGCGCGGCTGTTGGTGTAAATTAAAACATAAGTTATAATTATTACCATATCAGCCGAAAGTGCTGGATATAGAACTTCCCCAATTTTCGCCACCATGGCCGGTCAAAAATTCTTTCACTTTTAGAAATCAATAAATAAAGCGGGTAACATAGCTATATTTTATTATGTTTAACATATTTTTTAAGCAATTTTTAGAATTTCAATATTTGTAAATTTGCAATACAGAAGACAGCAAAAGTAAATTTGCAGTATAGCAATAATATTCCGCAGACGTAGGTAATATTGGAATCATATTTTATGTAGGCGTTTATTGTGAGATCAAATGACACTTTTGTTATACAAAAGTGAAGCGAGGGCGGCTTAGTTTCTAATAAAAAAACTAGAAATGAACTGCCATTTATTTTTTAATAAGTAAGATATGATACTGACATCATCTATTAAGTACCCACATCGTGTCACGACACTAGAATGCTAATTCAGGGATGTCCATGTGCTCTTTTGTTCTTCTTTCATGTCAGCGCTCAAGATAGTAAGAAAAGTTCTTAGTTCAGGAGTAATTTAATTTTTCTAAAATGTAAATCATTTTGATAAAGATTTGATTTATTTTTTAGTTTCAAAGTCGAGTGAACTTAGGGTGTTCTGTCAATCTTGACATGATTTACTTTTAAATATCTTTAATCGCTAGATTATTGCACTTTTTTGTTAAAAGTAATCTTTTGAAAAGATACACTCAGCGGCTGTAACGATACTAAGGATGATCGCTAATGCCTATAACACAAGATATTTATTTATCTTAGCTAAGGCATTAGTTGTAACACTAATACATACATGTTAATACCTATAAACCTTTGTGTACAACTGTATTTTTATAATTTTTTGGTGCAAATAAACAATTATTATTATTATTATTATTATTATTATTACTTAAAATGATATAAAAATGACAAATTGAAGTGTGGCTACAATGTTTGGATAAGAAAACTTTATTTCAGTTAGCACTAAAAATTGAATATAATTAAGATTCTAAAACTAGATGGTATTATAGCTAAAACGGATTGATGAGTTTTTTTTTCTGAGTCTGTTTTGTCCGAGACAGGACAAAGACCTTACCTTCCCAAGATCCCATCGAAATATCTTATCAAACCTTTTCTACGCACAATTCGTAAGAATAAATTAGATATGCTATTTTTCATCTTATTTATTGAATGAAATATATTACTTTTGTAGTAATCCATCGCAATAATGTATTTTCCGTGCAATAATTAGAATATCAGAATATGGTGCGCAATAAATGTTTAAAAGCAGTAATATAATCAAATCATGTCGATTTATTTTGTAGTAAAGTCGGTGATATCTCGGCAAAGAAATCAAAATCACATAGCATGAGACAGCATTATGCTTTTTCTCGAAGGGATACGCAGACGTGTTTTATCTTCTTTATATGGATGACGGAGAACGAAGAAATTGCTATTTAACACGCAAAATACTAAGAGCTTTTCGACAGAAACGCACAAAACCTTATTACTCGATCTGAAATCAGAACTTAAAACATCCACGTGCCACACTGTAGCTACCCTGAATCACTGAGAAAATCAAAAGTTATAAGAAAGGAAGCCCGTAGACTTATAATTAAGGAGAACATTGAACACCGTAGTATTATGTTTCCAGTACAGTGTTCCAACTTTGCTTATTGTTTTTACCTGGCCGTTAACCTCTTGTGCTATTTAAGAAGTTTGTTCTTTAATTTTTGTTAATAAATACGTATTGTCTGACAATGTGACCTTTGCTCTAGAAATTTCTGGAAATGTTTTCTTAATCACTTTATGTAATTTGCCACGCTTTGCCAAGTCGTGATTACGAAAATAATTCTATCAATGTAAATTATTTTTGTAATCACGCCTATTACCGGGAGTAAGATACTTTCTACTTTAAGCATTTTTCTTATTACTTATATTTACGGACTACCGCCTACCTTTTCTCATTAACTTCGCCAGCTAAATTAAGATTAGCCTCAAAAATTTTTCTGTCGTTTACATTTACGAGTGAGAGAGACAGCTTCAGAACTTCCACTGTAGAATCATGTCCGATAAATTGATGTCGATTGTCCACTGCTGGACGTAGGGCTCTCCCATTTTTCGCCACCTTGGCCGGTCGTGACTCACCCTCATCCATCGGTTGCCCGTTACCCGTAACAGCTCGACAGTCCACCTTGTGAGGGTGCCCACACTGAGCATTCTGGTTCGTGGTCGTCACTCTGCTCCAACAGCCATCATTTCTGCGAGCTGAATATCCTGACCATTTAGTAATAATATCACTAAATTCTGTTACATACTAATTTTTAAAATAGTGTCGCATAAAGAAATTATTATAAAACAGGTCTTGTCCTTTATCGTTATGTTAGAAAATGATTTCAAAGCTAGCGGAGATTTAAAATTTATGCTTTCCTCTCCTGGAAATCCGCTTTAATTTCCTTTTGAAATCGACAGGAAAACCTGAAGTAGTTTTAATCGATTCTTGGGTTACATCAAGGGAGAATCGATTAGGTATAAAAGCTTATTTGAGTTGTTGAAAATAGTACTCGTATTTTATAAACCAATCCTATTTTTAATTAAATGCGATAGTTTGTGTGCATGTGTGTGTGTATGTGTGTTTGTTACCACTCAGTGCCTAAACAGCTGAACCTACTTCAATGAAAATTTGTATGTAGATAGATTCAATGCCGGAGACGGACATAGGCTACTTTTTATCCCGAAAATCGGTCTGGTTTCTGAGGCATACTACAAAACATATTTTACGCGCGGGTGAAGACGAGGGACGTAGCTAGTTTGAAATATTACTTCGGTATTACATTTATGTATGTTTAACAAATTTTATATATAGGTAAGATAGGTTTTATATTAGCTCTATTCATCCTTAACTCTTTATTCTTTCCTTTTACACTTCCAATTTTATCTTAGATATTAAATTCTTTTGAATATTTGTCACAATATAGTAACATGTTGATTCCATAATACCTTCCTACTGACTGAGCACGATATCTTGAAAGTTATTCGATCTGTGAAGCTAAAATTTTCTAATATTGATACTTAAAGATATATGTATGTTTTGCTGGATGAATTCATGACGTTTTTATTCATTTACACCGATTATTTAACTAGTTATCGGTAGTTATAAGTTATGCTTATGACTTCTCCGATCTAATATTTCCCAAATTAATAGATGTATAATTTCACATCCGATTTTGGAGGTGGGGCTAATTCTGTTTCTCTAAAGTATTCCTTACTTTTTTAATTTCTAAGTCATGCATAATAAACATGAGTTGATAAATTTTGTTAGGATATACCTTTGCGTATATTGCAGACGATCTGTTGAACAGTTATTTTCGCGGCTATATATTATATACTAGCTGTTGCCCGCGACTTCGTTCGCGTGAAAATTCAGATGTGGCCTGTATGAGAATATTTCTTACCTAATCTTACGGCAATCGTACATTGTATTAGTAATAAATATCAGTATAATCCGTCTCTAAGGCGAATCCGATTTAAATCTATTCACCCGCTACCACTAAAACAGACGAAATTTTGCGATATTTAACGAAACTTGCCACTCCTATTTTCCCACTTAATAAGAATAGTTCCTAGTTTGGAAATCGTATTATCAAAACTCCCGTTTAAAAACTATAGAAGCTATATACAAATTTTGTTCCCCTTTATAATCCAGGGAAATGAATTTCGCAAAATCCCGTCTTTGAGAGCACCTATTTCCAAAGTTTGAAACTCCTAGCACTTGTAGTTTCTGAGATTTCGTGATGAGTGAGTGAGTGAGTGACCTTCGCTCGCATGAATATAGTTTCTCCAATGGACATTTTTATATTGTTTAAATACTGTTTTGCATACTATTTCTAATCTCACTCTCTAACCTAAAGACATCCCGCGTAAAACAATATACAATACACAAAGGCAAATTTTCACTACGATAACTTTCCCCTTTCCCTCATTTCCTCTCTCCCTTTTCCCTCTTTTCCCCCTCCCCTTCCCGTCCCCTCCCGTCTCCCTCCCATCTCCCTCACTTTCCCCACACTTCCCCTCACTTTCCCTCACTTCCCACTCACTCACCCCTCACTTACCACTCACTGACTCCTCACTTTCCCTTACGTCCCCCTCACTTTCTTCTCACTTACCTCTCACTTGCCCTTCACACTGCCTCCTCACATCCCCCTGAGTTCTCTTTTTCTTTTTTTTTTTTACACAACGCTATCTAGTTCCAAAGTAAGCATATTATATGCTTGTATTATGGGTTCTAGTATACGGATAAACATACTTAAACACTTTTATTTTTGTAAATACATACATATTATACATAGAAATACCCATAAGCAAATAGACATGTTCATGCTACAAACATTTGCACTGAGCGGGAATCGAACCCGCAACCTATGCGTGGCAGTCCCTACACAGCACCACCGAAATACAGAGGCAGTCGATTTCACCCTGACTTTCCCCTCCCTTTGCCCTGACTTCCCCCTCACTACCCCCGCACTTTCTCCTCACTTCTCTCTTCCTCCCCCACCCTCCAATATTCAAGTCACCAACTTCAAAAGCAAAGATCTTTCCATACAATATTTCATCTCTTATTTCACCCATTTAAATCCACCCCAGTTTAAAAAAAAAATGAGAGTATTTTTTACTTAAGTAAAATTATTCCAAAACAAAATTTCAAAGCTGTAAGTTAAAAAATGAAGACGTTTCATACAATCGTTTTCTTCCTCTTTCATACACTGTAGGGTTGAATTTTTAAAATCCCTTTCTTAGTCCACTTCTAGACTTTAATACAAACACACTCTCCAAATTTCAAGTCGCTACGACCAGCGGTTTAGGCTGTACTTTGTCTGTCAGTCAGTCAGTCAGTCAGTCAGTCAGTCAGGACAAAGCCTTTTATAATATGTATGGATGTATGGATTAGACGTATAGCCATCAGGGATCAAAGCATACAGGCTGCTAGGAATGCTAACACGTGATAGAGCCACATAAAGCTGACCGTGCGAAAAACAGCTAATATTTAGATCCACACCCACAACTTTTAGTGTCTTACCTTGGGCTTTATTAATTAGTCATCGCAAAACATAGGCTCGCTGGAAACTGGACTCGTTTAAAACTAAACAAAATATTGTTGAGAGAGGAATAAAAACACTATCAGCACTCACTATCAACAATCACTATTCCGCAACCTGTTAAAATCTCTGCTTCTATATGATTTCGTAGTAAATTAACGAATGTTCGATGTGATTCTTTAAATTGGCATAACTTTTTTATTTATAAACCGATTGACATGAAACAAACACTAAATGTTAAGTGAAGCTTACCACAATGTATCGGTGAAAACCATATTTAAATCAGATAAGCCGTTTTTGAGATTAGCGTCGACAAACGCACAGACAAACAGACAAACAGACAAACAGACAAAAATTTTAACAATCATTGTTTTGGGTTCTATTTGCGTTTATAAAGGTCTCAATAATATTTTTTCTCATATATCTTCCATGTACAGACAGCGACCGGTTACATTTTTATTATATGTATAGATATAGATTCTAAAAATGATGGGATAAAAAAATCGGTGACTCAGAATTCTTGATACATAATGGAGGCCTATTTAACAGTGGAGTTTTATTCGTATTAGCGTAAATATATTCGTAGCTGAAGTATATTAGTAGCACAAAAGACGTCCTTCTATTAAGATATGAAGTTTCCTACATCGAACATTGAAAGTTTCCCTTTGTGTGGGCGATAATCTGGATAAATAGACCCTGTAGCTATCCAGGATAATCTCTAGAGCGTGCAATATTGTTTGCGATATTCAATTATGTATCTCTGATAAGCGATTATAACTTTTTCTTTGGTATATTGGTTATTTATAGGTTGATTTATGCAAAAATATTAATAAAACTTTTTAAATTTGACTGCCTTGGACTCGAAATCGAATTGAACCGGTTTCGATTTCGAGTTTCTGGTTTTTCAATCGAGAAATTTCCAGTGTTAGCCCGAAGTCTGCAATTGTGTTTGTAAATATAATTACAACAGCTACACAATGCTATCTAAACCTAAAGTAAGCATAGTAATAGCTTGTGGTATAAGTTCTAGAATGTGGATATACTTACGAGTATATACATTTTTTTTTTAAATACATACATATTATACACTAGCTACCCGCAGCGCGGTTTCACCTGTGTCTTTGGTTACTGATACAGCCTATAACCTCCCTCAAGAACTAGGCTATCATGCGCAAAAAGATTTATTTAATTCCGTCCAGTATTTTCAGAGATTACCGCGTTCAAACAAACAAACTCTTCCGCTTTATATAACAGGTTTTATAGAAACACCTAGACCAATGGACATATTCATGTTCATGCACACAAACATTCGCACTGAGCGGGAATCGAACCTGCGACCTCTGGGTGGCAGTCCGTACACTACCACCGAACCACAGAGGTGGTCAATAACAAGAGTTTTGTCTGTTACTTACGACCCAATAGTTGATATCTCAATTTCGTATTTTGGGTTATACTGTGTTATAATTCTCGGTATTAGTACAGAGTCAGAAATTGTGTCTGGTATAGTAGAGGCCCCTGGGAATGTCCCTTGTTACGTGGGTCACAACATGTCTGGCGAAACAAGGGTGTAACTGCCCTTGCGGGGAAAATAGAGACGTGTTACTGTTCAAATAACAAGTAAAATTTGAACATAACATTGAAATTTCACTTGAAATTTTTAAGAGTTGGTTTAGTAGGTACGGTTTTTGAGCTGTTTGAACAGTTTGTGTAATCACGATACGTATAGGTACCTAGGTGTATTATCTTATCTGTGCCTAGTTATTACTTACCTTTTAATTGAACGAATAAAAAAGTAGTAGATTTGTATAGCTTCTTCTTAAAAATGATTGTTTATGATTTTTTACTACGGCAACAATTTTCAATGTTGCTTCTTTATAGATAATAATATTTGAGAATAGAATTATAATAGAAAAGAGGTATATTATAGAAATCGTTCACTTAGTATTATAAGTTAATAAAATTAAAACCGGAGGCAATAATGCGTTTCAATACCTACTCGTATGTCTAAATAATTATAACTTGTTTATGTTTGAGTTACTTGTGCTATATTTATTTTGTTTAGTAAGATCACGAAATAGCGTTGTTATATCTATTAAGGTTTGCCAAACTAAATCTAATTTCGTTATTGAAACACAAAATTACAAACGTCATAAAGTACCATCGACAAGTCGTTGATATGTTATCAGAGATAGTGATAACAAATTAATATATGTTTACTAGACGCGTGTAACAACACAAGGTATAGTTAATTTATTATTGATTTTGTTTTCAGCGACTTAAATGTGCTGTTCTGTGTAAATCGTGATGGCCTAGTAGCACCCTATTCATTTACATACGGTGGGTTTGAAACCAGGCAAGTATCATGAACTTAAGTTCACTTTGGATATTACCTACTACCTACTTATATTGAAAGAAAACATAATAAGGCAAACTGAAATTGCTAATCCGCGTTGAACATGCATGGTGATGAATGTGTTTTTTCCTATTGAGAAGAGGCCTTTACTCTCTGTAGTGGAATAATAATGGACGCGTATTGTTATTATTAAAACAGATTTACTGGTTTTATTCTAGAGAGTCAATGAAATTTTCCCAGTGTTTTTTTTTGCTCACATCCTTTAATACTTTTAAAACTTGTTAAAATCATCTCTAAATTGTACTATCATTTATTCAATGAACATGCGATTTGTTTAGAGACAAAACGTGAAAGATAAGATAACAAAATCATTAATTTATTGTCATTGTTATTATTTGGATTATTTCAAAACGAAATATTTACTAAAATGTTATTACTGTTCAAATTGATTTGAATTTTATGGCATTGTTATTTTAATTTTTTATTATTGTTAAAATAGTGTAACTATGTAATTCGTTGCCAAAATGCTAATTTTTCATCGTAGATAATATGTAAGTATTATTACGTAGACTTCCTATGTGGGTTCAGGGGTACTGGGTATGGACTGCCATGCAGGCGTCTCGGGTACAATGTCAGAGTTCATGGCGGAATAAGTCTAAATGTCAGAATGTAGAGAGTGTAGAGATGGGTAACGTTTTATTGTTTTCTTTCGACAAGCTCGTCCCGTGTTAAGTAGGACACAACAAAGCTGGTGAAACGTAGGCGATATAAACATTCGACTAAATGTACGAAGAATAAAAGACTTCATACTACTACTACTACTAAATTGTTTTTGAGTTTCAAAGCACAGTTATAGGTATGTAACGGTACTATTGACGGGAGCAGAGCAGTAACCGACGATGTAACTTAGCGCGGGTGAAACCGCGCTGCTAGTATGTTAAGTTAACGATATTGTTACTTTTCCTATACCTAATTGCCTCTTGGCTATAATATACCTCCTTACACCCCTAACCGACGAGCGTGTCTGAAAAGATTAATGAATATTGAAGAGGCAAAAGAGCAATGGCATTCCATAGTCTCTGCTTACCTCAATAAACAGAGGCCCTAGACAAGTGTCAAAGATTTCTATTCTATTCATAGAATAAATAAGAAAATGTATGAGATTGACTTATGTGTTGGCGTTAGCTTATGTCAATCCAATACATTTTTTAATCTATTCTATGAATAGAATAGAAATCTTTACCACTTGTCTAGGGCCTCAGGTGTGAACCATGTATTAATGCGTGATATATCAAATCCAAACTAGATTCGAATCTGCCTAGTTATCCTAGACATTACTTAGCTTTACATACTACACGATCGATACTTAGCTCTAGTACCAAAGTTAACCGAACAAGCCTGATATAGCGGCCACGTTGCCTTTAATTATTCGTCAAGAACATGTATTTATAGTTTTGTATTATGTTTGGCATAGGTCAGGGACGTAGGTGTCTACCTAGCATATCTACTGTGTCTGGTTTTGTTCTGTAGGACTTTCGGCTTATATTATAATAATTTCAAGCAAAAAAACTTACGAAGTATTATTTCAAATAATATATTTGAACAGCTTTGACATAATTAGCTGAAATAGAAAAGAACCTTTACTTAATATTAAGATAAAATTAATTATTTTGTGTGCTTTTAGGGTATTTCCGTAAGCTAAAAATATTTACCATTTATATAATATATTTAGAAACCTACTAAAATAAAAAGACACAATTTTATGTGTTTTTCAAATAAGTTCAGTGTTTTCATACAGTATGTTCACTGCATTTATTTAAAAAGAAAACTATTTTTCTTACTATTTAAAAGCCAAATTTGCGATGTCTAAAGTACGATGTACTTGCTAAATACTTCACAAACTTTTATTCCAGCTGAACAACAGCACCTACCACCATGTTTGAGGGCGCGGTCGCCGGTATCCTTAACCGACTGCTGGGCAAATATGTGCAGGATCTGGACACAGAGAACCTCAACGTGGGTATATTCTCTGGCAATGTTAACCTCACGGATCTCAAGCTTAAGCCTGAAGCTTTGGTAAGTGTTATTTAGCAGTTACCGGGGACAAGCTTGTGTCTAGAATTAGAAGTTTTATGACTGAGATGATGATGACTATTCAGTGCGAAAGAAATTCATATCTTTGTTATGTTTAACTGTAGATTTTTATGATTATCAAATTTTTTGTAAAAAAATTATTCTATAAAAATCTTCAAGGTAGCATAAGACTTTGAAACATTGTGTCACGATTTAAGGACAAAGCTTACTAGGAAATGCCCCAGATTTCCTGGCGAAAGATATTTGTCTTATGTGCAGCAGTCAATAATTGTACATTGTGACCGGTAATTGTATGTTTAAAAAGTCCCCCGCGATACACGGCTTGTTGCCTAGAGCGAGAGTTCTCTTTTTTAAGAGAAGAAAAGGGGTAAAATTCTAACAGCAGCCATAATTAGTTATAACTTGACATTTAGCCCTTAATATGCGAAATTTTAATCATACGACAAAAACGGCGAGACAAAACAGAACTTACTTTCTGACTACAAACTCAGACCCAACATTAATGAGACTGTGTGGACCGTTTGTCGCCAATTATTGGATTAAACTCCAAACTTTTTAATTAAAAACAAACTTTTTTAAGCTTTTTGAGCCTCCTAACTCCCTGGAATCGTGTATTTTGAATATTAACTAAGTTATTTTTATACTGGTCGAAAGCAAAAGAGGTTGAGTAAAGTGGTGGCCTAATTCCTCACAGGCCTTAAGTACTAAGGTTCTAAGTAAACGAAGTCACCATGAACATGACCAACTTTGCTACTAGTGAGGGCCATTTGTTCGTCTGCTTAATTACAATGCTACATCTGGAACAATAGAACCACTGTGCTATGTGTGTATATGAGCGCTGTGTTTGTCAGTTGAATTGACAGTTCATCATCGCCAATAAATTGACCTACACTATAGCAGCATTGAAAGATGCTTTTTCACACCTCGCTTAAAAGACACAAGAGTGAAATTATAAAGAAACACGTGCGCTGGTACAGTCTCAGGTTTAATTGAGCGACAAATATATAAATTAAAAATAATTTAGTTCGATCCTTGAGACTCAATTGTAAAATGATGACATATTTCTGCACTCGTTTTTATGGATAGCCAGCGTAAAGATCACATGATTAAAAATATACATAAATACATAAATAGTATATTGGCAGACTTAATGCCTGAGAAAATATAAATAATAAAAAATATAATAAAATATATAAAATGGAAATCATATAATGGGGGAAATTATTTCATATCCTTCTTTATTCCCTTGTAATAATCCTGTATCTTTCACAGTACGAACTTGATCTACCAATCGACGTAAAAATCGGGACTATTGGACGCATCGCTCTCCAAATACCATGGACTGGTCTCTACACTCAACCAGTAGTTGTGCATATTGAAGATGTGTTAGTGTTGGTGGGTCCCGCGATATCAAACAGTTATTTTGATCCTGAACGAGAGAAGCGACTTACTAGAGCCGCTAAGAGAAAAGTGTTGCAAGATTTGGAGGCCGAGAGTGAGGTAAAGATTGCTTTACAAAAAATAAAATATTTATTTCGTTACTGCTGCTGAAAAGGACTTTCAGGAAGTACATGTTACTAAAAGAAACGCAAAAAAGATTATGTGCTTGGCAGCTTGTGCAATATTTTTTTTTGAAAGTTAAATAAATAATATTTTATTTATTTATTTCATATCCACATACGTTGACATCACAGGTACCAAACCCAATACAGCAACGCAATTAAACAAAACCTATATCTAAGTATATGTAAGGCAATCCAATGAGACCCTCTCAAATTCCGCCAAAGAACACACAAATATATCTATCCGCCTCGAAACGAGATTTAAATAATTTAACATCCGAGTAATTGGGGCAAAATAGAAACAAAGATTGTTTTCTAGACTTCCTATCTTATCAATTCCATCTCTTCCTGTTGATGTCGTAAGTCGTACTAACTACAGTCAACAAACTGCCTCCCAAGCACATCCCGAAGTCCCAAGTTTGTCTTCATGACGACGATGACAATCTTGGAAATACTGGTCCGGTGTCCAGTTGTGGACGTCTAATACAGATATATGGTTTATCAAATAAAAATATCTTTATCTTTTATTTTTATCGTGCATATGCTTATACATTATTTTTCTGAAACCAGACCGCAAGACCGATTTGCTTTGCATATTTTATGCCGTCCGCGGTGAGCTAACGTTCCACTTCAACGCACGCACGCTGCTAGCTAGTGCTAGCTTTCGATATAATCAATAAGACATATTACATAACTTATAATAGTGTTCTTCACCTATCAATTTTGTGTTGCAGATTCTCAAAGGTCCCCAAAATTTCTTCGAACATCTATTCACAGCTATCGTAAACAACATTCAGATTTACGTCCACAATGTCCACGTTAGGTATGAGGACTCTATCAGCTCCAAGGATGGTCCACTGGCATGTGGGTTGTGCCTACAGAGTTTGTCAATTGAGACTACCAATAGGTGAGTCAGATTTTTTTTAATCACTTAGAAATGGCAAAATGTGCACAGGATAAAAAGGTACAATTCGCAATTGGTGCACTTTTCATAAACAGCACTTCTCATATCGGTTAGAAAGGGGTAGACAGGCAGAGGTGCTTAACCACCCACTTATCGCCATTTTTTTGTTTCCATGATGGGACCATTAGACGAGCCTGTTGCCATTTATCGGGCACAATTCCAGACTGCGTGTTAATACTGAGAATTTTTTGACAGAAAACAAAAAATATATCACTTTACCCCACCCGGAGTTCGAACCCGAGGCCTCTGCGTGGTAATCCGTACACGTATCACAGAGGCAGTCATTAAAATTTAAAGCTCTATAATTTGTATGTTTCAGCAAATGGAAAGCATCAGTGACTCCAGCGAATGCTTCTACCGTCTATCAAATGATGAAAGTGGAATCTCTCTCCGCGTATTGGAACCCCACAGCGACGGCATTAGACGACAATGAGACGGCTCATATAACTCCCATGCAGTACTACAACTGGAAACATTATATGATAACAGGACTCGATAAGTTCTCTATGCATCATGAGGATTTTGAATTTTGTGAGCATTTGTCATAGTTAAACTTCTTCGAACTATGTTGTACATTTACAATCAATGTAAATGTCTGGCGTGGTATACGATAGTGACCTTGGTCCACTGGATTGAATTTTCTTTTTTATATACGACTAAGGTAACAAACAAGCATACGGTCCGCCTAATGGTAAGCAGTTACCGTAGCCTATGGACGCTTGCAATACCACGAGCATCACTAGCGCATTGCCGACCCTAATAAAACCTTTTAACTCCTTTCTTGAAGAACTGCATGTTGTAGTCTCTCGGGAAAACCTCGACGAATCTTTAAGTTCTCTGCCATATACGTACATAAAACTCCACATACCTTACACATGTTCATGGTAATTATTTTTTAAATATTTTTATGTGGCTCTCACGGATCGGTATTTTCTAAAGGGCTTTATTTTAACTCATAACTCCTACATCAGATTATACTTAGAGGATCCAATACAGCAAATATTCTTTTCCTAATTTCAGTGTTAAAACCAGTGACCTGTAAGGTAAAGGTGCTGATAAACAGATCAGGAGAGGCTCGCGTCCCTCGGCTACTGTTGGACGCCGTACTGCAGGATAGTGCACTGCAGCTGTCGAGACGGCAGTACCTATCTATCAACAATCTATTGGCGTCTTTTCAACGAATTAACTTGAATAGGTAAAATAATCGCATTAATATTATATGTGAAAGTTCGTCATGTATGTATTTGTGTGTTACCACTCAGCGCCTAAACGGCTAAACCGATTTCTATGAAAAATTTTATTTTTTCCGAAAATCGCTCTGGTTCCCGAGTAGCGTTAATTAAACACATACCAATTTCCGCACAGGCGAAGTCGCAGAGCGCAGCTAGTTATAATTATAATACCTATACGCACCTATATTAGAAAAATTCATAAATAAAATCTGTGACCAGCGCATGTATTTATTTCCAATTTCAATTCTAAATCTTTTAAACGTTGCATAGTGGATGCCACCATACCAGCAGTTTAATACGATAGTTTTTAAATGATGTCCACTACTCCTAGATGCACTGCTTATAATCAAGTAAAGAGAAGCCTTTTTATTAACCAATTAAATAAAATCTGATATTGAGAAGTGATGATGTCTCCCTAACGTTAGTAGACATTAATATTAAAATTATACTTCGCTAGCGCAATCATGATGGTCAAGATCTCATAAGTCAACTTCACACACTCAGGTGTTCATTTTTTTAAATAAATCAGCTGAAAATCTTGCTTCTTATTAAAATTTATTTATGAAATAAATAAACATCTATCTTCACAGAAAATACCGCCACCTCCATCCAGGCATACCATTATCCAAAGACAAAAAAAAATGGTGGCGATATGCCTACAATGTAGTGTTAGAGCAACGCGTGAGACCTTACACGTGGGCCGCCATACAGAAGCACAGAGAGAACTACAACGTTTACAAGCAGATATATAAGAGTACTCTTAAAAGTCCTAATGATATAGAGCTGAAACTAGATCTGCAGAAATGTGAGGATAGTCTGCCGATCGTGTCTGTTGTTATTGCGAGGGAGCAGGCTAAGTTTGAAGTAAGTTTTCAATATTTGTATTTATTTTATTTTCGGAAATAGAATTCAACTACACAGCATACAAGCGAAAGGTGGGTGTATGGGTGTTTCTACACCAATCGATCGATCGTCGATCGACGGCGTTGATCAACGTCAAAGTTGATTGACTGGTCAGCTTTAATTAATTGACAGATACCAGTCGATTAACCAATCGATTGATTGACGGTCGATGACATCGGTTGACGTTGACGGCGTCGACTAACCTATTCTACCATCGATCGATGCCGTCGATCGACAATTGATCGATTGGTCTGGTAGAAACTATCGACCGATGTCGACTACTCCATTCTGCCATCGATCGATGGCGTCAATCAACGATCGATCGGTTGGTGTAGTTACACCCTTATACACTTATGCCTATCTCTTTTATGAAAGAACCATAATAATATGTTATTTTAAAATATAAAACTCATTGCAGCTACTCTCTCAAGAACCAGAACGCATAGAAGTCGTAGAGACTGAATTCGATTGGTGGAAGCCAACCAGTTCTCCTTCAGAGAGCGACGTCGAAGAGACTCCGAGTCACGTGGAGCTGTGCGTAAAGAGTGAGAGGAGCAAGACCTTGTGGAGTCATCTTTCCAGTCCGGAGAAGAAGAAAGTGTGCGAGCTGATAGGATACGTTGAGGGAGAGCCGAGAGTGGACAAGTCGAAACAGTATATTGGTAAGCTTTTTTGCTCTACTTTAAGGGTTTGACACTGAATAGGTTACTTTTGCAAAACCAGGGATATTGCATTGCTGCCGCAACGCTATGTCATTAGCTTTGCAAAAGTTCATAAACCGACAAACGTTGGCCACTACTTCCCATGAGCTCAGGAGGACAAAAATGTACACTGCTTGTGGTCAATTGAAAATAGAGGACTTAGACTACATGGGCACCTAGTTCATCCTAACCATTTCATGAAGTGTTATGGATTCAATATCCATCTAAAATAAATATTTCCTCTTTGTGTGTACTTTTGTAAAATGTGCTTTCATATGTTCAGTCGACGAAACACTGTCACAGTCTGATGACGTATTATATTCCAGAGCATAAAATAAATCTCACATTAGCAAACTGTTCGCTGACATTAATGAACAGAAGTAAAGAAGTGTTGGTGGTGACATTGACACAGTTCCTGGCGTCTTTGGAGACGAGACCCTCAGCGAAGGCCTATAAGGTAAGAAACTTAATAAAATACAAATTACAGTCCGCTTATAACAATTGAGTCCCCAAAAGATTAGTAGTTATACTACCAAATCGACCTCTCAGGAGGTGCACAGCATAAAGTTGAGATGGCACCATTTCAGGCTGGCACACTAAAATACCTACATTAAGCTTATTTTTATATCAATTTGTAAACCTTGTGCCTGTCTTGAATAAATGTTTTTTCTTTCTTTCTTTCTTTCTTTCTTTCAAATATAATAAAAAATGCCTAATGTGTATATCAAGATTACTAGGTCATTAAAACATGAATTAATTTTATGAACTGCTACTGTGGTTCGGTGGTATTGTGTACGGATCACCACGCACAGGTCTCGGATTCGATACCCGGGTCGGAAAAGAATCATATTGGATTTTCAAGTGTCCCGAGTCTTGTGCCCGGTAAAGAGCAACAGGCTCGCCTCCTTTGAACCAAACATAAAAATGTGGGTGTCACACAACACAAATATACTGATAAGCTAATTACTTAAAAAAAATATGTATTTCTCTTGAACAATTTTAAACCTCCAAAACAAACTTTTTGCTTCGAAGAGTCCTCCAGTTGTTAGCTGAAATAAATTTTCAATCAAACTATTTTCAGTTATCAGCAAGAGCAGAAAGCATGGTAATCGAAGGTGTAACCTCAGACGGGGATTTAGTTCCTCTGCTTACTCCTGAAAGAGGCACAGGGGTCACCAGTTCCAATTTATTAGCGGTGGACCTTGAGAAGAATCCTTGCAGCAGTGAAGCGGATTATGGATTATGTTGCTTGATGGAACCTGTGGAACTGGTTTATATTGAGGTAAGAGGAATATTGTTGAGTATTTAATTGTTATCAGGTGACTTATACTTTCGATTAAGATGTTAAGATACATACGAGTCATCGATGGACTTGATGAGTTAAAACCGTTTCTTTGCAACTATCCTTAGTTTAAACTAGTGAACGAAATAGTGGTGATTATGCTCATCCTACTAATTACTTCGCGGGCAGTATGCTTATTGGCTACAGGTTAGGTGCAATATAAAAAAATCTATCAATTTGAATAAAAAAGAAAGAACATATTTTTTGATAGTATTAAGAATCATAAGTTAATAGGTACATAAAAGTAAGTAGGGACATTAACAGTAGATAGACAAGTACAAACTATGACACCTAATACTAACAATGGGACATTACATTTAGCTGTTAATTTAAAAACAATATAAAACTGATCGGTTACATTTTCTTCCACAGCATTCATTTACGGAACTAATAAACTTCTTCCAAACCCATTCAATGACATCCGAAGAATTAGGCTTAGAGATATCTGAGGCGGTGTACCGAGCTGGTACTATCAGCAAGTCGGTGCTCGCGTATGCTGTTAGTAGGAAGAAGGTGTTCCATCTAAATGTGGATGTTAAGGGACCATGTGTGGTAGTGCCGGAGCATGGATGTGTGCACAAGTAAGTGTCAGTTACATTTTGAGGGTATTATCTTTATGATTTCATCCAAAAAATTTCCTCTGCTGAACTGTTCTGTTTAGGGGTACGTCAATGAGACACGATAGCTCATCGCAACCTGATTTATTCGATTACCTGATACATCGTTATCTACCAATACATAGTAACAAATACACCCTAAGCTGCTCTCATTTTTTGGTTGCCTGTTACTTTCAAGTCCTCGGTCCAATATTATCTGTTCTTTTTTCAAAGTATATTTAGCGCAAAATTGTTGCATATTTCTAGTAGTTAAATAGAAATTTAACATATGCGCAATCACAAGTTGCATAGACCTTATTCAACACATACTAGCACTAACAATTTTGATGCAGATTAGTCAAAATCAGTCTTTATTAGTCGTGACGCTGATGTATACCTACCGAAACAACAACTCGAAATTTTACAAGACCACTAGTAGCAAGGAACATAAATCACTTTTTAAAAGGTTGTGGCGTCATCTATCGCAATAGGCCAATATCGACCTACATTGAAATCTACACGCATAGAAAACATATATGGCGAGGGAATAGCAACATACAAATACGTCAAAATGTATGGAAGCCTGACTCGTGTTATCAAAGTGATCACACCAACTTATTATTACAAGTCTTGACTACACCTAGCCTGTGAGGAGGATCCTCCCTTTGGTTAGAGGTATAGAGTGTGATACAAGGGTTTGAAGTAAAATGAATAATTCTTTCAGATCCGGGCGTGTAATGATACTGGATATAAGTCGGATCATAGTGAAATCTGATCTGCAGCCGTCCAACTTAACGCTAGAAGATGCCACTTGTATGGAGCTGGAGGAACGTTTATATGATCGATTACATGCCGAATGTTCTTGTCAGGTATAACACCTGTGTGGTTTTCGAAACGGTATCAAAGGCAAAAAAGTCTTTGATACCGTTTCGAGAAAAATCCTTCTACAAAAGCTTGAAAGCATGGGTATTCGTGGTATGACGCTTGAATGGTTCCAGTCTTATTTAAATGAACGCATACAACAAATAGCTGTAGTTCTTACTCTAAGGCTATCCTACGGTGTGCCACAGGGCACAGTACTTGGGCCAACCCTTTTTCTCATTTATATTGACAGCCTTTGCTCCCTTCAAATTCCTAAAGCTAAAATATTCACTTATGCTGACGATACTGCCATTGTGTTTTATGACAAAAACTGGGAGTCCGTATATGCAGCTGTAGAGTCGGGGTTGAGTCAGGTAACTACATGGCTTAATTACAACTTGCTGACACTGAATGCTGACAAAACAAAAGTTGTCAACTTCAGTGTCAGTACGAGAAATAATTGTCAACCTCATCTAGCAGTAAGAATACCACTTGCACCTGCACAACCCTTGAACGGGTAACTTGGAGTATCAAAGTAATAAAGTATCTTGGAGTTTTCTTCGACCAGCACCTCACCTGGACTAAACAAATTGAATATGTGTCTGTTCAACTGAGAAAGCTACTGCACATCTTTAAGAGAATGGGTCAGATAGCTGATGAGAAAACCTTGAAGACTATTTATCATGCACTTTGCGAATCCGTCCTTAACTATTGCATTTGCACATGGGGTGTTGCACATAAGGCCCACCTAAAAAAAGGATAATGCTCACAGCGCGCTGTACTCAAGGTATGGTAAAAAAAAACCACGCCGATTCCCGACGAATGATCTTTATAAAGAGACAGGTGTCCTTCGTGTGCAACAATTATATATTTTAGCTCTGGCATTAAAATTTCATAAAGTTGCCTTTGACTCCATGAAAGCCTGCGCCCGGACAAGAAGAAAAGTCATGTGGTAAAAACATAATAAACTAAACCTAATAAAATTGACAAGACATAAATGTAAAAACTTAATTAAAAACTGTCTCACAGCTATGGACTATAATGAGTAATGACACAGAACAATTTGTACAAAATCCCTATACTACTATCTAAATGTTAATATGCATACATTATACCCGAAACAGCACATGCAGAAAAACAGACACAACACAAACTTACATACACATCACATACTCATACTTTATCACGTAAGGACATACGTTTTCACACATCCAAACACACAATTACACATGCATACACACATTCACAAATGCATACACAAATTCACACATTTACACATGCATACACACATTCACTTATGCATACACACATTTACACATGCATACACACATTTATACATGCATATACACATTCACACACACATCACACACACACACACACACACACACACACACACACACACATCACACACACATCACACACACATCACACACACATCACACACACACACACACACACACACACACACACACACAACACACACACTTTTATTTTTTACTTTGGTATACTTACATACTTAATTTTTCTATACTTTTTATTATTGGAAGAAAGAGACTAGCTTCCACGACACAGAGAATCCTAGTGTGGAGGCTAGAGATATTTATAAGTAAAATGTAAACTTTTCTTTGGAACAATAAAGTATTATTATTATTATTATTATTATTATTATTATTATGTACCTTGCCATTGTAAATGATGAAGTCATATTTTGCACACACACACACACACACACACACACACACACACATACACACACACATACACACACACACTGAGACACACACACACACACACACACACACACACACACACACACACACACACACACACACACACACACACACGTGCGCACACAGGTTACTGTCACTGCTTGCTATCAATGCAATACTTGTTTCAGAAACGCTGAAGATAGTTAAAGATAGTTAAAAGAAAAATATTAAAAGATTGTGAAAGTACTCAATAAAAAAGATATTATTGCTTCATAATGAAAAGTAAAAATTTGCAGAATTTTACACGCGCGAAATAAAATGAAGAAACTTTACTTAGAGAGAAGATTTAGATGTTACGTCTATGTATCTATGTATTTTCTCAGATATTATTCAGTGAATGGACAGAACCGTGGCGCGAGTCCCGTCGTCACGCAGACTCCGAGCTACACCTGGTGCCCAAGATCAAGATGCAGGTCGTCTTCTCCAACAGCATTAAGAAAGACTACAAGCTGTTGCCCAAGTTAGTGTTATAGATGGGGCTTAAATAGTTATTAATAATGCACATGAAATAAATCTTAAAACATTTTTTTATATATTAGCTTAAAAAAGTGACTTCACTCTGCCTGATGGTAAGCAGTCAGTGGAACCTAAATGTAGTGGCTACCATTCCAAAAGTCATCGTCTTAAATTGTTGGTATGGTGCCCTCTACTATAGCGGCTGTTTTAGCATTGAAAGTATTGTTTTTTTTTATCGTATATTTTATTTGTATTGCTACACTAATCTTATATACTTCATTGGCAAAATTAGTCATCCGAAGAATGAATCTCAATGAAGTCAAAAAGGAGCGGATTGTCACGATTACGCTCATTGGTCTGACTTCCAAGTGGGATCATTATAGCCAAATCCCCCAATTATAGGATCGCCTTGCGGAAAGCATTTATCCTACAGCTGATGTCTTTCAACCAAGATGATAAAAACAATTCTCCATCCACAGATACAAACTCAACATCTCACTATCAAGCTTTAAACTAAACCTATCAGATCGCATCATTGGTCTGTTGCTCGACTTCTGCGATAATCTACCAGTTCCAGTACCAAATACAGTACCGGTATCCTTCATGGACTCTGGAGACTATACTGAGGATATAGAGGAACCGGAGCTCGCAGAACTACTTAATATGGACAGGGTCACTGCTGATCCCGAATATAAAGATCTGATCAAACTTCGCCAGAAAATTGTTGCGGCGTATTTAAGTAGGAATAGGTAAGCTGTTCTAGTAACAATTTCACTATTATTAAAGTATTGAAGATTGTATCATCGCACCACTGGATTCATCAAACTAATACGACCGTCTCCAGGGCGGTTCATTTCTAGTGCTAACTTTCCCCACTTTTAAGTTAATTACAACTCTTGTATGATCACACATGCATGGCACTTATGAACGTCAAAAAGATAAGAAAATGTAATGACTATCAGGGTAAAGTCCAGAACCGATTAAAGTACAGTCTTTTCTACTATTGTATTGTATTTGTATTGTGTATTGAACTACTATTTGTAGTGTTTTTCAAGCATTATGTTAAGCTATTCTTCAAGCGCGGTTTAAAGAAAGCACTAACTTCACTATAGTCAATAACTTACTGATCGCCTGACAGTGCAAAAACCCATGAAGGTAGAAACAATAAAAAAACATCGTAACGTGACTACAAAAATCCTTTATTATACAGGGCAGCAGAAACAACCTTTGACAAAGCAGGTGCAAAAGTCGGGTTTCAAGCAGCTCAACAACCTTCAGCGGCTTCCGAACACAGTGATGAAGACATGGAGATATACGCGAGGACCGTAGACCTACCAGGGTTTGATGATAACGTGTCGCCTAGCAACAACATTAATACTTTGCTGAGGTTTATAGTTGGTAAGTGAAGTACTAATAAATAGAAAATGTTATGAACTTATGATTGTGTCGATGGTTTAGTGGTTACTATAGTATGTAGACATAGTTTTATCCCTAAGCCTAGATTAATTTCAGGATTAAGGCTAAAGGGTTACTTTTAAGTCTGGAATAATTTCTGACTTTAAGTCATCGAGCTAAATCTTTTTTACTTATTGTGCCTAGAATGTGATACAGTCTCGCTGCATGTTACATGGGCCTTAATATCACAGCTGGGAAAATGTGGGTGCTTTAAACCTCTTTTTACTACCTATCGGCGAAAAAACTTAATTCTATGTTATGTCACATCTAATTGAAAGCCTCCAGACTCATTGTCCATACCCTTTTTAAGAATTTTACCCAATATTTTCTTTCTAGGTGAAATCGTAATCAACCTTTCCCGCTCGATGGATCAAACGGAAAAACCCTACGTTATGCTGAGTATCACGAAGGTGTGCTTAGACGTGGCCCTCATGGAATTCGGTCCGGCAGTCCAACTGTCTGTGAGCCAGGTGTTATTGACGGATAAACAGCATCACAGTAACACTGGACAGTATCTGGAGTTGATTACTAGTTCTGGAGAGCTGTTTAATTTGTTGTATAGGAAGGTGAGGGTTACAAAATCTGTTAAAGTTGCTTCTAAGAAGGATTGATCACAGATAAGGTCGTGACTGCACGTAGTGTTTTCTTTTTTAATTTTCTTGGTGGCAGCGGTAAGCGGAGGTGACAGGAAAGACACTATTAGCGATTACCATTGGCCGCTTGTTAATTTTCGAACATCCAGTGAACATCAATTACTTGCACTATCTGCAAATAAGACATCATATTTTTGGTTTACTGATCACAATGTCTCTCCTAGATTGGTTTTTGTTCTCTTTTGAAAGGCTTAAATGAAGCTAGTAACAATACAATATTGTTTTAAATTTATTTGATTGCCTTTCTGACTGAAAGATATAATATATATATTGACTGAAAAGAGACGAAGGTAACGGACTTACATTCGCCATTGGGTGCAAGCATGCTAATAATACTGCTATAAATGATATTGATTGTTTATTATCTGTCAATACTCAGGTACGCGCCGATTGTCCCGAATTCCGCTCCCACTTCCACAGCGTGGAACAAGCTTTAGTGGCAGATCTCGGGCACCTCTCCTTGTTACTACACGCACTGGCTTTGCGAACCCTCATCAAATACCTCCAGTATATTTATGACAAGTAAGTTTATAGTATAGTTTATAGCGGACCCAGGATCAGGTGTTGTCTTATCCTCAGAACCTGATCTAAGATTCGCATTTCGCGTGTTCTTACATTTTTCAGCATATAAAGATCATCATAGATAACATTGTTAAACAGTAGTGGATACAGAATTTAGGTTTGAGGAGGTTGACCCCATTAGAGGATGTTCTTTCAAGGTAAATAATAGTCTCCCCCAAACGGGGTTCTCGCCTTGTCGCGGCGAGGGGGCTTAGTGGCCGTGTTTACCAGGAGCCACGGTGAACCAAGAGGAACCCCAAGGAGGCACCGCTCCTCTGGGCTTTGGCCGTGGGCCCGCGATGGAGCGGCTCAGGAGGGTTGCGGTGCTGTTTGGGCGGCGCCGTGGCTGGGTCGGACCGCAGTCCGACCAGCCAGCCAGCGTCGCCGAAACAACACCGCAGTGTTGTTTCGGCGACGCTGGCTGAGGAGTGGCGAGGCCGCAGCGGGAGAGGAGTGCCGGTATAACGGTGCGCCGCTCTCCCTACCTTCCGCGGCCTCGGCGGGGCCGCAACCGCCAGATTGCGGACGCGGTGGGGCCGCAGGTCAAGAGGAGTGTTCGTATTGCGACGCGCTGTTCTCCCTATCCTCTGCAGCCGAGTTAGGAGGTGGCCTGCGGGCGGCGACCGGGCAGTCGGCTCCCGAACAGCACGGGCCCGAGATGGCAGTGCGCGTGTTCCGCACACGCCTTTCGAGGGAGGGGGGGCTAGGTTCCCCAAATCGGACGGGGCCCGCTCCCGTGTGGTGAGCAGGCCGTAGCCCGTCGGGGTCGCGGATGAATGCGCGAGCGTCTCCCGTGACCCCGACACTCTGGCCGTCTGGAGGAACACCGTGGGTTTTAGTCGGTATGCCGGCCGCGCTTGGAGTGCGGTCTGAGAGTCCGACATGCCCGGGCGGGTGCGTATGCGTAATGCATTTCCCACGAAAAAAAAAAAAGGTAAATAATAGTAGCATTTCTCACGGAAGGATTTAGATGTGCAAGGGGAGGGAGGGAACTAAGTCCTCTAGTTTCTCTCCTGGATCCGCTAGTGTTGTTAATCTTGTGATTTGTGTGTTTATTCATTCTCAACAACGCGACAATATTATGTGTATCTTTTCATTGATATAAGAAGATATAAGTTCATCTTCATCATCATCGTCACACATCACTCGAGGACCTAATAAATCACCAGGTACTTACAAATGGTGCTATATAGCACATTTGTCATATCACTCATCACAAAAGTGTCATATTGTACCGTTTGAAGGTACTTTCATCATCCAGCTTTTTTTGTTTTTGTTGATATTATAATATTAATTTTTAATTTTTAAGTTAGAATAAAATCAATTAGTGGAAAAGCTCGGCAAATGAAAATGCTAACAAATTTAAACATTTTCAATTTATATTCATTTATTATTTTAAATCACCTCATTTCATTGTGTTGATTAAAGTATATGCAGTAATTAAGAGATAGCAGTAGACTGAAGCTCCATAAAATGAATTGCTGTTTCTGTTTATCGTGGTCGTAATTAGTATTTCAGCTTTAATTAGTTATAAATGTATATAATTATGACTACTAACAGCATTGAAGGCTGCAAGACTGCAAGTATCGATATGTCTGGCGGACGGGTCCACATGGCGTATTTGTAGTTGTTGTCATCACATGCGTCATGTGGATCCTACGTCTGCTGGACCATATTATCTTCAATTTCTTCTTCACCATGTTCTACAACGTTTTTACCTGCTGAAGAAGGTTCATCATTAATTTGTTTGGTGTTCAGGTAATATCTAAAAATGTTTGGTTATAATAATGATGCTATATAGTTTTGTATATTGTGAGACTTACGATAATTTCGCAGATTTTGATTTTATTAAAATATCTACCTATACATTAAAACTACGCGATTGGCGGCATTTAACACATGCTACTGCAGTTTTTTAGCTTTCGGTGCTTCTTTGTCAGATAAATGACATACAAAACCAAAGTCACTAGGCACTAGGACCGTCGGTCGTCGTGGCAAATGCCGTGGCTCTAAAGTTCCACAATCTTACAGTTTTAAATTTTTTTAATATCTGTTGAATAAAATAGTATCATACTTGGATTGATATTTTATTTACAGGCACGTTATTAAACAATATATTTCATGTTTTCAGAATACAGAATCGCCACGCGCTAAGCTTGAAGAGTATGGTGCTGCCGAAGACCAGGTCTTTATGGGAGTACCTGATGCAACCCGAAGAGGATCCACCTGTACCACCTGGAGCTACTAAATTCAGTTACTCCGTCAGGTAGGTAAATTATAATTATGTATGTATATGTTACTATGCCCACATTGCCTATACACATAGGCAATGTGGGCAGGCCTCTCACAAAAGGGATCAATGACCTAGTAAATGTGGCGGGCAATCGATGGAGCGCAGATGCAGAGCTAGACCGGTTAAAGTTAAACTGCTTGTCGGAAGTTTAGTTCAGCAGTCGACTTATTTTAGCGATGATGGCGATGTGGACAAATCTTAGTCCCTTAGACCTTTACCTTCACCTTTTAAAATTTAAAATATTTTAGGGCTTTTAAAAAGTCGTCAATAAATGGTTTGAATTTCAAATTGTTATTTATGCTTCTTCTAATAACTTAACCTTATTCCGCAGGGCATCCTCAATTTCACTCAAACTGTGTCACCTGGAGAGTTCAGTGCTAGAAATGCGACTATCAGCGTTGGAAAGTGACTGCGTATTCCGAGCTAACGATCGGATGATATTCAAGCTGTACCTCAGTTCTCTACATCTTGATGACCTGTCTGAAGCTACTCTTTATCCTAAGGTATGCAATAATAGTATCAAAATTTTGTTTTACTGCGGTCACTAATTCGCTTGCCAAGCATGTTGGTTATGGAAAAATAAGAGATTTTGAAGAATGTATTCAAGATTATGATGAAAGGCAATAAACTGAGTCCATGGGTGAGAATCACTTGCATTTTAGTTCGTAGGCATATTATCTACTTTTAGCCTATTCTTCGGTTACTTACCGCATTCTACTGTTATATTTTTTTATTAAGTTACATGTGTTTGTTAATGAACAGTTGGTGTGGCCAGACGAAGACAAGGTTCTAGAAGTAAAGTACGTGCGCACAGCGAGCGCGGCGCGCGCGGCGGGCGCGGACGCTCAGGACGAGCGCCGCGTGCGCACGCAGGGCGCGCTCAGGGTGTACCTCGGGAGACTACATGTTGTGATGTTCTGCTGCGTTATGCATCATTTACAGGTTAGATTTCTATCCATATTTGGTGTAAAATACGATGAGAATCGACTTCGAGATATGATGAGCACCTTTTACAAATCTAGTAGTAGGTGTTCTGAAAAGCCTATTTAAAAAACTTGAGACTGCTCAAACACGATCTGTATTAACCGAATTTCACAGATCAATTAAAGTCTTTTGTACAACTGAGAAACCTTCTAAGGGTGCTCATGATGCTCATACTCATGATTATCTTTACTTGCCTTGTGAGATACCCCCAGATAAACTGTATTCTTACTGTACCACTTCATGGATGTAAAATTTTAACTGGAAATCATTTGATTGATAGCAATTCCTAGAACCGCTGATCCCAAGTTCAGTAGCTACGGAGGCAGCACTGGCAGCAGAACGTGTGGCTGAAAGGCAAGCCCAAGGACTCCGCAGTTGGAGTACCAGATTGAATCTTGTTATTGAGGTATGTAGCAACAGTTCTTCGTAAATTCTTTATAATACATAATGCTCGCGGATGCTGACAATGCTCAATATCAGCACGTTATTATTTTTTATTAATATTAACGTATTATTATTTTAGATACACGCTCCAGTACTACTGCTGCCTCAGAAACCTTCGTCACCTAATCTACTAGTACTCAACATGGGTAAGAATTAGCCAACAATTATTTAGATCTCTACATAGAATTTCAAAAAAATTGCACATTTAATTAAAATGTAGTTCAAGAAATTTGGAACTGAAGCATCGAAGACTGCAAATATCAGCGATATGTCTGGCGGACGGGTCCACATGGCGTATTTGTAGTTGTTGTTATCACATGCGTCATGTGGACCCTACGTCTGCTGGATAATATTATCTTCACCACCTCATTCATCAACTGCTGAAGAAGGAAGAAGGTTCTTCATTGATTTCTTTAGTGTTCAGGTAATCTATACATAATAAAATTGGAGTGTCTGTTTGTAATATTGAAAACCGTTTTTTACTACATGTACCTATATGAATATATATACGGCACATACACCATAATAACATTTTTTACAATTTCTGTCTTTCTGTCTATCTGTCTGTTTGTTCCGGCTAATCTCTGAAATGGCTGGACCGATTTGGACGGGACTTTTATTGGCAGATAGCTGATGTAATAAGGAGTAACTTAGGCTACGTTTATTTTAGAAAATTCTTTTATAAATTATAATAATATGCGATGTAACCGACATTTACGCGGGCGGTGCTGCAAGCAACAGCTAGTTTAAATATAATATTAACAGGTTCCCTGTCCTATGTATCATATATGATACATAACAATTGAAATTCTATTGTGTCTCTTATTAGACAGCGAATGGGTTTTTTGGTACCATTGATGCTATTGTATTGTGTGCGATTAGCACGCAATCTTGATATTTCCACACTAGATGAAACTAAATAATGGAAATCCTCTTTTTTATTTTTTGTAACCTTGGTAATTATATTATTGAGGGTGTTTAGAAAAATTATCGTTTAATTGTTGTTTAAGAAATTATGTTTGGACACCTTTTTAGTCCACAATCACCACATTCTTGTTTCTCTTCTCAGGTGACCTTCTGATAGAAAATTTCTTCAAACAATTGAATCAAAGTCAAGAAGCAAGCAGTCCTATTCAGAATGCGATTATAGACAATATATTGATCAAGCTAGTCAATATCACATTCTCCAGAGCTGTTATGACTCTGGCAGGCACTTTAGAAGTACAGGTAAGTAAAATAGTTTTAGTTTAAAATTTTGGAGACCAAATTTTTATGTTACTATACAAGTTTAGAAAGCTACAGGTAATGTCAAAAAAACAGGCAAACAATTTATTTCATCATAATTATAAGCCGAAAGACGTCCACTGCTGGACATAGTCTCACCCAAGTTTCGCTACACAGTAGTGTAAATATTGATTTTTAAATTCACACAAAATATCCTAAACTTTCTCAAACGAGACCTCCTTTTTTATTACCTACTGTTTTAGGGTCAGCTTCTGTTTAAGAGACTCAGATACAATATCAAGTCAGCATTTTACATGAAACCAATTACCACTTATTGTTTAGCCTAATCAAATTTCTTGGAAACAATTAATAAATATTCATACATAATCAGAATTCTCAACACTCTGATTGCCCTTTACGAAATGTTAATGCTAGATCACCCATCGTTGGTCTGACTGCAGCAACCGAGTGTAAAGTGCCGATCCATAGAAGCAGAACCAGGCTGCGGAGTGTAGAAATGGAGAAATATTAATTAATGATTTCTAGATTAGGACTAGGATTGTATGCAATCTTTTCTCCACTTTTTTAGGCAGCCTTAAACTAGTAAACTGAATTTGACAGTCGTTGAAAACTGATGCCATTTCGTTCCTCCAGGAACCAATATTAGAACCGGTATCAATCCGTTGCGACATGAAGCGAGCGGTTTGCTACCAACAGCTGGTCAACATCAGTGCATATCGTGACTTACTCGCGTGTGAAGCAGATGTTGCTGTGGATACCGTACTGCTGAATATAGGACAGAAGGATCTGGCGACCATATTGGCAGTGTGGACTGATAATTTGAGCGAGGGACATTATATAGGTAAATAACATCATCTGGCTGAAAATATAGGTGAAATTTAAATAGGTTTCTTTGACTGCCGAGATATTTTGTACAAAGTTTTTTATAAGATTCAAATTCCTTCTATGTTTTCCTTTACATATTAAAGAAATTTTATAAAAATGAATTTAATTTTAATTGTAAACCATGTTTTATAGGAAGTATAGTGCCAAGTTCGCCGGTAGAATTGGCACCATCTGACTCTTCAGTCAAGAAACTACAAGCTTTCTTCGCTCAAGGCGAACCTATTAGAAAAGAAGCAGTTGTTAGGTGAGTAAGGATGTAGTAAAAAAGAATTGCTTTAAGGTGCCAAGCACTTAGTATGATTTTAATCAGGTCTGATGGTAGTGGGCCAGCGAGTCCCACATCCAATCCCTTGTTGGCAATATTGCTGACAAAAAGGCGCATAGAGATGTAAGGTCAGAAAATGCTATATTTACGCATACGAATAGGTACTTTAGTTAAAAATTGAAAATTCGCCTCGAGCAAGCGTGTCGATCAATGCTCAAACCTATAGTGTGTACTATGATTTTTGGTCTTTATAGCCCATACCTGAAATTAACTTACTTATTTCTAGATTCATTCTTGACGGCGTAGAATTAAAATTGTTCTCTGACATGGATGAAGTCCTAAGCTCTCCCGTCAGAGACCTAAACCATGGTCTAGCTAAGCTCACAGCTGGTGAAGCAATGTTACAGCTGGATTACAGTTCTGATAGTAGCTTGGAACTAAAGGCTAGCTTGCAGAGTTTAATGGTTGAAGATATCAGGCCTGATCCTGGCATTGTTATTAAGAGGTAAGTAGTTTTTTTATATTAACCTACCAAAGTGACTCCATCCTGTCTGATGGTAAACAGTCTGCACGCCAACACTGTGCACGCTTTCAAGGTGTAAAATTATTTAATTGCCTACCTTTAGATCCAAAAAGGGATGTCTATAAGCGACATTTATTTATAAAAAACGTCAAAGCCTTCTTATTGGATAAATCCTTTTACACTGTGGATGAATTTACTGGCGTAACGTGTGATTAATAACGTAAATTAGACATAAACTGTATCTACTTAATTTAAATTAAATTTTGATTGACATGTAATAATTTATTTTAATTTAAATGCTATTTCATTATTTTTTATTATTGAATGGGACATTTAGGCAATTTCAATGTTTGTATTTATAATGACTTGATGAGTTTGAAAATTTATTAATATTGACATGTAATTGTTTTGTGAGGTTAGACATGTTCATAATTAATTTGTATTATTATTATTAATTACTTTTGTTATTTTCAATTGATATGTTCAAACACAATTGTAAAAAATTGTTAATGAAAAATTAATAAATAAAAAGTCAGAAATAAGAAATAAGAACACAGTGGAATCCAAAAGTGGCAGCCACCATTCCAAAAATCATAGTCATATCTAATGTTCGTTTGCTATATTGCCCAGCAGTGGGGCATTCAAAAAAGTACATACGTATAAAAAAATAAGTACGTTACGAGCTGGCAGTTTAGAAAAAAATCTTAAAATATTTTTCGTCATTATCCCCAGGATCTTCCAATCCCAAGGTGGTATGACAGGAGCCCACGACGCATGCATCTCCGTCCGTCGCCCGCCCCTTATCGATGTCAGTCTCAGGGTCACAGGAGCGAGGGCCCGACATGCTGATGTAAGGGTTGATAGAACCAGGATCAACCTTGCTCTGCCGTTTCTGTTGCAATTGGCAAAGACGTTGTTGGATGCTATGCCAGGTAAGGGTTTACAGAATCGTGGTAAAATGAGAAGAATTTGAAACAATAATATTAGTTGATTTGATTAGAATTACATACCAGCATGAGCTGTATTTTTTTTTTTTTTTTATATTATAGCCTACCAAAGTGACTCCACCCCTCCTGATGGTAAGCAGTCAGTGGAATCCAGAAGTGGCGGCCACTATACTAAAAGCCATCGTCTTAACTGCTGGTATGGTGGTCTCCACTATGGCGGCTGGGAATGGGGTTAGGGGAAGGGAATGAGGGAGGTGAGGAAAGAGGAAAGGGGGAAAATTGGGCCTCCGGCGCTCTCACTCACCGAACGAAACGCAGTAGTACGGATACTACTACTCTTAAGTCGATCTTCTATGAGAGGGTAGTACTTCCCCGGACGATCCGGCCCATTCATGCTGAAATCAGCGTGGATCTACTACCGTACTGTATTTCAATTTTGTTCCCAGGCTTTTAATCGGGACGTAAAAAATAATCTTTTGAAGTTGCTACAGTAACTATTTGCAGAATGTCCACCACTCCTGGATTCCATCGACTACTTAATTTTAAGCAGCGTGAGGTCTTTTAATAAACTAAAATAAAAACAATTTTCAACAAGGTTATTACATTTTTCTATTTCTGTTTTTAGGGGAAAAGACAATGGAAGGTGGTGTAGTGAACCATGGTTATGTAGGTGACGTACACCCCTCAAAGCCAGGCAATAACAACCGAGCCGCTAGACTGCCAAGCTCTAGTGACTCGACCAGTGGATATTACTCTACAGGTAATTCAAAATTATGAACTGGTAGTCAAAATTTTTGGCAACTGAAGCCCAGACCTGTAGTTAGAAGTTAAGGCAATTTATAAAACTGAGTTCCATTATAGCGTAAGGAAATACGTATTGCTTTTATTACCATTCTAGCTTTTATAAAGTCTATGATTGGCGGTTAGTACCTACCTAACATCAGATAGACTGTCTTAACTGCCACTGTAAGCAATTTTAGGAGTCTTAGGTGATATTATCTTATGTTTACCCATGTAAAAAGCCTTTTTTCATAAAGGGTACAATTGTTCGAAGTAGGAGACAATTGATATTTTATTTTAATTTGCAGCAAATTCAGTATCAGACGATCAACCAGGTCTATCAATATCGGTACAATTCCGGCAACCTGAGGTCATGTTCTTCACGGACCTTACGAAATCTGAGGGTCACGCCTTACTCCTACGAACAGAACTGCTAATAGATTACTCCAGCCATTCTAACAATGAGTCTTTAGTGGTTTCCCTGGCCGGGCTACAGGTTATGTCGAAACTCCAATCCAAATTGAAGAATCTTCCTCCTCAGATAGTCTTGAAGCCTTGTGACGTGGAATTCTCCAAAGCTTTCAAGAACATTGAGGAGGGTATTAGAGTTAAATTGTCAGTGTCAGAAATTGAAGTTCATATTGCTGCTACTACTGTTCATACTATTATTGGTGAGGATAATTTAGATTACATAATATTTACATAATATTTATTTTTTATATTTTTTTCAATTATTTGAATAATAATTGAATGTACCTACCAAATTTTGTGTCTGTCTTACTTAAAGAATGACTGGTAAAGAAAGCCTCTGCCATTTATCTCTCTTCCTTTTTACATTTTATAATTAAATAAATCACATTTCTATAGGTACGCGTTATAATGTCTTCTTTCTCTGAAGGCGTAGGCAGAGTTGTGTACCACCCACATTTTGCCAGCTATATTGGGTTCCATGGAACACGTGACAAGCCTGTTTTATTGCCTCCATTTCTTGACGCAATATCATTTTACTGAAAGATCTCTGCGTGGCAGTCCGTACACAAACTTACTTAACTTACAGTATTATTGATATTTTTAAACAGATATCATCGAAGAAGTAAGCTCCGAATTAACAATACCTGATGAGAAGGAACTCTTTAATTTCGCGACATATAACCCTAAAGCGGATAAACAGGACGAAGATCTCTGGTCTCCTAAGAAGCTGACTCCTTATGTAGTGTTAAACGCTGAGGATAGTTATGCACAGCCGAAGTATCCTTGCGTGAGACCAACAGAGAGCTTTATCATGACGGTGCCATGTATTAGACTCACGTTTGAAATGGAGCATACGGTTAGAGTACCGGTTTTGATGTGTAAGGTAGGTTTAATTATTAAGTTTAAATAGTATTAATAACAGCTATAAAATAGGAAAGAAAATAAAAATTTTGCACTTGCAAATAAATCTCAATACATTATAACTACCAAAAGTAAAAAAAAAAACAATATAAAACATGTCGTAGGCACAACAGTTCAACACAATATAATATACTATAATATACTCGACGTGCAAAGGATATTAATGCTTTTAAATTCAGATAAAGAAAAAAAATAATGTAAAGTTTAGTAAAATAATAATTAAATTCTGCTACGCTTTTAAAAAAAATGGCATAATTAAAAGGTGAGCAAATTGTACATCCTTTAAGCCGGGTTATTCATGATCGATTTTAATGACTGAGTTCAAATGTACTTCATTTAAAAAATAATTTCATAATTCAGATGAAAACCGAAGTATCTATCCACGATTGGTCCCAACAACTGCACGGTACTGCTTATCTAAGCATCGTCGCATCGTGTTACAATGAGAAGGTAGACGCATGGGAGCCGCTTATAGAGCCAGTAGTTCAGAACGAGAATGTTTATAGACCTTGGGAGATTACGGCTACGTTGTTTCAGGTTAGTCTTAATTAACTATTGAGATAGGTATTGTTTTGTAACAGTAATGGTTTATCATCAGATACAACATTCACAGCGAGACTAATAATATACGAGTACATGACATCAATATTAATACTACTAGACTGTTTACTGTCCCACTGCAGGGCAAAGGCCTCTTCTCATATAGAGAAAGCATGAGCATTAATCACCACGCTTGCTCAAGGCGGATTGGCAATTCCAGACTTTTAAGTCCAGGTCAGAAATGTCCAAGATAAACTTAGAACGTACATATGATTTGAAAAATCACATTGGTACTTGCCCAGATTCGAACCCACTACCTCGCGTTTACGAAGCGGATGTCTTATCCACTGGGCTATTTCGACTTACAACAGTATTAACTACATACTAAATATCATCTTGCTGAGGTCGCCAACCCTACGTGCCCTAAACCTAGCGTGCTGGATACCCAATTCGTTATGTCTATATCACTGTCCATGAAAGGGTTAATTTATTTGTTGTAATTTTGACGTTCATATGTAACATGGTATAAGATCCACATGAAATAAATGCTATGTAGTATTGTGGTATATAATATATTAGTAGCAGAATAGGTAGTGTCTTAGGCTATTAAACTACGAGTGCAAGATCTATGCGCGCTTTAGCTCTTTTATCAATATTAAAAATAATAAAGTTGGTTAGTTGTGCCGACTTTCTTGCTGTCGACAAAAATTACATTTGAAGCTTTTTGTAAGTGCAAGCAAAAAGAAACATGATATCTCATTATGTGTATAATAATCTTTCAGAGCAAAGCCTATCCCATGTCATCACGTCTAGACACCACAAGTCAACACGAAACAGAAGCAGAGCCCTCAATCGCATCAGATCAGTCTAGAAAGATCAAAAAAAGGAATGGCTTTGAGTCCGAGACATCTGCAGATGAGTACGATACTGATAATGAAATGACCTTTATAAGGAACCCTAATGGAAGGGAAAGCAAGCATTATAATGTAGACTTCAGTGCCGGACATATGTCCTTTTTAGGATTGCTTGATGATGGTGAATCTGATTCAGAAAATGAAAGTGGATTGATGGATAAACTGGCGACGGCTATTGGACATTTGTTTACGGAGTAAGTATTCTTTTTTTATATTATTACACTGTCTGATGATGAAGTCAGTGAGTTCAAGAGTAGTGGACTCCATTTCAAAAGCCGTCATCTGAAACTGCTGGCATGGTGGTTTACATTATGAAGGATTTATGAGACTATTCGGCTGAAAAACTCTGGATCAAAATTAGAAGAAAACATATGCGTAAAAAGTAAAGATATATGTGATAAAGAAATTCAAGTATTTGAGCGATAGAAATATGAAATACTAAACCGTTTACTTCGAAACTTTAGATTTCACTATGTTTTTCTTATCGAGTGGTTAGTGTTCAACTTATATTCCATTGTGATAGGATGATGCTAGTCTCGCCACATTGCAATTTTTATCTACATCAACCTGGTTTAATATCATTCTAAAACATAACATTTTAATTATTTTTCAAGTGATTCAAGCGCTGACGAAGTAAGTAATGACGAGGACTCATCAGCCCCAGAACATAGTGAGGCTGAAATGGAGAATGAGCAGGAGAACAATGATAAAGCTGTCACGTTTGTTGACGGAGAAGTTAAAACAAAGAAGGAGAATGAACATAAGACTGTTACGCTTCAAGTAAGTATAGTATAAATTTGCGTCTCAAAAATTACAATCTATACTATTATATAAAGTGAAAGAGTTTGTTTGTTTAAACGCGCTAATTTCTAGAACTACCAGTCGGATTTTTATAATTATTTTTGCGTATGATAGTCCAGTTCTTGAGGAAGGCAGGCTACGCTACTGGCGACGAGAGCAGAGCAAAAACCAAAGACGCGGGTGAAACCGCGCCGCAGGAACCTAGTAATCTGAATAAATAATAGCTTTAAATATATTGATGATCCTACTTCTGGATGTTATTGTATAAAATTGGGGATTTGTATAACTACTTGTATGTAATGAAGAATAGTCACTAGTTTTTTAACCCAATTTATTGAATACACATATATCTTATTTTTTTTGCACTTAAATGTGTGTGTTATAGTTGTATTATGCTAGGTTCATATTGCTTTGTGATTATGTACTTAAATATGTAAAAATATATACCTTCTTATGTGATAGCAACAATGTAAGTATACTGACAGTTTACGATCCGTGTTCATCACTGTAGTAAGTAAGTAGGTTGGTTTTAGCAGAATATCAGCGTTACCTGTTCTATGAAGAGGTAGCAAGAAGCTGAGCTTAGACCATTTTTGTCTCTGACCTAATTACCTTAACCTTAATTTATTATGTTATTTTATTGTTTTGAGAGCAAAATAAATGTATTCACTTTCTTTCTTTCCATCTATGTAATTTACTCATAAATAAAAAAAATACTAAACGATTGGGAAAATTGTACCTACCAAGATCCGTTGCGCAGTTTAGAAGAATTTAGCAGACAAACGGAGAGGAATAAACAACGACTTTATTAAAAGTTATTTTATAGTTCAGTAATTATTTTTTTCTTTTGTCTAGGACCCAGTTCGAGAAGACAGCGTAGACTCAGGTCTAGACACAGAGAGCTATGTAGACAAGACTTGCACGTACATTGCTGTCGAAGCTCGCGATATGCTCAATGTGACTATAACTCCTGCTGGTGCTAGAAGTCTGCTAGATCTAGCAGCTGCTTGCACTGATAGGACTGCTGTTGTTACTGCTATTGTTACTGGCGAAAGTGGGCTATTACTTGTTAATGATATAGGTGAGTTACTTTTATCTTACTAGCATTTTATTGTCCCACTGCAAGGCAAGACCTTGATCCCCACGCTTGATCAATGTGGATTGGCGATTTCAGACGTTTTTATCATTACATGATGTTTGCCTTCACCGTAAGTCAGTAATGTCCAAGATAAACTAAGAAAGTGCAGTCGACCACATACCTGCTTTACCACTTTTAGCAAAAATTTCTATCAAAATTAAAATTCAATAAGACTCATCATGACAGTGACAAATGCCACTGTACTCAGGTAACTTACAAGCAAAAATAGACATTATTGTTTTGTGATATGCAAGCGATATTTACTCTAAGGGTGGTAAAGCAATTTTATGATCGACCATTCATGAATATGAATATGAAAATGTCACATTGGTACTTGCCCGATTTCGAATCTACGACGTGTTTACGAAGCCTTAACTACTAGACCATCACGACTTGCGTGGTAAGTTACTACAAAAAAAATATAACCTATTGAGAGTGATTTATAATTAGCAATGAACGTCCGGATAAAATAAAAATGTACATAATTTATGATGAAAGTGAAGAATTAAATATCATGAACGGATTGAGTACGTTTCAAAGAAATACAATTACTCTTTTAGGTCCTGGATCTACAGTTCATTTAAAGACTAAAGCTGAGACGGATTTAGCTGGTAACGAAAGGATATTAGCAATTGCAGATTATGATGTGGATACTAGCCGACCAAGCACACCAGGTATTATTGTACCTATTGTAGTTGTTGTTTATTAAATAATTTAAAAATAATATTTAGCAGAATTAACACTAGAACCTATTAAAGTCAAAACATAATAACATACTTAAACCCTCATCAACCACCATCTCATGTGAAGTACCAATTGGGTTGCTAAAAGCATGCATTTTAGCATGCTTTTAGGTACTTCACATGAGATTTAACATGTGATTAGTTAATTTTTCGTTGCCTTTCAGAAACTGGGTGATAATGTCGATAGTACCACCGCTGCACCGCCCGTTGAGGCGGTGACAGCAACAAACATTTAGTTCTCAGATTAAATACTAGGGACGCTTTTCATTTTTGTCACACAAATATTTTACTTTGTACTGTACATTTTTTTTACATGTTAGTAACATTCTGGTGTCTTCCAGGTTGTGACACATCATCAGGCGATCTCTTAGATGAGCCGATAACTAAACCAAAAGTTGAAATGACAGATGTTAGTGATGAATGGGATTGGTACGTGTATATTTTTTTTATCTTCAAATTGTATTACTACATGCCTTTCATTTGATTCTTTCTTCGGTGGTATTTGAAAGCCCACATATTAAATGGTTTATTAGAATTTGGTCGAATATTCTATATTGCACACCAGATTAAAAAGCAATTAACAGGACAGCTCAACATTAGGTATATACAATGAGTGGTCTTATCGCTAAAAGCGATCTCGTCCAGACTTGAAAATATAGGAAAATTAAGAATTGTGTTGGTGTACTATAACATTATTTAAAACATATAATTATATTTAATAATAATAATATTAATAATAATAAGGCATTTATTTGTGAGAATATTGTTACAAGGTTGTTACTGTATATTAAAGTAGGTACATAATATTCTGCCATTTCTGGCGTACAAATATTCATGTCATTTTTAAACTAAATTTCACATAAAATCATAGTTTGTCATTTAGGAAATCATTGGTCGAATAGTAACATTTATCTAAAAGAAAGTCAAACAATTTATTTTTAAACACGGTAAAACTAAGACATTTAAACATATTTGGTAATTTATTGTACATACGGATTGCCATACAGTAAACGTTATTAGAAATACATATATAAAATTTGACATATATAAAATTTGACTTTCTCTAATTTGTTTAAATAGTTTCGAGGGAGGTTTCGCGGGCGGCGCGTCGTGCGGCGCGGCGGCGCGCGCGCGCTCCCCCGCGCCGCCCGCCGCGCCCGCCGCGCTGCGCACCGCGCTCACTGACATGACATTAACTGTCAGGCTGCACGACCTTGATCATCTCACTGTAAGTAGTACTTCCTAGACCAAAAACGTATTACTATAACTAAGATTACACTTTTTTTTATATACTCGTATTTATATTAGCCTACTAATGTGACTCCACTCTGCCTGATGGTAAGCAGTCAGTGAAATTCGGAATTGGTGTCCAATACTCCTTATGCCATCGTCTGAACTGCCGGTATGGTCGCCTCCACTATGTCGCCTTAGTGTAAAACTTCTTTACGCCACGCTTTAATAACTCAAAACTTTAACCCACAAAAAATTTTAATGAGAAAAAGGGTTTGCCTCTGTGGTTCAGTGGTACTGTGTATGGATTGCCATGCAGAGGTCACGGGTTCGATTCCCGCTCAGTGCAAATATTTGTGTGCGTGAACTATTTGCACTGGATATTTCTATGTATAATATGTATTTATTTACAAAAAAAAGTATTTAAATATGTATATCCGCATTCTAGAACTCATAAACAAGCAATAATATATGGGTCTCGATGGCGTTGTGTATAGTTTTTGTGATATTTGCTAGTTTTCTTAGAAACTTCACTTTTCTCATCAGAATAGTGTCATGTCATGATCATCGTTTATAATCGTCATTTGGGTGTAAATTGGTGTGATGATGATATTGTGACCTGGACCTGGACTTGGATATTATGAGTAAATTTTTTTCCTCAGATTTTATGTCCGCAACGTAGCATCTCAAAAATGCACGTTCTACACCCGAGCAAGAATTCAACGAGATACTACATTGTGGTGGAGAGAACTTCTAAGTATAACAACAAAAAGATAGTGGTCAGGTCTCCGTTACAGGTACGCACCCTTTTAAACATCTAACATTACAAAAACGAATTCAATATGAAACACAATAAGCACATAACAGTTAATGATTTATGTTGAATTCATCATTAACTGCCATGTGCTTTCTGATCAGAATATTTAACCATCCCAAAAAATTATTTTGCAAAAATAAATTATGGTTAACAAAATAGCAGTTATCAAAATCTGTTGCTTAATTAGCGACAAAACTGAGAAGAAAACGGGTTCGAATATCTTAGCTTCAACTAATTCGGTTTGTTTCAGGTTCGAAACGAAACCTCTTACGCCCTAGAGCTGTTCTACAAAAAGACTGATTTACAAGCCATAGGGGCAGAACTGATAGGCTCTTTGACAAACCCCTTCGATGACAAGATGCGGCTAGCGGTGATAGCTCCACAGGAGACTTACAATGTGCCGCTGTATATAGCATATCACTGCAAACTGTTCCTTCTACCTTCTAATTTTGAGTAAGTGAAAATATATAAAAAATAAGAAATAATAAATTAAGAAATTTATTTTTAGACTTGTCATAGGCGTTTGATATTGTTTATGTCTTTATAGATTTAGATGTGGTGGGCGCGAGATATCTAAATAATCAGCTTATTTATTTTCTTTTGACTACACGTTTTAAATAATAGTTATGTTTCTCACTATGTACTTAAGTCTTAAAAAATGTTTAAGTAGGTATCAAGTAATGACCTAAGATATTATGCCTCAAGGCGATATCTTAGAGCCAGTACGCCGTGGCAGTAAGAGCCAATCGCAATCAACAAAAATTTGATCACTGTGATTGAATTTATATCTGTATTTAATTGAACAGGAGCTACCAGACAGCCACGCAGGGTATCTGGTGGATGGAGCTAGCAAACGATGTAGGAACTCCTCGAGATATGATCTGCCCTGCTAAAGCTGGTGATGACAAGAGGATTTTCGCTATGAGAATATTACCGGTTGAAGGTAACAGAATATAAAAAAAAACTATTGTTTATTGAGATATGTACTTGAATTATTATCACACCGTAATTATACCTCTGCAGGGAAAAGACTTTTTTATATGAATAATGATAATAAGAAAGTTTGATTTAAGAAGAAAGTCACGATGTTTTCATTCACCGTAACATCTAAAATAAACTTAAAAAGTAGTAATAAGTCACATTGGTACCTGCCCAGTTTCGAATCCACGACCTCGTGTTTACAAAGCGGGTGCCTTGCATACATAACTGCTAAGTTTAATCAATATTGTTCGTTCATCTACAGGAATTCAATCACCTAAAATAACCCGTTCGATACCAAACTATTTGATTCGCGTGGTTCCTCCCCTGGCTATCTACAACCGTCTGCCGTACGCCACTGAGGTATCGTGTGAGTCTGCCTCGTGGCGCATGCGCATAGAGGCGGGCGAGCGCACACACACGTATACGTTGCAGCTGACGCAACCACACAGGATTACCATAGATATGCATTATATGGGGCTGCCGTGGACTGGCAGCTTTACTTTATCTCCGGGTAAGATTAACTGGCTTCTAAATTTGTTGTGTTACATTTGTAAGATTTTTTTTTATATTATGCAACGGTTCTTCATGTGGGCACTGACAAGGCTGCTGCATAACATCAGCCATCAGTACCGCCAGTAATCACATGTTAGAAAATTTGCTTACTGGGTGTAAGCAAATTTCCTTATCTTTTGATTATGTAGCTCATGAGTAATCACGCATTATGATCAATATGCATACCTACGTTTCATTTGACTTTGTTTATAAAGCATTACATCACGACATGATCTCTCGATGAAAATTAAACAAACAAATTGTTTCCCTCAAGAAAAAATATGCAAATGTTTATTTTTGTTTTCTTTTTTAGACGTGACAGAGAAAAGCGTGACGATGAGCAGTTCTTGTGACTCGGAGGACGGCAACAAGCAGGTGCTGGTGTGCGTGACAGTAGAGCGCAGCGACTGCTGGGAACTGTTCCTGCACGCGCAGCATTGGTTTATCAACAAGACTGGCTTGCCTCTTCAGATGAAGGTAGGAGACATAGTGTTCAAATATTCCCACACAGGCGCAGCGTGGGCAGATCCCTCATGAGGTGGACCGGCGATTTATTAAGGGGGGGCGGGTAACAGATGGATGAGGGCGGCGAGCAACCGGCTACAATTAAGTAAGGCCTATATTCATCAGTTTATATTGCGTAAATTTTAAGGTTAGTTGCTTACTGTTACTTTATAAAGATTTTTTGTACACGGTACGGTTTTTGAACTTTGACCCAAAATGGGTATAATTTCGGTGGCGTTTGTCAAATTTGAATTTAAGTAACTTGAAACACAAAAAATTTTTTTGAAAAGGAAATGAATGTATGCCACCGGAATAAGGAAAATATTTAAGAATAGCGACCCGTACACCCACTGACTACTTTCATTCACAGGTGAGTTCAGAGGTAATTCGAGTTTGTCGAAGTTCACGTATTTGCATTTTGCTAATTCCTCTCAGGGAGCGCAGACAGACGCTTGGTACGAGGTGACGGACGAGCCCCTGCTGTGGTCGCCGGGCGCGCGCAGGGGGCGGCGCGTGGCGCGCGTGCGCATGCGCGCGCACCAGTCGGCGTGGTCCCGCGCCGCGCGCCTCGCCGCCGCCGCGCCCGGCCTCGTCGTGTGCGCGCACACCGAGCGACGCACCAACTACCGGCTACTGCTGAACGTGAGTCTTGCGGCGAAACGGGAAATAAAATAAATCTAGGGTAATACATAACGTATTACCATATTTAAGTAACCTTTAGACTAAATCCCGTCTCGATTAGGCAGGACTGCAGTCACTAACGTCTCTGTAGTAATTAGAAGCCAAGAATTTAAACTGAAGTTTAAAATTTTAAATTACGATCGTCTCTGGAAGCATGGTGACTGATCATAAAGTTCGACAAATCATCAATTTTACTGATTTTTCTCTATTTACAGGTAACCCTATCAGAGTTATGCCCACAACTAACAAAAATTGTAACCCTCCTACCATATTTCTTGGTTTACAACGATACCAAACGGCATTTGCGTTTCATGGAAGAGAACGAAGCGGCTGACTTATGGAACGACCTAGCGCCGCAGCAATGTACACCGTTCTGGCCTCAAACTGACTCCATGTCGATGCATTGCAAGTATCGGGACTCAACTGTGGTATCCCAACATTTTCCGATCACCAAGAATCATTTTACTGTTCTAAGGATGGATAAAGGGGTGAGATTTTAATTTTAATTTCTGTTCAAAAAAGAAAACCTACTACTTATGTAAAAGGAAAAAGTTTCCGATCGAAAACAATACGGACGTTACTCTTTTGATTTTAAATATATTTCGGTTCAGCAATCACTATAGTTTTAGTAATAGAGAATTAATAAAATAAAATATAGGTAACATAACGCTTCACGCTTTTTTTTCAAGGACAAGTAAAGGTGTATATAACTTATATTTCGCCAGTTATATTGGATCATATGTAACGGGAGGCAAGCTTGTTGATTTTTTATAATTCGAACAACACAATGCCCAATTTATATATAGAACCCTGTACTAGCCTGTACACCAAACCACCGAAACAAATAAAACAACTGTTACAAAATAAATAATACTATCTAATTCAATAATCTACATCTATGCACGTTATCCATATATGGGTCTACTTCTCTCAGGCGTTAAAGAACCATCGTCATGTAAAGTGTAGGCGGCTCCTTTAGACTTATGAGACCAGATCTTGGTGGCTTTCAAATGAGCATCACTTTGTTCTGCTGCTGCAGAAATTGATGGTGCACGTTCGTAAACAGGTTCTTGAATAGCTGCTGCCGCTGGTGAAGGCTTCAGGAGTGGTGATGAATAAGATGATGATAATGATGATGAGAAGGATATTTGGGACGGTGCTGGTAATTTTACAGGTTTAGGTTGAGTTACCTGTAACAAAAATAAAAGTTGTAATTTAGAAAAATTATTTAAGTACTCACTAGGGAGTTAAAACTGTCAATGGTATTACGCTGGGATTATATAAACTTATTATTGGCTAAAAGCACATGGAGATTTAGCGGCAAATAATAATAAATACTATTAATTGATTGTGCTAACATTATGAAAGTAATTAAAATGTGAAGAGTAAGCTATGTACTCCTCGAGCGCACGAACGCGAACGGTTGCAACGTACGTTGAATTTCTTTAAATAAAATTACCGCGGTAGGGAAAAAGCTCTGACTCCACGAGTCAATTAAACAATACCATTAAGAATTATATAGTCTCAAAATAAATCATTATGGATGATGGCGTAGATTTTTTTTTACTATTTTAAAGGTAGAATTAAATTAAATGAACATAACTAGGCTACATTATTAAATCGTGCCCTAATAGGTTAAATTCCGTTACAAATACTCACTGTGTAATGCGGTACATGGTATGAACTGACATCATGTAACTTAGAATTGTAATCCATTAGCGGTAAGTCACCGAAATTTTCAATATTATATTCCGGTGCTACTATTTTTTGAACATTGTTAGTGTTAGATGCTTCGTAATCTTCCTCTCTCATATTAACTGGTCTTGGGAGTTTATCTTCTTCATTTGATTCACTGTAATAAGGATTTGCAGAGAAACTATTGCCTCCTTGAGAGTATGCAATATTTTGATTCGTTGGAAAACTTACAACATCATGAAAACTTGGTTTCTGAATATGTGTATACTTTTCAGTCTCAATTTGCTGTATAGGCGAAGGTTCTTGTGCACTGAAAACTTGAAACTGTGTTGCCTCTTTACCGCTGTTATAACTTGGATAGTTTGTAAGTATTTGTGATGTCATATAACCTCGATTAGAAGGATACATCTCTTCTTCATTAGGCATTCTTTGAGCTTGATAATTTTCAGTTTCAGGAACTCTTTGGCTAGGTCTGTTTTGATTGTATCGATTCGGGCTAGGATTCTCTTGCGCGAAAACTTTGGCATAAGTTGGCGTTGGCTCTGTTACATAGTTAGAGAATTTATGTTCCTCTGTGTGAGGATTATCTTCATAATTAGGTTGTACATTTCCTTTGAAAACAATTTTACTTTCCCTTTTAAAAGGTTTAGAATATTCATTGTTATTATAAACATCATTATACTTGTTGTAAATTTGGTCTTTTTCTTGAGCAAATTCTAATATTTTGTCTAAATCTTGTTTAGACAAATGTTTGACTAGATTCGTTATTTCATAATCTCCCAAACCATCGTTACTAAGATTAGGTCTTTTACTAACCTTGTAGGGTCTGCTGCCGGGGTATGGAGGTTCGTCATTAGCCATGAATGGAGGTGGAGTGTAGGAAAACGGACCTTTGATGGGAATACCCATTGGTGGTTGGTTGTAGAATCTGATCGGTGGGTTCGAATAGTACTTTCCTCGCTTAACTCTTGTGTACTGTCTGTTGATGTACTGCTTGCATGGTTGGTTGCACTCGGCACATTCACAAATCACTGCGAGGATGATAAATATCACTATATTGTAAAACATATTGTCGTTTCACTGTGTGGCTGAAAACTGAGGGAAAGTGGAAGTGTGAGTCTTTTAAAAGTTGAGATGAAAGTAGTGCTAATAGTGTTAATGCCACGGTGAGCCGGTCCGCGGTTGTGTTGGGTAATGTAACGATTACGTCAAAGCTTTCATGTTTCCCATAATTATGATAAGTATACGGATTCGTGTCAGTGTGTTTTTAATATTTGTTGAACAGAATAAATATTGTCTTTCACAGAACATAATCTTTTGTTGAATTTCTGTTACTTATAACAATTGACGTTTTCGGTTGTAAGACGTTGTTTGGTTTTAAATTAACTTCACTTATGACAATTATTTAGGTACACATAGAGATACTTACTTAGATAACATACATGAACCTTAAAAAGGTGTGCCGGCTTTGCTTAGGTTTAATTTCAAAGATCCATTTGTGTAGTAATACTAGTTCACTCTTAATAACGTAATGAATACGTCACAGATGAACGTGTTTTCTATTTTAAGGCCTAAATAATTTGATAAGCCATGAGCAATGAAAATTATATTATTTAGGTTTAATGCAAGAGATGGTACCTACCTTTAACTAACAACGACATACGACAGTATGAAAAAAGCTTTCACACTGCAATCAATATTATAAGTACTTACTTCATATATTCATATAAATTGTAAGCAAAAACATAGTTAAATACCTTTTTTTCTATAATACATGACCCGTTATATATTAACATAAAGAGAACAATAGGTAATAATAAATTGAAATAAATAAAAAGTATTTTGGTGAAGGCAAATTACTCTTTTTTTTTTGTATTTTTTTAGTTGTCTCATATAACACCCACTAGGAGAGACTGTGTGTGTCACAACTAACCTATTTTTCAGTCTGCAATCTGCGTGGAAGTAACCGGCGGTACTGACCGTCCATTCACAATCACTTTCAAAAACTACACTCCTGGAGATTCTCCAGTACGAATCGACAATCTTTGTGACGACTTGTTCCTGAAGCTGCATCAGGTAGACTCAGGACAAGTGGCTCTGCTGAGTCCGTACCAGTCCATGCTTTACACGTGGGATGACCCGGCGAAAGATAGAATGTTAATGTGGAATATTTATAACAATAAAGGCAAGGGATTCGTTGCTGATTTTGGTCAAGATGGGTGAGTGGATTGGTTGATTCTTTCGTTTTGATTTTTAGACGATTATGTAATGAATGAAACTTGAAGATATCGCGTTCGTTTTTCTTTTGAGTTTTAAATTGTTCAATATAATTTAAAAAAAAATTTCGTCTTTAATTTACTTATCACGAGTTTTGTTTTTCTTAAACTTTTATAATAGGTAATCGTAAAGAACACTGCCTAATCATGAACCAAAACGTTTTCCTAAATATACCATCCACACATCATACAGAATGTTTAGGTAAGTACCTACTATTTTTACTAATAGATATTGTATGTAAATTAATCAATAATAATTTATTTTCAGTTACGGTGAAGAAAAAGTGAGCTTTCACTCAGTAAAGCACTCCACATTAGTAGCGACTAGCAGCGTGACATCTAAACTATCTTCTACTCTCAAAAGATTGACACCAAAGTCACCAGAACCCTGTTCTTCTAGCAGTGATGACTCCGACAGTTCTGACCTTCCTGAAAGCCACTTAAAGACTAAAAAGATGAGAAAAGACAAAGTTATTGTCTACTGGATTTCGTACATGGATGGCTACCAAAGAGTTTTTGCTCTAGCCCAAGACGAGAGACTCGCATACCAGTACCGAATGAGGATCAACTCTGAAAGGAGTAACTATGAAGTATATATGTCCTTATCAGGCGTCAGTTTGTCAGTTTGCGTCCAAACTAACCTAGGAGTTAAGGAACTAGCGTATGTCAGTATGACGGACTCCTTACCTCGATGGGAGGTCAACGTCAATCATAAATGGAAGCAACTATCTCCGGATTTAACATCCTGGATCGAAGACAAGTACCAAACGGAGCAAAAGAAATGCCAACTTAAAGAATATATTCACATAGACTTGGAGAAAATGCAAATGACAAAACCGTTCTTTTCGGAACTCCGAAGAACTTACAACCCAGGTCTTTGGTTGCAGCTTCGTAAGTCTGATACTTATACGTACTGCCATTTGAAGTGTCAGAGACTACAGATTGATAACCAGTTGCATGAGGCTGTGTTCCCAAGCGTACTTTACCCAGCTCCTATACCCACTGACAGATCAAATAGAGGATTAAAACCTTGTATCGAAATTGTCGCTTTAAAGCAACATAGGCCAAGTTTAAACCAAGATGTTTATAAATATTTTAAGATTTTAGTCCAGGAATATTGCGTTAATTTAGACCGAGGATTCGTAAATTACGTATTCGATATTTTAAACCATTGGAAGATAGAAGAGAAGCCAGCTGTTAGGTTAAGAGCTGATCTTGCGCTGGTTCATATGCCGTTGCCAATCATTGCTGTCAAAAGCCAGATAAGCGCTCAAAGGAATGTCCTATTTGAATTCGTACATTTGTCGCCTGTAAAACTGGTATTAAGTTTATCTTCTAGAGGATATTCGGCAGAGACGAGCAATAGTCCCAGTCGAACCAGGTTCGGGAATAAGAAGGAGAATAGGCCGAAGTTGTTCAATAGTGATTTATTGGAATATTTGTTCAATTCTTGGGGATCATCGCTTTGTGATATGAAGGATGTGGTTTTAAGGTAAGAAAGTTCGTGATTTTTTTATTGAAACACAATAACACCTCTCACAATGTAGGCTATCGGCAATCTGTTAATGGGATAGACTAATGAGAGCGGGCCATAGCTATTGAACCGACAAAATTTCGTAGCTTCAAAGTCTAGCAAACACCTATGTAACTTCTTCAATACAAGAATTTTAATTTTAATTTTTGGAGAACTAAGGTGCAGGAGAACCCTTCTAGGCAACTTGTGATTTATTTTGTGCTGAACCACAACAAATGACATGCTCTTTCATAACTATAAAACCAATATTCTTTTAAATTCTCAGAATGTCCTACCTAGAACTCCACAACGCACCGATTACTACATCAGCAGTACTAGACATGGCTTCACGTCATTACTGGACGCAATTAGTCCAGCAGTTCTATGTGCTGGTGCTTGGCCTCAATATCCTCGGCAACCCGTACAGCCACATAGGAGATTTCTCAAGAGGACTTAAGCAGTATTATGAACCTTATTTGGTAAGTTAGATTATAAAATACACGCGCACACACATCCCCACAGATACATATACACGCACACACGTAATACACATTCTTCTTTAACATATTTAGCAGTGATCTTATAGTTGCAAAAAATGCATTTACTTATAATGTCAGTAGTATTCTAAAAGAAAGGGATAAATAAGTTTATTGTTACATTACAATGTACTTAGGTATAAATAAAAAATAAATTACTTCAGAAATTAAAACTTAGCGAAAGAGTTTGGAACGCGCTAATCTTTAGAACTACCTCTACCTGTCGGATTTGAATAATTCTTTTAGCATATGATAGCCCAGTTCTTGAGGAAGGTTATAGGCTTTATAACATCACGCTATTGGCAACGGAAGTAGAGCAGTAAGCCAAAACGCGGATGAAACCGCGCCTTGGGAAGCTAGTCTTTTTTTTTTTTATTATAGCCCACCAAAGTGACTCCACCCCGCCTGATAGTAAGCAGTCAGTGGAATCCAGAAGTGGCGGCCACTATACCAAAAGCCATCGTCTTAAACTGCTGGTATGGTGGCCTCCACTATGGCGGCTGGGAATGGAGTTAGGGGAAGAGAATGAGGGAGGTGAGGAAAGAGGAAAGGGGGAAATCGGGCCTCCGGCGCTCTCACTCACCGAACGAAACGCAGTAGTACGGGTACTACTCCTCTAAGTCGATTTTCTATGAGGGGGTAGTACTTCCCCGGACGATCCGGCTTATTCATGCTGAAATCAGCGTGGATCTACTACCGTAAAGTAGTCTCATTGAATTTCTTTTTTTTTAACATTCCAGGGTACTTGTCTAGGTCGAAAGTTGGTAGATATATCAACAAGACTAGAAGAGGGCGCAGCAGCTTTGTTAGGACTAAATGCAAGTCCCACCACAAGATCTAACTCCTTGTTCGACGAACTGCCTAAACCACAAACGCCGAGAAAGAAGCCTGGTACGTAGTTCCTCACTGGAATTTACTGGCCATCATAACATCCGTACTAATGGACTCAATTAACCGACTTACTGTCAGCTAAAGTAAATTCCTGTCTTCCATTTTTTCAAATTCGTTGTTAATGTAATGTAATGAGTACCTACAATTATTGTTTAAAAAATAATTACTTAAACATGAGGTGTGAACAAAAATTACAAATAAATGACTTCCCTTAGGAGAGCAATATTGTAGGTTCTAAAAGAAGTTCTAAGTTTTATCAGCTCTTTTGGGGCCTAGAACCCGTGCTCAGGAATTAGGCACAATTTAGGCTAACTATATATAGATAGATTCTTCTTTAATTTTCTGATCTTAAGTGAATTTCATAGGTTGTGTTGTTGTATTGCTGTTTTGTCTTGATTTTTGTTTTTTTTATTTGGTCTCTATTTTCTTTTTTTTTTGTTTTGTTCGACGAACTGCCTAAACCACAAACGCCGAGAAAGAAGCCTGGTACGTAGTTCCTCACTGGAATTTACTGGCCATCATAACATCCGTACTAATGGACTCAATTAACCGACTTACTGTCAGCTAAAGTAAATTCCTGTCTTCCATTTTTTCAAATTCGTTGTTAATGTAATGTAATGAGTACCTACAATTATTGTTTAAAAAATAATTACTTAAACATGAGGTGTGAACAAAAATTACAAATAAATGACTTCCCTTAGGAGAGCAATATTGTAGGTTCTAAAAGAAGTTCTAAGTTTTATCAGCTCTTTTGGGGCCTAGAACCCGTGCTCAGGAATTAGGCACAATTTAGGCTAACTATATATAGATAGATTCTTCTTTAATTTTCTGATCTTAAGTGAATTTCATAGGTTGTGTTGTTGTATTGCTGTTTTGTCTTGATTTTTGTTTTTTTTATTTGGTCTCTATTTTCTTTTTTTTTTGTTTTGTTTTCTTTTTTGTGTTGCATCGATGAATTTATGTGTTTTTTTGTTTTATTGTCACCCGTATAATTTTTAGGTGCTTTTTATTTGTCTTCTCTGAATTATCTCCTTTTGTTTTTTTTTAATATGCAGTTTTTATATTCTTTTGTTTTTGTTTCCGTATGTTGCAATTATCATTCGTTACTGTCTTCTTTTTTAATTTCCAGTTTTTCTTTTGTTTTATTTTCTGTAAATAACTGTTAAATAGGTATTTCTATCGCTATATCTGTAGGTGAAGTGCCACAACTAAGCAACGATATACCGGAGGCCGTTATCGATGCAGACAGCAATAACCCAGCCAGCATAGCTCTAGCCCTGACTGCGCTTGTAGCAAGACCTACTTTTGGTGAGACGACGATTTGTAATCTTTGTGTAATAACTGGATTGTAGTTTAATTAAAATCTGATGTTTTTTCATTTGGATTTCTTATCTATTAAGCTCCCTCTGTCAATAAACTTCGTGCTATTTTATTCAATCAAATTCTGAAAATCAGATTTAGTTTTGGTTATTAAAATTAAGGCGATCAATGATCATGCGTTCTCTGAATTATCTGTATCCTTATGATATGGGGTCCACCACACACCACCTTAACTTTATAATATCATTATCAAAATTATGGAGTTTAAGTCAATGAGGGTGTTTAGGATAATTTTCACCACCAGTTTCACTTCTTCGGTCTTCCATTTCGTCAGCCCTATCAAAACAAATATTTTTCAGTGTTTATTTCGGCAATTTTATTGTTTAATTAACTGACGGCCGATGGGGCAAAAAGGTTCTAGAGTGGCGACCACAAACCGGAAGACGCAGTGTGGGCAGACCCCTCACAAGGTGGACCGACGACCTTATAAGGGTGGCGGGCAACCGATGGATGAGGGCGGCGAACGACCGGCCACGCTGGCGAAAATTGGGGGAGGCCTATGTCCAGCAGTGGACGTCTTTTGGCTTTTGTCTAGCTGTCAAGCGCTTTTTGAAAGTTAACCCCTGATTGGCCCAATGTGACAGTTGAAGTGGCGCCAACTGGTAGCAAAAATTTGCCTAAACACCCGCATTGGAAAACTTTATTTGTGTGGCGAGAATATTCCACGTATTTATGAGCGTCGGTAGTTTCCTTTATTTACGTAGGTATATTTATTGATAGAGGGCTCCATCTAAGCATGTGTTAACTTTTAGATTTTAAATAATAATGTCAATATTTATCTCGATTAAGTATCAAAATTTAATCTCGCAGATACATGCGAGATTAAACTTTGATATGGACATCGTTACTTTTTCATTATAATTTCCACTACGGCATCGTTTTGTTAATCTTTGGTCGATGATTTGCATGATAATGTCTGATATATGAAATAGTATATTTCGATAAGGAGTTGATTGTAAATTTGTAGCTAAGTCTGTTAAGGTCCGAGGTTAGTCCCTTGCATAAACTGGGCGTTATTTTAAAGATATTTAAGTACCTACTGGATTCAATAGCAATGTCTTAATCAAATGTATTTATCAACTCTTATCGAAAAGACTACCTACTGTTATTCATTTATTAACATTATAAGGCTGATCGCATATTGAAAACTCTCACAAAAGAGTTAAGTCACATCTATTTCTATACAACAAAGCCTGCACTTAGGGTTCAAGCTCTGGTTGAATCATTTCAAACATATCTACAATTAACAGACACAAGTTTATTAAGTATATTCGGAGAAAATGACACACGAAGTTCCATACCTAGGTACCTTGTGAGGAATGCACCCCAAGTGCCGGATTAGTGTATGAGAAGAAGACAACACTTTTCACTAGACTATTACATAACTAGGTACCACGATTTTAAAACTAAGACAGTTTATTAATTTTGACAAATACACATACAGTGATTGTAACAATGTGTAGATACACACGAAAATGCCAATAACAAATGTGTGACCAGCCTTGTATTAATTCGATATCATGTAGTAGATAATTAAATGTGTTCTATTTTTCCTTTGGTCTTTACTCGGACAGATGACGACTGTTCTGTTGTGAGAAGTGAGTATTGTAGTGCATGATTTGTATTTTAATCTTTGCATGGGAAGTAGTTAGTTCTAAGGTCTGCCTAGAAGTAAAGAGAAGCAGACCATCATACCAGATCATACCTATGATGCTTAACTGTGACCAGGTATAAACTATGTGCGTATCACATTTCTTGTTTTAGGTATTCCTCGCTTATTTAAAAACCTTAGCTTTTCCCCAAAGGCTAACATGACACAAAGGTAGCCTTATATTGCTCTTTCTGTCACTTTAATACAAATTTTAAAGACAGAAATATTTACTTTTAAGTCTTAAAGCTAACTGGCTTTTGTATTCCAATAGGCACTACCTACAGGGTGCCACATATCCATATCCCAAACCGCTTAAAGTTAAATATTTATATCTATAACCACTAACTGATCGACGTCTGCTGTTTTATATACTTACCTTTGCCTGTTCCTGCTTTTTTAAACACAGAACTACAGATACCATATCGACAAACTCTGATCCAAGACCAAGTATTTTGTTGTAACCATTGGCCTAGTAGTTTGTTGTACTAATTAAGACTTCGTTTACCAGACGTATGCCGAGAGGCTGCAAAGGCATCGCTGTCCCGGCAACTGAACGTCAATAGTGCTGAGAGCGCTTTGAAAGCGTGTGTAGAAAGAAGTGGTGGAAGGCTGTTGGCAAGACGACGGCTACCAAGACACTGTCCGTCTAATGAGGTAACTTCACTGCCAGTTGGAAGAAGAACTAGTCATTTCTTTCTAGGGCGGAACAGCCTGAATTCAAGAGCATGTACTTAGATACAAAATATTACTACCTACCTACTTGTACAGTGATTAGGTACCTAGAGTAGGTAGATTTTGGAAATGTGACAGTAAATAGTAGATCAAAAATAAATTGAACTTTTTAAAGAATATGAACTTCAAAGCAGACTGAGCTTTGGCATTACCTAGGTACCTATAATGTTAAAGCTTTATGGCTTCAAGCTTATGTCCCCAAGGTATTTAAGTAGGTACAAGTTTTAAATTGACTTAAATATTGATATACTTAAATACTATGGTCATGAGTCAGGGAAAATGCAATTGCCCCCTTCTCTTCTACATCAATCTGCAACCAGGTCACTGATAAAACCATCTCCTTTCTTCCAGGGTGTTCGTCCATATTCTCAACACGCAGCACTTGGCCTACAACTGCTGACACTGTTAGGTCGCGGTCACTACGCAGACACGGACTCGTATATCGCTCACGCGCATCTAGGACCCAAGTCTAATTGTACACTGCTTATAAGTACCCAGTAAGTATAAAATATTTGAAATATGGAAACAGTAGAAACTACCCTCTCATAGAAGATTGACGTAAGAATCTTAGTTTTTGTGCCGGCAGCCCAAATACCGCCTCGGTCCTCTTCTCGAGCGTGTTTACTTCTACGATGCTTGGAAAACACAGCCATCTTTATATGTTACAGTTACCACTTACCATCGTGGGCCGTATGCTTGTTTGCCAAAAAAGTTGTATAAAATAAAAACTGATGTAAAGCGAGAAAAAGTTCAGTAAAGAACTTAACAGAGCATCAAATATTTTTCCTTTATAGTGTAGGCATTAGTGTATTACACCCACGTATGGCCACTATGTTGAGTTGAGTTAACCTATTGAACGAGTCAGTTGCCATTGGCTTGGACCATAAGCCACTCTGTCCAAATGGGAGAATCTTTCATAGGCATCACGTTTGTCAGGCGGGTTTGTCGATTTGTACAACAGTAAAGTTTAATAATAATAATACCTAATAATGCGGTCCCTGACCAAAAATAACAAAAAAGTTTTTGCCACTAACCGATTTCAATATCTTTTTTTTTATATTAGTCAGTTATATTTAATTTGCAGTTAACACTGGTATTTACTTGGTATTATAACACTCTCAGTGAAATATAGGGTGGTACCGTATTTTAGCTTACCTATTCTTCTCTACCGGACAAAATCCATTTTAGACCCCTTAGCCTCTTTGCTTCCTTGGATTAAGGAGTATATGCTCTACAACAAGCAATATATATTATAAAAAAAAAGGCCGCCTGCCTAAAACACAGTGAAAAGAAAGAAATCCATTTTTTTCACGTGCTATCGTTACATTGAAATATTATGTACCTTAAATCACTCCAACAATTAATACGAATCTAATGACACTCATATGTTTTAATCCTTAAAGACATTTAGGCTGTAGAGCGTGCCAAAAAAATAGACATACATACTGACATACCTACATACACACATACGCTGGAAAAACATTACCCTCCTTAACTGCGGCAGTCGGGCGAAAAGGGGGTGGAATACTGCGAGCTTTCACTTGTCACTTTATAATGAAATAAACTTTATATAATTAATTTCACAGACACATATTCATGGTACGAGCTGGAGGCGCCAGTGGCTCCTGGCACGTGGAGTGGGCAGTCAAGCTGGATGACGTCATAGGTTATCCTATAGTACTAGACGATAAACTTATACTGAATATTAAACAGGTAAGACACATTAACATAATGAAACGTGATCATTTTTCTTGTTTGTTAATATTCAGCGCCTAAACGTCTAATCCGATTTCGATGAAAATTGGTATGTAGATAGATTCAGTGCCGGAGACGGACTGTCTGACTGATTGGTCTGGTTTCCGAGGGATACAAAACATACTTTACGCGCGGGCGAAGCCGTGGGGCGCAGCTAGTAAGTACTTATAAATTTTTCTATTTTCAGGATGAAATAGTCAACTACTTTGCAACAGATGAAAAGGTGATAGAAGTATCAGACCCTGATGTTTTAGTCTGGCTGAAGACGAAGATAGAATGCGCTCTCATCTTTGCTTTAGAAGACAAGAGGTGCCCTACTACTGAACAAAACTAAGACTTCTCTATGGTATTAAACCGATTTATACTACTAGGTACTTAAGAAACTCAGTTAGTATTGGACATAAAAATACTAACAAATATAAAAATTTAGATTTTATATGATAGCTGGCGTTAAAAACTTATGTCTATGAATTTTATTCGTACTTTCGAGCGAAGAAAGGCTTAAGACGAACTACGGATTTTCAGCAATATCTTACTACCATTGACACAAAGATCAAATTGTCAAATAGCATTTTATATTTTACATAAATTTTCTATTGAGTATCGTCTTTGAATTTACATAATGCATCAAATTAATTTATTGCAATTTAAGGGTTTAAATCGCATGCGGATAAAGTAACGCATGCCAAATGATGCCCTGACATGCAAGTGGCGCCATCTAGAATATAAAATCTCTATTAGACATTGTTTGCAACTAAAACTACGTTATGGCAACTTTATTCTGCCAAATTGATATAAATGTTTATAAAAAATGTTTTAAAATGATACACAGGGATTTAGTTTCTTGTTGACTTTGTCTCGTATGTTATTTGTTGTACACTATCGGCCGTTTTCTATATTCGATATTTACTCTTACATTTTTTTTATCACGATTTCCGGTAATGGATCGTTCAGCGTTATTATGAAATACCTAGCGATTCAGCGCTGAAAGATCCATTGCATAAAATCGAGATTAAAGATACAATGTAAGATTAAAGATTGAATTAATAAAACGGCCGTAAGATGGCCGAAGAACGTTATGTATTTCTCATATTAACTTACCGAGTTCTATGATAATTGTTTCCCAGTTATGAAAAAAAAAAAGATTTAGAAAAGCCTTTGTCATTATCTTTAATTCGGTGGTTTGTGACAGGTAAAGTAACGTCTTATTTGTAAGACATTTAAGTATTTTAAATTATTTATATTTTACTTATATTTTATGATCTCAAAATCTAGTCAGCTTTTGCAATTAAGTCGCTATTATTTAGGAAAACAATTATACACTTAAAGCTATTATTTGCCATAAGCTTTGATACAATATTAAGAACTTGTGAACTAATTATAACTTTAATTAAAAACAGCTTTAAATTTATATGCTGCCATGACATAAACATTTTTGTTCACAAATACAAACTAATATTAAGATTAAAATTGGCGTAAAATGAAATTCGTATGTCCTTTTTTCTCTTGTGGCAACTAAGCCGACGATTACGACTATTCTTGCCAGAATTTTGCTATTTATGTATAATCTGCGATTCAACTATATATAGGAGAGCTAGCGACCTCTATCTGTCAAAAACCACTTAAAAATAAAAAAGAATTAATATTTTCAAACAGATGTTTATAAAATTAAAAATGTGCGCTTTATAAAAGTTTGTGGGTACGATTTTCACATGTGAAGTATCTGTGTGAACCATAAAAATATGTACCAAGTACCCCACCACACAGAACTTGTTCCCTAGTGTGGGAATTGTCTTTTACCTAAACTCTCGACTTTATATTAAAAGCCTTTAAATAATACCTGCTTTTTGAGTGATATTTAACAAGAGGCAGCAGCGTTCCTAACAAAAAATTGAATCGTATAATTAAAAACAAGGACGCAACTATCGCCCTCTAGCGCAAATTATAATAAATAGTGCAATTTATATTGCCTAGTTAATAGCTATACTCACTTACTAAGTTAAAAATATTTTCATACTTATATTATTTATGTATCTACTTCTACCATTAGTAAGTAAGCCTGTTATCTGTTTATAAATATGTATATTTAATCATTTGCTGTTTAAGTACTTAGGTATTATAAGTTACCTACCAGTATTTTTATTCACTCGGCTATTCGGCGGTAAGGTATTAATAAAAATGTACCAACTTGGTCATAGTTTGGCATATCAGTAAGTCAATCAGACAAGACATTGTACATGTATAGGAGATTAAAAAAAATAGGTTTTGTTTGTGCGATGACATTTTTCTCTAATATTATTACTTATCCTAAATTAAAGATAGGTAAACTATCTCTTTTTTTTAAATTGCTTTTTAATTAAAGTTAGCCATCCTACACCATTTATTCATTTAATAGACCTACTAATGTACTATGCTTCGACGTGTCGGTGGATTAAAAAGAGAAGAAAAATTCAAAACGATAATCATAAACGGCCTACTTATCTAAAAAAATAAATATGATTGTTCTTTGTATACGTAAATTGTAACTTTAGCATATATTTTTAATTGAAGTATGTAAATTGTTAAAAAGAACAACGCCGCCGAATAGTCCTTGGTGACTGTATGTTTATGGATGTGTTAACATTGATGTCAATATATAAAGGTAGTTTATTTGTTTGTGTTGAGTGTAAAAGTTGTAGCTAGTCTGAAATATTGTCATAAAGCACAAAAAAAATGAATTAGGTAAGTAATATTTTTCTGTCTTCATCAAGCAGTTCCCGTATGATTGAATATAAGTAGTTCATGTCTTTGTAAGCAATATACATTCAAATTATGTACTGAAATTCATTTAAATATGTATCAAATTTATACTAAAGTTTTAAACATAAGTTTTAGTTCACCAGATGTCATTCTAGAATAGTTTCGTTGTGACATGTCAAATCAAATCAGCGCCATCTTGTTTTGATATAATTAATTTAAGTTTCGTTTCTGAAAATAGACTAATTTGTTTTTAACGGCATCATGTTTGTAATATTTTAAACTGAATTTGTGTTTTACTAAATTAGGTGCATAAAGACTGCAACTATTGCTAACAGCGACATTTGAGGAATAAAATATGTAAGTAGGTATTAATATGTACCTTGGTGACATTCTGAACACCGGATTTCTATTTACACCGAGATAAGCACTCTGAATTTGTAACAAAAAACATCACATACATTCAAACTGCGATAATATATTTTTATCAACTCCTAACTTAGTAAACTTCTACGGATTGCTTGATGAAGATATCTAACTAAAAGTCAACATGAACTTCACATGACGGTTTTAATAAGCAACAAGATATGCATGCCTACATCGAAAGTTTAAAACAAAGTAAATGTTTTGTAAATGGGAATAATAAAAGATGAATCTGTAAATAGTGTTTTATTCGTAAATAAACAAAGTTTAATTTTGCGTAGCAAGCTTTGTTCATATGTTGTTTGTCTTACACGGACGAGATATCGCCTGCAGTCGTCTCTCTCACACTCCTAATTTGGGTAATGTTTATTCGCTCACACTTCTTCGTTTACACACACCGGATCGTTATGTTTAGGTCACTCATGTTTTCTGTATGCCAGCATGATGAAAAAACTATAGCACAGTGATTTGGACTTCTCAATCTTCTGAAGTGAGTCCTATATGGTTAGTAATCAACCTAGTGTCAGAATTTGTTCAGGTTGCCGGTCGCCCATAATTTAACAAAATAAAATGTAGCGATAAAAACAACAAATCATCGCCATCTGTAGTAATAACAGCTATATCATGGGAGCTTTAAATCTCCGTACTAATATTATAAATGCGAAAGTAACTCTGTCTGTTACGCTTTCACGCCTAAACCACAGAACCGATTTTGATGAAAGTTGATATAGCGATAGATTAGACCAAGAGAATAACATGGGCTAACTTTTATTGCGAAAAAGGCTTAAAAGGGTTGAAATAGGGGATGAAAGTTTGTACAAAAATCTTCAATATATAAACAGAGATATAAACGACATTTACGCGGGCGGAGGTGCGGGCAACAGCTATAATAATATAATAATAATAATAATAAATTTATTTTTAAGTATATGCTAGTTATGATTAAATAAATATATTTTATAATCAAGTACTCTCTTCACTAGAACTATAATCAACAACCAGAGACAATTTAGTATTTATTGTCCCTTTTATTTCATTTTTTACTTCTTCATCTTTAGTATTAGTATTATTTATATTTTTTATGCTGGCAATGACATCTTTGACCTCAATTAAATTATCTTTATCAGTTTTGTTGTTTTTAGTATCGAAATTAGTTTCTATTGCGTTAAGCTTATTATCTTCTATTTTACTTCTTTTTATAGTAATCCCTAAAGAATTTCTAGATAAAGGCATGCTTTTAAACAAAGATTCTTCTTTTTTTAGACCTCCAAAGCTAGTAATAAGTCCACTAGAACTTGGTAAAGCTGGAGTATTAAGTATTTTATTTCTAGTGTTTGACTGACTCTCTTCAATACTTTTAGAAGGTCGTAAAGAAAGAAGGGATGCCATGTTTTTGTCGTCCTCATTCTCTGGTAAAAGATTAATGTCGAGAGAAGACTTGGCTAAGAGAAGACTGTCATTGACAGATGCTTCTTCCAGTTCTTTTCTCCTTTTCTGTAAATAAAATAAAATTAAATTTTAGTCATCTGGAAGAAAGGAAATTTGAGAGAATTGGTTAATTGTAGGTCTGAAAATGGGCACAAAGGGGTTCACCATTAGAAATTGTAAAAAAGAAGTTAATAGGACCAAAATCGTTACATGCTTGCTCAGCCCGCAGGTTTTAGATTTCACTGCAGACCATAAAGTGTAATACACACTTTATGGTCTGCTTTGGTACTTTTTTGCAGCTAGTAGATAATATTTATTGTGCAATATAGATAACTGTATTTTAGAGATATTTGACGAAAGAATATAATTATAATATTCAGTTCAGTAAAATTTTTGCTTCAGTAGTTTTGACTACACATTAAAGTATCAGTCAGTTGACAACCTCTGTGGTTCGGTGGTACTGTATAATAGCGATGGGTCGGTACGCATTTCTGCAATACCTTAACTGTTTATCGTTTTAAATATTGATAACAGTTTTTGAACTAGGTATTGGCCTGAACCCATTCGGTTTGGAGTACCTAATAAATGCATCGAATAGATACCTATTCGAAAACTGTATATCAGACAACGTATTTGAAACCTTACACGATGACAACTAAGTTATAACGATGTATGAGTTTAGTTATTATGAAAAATTTGTGTAGACGCAAATAACTTTTTAACTTTTTTATATTTTTTGTTATTAGTAGGTATATTAATATAAGTATTTGGTTATGGTTTAACAATAATTATTTTGCATTATTATTATTATTATTATTTTGCATTAAGTAGGTGAGAAAGGATAAATATATATTGTAATACAAATGATAATTAACATATTCACATTGCAAATTATAAATTATTACATTATATAATTATGTACAAGTTTAAAAGTAACAAAGAATAAAAACTAAAACAAGGATTAAATCGCGTCGAAGTACTCCTCCGCATCGCTGTCATCTGGCAACGTGCCCAGAAGACTGGCAGCATTGCCACGCTGAATGGCAATGCTGATTCTTTGGCCAAAGAATAAGCCAGCCCTCTGGTCACGTGAAGCCTCGACAAGACGCTTGGCAATTTCCTGGTAAACAGCTCGTGCTCTCGGACCCCATGGTCCAAGCGTTTCAAACCCAAACGGCTCAAACAAGTAACACCCTATTAGGTTACTATATTTGCGCCGCTTGAGGCTTTCCGCAGCTGCAGCGGCAGCACCAGCACAGCCCGCAGAGCCCGGAAGGTGAGATGGCGCAAGGGTATCGACGCAGGTTGCGTCCCATACCAAAGGCCTACCCATCTTCCATGGCAGCAAAGACATACCATCTGGTCTCTTGCCATCGTCTCGTGCTAAACCATTAGGTTCTAAAACAGCTGGCACGCCGGCGGTAGCAAGAGCACGACGGATAATATCATTTAACTGTGCATGTCGTGCTATTCGTCCCGCACTTCTGCAGCACGACAGACCATGGTGTCCGAGGCTGTCGACGGCTTCACCACAACGACAACGATGCGGGGCGCCGCAAGGAGCACCAAGACGGAGACATGTCGCTATCCGAAACGTATTGTCGTCCAACAAGGTCCCAATGTTGAACGACGGAAGTGCCTGAATCCAAAGGCCCGACTCCCATTCACCCACAGCCAACAGACGAGCACGCTCAGCAGCATTGGTAGTCGTGTTTAAAAGATTATTCCGTACAACACTGCAGAGCGACCCGTCCCATTGTCTCTGGGAGGATGGGTTTACGGGTAAAACTGCGTTTGGGCAAGCCATTTTCCAGGCATTCACTGCGTCAGTCAAGCACGGTACCTCAAAATCAACCAGTGTGTTTGATAAAATTTTCTTGGTTAATTTTGCAGTACTGTGGACCGAGGACAGGAAAGCCGGTAAACTAATACTCGAAATTTTGCGGACGCCGAGGCCGCCCAATCGAATGGGAAGTGTAGCTTGTAGCCACGCTCGGTCGTCCAAAGCCACATTTAGTATTCCTGTTAGGGTACTGTGAATAATTTGGTCAGCTTTTTCCAAAAGTTTGGTATGTTTCCATAAGGGGGAACAGCGAAGATTATAAGTTAATTTAGGGCCAAAACAACAGTATCTAATAATTGTCATAGCAGAATGAATATTAATTTTAAACAATCTTTCCGAAACACAATTAAAATTTTGAATTTTGCCGTCCATAAAATCTTGAAAAGAGTCTTCGAAAATAGGTGACCCAAGGAGGTTAAGCGATGATTTTTCTACAATTTTGATTTCCGGGGCTATTGAACAAAAATTTTGAAGAGTCAGTTGTCGGTCTGTAGTGCTTTGAATGTAAATTTCGCATTTTGAGGGATTTAATTCCAAACCAATTCGTTTAAAATTATCTTTAAGAAATAAAAAGTCGGCCAAAACAGTGTCCGCTTGACCTCCCAAGGTTCCGTCGTCTAAATACCAAACATTAAATTTTGATTTTAATTGCCGGATAATAGGGTTAATAGCAAGGCTAAAAATGGCCGGCCCAAGAGGGTCACCCTGTTGACAACCCACTGCCGAATCTAAATGTGTCTTTGTAAGATAATTTTGAAGGGTGCCTATAGCACTGCCATAAAAAACTATAAATTTGGGGTATTTCATTTTTTACCTCTGCCAACAGGGTGTCCCTATTAACAGAATTAAAAGCGTTTTTAATGTCAACCTTAAGGATGACTTCTCCTTCAACAGAATTTAAATAAGTTGTAAGGGCATGTACGGCAGCCTCGCATCCACCCTTTGAGCCAAACCCCAGCTGATGCGGCTGAAATTTGTCAGCTAGGGTTTCGCTCAAAAGTTTGCAGCAAATCTTGGCTGCCATACGCCGGTAGGTGCAACCTACGGCAATGGGGCGAATGCCGCCATCCTTTTTTCTCAGGGCACAAAGGTTTGCCCCGTACAAAATGTCGATGACGGCCTAGTTCACATTGCCGGAAATCATCAAATTTGTAAGAGCCGTAAGCTCGCACAAGAGCGTCTCCCCGGCTGCCCCAGCACTCGAACTTGTTAAATCTTTCAAATGCTGAGGGGTGAGACCATCAAGGCCTCCCGCGGATCCACTCTGGAACGAGCTCACGGCTGCAATCAAATGACGAGCGGTGACTGAAAAAGAAAGATTATGATCGTCAGAATTTGGTGGATCTGGGAAGGAAAGGTCATCCACTGGCGCTGGGTGCTTACTTTCCAAAGCCGCAAGGGTTTCTGGAGAGTAAGGCGCCACCACATCACTACTGAAAAGAATCCTAGCCGCTCCCCGTATGTCACCTTCCCCTATTTTGGATTCTATATGATGATAGATACCCTTTGATGAAATATAATTTGAAAATGGAAATTTTGTGCCTAAACTATTAGTTGAAATATTGCAGTTTTCTTTAATTTGTGTTGTTAATGATTTTTTCGAGGCCAAATTCTTTTGAACGTGCAAGATGCGGTAGGGGAAGGTAAATAATTGTTCCCATGCACTTTGAGAGTTCTCCCGTGTGGCAAGACGGACACAGCGTGCCAGGTGTTGGGCTACAGACGGTCTCGCACCACGGGGAACTCTCTTTAGTACTGGAGTTGAATGTTTTAATTTTGCCAAAGTTTTCCAAAGGTTTGGTGATGCTGAGTCTGAGATGGGAGAATCAGATGATGGTAAAAGGTTGTCGGATGTAGTAGTGAGGTTTGAAGATACATTTTGCACTTTGTGGACTTTACCAAAATGTATCTTCAAACCTCTCTCACCTTTAAAAAAGCGTGGCAGGGAACAATCGGGGCATCGGACTAAAGATGCGGAAGGTTGACTGGCACTCGTTTCGGATATTTGACAGTCATTAGTCCTTGGGAACATCTAAAATTAAAACTTAAATTTCACCTAAGACTACCTACACTATATAAATATTTACACATAAAATATTTTATAAAATTGTAAACAAAACTTATAAAATTTTTTGACAAAATCAATTGACTTCGGGTGATGTCAGGTTGTCGGAAGTCGTCGGGCTTGATTTGATTTGATGACTTTAAACTCTTTATAGGCGGCGAAGACATTTTGGCCAATGGGATGGGCCGCACATCGTTGCTTGGCGACGAGGATGCGATGCAAAATAGCTGTCAAGATCAGCTGGGGCCTGAGATTGATATTTATTTACAAAATTTCTTGATTATTTAATTCAGTGAACTTCAATAATCACACAAAACTGATTATTTATAAAAACTTCACAGTGGTTCTCCGAGTGTTTTGCTGCAAATTCGGTATCCAGTGACAGCTCGAACTATTTATATTCACTTTATTTCTGCAGATAGCAGTTGCACATTCGACTGTCAAAATGTCTATTAAGTATTATTATTAAGTAGGTTGTATGTTTAAATAGATATTGCTTATTTTATATGTTATGAGAAAAAATAGAATACATACATACAATATTATCGATGTTTTTGTTTATTTTATTTCAAAATGTTCATTTCATCGCAAATGTCCAGTTCAAGGTCAAGGTTCTGAAGTGAGATTAAAGTTAAACAATAAATCTTCAAATTGCATTTATAAAGTATGCAATAAGGTTTAAAGCCGTATGCACATACTTATCTACAATAATAATATTCTCTAAATTATAAAACAAATTTGATTATTTAAATGCAACCCTAACTCATTAGAATAGAGTTTAAAATGAGTTAATCATCCTTTAATATTCTTTTGTGTTCCTAAATTCGGTTATTCGTTTCACGCACTTTACGCAGTAAGGAATAAATAGTTTGTCAAACCCGTTATTTGTGGTGCGTTTTGTATTTACGCATTGTTCCGTTTAACGCAGTAAAGAATACCTAGTTTGAACCGATAACTTGTTTCTCTATGGGCCAATATATAGTTATTGGGTATTGGAGCAATATCTAGTTATTAAAACTGTTTATGGTTTGCAACACCCACTTCTACTGTATAAGGACTGCCAGGTAGTCTCGCAGGTGCGATTTCCGCTCAGTTGGTCTTGGTGTTTCTATGCAGTCTAAATATGTATTTACAAAAAAAAAATAAGTATATAACTATGTTTATTCGCATTCTAGAACCCATATCACAAGCTATTAATAATAATATATGTTTACCTTGGGTCTAGATGGTGTAGTGTGTAGTTGTTGTGGTATTATTATTATTAGTTTTATAATATACATACTATAGTATAATCACAAAGCAGATAATATATAATAATAGCAGCAAAAACTGACTTACTCTAAAATTCCTTCTCAAAGAACAATTAGCTTCATAATCATCTTTCCAAACAGACTCATTTCTTCCTACCAGCCTTCCAAGCCTTGGTTTATCAAGTTTAGCGGTGTCTTCATCCCCCGTCTTATGTTCTAACCTGAACATAGCATCGTCAAACAGTTTCTTTTGTGCTTCCTTTGTTTCAGGAATAATCTGGCCATTGTCGGTTGGATCCCATCTGTTTTCTTGACGTCTAGCTCCAGATACTATTACATAGTCCAAGTTCTGAAAATGAAGATAATTATTGATTAATTTGATTGACAAAATAGATGACTGTTGTTATAAAAACAAAGATTTAGGTTTAATCAGCGAGCATGTTATACTATTAGGTGGACCATTGCCTTGTTTGTCATCAATAATAAAAGTGGAACAAATATTACCAAGAGATAGTTATTTCTCAATATCTATACTATTATATAAAGTGGTAAGAGTTTATTTGCTTGTTTGTTTAAACACTAATCTCTGGAACTACTAGTTAGATTTAAATAATTATTTTTATATTTGATAGCCAAGTTCTTCAGGAAGGTTACAGACTATGTAACATCTTGCTATTGGTTACAGGAGCAGAGCAATAATCAATGTTGTAACTTAATGTTGGTGAAACTGTACTGTAGAAAGCTAGTTTTATATAATGCTCATTGCTCTAAGCAGTGGGTGACTTGTCACTACAGGTTTAGTGTTAGATAGGTTTCATTATTAATTTTGGTTTAATAGACTAGTAAACAAACTATCTATACTTACACCAGGATCTGTTTTTATTTCAAAATGATTATCACAGAGGTGACACTTCATTCGAAATTGGTACACAGGAGTGGTATAATACATTCCAATTTTTGTCTTCTCAGCGTTGTACCTTACACCCATACCTATATGATTCTTACAGCCTTCACACCAGATGTTGTATGGCATCTCAAAACGGATGATCAGAATACCCATATGGAGTTTCCTGGCCCTCTCCCTAAGTGCATGAGTCCCAAGGAACTTGTTCAACCCCCCAACTTTTGGGTCATAGTCAGGGGGGTAGTATAGATTCTGACCCTTACGTTCTCCCATGATGAAGTCTACAATAAAATTGTATCGAAGTTAGAACAAGAGAAACACATACAAAAAAAAGTAACAATGCATGCCTGGTGCTCTCTCAATTATTATATGCAACCACATATAACTAGTAGTAAATTATATTTATGAATGTACACATTTATTTCTTATGTAAAGTAATTTACCTGTTTAGGATAGAATATTATTGGTAAATATGAAATAAATATGCTGCTCTGCTTGCTCTTGCTGCTTGGTGCAGTTGTCGTTCATTTCGTTGACAGTTGACACTTGAGAGTTGACACATTTTGACAGTGACACTGACAGTTTTATGATGACCACATGGTCAAGAACCTAGAAATTACTCGATCAGAGCAAGTTGTTCTCTACTTAGTCTGTGGAGCGAGCGGTACGGTATCCGTGCTAAGATAATGACAACAGTGTTAGTCAATTTAAAATCAAATTATTTGCAATAAAATTGTAACATTACCTATACTTTTTGTCCGGGGGTACACTATGTCATGTAAGGTATAGGTAGCCACTAGTTGTTACACACCCACCACATTATACTCTCTACGTAACAACAATCGGGCCTGTCATTATTATTTACTATGCACAAATTCAAGGCCGAGATAAAGTAAAAATTTCTGTACAGAAAAACTGACTATCACTTTAACAACTTGGAGATCGAATTCTAGTCCCTGCTCTGCATGGCAGTTAGATTCTGTAATTTATAATGGCAGTCTGTACAGAATACTTAGTGTAGCGAGTGGTATACTAGATACCACTCGCTACCCTAACTAAAAGAAGCCTGCCCTCATAAGGGAATCCTGGCTACACCCTTGATGTAAAGGCTGTCTATACACCAAAGCAAGGCTGGTGCGGCAGCCTCTATTATTTTCAAACAAATACTGTTGGCACTAGCCCGCCACCGCCGGGTTCAGCCGGCAGCCCAGTGTGATACTGACATGCAAATTCTACATGTTACATGTACTTGATAAAATTAATCAAACCAGAGATATCTAAGTAGTTAAGTTAAGTACCTTTACGGGAGTGCGAGTGAGTGTTATATTTTACCACGCACGTTAAATTTTTAATATTACAGTTACGATTATGAATCCCACATATTATTATGACATATCTGTTAGGCTTTTCCTCTCATTTTGTAAATTATAATTTAGTAGAAAACATTTAGGATAGAAAAAGTAGGATGGGAAGAATTCGTCCATATAAAAAGAATAAGACTTTCTGCTAAAAGTAAAAATTAAACATGCTGCTGCTGCTGGCAAGTGGCAACACGCTCGATGAGTTCGATGACAGCTGTTTGACAGCACTACTTTTATTTTCGTAAGAAATTATCTTCTCTCGAAGATTATTGCTTTTTGTTGATTGTATTTGTTTGTTCATTGTGTAATTCGCATTCAAACGTTACTAATTTTTGGTAAAAGATTTGCGCGTATCACAAAGTAATGTGTAATGAAATGTTAAACCCTATTTATAGATTGAGCCTTAGTTAGTTTGGTGATATCCCTGATTGTGATGGTTGATCATCCTTATTAAGTAGATAACTAGTAGAAATGGGTAGGAGAGAGGAGCCCGCTTGGGCAAGTGGCACTATAGGCCTGACCGCGGCCAGGGAGCGCGGTGACATCGACAGAAAGTTCCAAAGCAGGCTTACGGTGACAAGGCCCATGATCGACAGATTAGGTCTTGAAAAGGAGCTTAACGGGCATATGGGATGTGTCAACTGCCTTGAATGGAATCATGATGGATCGTAAGTATTGTAAAGTATTCGTTTATGTGGTAATTATGGGTAATTTCATAACAAATTAATGGGTATGTTTTAAGGATTCTGGCATCGGCTTCTGACGACCTTCACGTGATCCTGTGGGATCCTTTTCGTTACAAAGAGCTGCTGAACATAGCCACGGGCCACACGGGGAACATATTCTCTGTGAAGGTGAGTTATAAATATAATATGTGTTACTTTCTCATGTGTATGTTGTTGCTATGTTGACATGTTGACTTAGATCTAACACTACTGATAGATATGGTTCATTTTACACAAAATTGTTTGAAATCATTTATATAGAGCTTGAAATATGATAGTGATAGCAGTAAATATTATTGGTATAATGTAATGATTCATGCATAATTTATTTATGCAAGTCATATAATTTAAATACAAGAGCTGTAAGGTCATAACATATGTGACAATAACAATCTATCTGTTTGTATTTATCATGGTAATTCTACGGGTAAATAATACATTTGAAACTTAAGTTGTGTTATTTTCATAGTAAAGTAACAGTAAGCATTATGGTTCCTTACTTTTTAAACAGCTTTCACCTAATTCTAGCCTGTTAACACAACATATTTTTAAAATGTAGCTAAGATTAAGAGATAATAATGGAAAACCACAAAATATGACACTAAATTGGGGCGTTGCGACTTACGATGCGCAACCCTTTTCAAATGTTATAACCAAAGATCGGAATAGCTACTTTTGGTACTTGTAGTATGTTGTAATACTATGGACATGCTCTACGACATGCAATTTAAAAATTAATGAAATGAAAATTAAAAAATAAAAATATGTTTATTCATATAGGTTAATTAAATTAACACCTATGAACATCAAAATTTACAAAATGTCAGCCAACTAACCTACGCCAGTTCCCTGACGAAGTAGAGCCACGAGAAGAACTGGCAAGAAACTCAGGCCACTCTTTTTAATCGCCAGGTTATTACAATTTTTGCAAGTTACAATTTCAAGTAGCATGCAAAGTGACAAAGGCAATACACTTAAGTCTATAGGTAATTAATTACTTACAGCTTTTTATGTTGTAAAGAAAAAATAAAAAGTTAAATGTGTGCTTTACAGGTTGCCTCAATTAGCATATTGCTACAAAAGTTAAAGGCAACATGTGAACTGTGATAAAAGTTTCTATGTAGGTATTATATAAACTGTTAATATTTGCTATAAGTAAAAAGTAAGATCAACTTAATTTACCACAGGAGTCCACAATGTAGCTCTATTTCACAAATCACAATGTATAATTTTAACAATACTAAGTATACAATTTTAACAAAACAATAGAAAATGTGTACTTAACTGTTCAATTATGGCTCGGGCATCATGTTATATATATAAAAAATGAATAAATAATAATTATTAATTATATTTAAAAAAACTTTTACGTTAGAATGAGACGACACATACTTTTCGTTAAGCAAAGAATGTCCCGCATTCTCGCTATTGTTCTCTTTTGTTTCCACAAGCTGTGCATACTACAAGGCGGCAACGACGCGGGTTTGTGCATTGGATTTTTGCTACTTCGGACCCGATATTGTTGTTGTAAGTTTGGGAACGTCGCGTGTGCAATGGTTTACGTAAACAATTTAATTATTTTTTATTTTTAAAATCTTGAGATTGTAGTAGAAATTGCGCGGTATGTCCATATTAACATATTATGTTTGCAGTCAATAAACCAAAATAGCTCCACCTATTCCGATTTCTGGTTATAACAGATAAGGTAATATTATTGTGTCTGCCATTAAATGTGGTTGTTTTTCCTGTAAATAATTATCTATAGGCAATCCATTGAGTTCATGGCTAGTTGCCATCTTTCTAGAAAATTTATATGTGACTACCATTTAGCCTTGTGAGATGTTTTGTCATGCGAAGAGAAAGTTTTTCAATGCTTATAGAACACAGCCATGTCCATAGCTAACAGGAGACATTGCATTAGCTGGGCTGTATTTTTTTTTAAAGACAACTTACGCAGTAAGAAACAAGCTGGTGTCGCGGACGGACTTTACAAACATACATTTAACGAACACATAGTGCAACCAGACTGGGAACAAATGTTTATAGATCACACAAAGTTTTGTCCCGTGTGGGAATTGAACCCATAACCTCGTGCACAGCAGTCGGTTGCGCGCCCACTGCACCATGGAGGCAGAGGACATTTGTCAACTAAGTTTAAGTTAAAAAAAATTACTATCATTTTGTTCAGTGAAACATGAGTTCTGCAATGACCTAGTGCCCTCAATAGGAAGCTTTGTTGTACTTTTATATCTATCACAGATAAAGATGACTGTTTATTTACTTACTGATAACTTCGCTGATTCACGTTCTCCTACCTAAACTGACTATGTTGTAAATCTAAATTGTTATGATTATAATAATAATAATAATAATATTCTACCACATTCACACAGCGCCATTTAGCCCCAAATTAAGCAATTATATTTGCTTGTGTTATGGGTACTAAAACAACTGATATACTACTTATATACTTTTTTTTTTTTGTAAATACATACATATTATAGATAAATTACACCCAGACACAGAACAAACAATCATGCTCATCACACAAAGGTTTGTCCTGGGTGGGAATCGAACCCACGACCTCCGGCTTAGCAGTCAGGGTCACTAACCGCTAGACCAACAGGCCAGTCAATTATGTAGATTATGTAGGAAAAGCGAGGTTTCCGAACATAATTATCTCATGATTACTTTCTGGGAATCCCCGGCAACTTAATTGTAAAAGATTTACTAAAATAACAATTTTTTTTTAAATATTTTCTGTAGTTTCTTAGTTCTGTTGCTGATTAGTGTCAATATAATCGTAGTGTCAAGCATTTTGTTTAGGGTAAACAGATATTATATGTATAGGCCATGTACGAGTTTGTGTAGTCATCACTCTTCAAGTGCAGATTAGTAATTGCAGTAGCTTTTAGGACTTATGTATATACTTGATATTTTCTTACTACCTAGGTACTATAATTTCTAGGTATAAAGTTTAGAATCGCGTGGCGAGTTTTTGAGCCCCAGTAAGCGCTAGGTGAGCACTCCGTGACAACGGGTGGGTTAATCGTTTCTAACGACGATAGAGATAGAGTGTTGCTATGTTCTAGAACGAGAATCGTATAACACTATATTATGTATTTAATTATTATTATACATATTTTTTCTTTTTATTTGCAGTTTCTATCATCGGACGTGTTAGGTACGTGCGCAGCGGACGGCACGGTGCGCGTACGCAACATTCGCGCGGCGTCACCGCTGCTGGAATGTTCGTGTCACTGCGCACGCGTCAAACGACTCGCCGCCGCGCCCGATAACCCGCATATGCTGTGGTCTGCTGGGGAGGATGGGCTTATACTGTGAGTGACGCTACTTACTTTCTAGCTCGAATTAATGATGAGGCATAATATTGTCTTAAACACCGCCAATGAAATAACTACGAAATTGTTAATTTTATAAATGCAAAAATTTGTGTGTATGTGTGTGTGTTTTACCACTCAGCACCTAAACGGCTGAATCGATTTCGATAAATATTGTTATGTAGATAGATTCGGTGCCAGAACGGACTAGGCTACTTTTTATCCCGAAAATCGGTCTGGTCCCCAAGGGAGACAAAACAGATTTCAGGTGCGGACGAAGCCGTGGGGCGCAACTAGTATGAAATGACATGAGACGAAGTACCTACGTGTTTTGAGAAATTTTCATCGCGTGACAATTTACCTAAAGTTAAATAAAAGTATTGCTTATTTCTATTCCTACCACTACCTACCTTCCTAAAAATTATCAACATATAATAGTACAAATTAATATTTTAGCTGGGTTAAAGCTTGAAAATATATATAAAATTTTTGTTTTATAATCATTAACTGTCCGACCGTCCGACATTAACTGTTAGACCAACCGAGAAGGCAATTGGATAGGGACATTTACACATAAGCGTTACACTACTACTAGTTGATACATGTCCCTATCCATTGAGACGGCAAAAGGTAGTGGTAGCTTTTGCTGTATCAGCGTATTATACTTAAACTAGATACGACGACTTCGCTGTGTTTTTCTCTCTCGGGAGCCGTGTAGGCACTAAATAGTAACAAACACACAAACACACACATACACACAATCTGTTGCAGGTTTAGGATGTATAAATTGGTACTCTTTTGCAGAAATATCACGTGAATAAAACCTTCAATATATTGTCTTGTAGTTTCTCATACAATCGATACCGTAATGTTATACCTTTTGCCTCACAGTCAACACGATCTCCGAACTTCACACAACTGTAGCCCTGACTCAGCAAATGTGTTAGTGAACCTTCTGAACCATCTCGGTCGGTATGCCGAAGCGAAGTGCGTGGCTGTGAACCCTCGTCGTCCATACCAGTTGGCTGTAGGCGCTAACGACTTTTACGTCAGGCTTTATGACACAAGGATGATTAAATTAGCAAGATTGCAGGTGAGGTTCATCGATTTGTTCCTTCATTTTTCCTTTTTTTCCTCCTCCTTCCTTCATTCGGCCCTACCCTACAACAGCCAGTTTGCTGACGTAGAATAGGGCCACGAGAAGAACTCAGCCCACTCTTTTTAATCACCAGGTTATTACAATTTTTGTAAGTTACAATTTCAAATAGCATACAAAGTGACGCATCAGCAGATAAAAGTCGTTTTGGTAGGTTAATATTAAAAAAGACATTACTAAACGACGTATAGCAGCGGTAGGGGTCATTTTTGTCGTTATAAACTGTATGTTTGTTTATCATATAAGAAACTACTAAATAATTAAACAATCTGTAGTACGATGGGCAGGTGAGCGCGCCCGCCTCGCGACAAATATGGGAGCGACAGAATTTGAGGTGTTCCCGTGCCGGGTTCGGTGACCCAGACAATAATATACCTAAGGGAGCTGTGCATTATTTTGCGCCAGGTTAGTATCAATGTTATTTTCGTCATAGATACGGTTTAGCGATTGTGTTTTACCTCTTAATATTGTTAGCTCGTTCTGTGTAATCAAATCAAATCAAAAGATTTTTATTCATTTAGGTTAATTGAATTAACACTTATGAACATTAAAATTACAAAATGTCATCCAATTAACCTACAGCTAGTTTGCTGATGTATGGTGGGCCATGAGAAGAACTGGCAAGCAACTCGGGCCACTTTTTTTAATCGCCAGGTTATTAAAATTTTTGTAAGTTACAATTTCAAGTAGCATGCAAAGTGACGCAGGCACTTAACTCTATAGGTAAGTAATTGTGTAAATTGCTTTTCATGTGATAGGGGATACTTCGACCTAAATATATTAAGACATTGTTGAATCCATTTCAATATAGTAAAGGAATGGTTAAGATACGAATCTTTAAAATGATTTCGTACGGTTTTCAGGACATTTATCAATGGAGCCGAATGAACATACATTTCCTAAGAAGGCGACTACGTACGTTGCGTTTAGCCATGATGGAAACGAACTTTTAGTTAACCTGGGATCTGAACAGGTAATGTACCTTGAATGTTCATTCTATTGTAGTATATTTTTGCTGGTTTTAGTATGAATGGTAAATAAATGAGTATAACAAAATATTTGTAGTAAAGTAGGATTAGTGCAATAAGAGGGTTTACGTGTCATGAGTGGTAACGTCGCTTTTTAGTGTCATATTTCGCGATTTTCTATTTTTATCATTTAATAGGAGCTATATTTTAAAAATATGTTCTGTAAATATGCTAGAATTAGGTGAAAGCTGTTTAAAAAGTAAGTAACCATAATGCTTACAGTTATTTTACTATGAAAATAACGCAACTTAAGTTTCAAATGTATTATTTGCATATAAATAGAACTGTAAACGAAATGATTTCATATTCTTTATACAGCTTTCACCTAATTCTAGCATTTGTACAGAACAGATCTTAAAATATAGCTGCGATTAAATAATAAATATGACACTAAAAGCGACGTTGCCCCTCATGACGCGTAAACTCTCTTAAAACAAACAAACTTTTCAACTTATATTTTTCATCGGAGTCTTATTTTTGCGCCTTTCAGGTATACCTATTTGATATAAACTCAGCTCGGCGGCCAGTACTAGTGGAGAGCTTTATAATACAACATAATCACGGCAATAGGGAGGGGGAGGGTAAGCAGCAAGCTAAGAATGGTACCAATGGGACCAATGGTACTGTGGAGGCACAACCACAACTGCCCGATAGGGTCCGGCAGCTCAAAGAAATGGTAAGTGACTGTAGTATGATAATACCCCCTCGGTCCTCTTCCTTTCCCTTTTCCTTCCTCATTCCTTTTTCCAGTAACGGCTTGGTTGTGTTATCTAAGCATTCTTTATAGGTTACGGTTACCACTTACCATCTGGTGGATGCTTGTTTGCTACCAAAGTTGTATAAAACAACTATTAATTGTACTTTTTATAAACTGTCAAAATGCTCAATTTTTCGCGGTTGGTTGAAAATACATAGTTATGACGTCATAGTTTTTGACTCAAATGACGTACTACTTTTTCTTTACGGTGTATGGTGGTTGCTATTTTTAGACGAATATTGTTATCTGAAAATAATTTCATGTTTTATTGCCCGACTGTCGAAGTCAAGAAAGTTAATGTTTTCGAGCGTATTATGTATGTCTATTTCTTTGAACGCTCTACATCCTAAATGTCTTAATGGGTTTTATTATATGAGGTGTCATTAGATTAGTATTAATTGTGGGAGTGACATAAGGTATATAATATTGCAACGTAGCGTCACGTCAACACGAAAAAAATGCGTTTCTTTCTTTTCAGTTGGTAATAGGCAGGCGGACTTTTTGGTTTTTTTGTTAATATTTAAATGCCAACAAGCGAAATGTGGATGTCTTTACACCTCTACCCCTTTACGTAAAAAAGCGTATAGTTATGTTTAAATTGCAGGCGAATGACTTCGTAAACAAGGGCAACTACTCCAGTGCGGTGGAGTTCTACAACCAGGCGCTAGCCGCCTGCCCCGACTGCGCCATGTTGTACTCTAACAGAGCAGCTGCGCTGATGAGGAGGGGGTGGTATGTACAGTACATCACTTTAGGAATACTACCATTTAACTGACCCTTACAAATAAAATAGAGCACCGGCAGCCCAAAGTTAAAACCAAATATATTTATCCATTAACGTTAAAAATTACAAAATGTCAGTCAATTGACCTACAGCCAGTACGCTGACGTAGTGTAGGGTCATGAAAAGAACTGTCAAGAAAATCAAGCCACTCTTGTTAATCGCCATGTTATTACAATTTTTTGTAAGTAACATTAAACAAATAAAACTAAAACAGGAAATTATTCGATCCTTACCCTTTTCCCTTTTTCTTCCTCACCCCCCTCTTCTTGAGTTAGACATGGTTAGTAACTTATGGAAATGGCAGTGTTTTCTAAGCTTAATAACAATACTTATTTCTAAATATTGTAGATATAATACTTATTTCTTCTTTGAGCTTAATAAAAAATTATAGCCTGAAACTACCAGCGCATGTGTTCCCGTCTAATTATGATCCTGGGTCTATTAAGCGGGGCGTGAAAAAGCATCTCACTAAGCCGCCATAGTGGAGGCCACCATACCAGTAGTTTGGCTTTTGGAATGGTGTCAACCACATCTGGATACCACTAACTGCTTACCATCAGGCAGAGTGGAATCAATTTGTAGGCTTATATAAAAAAAAATACTTATTAATATGTCTAAAACTTTTAATTTCATGTCGAGGTCTGGTGATACGTACGCGGCAATAAAAGACTGTTACAAGGCTATTAAGTTGGACTCGTCCCACGTAAAGTCTCATTTTCGACTCGCTAAAGGCCTGATGGACTTAAAAAAAGCCAGGGAGGCCCATGAATGTCTACTGTACTTCAAGGATAAGTTTCCAAGACATGCTACAAGTCATGCGGTCTTTCTGCTGCAGAAGGATATTAACGTGGCTTTAGAGAGTATGGAAACGCAACCCGATGAAGGTACGTATAATTTACGTATAATTATGAATACTAACAGCACTTCACGGTGCTTTGTCTCCCTCGGGAACGGGATTTTCGGGATTAAAAGTAGCATATGTCCGTCTCCGGCACCAAATCTATCTATATACCAATTTTTATCGAAAGCGGTTCAGCCGTTTAGGCGCTGAGTGGTAACAAACATACACGTATACAAAACTTTTATTCTAAAAATCGGTTTGGGTTCTGAGGGAGACACAATACATTTTAAACGCCCAAGAAACGTTTAAAAGACGCAGGCAAAGGCGTACTAGATAACTAGATTAATTCGGTTTCAACCACCATCCTTCTATCCGGCGCTTTGTTACTCCAGCAGCCGGTGACAGCGAGGACAACCAGCCGACCAGCCTGCTGGAGAGACAACTGAGGACCTCAGCACTGGACTACTCGCAGCGGTTCTTAGGTCACTGCAATACTACCACTGATATAAAAGAGGCTAACTTTCTTGGGCCGGAAGCTAATTATATCGCAGCTGGGTATGTGTAGACTTTTTCGATTTATATAAGGCATTTGACACTGTTTATGTATTGAATTAATTATTTATTATTAGAATTAATTTTAATTAAGTTAGAGAGGATTGATGTTTAATTTAATTATCGCTCGTTTTTGTAGTTTCGTGTGATATTAGTAACGAGGTAAAATTGTTTAGTAATTTTGTGAATATAAAAATATCGCACAAGGAGTCCTTCAAGGCACTGTCTTCGGCCCCCTTATTAAACACATACATCAATAATTTCTGGAATGTCGTTATTGTAAGAGCTGATTGACTTAGTTTTATGTTTATAATACCAGCCTGTTTACTGTCCCACTGCAGGGCAAAGGCCTCTTCTCTCATAGAGAAGGAATGAGCATTAATCACGCTTGCTCAAGGCGGATTGGCAATATCAGACTTTTAAGTCCAGGTTTCCTCACGATGTTTTCCTTCACCGTCAGTCAGAAATGTCTAAGATAAACTTAGAAAGTACACATGATTTGAAAAATCACATTAATACTTGCCCGGATTCGAACCCACTACCTCGTGTTTACGAATCGGGTGCCTTATCCACAGGGCCATTTCGACTTTTTTATGTTTAACACACGTAAATTGTGTATATTAGAAATATCTTCCTAATAAAATTGCTGGTTTCCTTCCAGATCTGATGACGGCAGCATGTTTATCTGGTGTCGAAAGTCCGGGAACATAATCAAGTGTTTGCGCGGGGACGATTCTATACTAAACTGCATACAACTACATCCTTCCATGTTTCTGTTGGCTACCAGCGGTATTGAAACCGTTGTCAGATTGTGGAGTCCTAGGCCTGAGGTAACGTGTCTTTTATATTTTATTTTGCAAAATACATTGTAAACGTCAAGTCATGGTCATGTCAACGTTGAGTTAAAGTCGGGTCATATTCGAGTCATAGCCGAGTCAAAGTCGAGTCAAAGTCGTGTCAAAGTCAAGTCAAAGTTGAGTCCAAAGACGGGTCAAAGTCAAGTTGAATCGAGTCAAAGTCAAAACAAGGTTGAGTCAAAGTCGAGTCAAAGTCTAGTCAAAGTAAAGTCGTGGTTGTCTGGCCGGCAGGACGGTTCGGAGGAGTCCCGCGCTGTACGTGACTGCGGGTCAGCCGCGCAGGCCAACCAGCAGCGCATGCGCAGCGACCCCTTCGAGGCCATGCTGCTCAACATTAGCTTCGCCGGGGGCGCCGACCGCGACCTGCACTCGCCCGCCTGCAGGCCCACCTAGGTAACACTCTCTCTACTCTCTCTACTCTCTCTACTCTCTCTACTCTCACACTATACACAACAACCAGCAGCGCATGCGCAGCGACCCCTTCGAGGCCATGCTGCTCAACATTAGCTTCGCCGGGGGCGCCGACCGCGACCTGCACTCGCCCGCCTGCAGGCCCACCTAGGTAACACTCTCTCTACTCTCTCTACTCTCTCTACTCTCTCTACTCTCACACTATACACAACAACCAGCAGCGCATGCGCAGCGACCCCTTCGAGGCCATGCTGCTCAACATTAGCTTCGCCGGGGGCGCCGACCGCGACCTGCACTCGCCCGCCTGCAGGCCCACCTAGGTAACACTCTCTCTACTCTCTCTACTCTCTCTACTCTCTCTACTCTCTCTACTCTCTCTACTCTCACACTATACACAACAACCAGCAGCGCATGCGCAGCGACCCCTTCGAGGCCATGCTGCTCAACATTAGCTTCGCCGGGGGCGCCGACCGCGACCTGCACTCGCCCGCCTGCAGGCCCACCTAGGTAACACTCTCTCTACTCTCTCTACTCTCTCTACTCTCTCTACTCTCACACTATACACAACAACCAGCAGCGCATGCGCAGCGACCCCTTCGAGGCCATGCTGCTCAACATTAGCTTCGCCGGGGGCGCCGACCGCGACCTGCACTCGCCCGCCTGCAGGCCCACCTAGGTAACACTCTCTCTACTCTCTCTACTCTCTCTACTCTCACACTATACACAACAACCAGCAGCGCATGCGCAGCGACCCCTTCGAGGCCATGCTGCTCAACATTAGCTTCGCCGGGGGCGCCGACCGCGACCTGCACTCGCCCGCCTGCAGGCCCACCTAGGTAACACTCTCTCTACTCTCTCTACTCTCTCTACTCTCTCTACTCTCTCTACTCTCACACTATACACAACAACCAGCAGCGCATGCGCAGCGACCCCTTCGAGGCCATGCTGCTCAACATTAGCTTCGCCGGGGGCGCCGACCGCGACCTGCACTCGCCCGCCTGCAGGCCCACCTAGGTAACACTCTCTCTACTCTCTCTACTCTCTCTACTCTCTCTACTCTCTCTACTCTCACACTATACACAACAACCAGCAGCGCATGCGCAGCGACCCCTTCGAGGCCATGCTGCTCAACATTAGCTTCGCCGGGGGCGCCGACCGCGACCTGCACTCGCCCGCCTGCAGGCCCACCTAGGTAACACTCTCTCTACTCTCTCTACTCTCTCTACTCTCTCTACTCTCACACTATACACAACAACCAGCAGCGCATGCGCAGCGACCCCTTCGAGGCCATGCTGCTCAACATTAGCTTCGCCGGGGGCGCCGACCGCGACCTGCACTCGCCCGCCTGCAGGCCCACCTAGGTAACACTCTCTCTACTCTCTCTACTCTCTCTACTCTCACACTATACACAACAACCAGCAGCGCATGCGCAGCGACCCCTTCGAGGCCATGCTGCTCAACATTAGCTTCGCCGGGGGCGCCGACCGCGACCTGCACTCGCCCGCCTGCAGGCCCACCTAGGTAACACTCTCTCTACTCTCTCTACTCTCTCTACTCTCACACTATACACAACAACCAGCAGCGCATGCGCATCGACCCCTTCGAGGCCATGCTGCTCAACATTAGCTTCGCCGGGGGCGCCGACCGCGACCTGCACTCGCCCGCCTGCAGGCCCACCTAGGTAACACTCTCTCTACTCTCTCTACTCTCTCTACTCTCTCTACTCTCTCTACTCTCACACTATACACAACAACCAGCAGCGCATGCGCAGCGACCCCTTCGAGGCCATGCTGCTCAACATTAGCTTCGCCGGGGGCGCCGACCGCGACCTGCACTCGCCCGCCTGCAGGCCCACCTAGGTAACACTCTCTCTACTCTCTCTACTCTCTCTACTCTCTCTACTCTCTCTACTCTCACACTATACACAACAACCAGCAGCGCATGCGCAGCGACCCCTTCGAGGCCATGCTGCTCAACATTAGCTTCGCCGGGGGCGCCGACCGCGACCTGCACTCGCCCGCCTGCAGGCCCACCTAGGTAACACTCTCTCTACTCTCTCTACTCTCTCTACTCTCTCTACTCTCACACTATACACAACAACCAGCAGCGCATGCGCAGCGACCCCTTCGAGGCCATGCTGCTCAACATTAGCTTCGCCGGGGGCGCCGACCGCGACCTGCACTCGCCCGCCTGCAGGCCCACCTAGGTAACACTCTCTCTACTCTCTCTACTCTCTCTACTCTCTCTACTCTCACACTATACACAACAACCAGCAGCGCATGCGCAGCGACCCCTTCGAGGCCATGCTGCTCAACATTAGCTTCGCCGGGGGCGCCGACCGCGACCTGCACTCGCCCGCCTGCAGGCCCACCTAGGTAACACTCTCTCTACTCTCTCTACTCTCTCTACTCTCTCTACTCTCTCTACTCTCACACTATACACAACAACCAGCAGCGCATGCGCAGCGACCCCTTCGAGGCCATGCTGCTCAACATTAGCTTCGCCGGGGGCGCCGACCGCGACCTGCACTCGCCCGCCTGCAGGCCCACCTAGGTAACACTCTCTCTACTCTCTCTACTCTCTCTACTCTCTCTACTCTCTCTACTCTCTCTACTCTCACACTATACACAACAACCAGCAGCGCATGCGCAGCGACCCCTTCGAGGCCATGCTGCTCAACATTAGCTTCGCCGGGGGCGCCGACCGCGACCTGCACTCGCCCGCCTGCAGGCCCACCTAGGTAACACTCTCTCTACTCTCTCTACTCTCATTACTCTCTCTACTCTCACACTATACACAACAACCAGCAGCGCATGCGCAGCGACCCCTTCGAGGCCATGCTGCTCAACATTAGCTTCGCCGGGGGCGCCGACCGCGACCTGCACTCGCCCGCCTGCAGGCCCACCTAGGTAACACTCTCTCTACTCTCTCTACTCTCTCTACTCTCTCTACTCTCACACTATACACAACAACCAGCAGCGCATGCGCAGCGACCCCTTCGAGGCCATGCTGCTCAACATTAGCTTCGCCGGGGGCGCCGACCGCGACCTGCACTCGCCCGCCTGCAGGCCCACCTAGGTAACACTCTCTCTACTCTCTCTACTCTCTCTACTCTCTCTACTCTCTCTACTCTCTCTACTCTCTCTACTCTCTCTACTCTCACACTATACACAACAACCAGCAGCGCATGCGCAGCGACCCCTTCGAGGCCATGCTGCTCAACATTAGCTTCGCCGGGGGCGCCGACCGCGACCTGCACTCGCCCGCCTGCAGGCCCACCTAGGTAACACTCTCTCTACTCTCTCTACTCTCTCTACTCTCTCTACTCTCACACTATACACAACAACCAGCAGCGCATGCGCAGCGACCCCTTCGAGGCCATGCTGCTCAACATTAGCTTCGCCGGGGGCGCCGACCGCGACCTGCACTCGCCCGCCTGCAGGCCCACCTAGGTAACACTCTCTCTACTCTCTCTACTCTCACACTATACACAACAACCAGCAGCGCATGCGCAGCGACCCCTTCGAGGCCATGCTGCTCAACATTAGCTTCGCCGGGGGCGCCGACCGCGACCTGCACTCGCCCGCCTGCAGGCCCACCTAGGTAACACTCTCTCTCTACTCCCACACTATACACAACATTCACTTCAATAATCTCATTTTTATTTCTATTGCGTAAAAATAGTAACTAGTAGTATAAATTATTCTGTCTGGTCAACTTGCCACCCGGACATTGACACTGACCCATTGGTCATTCATTATGACACTTAGTAACGGGTAATGTTTTGCGTACATATTTTTGCGTTATAAATAATAATAATAATTATTACATCTTGCCCGTTTTTATTACAGGTAACCCCAAAAAGAAATGGCAACAAATAAATAAATATTTATAGACATTATAGAAACGTGGTCTTATGCGACATATAATCATCACACGAGTCATTTGTAAATATATTATATATACATTATTACTACAGAGTTATCATTAGGGTCGGCGTATACCTACTAAGTGGCGGTTAAGCGACTGAGTCGATTGAAAATCATTTCTGATATTACTGTCGAGAATATTTCAACATAGATCGTGCGGGGGCAAACATAGGTTACTCCGAATACATACCGCATTAACATTTATTTGTTCTTAATCGAGCTCATAAAAATAGAGGGCAGCAGCGGGCTGCGTAGAATGTCAATGCTGTGATTGGCTATTTCAAGGTCAAGTATTCGAATGCACAGAAATGCACCAATTGTAGTGTCCGTAGTGAGTTCTTATGCTAGCAAATGCCGGTATAAGTTGTGCGAGCCTGTTGTCCTGTATGCGGTATTTATTCGAGGGTCCAACCCATTTAGGCACAGTTTTACGGAAGTAGATCCTTGCTGATTTTAGAGTAAGGCGAATCGACAGGAGAAGTATCTTCCCTCTCTACAATACATACAACAAAGTATATTTCTATAAATGAGACCGCTAGGGGCTATATTACCACATTGCCTATCGTTTTTGCCTTATAGTTCACTCAACAATTTGGTTAATTTTTAGTGTACTTTAATTATCAGTTTAATCTTTCTCTTTTTCCCCTTTTCTTCCTACAACCTCTTTTAACTACACTGTCTTCCACGGTTTGGTTGAGTTTTCTAAGCATAGCCAAACACAGGTATGGATTTTTTTATAGCCCACGTGACGGTAAATGGTGACTGTCGCTCATGGACGACTCAAGAGTCTCTGGCATTGCACACTGCTTCTGTAAAGTCAGGGACTCCGCGGAGCCGCTGCCTACCGAAGGGAGTGGGCCAAGTAGGGGATTGAGGGAGATGGGGAAAATTGGGCTTCCGGCGGTCTCACTCACTGAACGAAACGCTTTAGTACAGATACTATTACTCTTATGTCGATCTTCTATGAGAGTGTAGTACTTCCCCGGTCGATCCGACCTATTCATGCTGAAACCAGCGTGGGTCTACTACCGTACGGTTACCATTTGCTTGTTTGCTACCGAAGTTGTATATAAAACAAATTGTTCTGCATTTTGCGGTTTAATTTGTCGATGCATAAGCTTTGCCGTCTCTCCGTAGGTGTACACCGATCTTTATTTTCCTTATTAAGTTTCTGTGCAAGTATGAAATGGTGCCAAGATTTCTGTTCTATTTTGTATATTTTTGTAAACAATTCGGGGGTTTTTGTGAATAAACTATTTGTTTAACAGATTCTAGTGATTTTGATAATTTAATAGTTATTCTGCCCTGGTAAGGAAGAAAGCCATAAGTATGAACACAGAAAAATACACTTTATGTGTCATTCTTTAAGAGCATTTTTCTGCATCTTGTAACAGATAGTTGTGTTGTTCTTTCGTAGCAAGGCAGTATTATGTAGTTAACATATATCAGTACTTGTGATTAAAGGGCGTAAAGGACATTATGTCAAATACCTTCATGTTGTTACAAGCAAAAATAAATTAATCTACTAAAGTAACCTTGTTACGAATATTAGAACGAATATAGCGATGGCCAGCTCATCTGACGGTATCTAAAGTCAAACTTTATTAATTTAGATGGTAAGTACGTAGACGATAGAATAATCAGAATACCGTGAAAATGACAAAAAACGCAGTCCACTCTTTTTAATTGTCAGATATCTACAATTCTGTAAATGAACGATGTTTTTTGTTTGACCTTTACTAACTTCTAAACCTCGCAACTGATTTTGATACGGTTTGCACTCGTTCCGATTTCTTCCATGTAGAGTAGAAAATATAGTATAAGTATCAAAATACTTTAATTTATTTTAACCACAATATAAGTAATTTTATTTTGTGTAACAATAAACTTCGTGCATGAAATTCTTTACGACTTTTAAGCATAAGGTATTTAAGTTATTATATTTAAAATTGTCGTAAATGATACATATTGAACAAACTGTCGAATTAAATAATACAGATGTTTATGTGGAGTTACTTCAGAATGTAAATCCCCCAGCGGTCTCGCACCTGTAATTTAACGTTATAGATTCGAACATTACGTCATAGAGGGTAGGGGCATTACAGTGCGCAATTTGTAATGATACAATTCGAGCATTCATTGTTGAGGGAGGGCACCGAGAATTACACTGAACAAATTGACTGCACCGTTGGTCTAGTGTAACTGACTGCGGCGCTGGGTTTCGATTACCGCGGAAGGCAAATATTTGTGTGATAAACATTTGTATTTGTCTTCAATCTGGGTATTTCCTATGTATAAAAAGTATGTATATGTATAATATTTCCGTTATCTAGTACCCATAACACAAGCTCTGCTTAGCTTGGGACTAGATGACGGTGTGTGATAGTGTACACATTAATATTATTATTATTATAATTAATGATACAATGTGTAATATTTTGAATCTGGAATACATAACAAGCTAATGCTGGGCAGTCAGGAAGTATTGTACCGTAATGCTCAAAAACGAATTTGTAACGATACATTACAGTTGGGAAACACCTTTAGATATGTCATTTGCCATGTCTTATATCCATTAGTTAATGATAAATATAGCGTTTGGTATTAGGTGGAAGGCTGGGAAATAAAAATTGGTGGCAGTATTGATAATTTTTGAAACAACAGTACTATAATTGCTAAAATTAATTAAATTGCAAGTAAAACGATAAAATCCTGTGGTGTGCTCCGTCCACTGTGCAACGAGGGCTTTACACATTTTTTTTTATTAATTAAAACTATATAATACAAAGGTGATAGTGACATACCACACAAACCATCGTGGGTTTAACAGTGATACGTAGATTAGATTCCATTAAGACAAAACTGTGGGATCAATGAACATTTGTTCCGAATCTGTGTGTACTTACATTATGTCAGTTAATTGTATGTTGTCCCGTGATACAAATATTGTTTTAGTGCAGCATCTGACTTATTTTTAACTGGATAAAATTACGACTTGAAGTAGTAGTACTTGTAATTTTGCTTTTAATTCACTTACACCCAGTTTATAAAAGGCTGGTCAACGACAAATTCTCTAACCAGCTGTGTGATTTAACAGGTGATTTGTTAATTTTGAGTGAGATACCTGGAGGCCGAATTATCCTGTTGAATCACTTTGTTTTAATTTTCTTCTCTCACGGTTCACGTTAACTTGGTTGTGTAAGCATTGTTTACGCAATAATACTACTGTAATCAGAAATCACTTCCTATCAGGTACATATACGAGTAAAAATACTACCCACAAAAATTGCATCGACCCTAAGCATATTAAGAAATTAACACTGCCGCCAGTTTTAATTTAAACCTTCTACCTAGTAGTATCACATAGATATATTCATATAACACTGTGTCTTAATAAAGGTAGAGGTACGAGTATATGAACTAAAAATAATAATATATGCAATTCAATGAAATAAATCAGGGTTGGACCTCATGCTCTGTTTTGTCATTATCTCCTTATTCGTGTCTTTTAAGGTGGGTTTACACTGACGCGGAGTTGGGCGGAGTGGGGAAGAGCAGGCCGTAAATTGGCCAATCACAGTGCTTGAAATCTCCAGTCCACATCAATGAAAATGCTGTGATTGGCCAATTCACGGTCCGCTCCTGTCCACTTCGCAAAGCTCTGTGTCCCTAAAGGTTTCTTGGCTGTGTGGTCTAGAATATGACATCATCATATTCCTGAGTGTCGTGAGAGACAGACAGACAAAAAACAGGTAACGGGCAGGGCATTATCTACGTACAGTGCGTACTAAGTATCTTGCTGCGATCGCCAATTCGCCTGCCCTTCTGCAGTGAAAATCTTCCAGCATCTTCCTTGATGTTGATGATGTAGTCCAAGACAAATTGCTGATGTTGTTTATTTATTAACAACAGGTTTTTTTTTATATCCGGCCCATTCATGCTGAATCCAGCGTGGATCTACTACCGTACAAAGGATTAATCTAATACAAGTGGGTAAGGCTGTGAGTTGCCTGAGACAGCGATACAATGTTGTGACAGAATAAAAAGATTTTGAAATAAGCTGGATAAAACGAAAAAAGTTTTATCCAGCTTATTTCATTGGCTCTACACCGAAGATACTATTCTGCGGTCGCCCAAGCGGTATGTATTCTTCAAACAAACATGACGATACATGAAAAAATACCGGCCAATACACAATCTTGTGCTGTTGTTAATGATCTTTTTTTAGCATTAGAGTAGCAACACTGCCTGTGTTGCTATCATCAAGATATGCAAGGTAATTCTGTCGAATGAACGGTTTAAATTTGAAACACTAGCTGTCTGCGGCGCGGTTTCACCCACGTCTTTGCTTACTGCGCTGCTCCCAGGATCATAATTAGATGGGAACACATGCGCTGGTAAAGAGTTCCAGGCTTTAACTGAGCGATAAAAGTATGAAGTGCTGAACCGTTTGGTTCGAGGCCTTTTAGATTCCACTGTGAAAGGGTGACACTTCAGTCCCGCACGATGTCTATGTCGTTCTGGATAAAAGGGAGAGGGTGGGATTAATTCCAAGAGCTCTTTAGAACACTCTCCGTGGTATAGGTGATAGAAGACTGTCATTGATGATGTCTTTACGCAGCTGTGATCGCTCAAGGGTCTTAATGGCTTCTGGGCTTCCGTTGATACGGTATTGCTATATACCTACTATGAAGGTACATTTTTACAATATCCCTGCTGTACATATGTAAGTAGGTAGGTAAAGACTGGTACCAACACATCGAGGCTCAGTTTTGACAGCCCACGGCAGTCCAAACCTGGACATAGGCCTCTCTTAAAGCGCTCCATCTTGTCCGATGACGATTAATTTTGATTATTTCTCAATAGGTAAAAATATATTTAAACTAGTTGTGCCCTGCGGCTTCGGCTGTGCGGCAAATAATATGTGTTTAATTAATGTAACTCAAGAACCAGTGCGATTTTCGGGATAAAAAAAACAAGTATCCTATGTTTGTCTCTGGCTCCAAACCTATGTTGTTACACACAAATTTTCATTGAAATCGGTTCAGCTGTTTAGCCTCTAAGTCGTAACATATAACATATATAACTAAGTATAGGTATTATTTCTAACCAACTGCAAAACTAATGAATCATGTAGAAAGTATGGGATTGATTACCTAGCTTTATTAAATGTACCTACCTACCAATATTTTTCTTTTTTAACCGACTTCAAAAAAAGAGGAGGTTTTTTGTAGAAAATAAAACAAATAAATACTTAATTATTTTTAATAAAAATTAAGTAGATATGTAATAAATTAAATATTTGTTAGAAATTTGAGTTTTTTATTCATTCATACAGTATTAGCCCTTTTTAGGAAGGTATTTTTTATCCCCTTTTTTAAGGTTTAAATAAAGTATTATATTAATAGGTAATTAAATCAAATCAAAATCATTTATTGCGAACATGGGTGTAACAAGGATGGTAATTTTTATATTTTGGGACGCCACATGCCATCTGCAAATATAAATTGTATTGTACAGATATAAATGGTAACACATGACATTTTTGGGAAGGCATGGTGAGGTTACATAAATGCTAGACAGGGACCACACAGCAAATACAATAAACAAACATTGGCTAAAATAAACAATGACAATAAATGCTATTTTTTTTCTTTATTTATTGGCGGTAGTGGCAGACGAGCGAACAGCCTACGTGATGGTAAGTGGCAACTGTCGCTTATGGAGAGTCCCTAGCATTGCTCCTGTCATTAAACAGAGACTACGAAGCCGCTGCCTACCGTGAAGGGAGTGAAGTAAAAGGTGAGGGAAAAGGAAAAGGGGGTATTTGGAAATTGATTGGAACAATATATTACGAACTTAGTCAAAGTCAAAGTCAAAGTCAAAGCATTTATTTCATTTAGATCATAAAGTATGATGCTTATGAAAAGTCAACATTACATTTTGTCAGCCAATTGACCTACAGCCAGTTCGCTGACGAGGTAGAGCTGTGAGAAGAACTGGCAAGAAACTCACGCCACTCTTTTCAATCGCCAGATAATTACAGTTATTTGAATGAGTTACAATTTAAACACTCAACGCAACCAAAGAACCATACAAAGTAATTATTACAAATTAACTAATTAATATAATACTAAGATTAAAGAAAGAAAACAAGGAATTCAATTATTTAGTTTCAACTAGTATGGTAATTTGACTACGTATTTTAATTAAACTGGTAAATGCACCCCCTGGTCACATTGAACGACAAGGTAATACTGGATTGAATATTAAATGTAAGCCATGCCAAGATTGACCAGTCATCCCAAGTAGCACCCGTTCACGAGCATGACGCACGGGCCAGCCATCATCACCCTCGCCATATTAGAGGGAAGGTGATGACCCGGCCAATACGACACCACAAGCAATGACATTTTAGTGAGCATGACAATGCAGGGCATGGGTGGTAAAAGAACCCTAATAAAATGTATTATGCCTTACGAACTCGTAATGATCATGGTATGCATCCACTTCACATTAAACTTTTACTACAATAGTCAACATAATTACAATAATAGTCAATATAATTACTATAATAATAATCAATATACTGAATGATAATAATAGTCAATATAAGTACAATAAAAAAAATATCAATATACTTAATGATAATAATAGTCAATAGAGCTACAACAATAATAATCAATCTATCATTAATCTTGCATTAAACGAGCAACTATACCCATGCTGCTTTATCATTTAAATAATCATTAATAGTATAATAACCCTTTAGAATAAGGCGGTTTTTAACAGCTTGTTTGAATTTTTGTAGGGGTAGATTCATAATGTCAATGGGTAATTTGTTATAGAAACGTACACCTAGACCCGCAAATGAGTTGTTTACTTTATGTAGGCGATAATATGTACCAACTAATTTATGTTTACCTCGAGTATTCACAGAGTGCATGTCACAGTTTCTGGAATACAAGTCTATATTTTTCTTGATAAACATAATATTGGCGAAGATATACTGAGACGCCACCGTCAGAATACCTATTTCTTTAAAAATCTCTCTTAGTGAAACATACAGTATTATTTAGGTATTTAACATACAGTAGGTATCTTTTTACGTGTTGAAAATGCTTTGCTTTTCACTAGAAGCAGGGGATTGATTGTCAATACCTATGTATCTAACATCATTGGAGCATTTTCAACCAGTGAACATTGCAATAGTCACAGAACAAAAAGAGGTTTCACACGAAAAGTCTTAAAAGTAAAGTAAGTTAGTTAAGTTTCATACGTGTTCTTAATTTTATGCAGTATCAATAATTAAGGGCGTAAATTAAAGATAACATGGGCTAGTTCAAATAGAGATGAATAATTGCATTGAAACTTGAATCATGTAAAAAGGAGTTATAAAACGAAGAAACAAAATAAACAAATTATTTTATTGCTTCCTTTAATATATCTTCTTGTTTTCTTTCTATCTTCTTAATGCTGAGTTTCGCAACTAGGTACAGGAACTCTGCCCCCGTTGGCGCATCACCACAGCCAACGGTGGTGGAGTTACCAGGCCCAGGTACGTCTGGAGTACTTCTAGAGTGCTCCAGAATATTCTGGAAGCTTCTTAGATCTTCTATTCTTGCTCCTAACTCGTGTAGATATCTTGTAGCCGGTAGTCCTGTCTCCTTTGGGTATATTGTAGCCAATTAAACCTCTTACCTGGTGATTTAAAAAAATCATGGATGATGATTTTACCAATACCTAAACTTCTTAGCAGCTTCCTATAATAGGTAATTAAAAAATTACCAGTGATTAAGTAATGACTACTCTCGCTGTAGGAAATAGCCGTGTCGTGGTCACTCGTGGTAGACTACAAACATACTTACAATATTAACGGACACAAAGAACATCCAGATTTGGAACAAATATTTATGGATCACACAAACTTTTTTCTCATGTGGGGATCGAATCCAGTTTAAACAGTAGTTTGCATGCGCATACACTGCGCTACAAAGACAGTCAAATTTAGTGTGTAGGTAGGTACTATGATTTTCATGTCTCCATAGGTACTTAGGTGAAACAGGTGATCCAACAATTCAATTTCAATTTATTAATAAATATAATTACATACAATATACAATATAAGTAGTTTCCCTTTGGTCCCAAACTAAGCCAGTGCTTGTATCTTGGGCACCATCAGGATTACAATTAATAAATAAAATAAGTCCATCGATGGATGTTTGTCTGCTATATTTTGTTCAAATATACATTCGAAGACTTCACGTTCAGACATATTAGCAGGCACTCCTATGATCACTATTCGTGGTTTGCGTTTGTACGGCTCATCGGCAATAAGACCTGAAGTAGAGACTTGGACTGCATTCTTCAGTTTCTCTGCGTCAAGTTTCGTCTCTGTACTAATGATGACTCCTCCTTTTATCGTTTTACGTACGCCTCGTACTTGCAGCTTCATTTGCTCTGGGCGTATGATTTTTTGCACGAGATTTTTAGTTTCGTCACTAGTCTTAATGTTATCCTTGGGATAGATGGCTACAGAGCTTAAATTAAAAGGCCGTACGAAACTGTTTGAGCCCTTTTTTACTATGTCGGCAAATGAAACTTTTTTCGAAGTACAGGACTCTTTAATTGTCTGCTTAAGGTCCGAGATATGTTCTATTAGGTCGCATTTCTCTCTAAAGTCTTCAATGGAGCGCGACGCCTGGACAGCCTTTTGTTTTAAGGACTGATAAAGAACAGCCATTTGAGATGATCCATGTCCGATTTTGCGACATAAATTAGAAATTTTCATTTTCTGATCAGAGTTTAGTTTACCCTCAGAGGCAATGGAGCAGACTTCATTTAAATACGTGTCAATGGTCGACATCCATTTCTGGATCTCAGACGTGGAGACAACTTCCATGGGGTCACTTTCTAGGGCTGGGTTTTTCAAAGATACCTTCGCAGGTGAATTATAAGGACTTCTTTCCATCTTGATTGAAATAATTCGTCAACTGTTAACTTTTCATTATTTACTAAACTATACACTATGCAAAATTAAATATAAATAAATAATAAAAGTACATTAAACGTAAATACATTAAACTAGGTCACAATTACTTATACGTATTTAATAAATATTGTTTATTGCATAAATAGCTAAGTGCACGTCTGTTTACTTTAAAGGCTAAAGTACAATGTAGGCTTAGAAGCAAATTAGTTAATTAAATTCTACCGAATTTTTGAATTTAGTATTTTTTCTATTACCTCATCTACTACTGAAGGTCATGCTCCTGCGACGTCATCTATCTGGCCAATGGTGACACACGAAGACGACGACCACGAGTTTACAGCTAGAAAACATAGATGGCGCTATTAACACCTATAGCCGACTTCTATACAAAAATACCAAAAATGTATGGTAGGCTGACTCGCGATACCGAAGTGTTCACACCGACTAAGTCTGTGTAACTGTCGGGCAGTAGCCTGCCAGGCACGATCACCTAGCCTGGTCGAAAGAACCTCCCTTTGGATGGAAGTATATGGTGTGATACCTCCACTCTCCTGATGGCGCAGGCTGCAGGTGCGATGGCGATAGTGACTGGATCCGCTTGGCAGCATGATTAGTTTCACTTCTGTGTCTGCATTATCTACAACTCACAACCATTATCTAAAATTAGTATTATACGTAATACCTACAGAAGTTCGTAATAACAGTATCTAAGTACAGACCTACTAGGTAGTTGTAGTTGTGTTACTAGGAATAGTTGAAGTATATTAGTGTTATTAGTGTTATTAGGAATAATTATGTATCCGGGATGGCACAACTAATTGTGCATACGTGTTGGTTCATGAGGTAAGCCTGGTAGATAATATGGATAAAAAGGGTGTAGTCGATATTAGATAAATGATTTATTGAAATAAATAAATTTGAGCTCTAAAAAAACTACTTAGTAAATGTATAACCGCTGGCGCTAGAAAATAAACTCCATGGTCGGCTGACTTCTGATACCTACACGAAGAATACACAAACTCTGACCGACATCTAAGTAGGTATTTGTCTCGGGCATCGAGCTTTATTATGCTATTTCGTGTAATGGCAATGAAGATGTTTTTAACTTTCCCTAGATAAAGTAGAAATGGCTCAGTGGATAAGCCACCCGATTCGTAAACACGAGGTAGTAGGTTCGAATCCGAGCAAGCATCAAAGTGATTTTTCAAATCACTTCGATACCGCCTCATGCCTTCTCTGAGAAGAGGCCTTTGCCCTGCAGTGGGTCAAAAAACAGGCTGGTAATATTACCCCTAGATCAACTTTGTTATGCCGATAGTGTCAACTTCCCCAAGCAATGTTACACATAAAAGCTAGTGCCAAACAAACTGACACTAATTAGTTAACCTTATATTTAATATAAGTAACATTCTACCACCATAAATATTATCAGCAGCCCGCATATATGTATACGTATTCAGTTTTCTGGAAACACGTTAATTTCTTTCCGTTGGCAACACACGCCTGGCTGCACAGACTATCACTCTCGTTAACTACAAAAAAGCATTGTTAGAATGTACGATGTAATGAGTTTATTGGAAGAGAAATAGTTCATGCGAAGATGAGATATTTGTTTGAAATTAATTAATTAATTACTTGCAGAAATTATTAGCTCAGCCAGGCAAGTAGGTACCAATTTTTGCGTAACTAAGCTTCTACCTATCCTCACAGAAATTGACGTAAACTAATTATTTATCATACAAGTACACTACTCTATTCAAAGTTTTACTACACAAAACTATCAAACGCCAGAGACTAATAAACCTTCGAGGACGCTCCAAATTTAACAAAATCAGGCAAGAAATTCTACTGGCCTACTATAGTAAGCTACAAAATTAATCTGTTGATGATGTCTACACAATTAGAATAGCATAAATTAACAAAACCATTCATTTTACTAGTTAAAAGTATAAATAGTGTAACAATATTCCTTCGCTTCGTCTCAGAACAAAATTAAAAGCATCGTTTCAATGGAATACGATCCGCGCGTTCACAAGGGCCGCCTATTTGAATTTGAAAAAGGAACGAAAAAGGGCGCGAGCAGCCGCCATTTTGCTTTGGTTGTTCGTGCTATTCTGCTCGTGTAGGGTTGAAATAATAGCCTAATTGTACGCAGACCGTGCATTATATTGGCTAATTCGTTTTGAATAGCTTCGTAATGGAGATAGCACTTTGGTTGAATTGTATTAGTGTTGTGTGGAATTGGTGAATGAAAAAATCTGGATTGTAAAGGTTTGTTTTTGTTGTTATATTGTTTTGTAACTACCGCCTTAATGCGTTTATCGTCTACTTGGCTGTTATTCTGAATACTACGTCATAGACTATGATTGGAGATTAGTACAAATTTTGTAGTTGTAAAACTAACTCCTTTATTCCTTATCTTATAAACGTCCATTGCTGAATATAAGCATAAACTAAAATTATAGGTACCTTAGTAATAAGTCTTGATGCGTTGTCAGTCTGGACTGTCAAACTACCTACTTATTTTCGAATTTAAGTATCGGTCGAAATTCAGAGGTACACCCCTGACAATATTCACTACAGGACATTTAAGGTTCGACTTAATAAAGGTTTCATACAGTCACTATGCTTGCCAGGTGGATTAACCGCAGTAAAAAATTGCCGCCTGTAATAGGTAGGTACGTTGATTTACTTTGTATTCTTTTAGTCCCATAGTCAAGAGGCCCTACCACGACTCTAGCAATCATATCATAACCTTACTATGTCTCCATCCTTGTTTGTAATGGTACAAAAGAAGAAGACAAAACACAAAGTAACTTAAAATAACTTTTGCTTTTGAGATGGTGCTAGGCCCCCTGGTCCGTATACCTACTAACTTACATACCATTACGGTAGTAGATCCACGAGGGTTTCAGCATGAATGGGTCGGATCGACCGGGGAAATACTACCTCTCATAGAAGATCGATGTAAGAGTAGTAGTATCCGTATTACTGCGTTTCGGTTGGTGAATGAGAGTGCCGGGGGCCCAATTTCCACATTTCCTTCCCTTACCCTATTAATTCAAAGTCGCCATAGGAGAGGCCACCATACCAGCAGTTTAAGACGATAGCTTATGGTATGGTGGCCACCACTTCTGGATTCCACTGATGGTTTACCATCAGGCGGGGTGGAGTCACTTTGATAGGCTAATATAAAAAAAATAACCTAAGTACATTAATTGCCATTTGGTCATCAAAAACATGGTTTGTTACAGAATAAGATAACCTATAAGACGAAGAACGTTAAAGGTCCTGTTTAAGGTATGAAAATTTTTTGTTTTATTACAAAATTAGCTATCCGGGGCGCGGGTACATCCGCGTCATTGCTTACTGATCTGCTCCTGTCGCCAGTAGCGTGATGTTACATAGCCTTTAACCTACCTCGGGAACTCCGACTGGTAGTTTCAGAGATAGCGCGTTCAAATAAACTCGTCCGCTTTTTATAATAGTAATAGATAATCTACTAAATAAGTAGGTATTGTTTTAAATAAATCGTAAATCCATGTTATAAGAAGAAAACTAAGATGTTCTAATCTTTTAAGTGTTTTGTGTGATTAACTGATTAAAGTGATTTTCCAACTTGCAAGACAGACAAAGAACTCGTGTACCTATTAGGTATCAGTGAAGCGATTCCTCCAGTAGAACTATTACCTAACATTAGATACGTGTACTTTTAATCTATCGACAAATGTACAATGTTCTTTTTTTACCCATTTTCTCTTCTTTCCAACTGCCTTTGTGTTCCAGGGCCATTTTTTCCACTATTTCAGTAATCAGCACCTGAAGTAAAAAAAATCCTATTAATATTATAAATGCGAAAGTTTGTGTGTGTGTTTGTTACCACTCAGTGCCTAAACGGCTGAACTAATTTCGATGAAAATTGGTATGTAGATAGATTCGGTGCCGGAAACGGACATAGGCTAGGGATATAGGGTAAGGGTACAACAAAACATATTTTACGGGTGGGCGAAGCCGTGTGGCGCAGCTAGTGTTATTTAACTACTTAAAAAGAATAGGAAACGATAACAAATAAATTCATCATCATATTATCAGCCAGAAAACGTCCGATCTCCTCCGATTTTTACCATCTTGGCTCTCATCCATCGGTTGCCCCTCACCCTTAGAAGGTCGTTGGTCAACCTTATGAAGGGACCGACGACCAATTATTATTATATTATTATAGCAGAAATACGCTATCTAAAGTAGTAGTATATTATAATTACTGATAGTATTTTCAGAGCTCTTAAGAGCACGCAGTCCTATTAGACTAACTGTTTTGGCACTACTAGCTGTGTTATGAGCACACCTGTCAAAACATGTCTATCGCCGCAAGGTAATTATATAATAATATTCTACCACATGCACACAGCGCCATCTAGCCCCAAATTAAGCAATTATATTTGCTTGTGTTATGGGTACTAAACAACTGATATACTACTTATATACTTTTTTTTTTTGTAAATACATATATATTATAGATAAATTACACCCAGATACAAAACAAACAATCATGCTCATCACACAAAGGTTTGTCCTGGGTGGGAATCGAACCCACGACCTCCGGCTTAGCAGTCAGGGTCACTAACCACTAGAGCAACAGGCCAGTCAAAAAGGTGTATGCAAAGTCTCTGACAATGACAATATATAAAAGAATAGCACAATTAATCAACCAAATGTGATAATACTTTGTCTATCAAGCTTGACGAATAATGTACCTATAATAAAAATCTTCCGAATATCTAGTTTAGGGAGGCCATGTTCTGCAGTCAAAATTTTTAGGTTCAATGACGATATTAATTCCACGGAATATATTTCTCACTGTACAAATAAGAAAGGGTTCCCATAAAACAAGAGGTCCCAACATAACTGGGGGTCACTTTATCAAGTATTTTTAGCTGAGTTGTGTACTCAAATGTCAATTGACGTAGGTACTTAGTTCCCAAGTATTCTCTACCAGATTAAATGTCAATAAGATAAAAATGTAATGATGCCGCAACGAAAATCACAAGTCGTCACAATTTATGCGTGGGTGGACCTCAATTATTGACACTTATGGTACTTTAAATAGAGCTCAATTTTGTACGGTTTTAAAATGGTATCGTAAAACTTATAATGTATTTTTAATAATTTAATATAATGTAATTATTTAGTATGGCAGAAACGGGAGTACCTATTGTGTTAGATTACATATAGGTAAAGAGTCGCATTAAAAAAGGAGTACTTATTTAGAATGTATATCCGCATTCTAGAGCCCATAACACAAGCTATAATATATGCTTACCTGGGTCTAGAAAGCGTTGTGTGTAGTTGTTCTGATATTATATACTAAATGAGTTCATTTTTGCTATGTTAGTATGGAGTAAGTAGATACCGCCTTCTAATTACTGAGATTCTGTTAAATAGTACAAAAGACCAATAGAGCTGAAAAGTTCTTGAATATAGACTATTCCCCAGTTTCTAAAAGGCTGATCATTAAAAAAATAACTAATCACCTGTTAAATTTCATGTGAAGTACTGAAAAACGTGCTAAAAGCATGGATAGTAAGTATAATAAAACTGCTTAATTATTATTAAATATTATATCAACCCAATTGGTATTTTTTGTCGCGAAAAATGGCTTGAAGGGGTTTATTGGTGGTGAAAGTTTGCATGAAAAATCGTCGTCAATGTAGACGATAAAATCATGAAACTTTGTATTAGGCCCAAATATAATTTTATGCTATATCCGACATTTATGCGGACAGAGCTGCGGGCAACAGCTAGTAGTTCTATATTGTAGACCACACGACCTAGTATCACCATCACCATTGCAGTCAAAAGATTGCCACTGTAAGAATTTAGGCCTTCCTTTATTATCGCCACTTTGACCAATTGACAGTAGTAGATACACGCTGGTTTCAACATGAATGGGCCAGATTAACCGGGAAACTACTACCCTCGGAAATGAAATGAAATGAAAATATGTTTATTCATATAGGTCAACTAAATTAACAGTTATGAGCGTCAAAGTTTACAAAATGTCAGCAAATTAACCTACAGCCAGTTCGCTGACGAAGTAGAGCCATGAGAAGAACTGGCAAGAAACTCGGGCCACTCTTTTTAATCGCCAGGTTATTACAATTTTTCTAAGTTACAGTTTCAAGTAGCATGCAAAGTGACGCAGGCAATACACTTAACTCTATAGGTAATTAATTACTTACAGCTTTCTACGTAGTAAAGAAAAAATAAAAAGTAAAATGTGTGCTTTACAGGCTGCCTCAATTTGCATATTGCTACAAAAGGTAAAGGCAACATGGGAACTGTGATAAAATATAGAAGATCAACGTAACAATATTAGTTTTCATGCTAATGTGTTTCGCTCGGTGAGTGAGAGCGCCGACAGCCCAAATACCCCCTCCGTCTTCTTCGGCTTCCCTTTTCCTTCCTCATCCTCTTCTCCGTGGTCAGCAACGGCTTAGTTGTGATTTCTAAGCATTATTACTTCTGCGATGCTTAGAAAACAGCCATGCCTATAGGTTACGGTTGCCACTTACCATTAGGTGGACTGTATGCATTTTTACTACCTAAGCTGTAAAAAAAAAGCTGCCTGACCTGCCCTCGTCCATCAATTGCTTGCCACCTTTATTATGAGGTCTAACTTGTGAGTGGTGTGCCCTTCTACCTGCGGCTTTCGGTTTGTGCTAATCACTGCAGCACTTTTGTCCCAACTGCCATCAGTTTTGCTAGCGCCCATAATTACTGTGATAGCTCACACCAGCTAGCCATCCAGCTCCTTTGGCCGAGTTTAGTATAGTACTTAACTCGGCTGATTCGATCATACAGAAATGTTATGACAATTCACGTAGGTATTGTACAAACTCAGAGAGGTTTTCACAATTAGTAATACCTAATTATACAATTCCACAGTTTTGTTTAATAACAAATTACCTTCGAAAGGGCAATAATAATGAAATTTCTTGTCAATGACGTTCATTAAATGCTTGAATTAGGAACAATAGAACTTATATGTAGTAAAAAGTAGGTTTTACAGATATTTTCAAAATAATCGAATTGTTTTGATAATATAAGTACTGATTGGTTTATATTATTACTAACTATATCTAATACTAGCTTTCAGAGGTGCGGTTTCATCTACGTTTTTGCTTACTGCTCTCCAGCATGATGTACATAGCCTATAACCTTCCTCAAGATCTAAGCCAGCATACGCAAAAAGAATAACCTATTCAAATCCAACTGGTAGTTCCAGAGAATAGCGCGTTTAAACAAAAAACAAACAAACAAACAAACCCTTCCGACACAAATAATAGTACATACTTAGATAAAAGTAAAAGGACACTAAGACTGAGGGGTCCATCTTTTGTTTTCACGGAAGATGGTTGTCATTTAATTTCATCCACATTTTTCCATTTTTTATCATTGTATTATACCATTAATATCATCAACAAGAATATAATTCTACACTTGACGCTGGCAGAAATAGCTGACACAATCGTCGGCTCTGTTGCCAAAAAAAAAGGAGAAGAAGAAGAAGAAGACACTAAGACTGACAGACTAAATATAAAAAGAATCTTTTAAACTTTTTGAGCTAAGCAGTTGACATGTTTCAAGTAGATAATTTATAGTTCAAATTATACCATAGACCAGAATTACGAGCTTTCCTAGGCGAGTGACACTGGGGTCATTATGGTAGTCTATCTCTGACTAAACACTAATGTTTTAACTGCTTGATATTATGAAGCTAAAATATGACAGGTTGGTAGGTTAGGTAATAGATTATTGTAGGAGATGTCATTGGTGAATTTTACGAACGCGCTAATGCCCATGCTAAACGAGACTAACTTTTCAAACTAGGATAGCAAGCTAATTCTCTTCTAAGCTGTCCTGACTTGTTAAATATAGCTAATTTTATCTACACGAAGTCAAAAATACTATTTTTTTTTTTTTTTTTTTTTTTTTTTTTTTTTTTTTTTTACCACATTCACACAGCGCTATCTAGCCCCAGATTAAGCAATTATATTTGCTTGTGTTATGGGTACTAAACAACTGATAAACTACTTATATACATTTAATTTAATATACATACTTATATACTTTAGCTTTGCTAGCATACTGACACTACCTCCACAATAAAGAATACTATGACTATGACTATGACTATGACCTTGCTATCCTAGCTTGAAAACTAGCCTAGTGTAGTATCCCGAAAGAGATTAGAATTATTAAGGAAACAACCATATTCAAAAACAAACTGCAGAACTTGTGATGAATAAATGTTATTATTCAGTGAAAGATTACATAACTGACAAATCTCTTTCCAATTACACTATAGGTACCTAAATCATGAGGTGTTCAGTATTTTCGTCATTTGATTGCATGTATCAACTATTATTATTCAATTTTAATATTTACTGTATCTAATTATTGTATGCCCAATGGGCGGGACATAGCTGAACTAAATAATGTAACCTTAACATCTGTATTATGTACCTACCTATGATTCACAATAAAGAATACTATGACTATGACTATGACTATGTAGTATATGGTAAGTAGTAAGTATATAGGTGATCAAATTAGGCAAATGGGTTGATTAGTCTAGGTATGTGACTTAGAAGGCTGTATATGAGAATTGACAACTTTATTCAAGACAGGTTTACAGATTGACATAAAATTTAGCAGTAGGTATTTTAGTGTGCCAGCCTGAAAGGGTGCCATCTCAACTTTATGCTGCGCACCTCATGAGAGGTCCGCAATGTGATATTCTGATGGCATCCAAAACGGTGACGTCATATAAATCAAAATAAACTAATAAACAAACAAATAATAACAATAAATATAAATATTCTTACATTGATTGCTGAAATTTTTAGAATGAGTTTGTGTGGCATTTAAGTATAAAGTAGTATATGTTGCCGCTAGACAAATGATAGTCTCCGTCTAACAGTAGGTAGTTAATAAACTACTATAGGCTAAAATCCCAGTTAACTGTAAGTCCGGATCCACACGTTGGCTCCAACATTGGCCCTAACGGCACTAGGCAATTTAAACTAGATCTTCCTTCTCGTAACGTTGGAGCCAATGTTATTTTCTAGATACAAACGTTGGACGAGTACCGTAGGCCCAACATGTGGATCACAGGTAATTCTCGTGAGAGAAACGTGGCATGATTTGCGTAATTAAACATAGTTATACCGACTGTAATTGAAATAAAATCGAGCCCCATACAACGCTGGTTTAAAAACGTCAATTGTTACTGATGGTAAGCAGTCAGTAGAATCCAGAAGTAGTGGACAACATTCCAAAAGCCAAACTACTGGAATGATGGTGGCTGAGTGAGATGATTTTTCACTCCTCACTTAAAAGACCCAGAATCATAATTAGATGGGAACACTAAACTACTGAACTGATTTTCATGAAATTCTGTATATAGATAGAATAGACCTTGGGGAACAACATAGACTATCTTTATTCGCGATTACTGGAAGCGGTTGAAATAGGGGATGAAAGTTTTAATGAAAAATGCGATAACCGAACAAACGCGGACGAAGCTGAGGGCAACAGCTAGTAACATAATAAGTATATCACTTTAATAGTTTATAATCAAGCAAGCCGTATAACTTTAGTGAATAGAACTTACAACGGTACGTAGTTCACAACGTACCGACCTACCCCAATTCCGGTGTGCGTGTATCCAAAAATAGATAAGCAATGTAAACTTTACGCCGTAGATAGCGAGGTACGGGCAGAGAGAGTGGTTGAGCAATGGAAGCATGTGTTTGTTAAGATTATTGAGATAGAGACCCTGTATTAGAAGGTTTTCTATTACTATTATTTAGTTATTTGGTATAAGGTGCCGGCCGGCATTTTATCAGCACACCTTTTGACATCAGCTGTTGGTTTATCCATATCTTTGAACCACTAGAACAGAGGGAGAGGGTTTGATGCACGGGAAAGTTGAATATCTGTCTGTGGGACCTAATAGACCTAATATTAGCTAAACGTTAGCGTTGTAGGTACACATCAGTCTGTCTACTGCTTCAGAGAAAAATAACGCAATGTTGTGTTGAATGAAACATTTATTGTTATGTACGTACTGTATGTAAGTACCTAAGGTTTCAAAATGAGTATGAGTGAGCGATCAATGCGTAAAAGCCGTCTTGAGTGACTAGAATAAATTCACGATAGTAGATCCACGCTGGTTTCAGCATGAATGGGCCGGATCGACCGGGGAATTACTACCCTCTCATAGAAGATCGACGTAAGAGTTTCGTTCGTTAAGTGAAAGTGCCGGATGCCCAATTTCCTACCTTTCCTTTTTCCTCACCTCTCTATCCTTTCCCTATTCTCTTTACGGTAGGCAGCGGCTTCGCATATCCTGTCATTGCAGGTGCAATGCTGGGGACCCTGAGTCGTCCATGAGTGACAATTACCACTTACTATCACGTGGGCTGTTTGCACGTCTGTCACTGTCGGCAATAATTACCTATTGTAATAAATAGTGTTTCTTTTCTCTCTCAAGGAAGACGAAACATTAGGGGATCAAGAAGAAAGGCTTGTGGTGCTCTTAAACAGCATTACGGATATATATATATATATATATATATATATATATATATATATATATATATATATATATATATTTCTTACACAGCATTACGGATATTTATATATATATATATATATATATATCTGTAAATACTAAGCAGCTAAAGGTGCTTAGTAGGGACAGATTTTGAATAACCCTGATATACAAAACAGTAACAAATAAAGCGCAAAATATCCCAAGGGTTCAAGTAGGTACTACTCTTAAAACAGCCGTTAACGCTGTTCGAATTATACGAAAAATATCGTATAATAATGGAACAGCGAGTACTTCTAGTTGGCAACCTTTTGAATTATTGATGGCAACACTGCCTTTAAGAATAAACTTACACTCACCTACAGTAAAAGAATTTGTTTAATTTAATTAAAAATAATGATTGATATTGAACGTTTATGGAGTACGAAACTCGATTTTAATCGGGTTTTGTCAGAAGCAAAAGAAATTCATAATAATTGTGTTCATCTCACACACAACCATGTTTAAATAAAATCGATAAAGTATATTGCTTGCTTGCCACCTGAATGTTATTTAAAAAAAACAGCAAAATTTTTATTATACTGAATCCTAAATATGTAACCTTGAAAGAGAGAGGTATACTAAAACTTATGTAGATAATATATGCTTAGATTTTTAAAACCTACGCAACGGATTTTGATGCGTTTTTTTTTAATAGATAGAGTGATTCAAGAAAAAGGTTTTTATGTATACCTAATACGTGCAAAATATCGTAAAGAAACACTGGTAATTTTAGAGGTTTCTAATGGTATCCATTTATACATAGCGGTTGCAGCAGTACCGGTCGGGGGCCGCCGGCCTCTAAAGAAAACAATGACCATGTTTGTATTGTCTAATGACGAAAAAGCTGTGAACGTTGTGTAGTATATTTAGTATCAGCATAATACCTGTGCGAAGTCAGGGCGGGTCGCTCTAGTTGCATACTAAAGCGTAAACGTGCCTACTTCTTTTAACAATTGCAATGAAATGAAACTAAGTACCTAGGTCCCAGTTTAGTATAACTGAACAAACCAGAATCGTTTGGCATCATCAGAATCTTTTAGGACATTAATTTTTCTCTAATCAGAATGCAGTAAGATACAAATTAAAGATATTTACAAAAAAAACAACGTAGTCTTTCTAATGGTTTCTAAAGTAGAATATCTATTATAGCATGACTTTAAATGTTTTTAAAATGTCACGTAAATTCCATAAAAAGAAACATGATTTGTCTATAGAAAAGTCAGTTTGAATTGAAACATAACACTGGAGAAGGATCAATCATAAGTTTACGTTAGAACGTATTGGTATAATAAACGCCAGACATTTTAGATCAGAGTTAACTAGGAGATCTAGACAAGGGCGAGTTGTCTATCATTAAAATTTTAATGATGTAGAACTTATTCTTATATATTAATGTCTTTCGTTAGCGAATAGGCTAGGCTAATAAGTAATTTGACTGCGCCGTTGGTCTAGTGGTTAGTGTAACTGACTGCGACGCCTGGTGTCGTGGGTTCGATTCCCGCGGAAGGCAAATATTTGTGTGATGAACATTTGTATTTGTCTTCAGTTTGGGTGTTTTCTATGTATATTAAGTATGTATTTACAAAAAAAAAAAGTACGTATATGTATTATATTTCAATTATCTAGTACCCATAACACAAGCTCTGCTTAGCTTGGGACTAGATGACGATGTGTGATAGTGTCCACATATTATTATTTATTATTATTATATTTCTTCAGCCTTTTAAAACCTGTAGACAGAGCGTAGATCTACGCTCTGTCTACAGGTTTTAAAGGCAGAAGAAATGAAATGTAAGATCGCCAGATCCAATATTAACTAATTGGTCCCAAACGACATAATTTTAAAGCTCTCATATTTATCTATAACATATACCCAAAACGACCTCAAAAGAAAGTAGCGAAGGTCATTCCAGTTCAGTATTACAGGCGTTACGATGACACACAACAAAAAAGTTACTTGCCATGGCCTTGAAAGAAGTCAACGATCGGAAACCCTCGCATCCGTCGACTGCATTTACTTCCATCCCACTCGCGCAACTGCAAAAACGTATTTCTGTCTCATTCGCACGCCCGCCGCAGCGACTTGCATCGGCCAATGGGAACGCGGCGCAGGCGCAACGGCCCGCGTCGTTTGCTCAACTGGATCAGTAGGGGTGTCAGCTTTTTGTTAAGCTCGTATGTGAGTTTTTTATTGTTAATTGAGTGCCGATGCATTGCATTAATATGTGTAATTGGTATTTTAATATCTCATTACTGCTGTTTGCTAAGGCTTGTATTAAATTAACTGTTTCTAATTTTCAATCTTCTGTATTATAAAGGAATATAAAGATGATATTTTTTTTAGGATATTCTGAGTATTTCTTGATCTACAAATCAAAGATTTTATAATAAGGTTGTTTTTATACTGTCTGTCATGCGACAAGAATATTAATTTTAACTATGGATTATCTTCTAGTCTCGAAATTTAATAGTAGGATTGTAATTTGTCAAGGTATCTACTTATTCGTCAAATGATAAAAGGGCATACCTCTATGCACTTAAAGTAACAATTGAACCTTAAGTATATTAATGTGTATTTTAAACATATTGAAATATAATTAAAATATAAGAAAATTAGATGAGATCGAATATAGTTAAATTGTTACTATAATTAAATAGTATTTTCAAGTTTTTTTTTGTTAACCATTTTTGAATTTGTAACGTGAATTCTTTTGAAAAGGTACCTATCATACATTGAAGTCGTAAAATACCTACTTAGATTATTGATACAGAGATTCTCTGGTTTGCTAACAAAATTAAAAACAAATATTGCAAGTAATTAACAATAGATATTTTGAATTCAAATTACTTGAAATCTGCTACACACACTCTTCCATATTTAAAAATATAACACATTGTTCTTAAATTAGTAACGTATGTTAGTCTTCATAAATATGAATAAAATATCATTCATCTAACGTTACAACCCTAAATAAACCCCATCTCGAACTATTATTATTATTGCTAAGCGATCGTGGTTGGAATACATAAATATGCATTCTTATTCTAACCGCACATCTTTTGTTTTCTTTCTATATTTTTTCTCACTTTCCCAACTCTTTGTATTTGCTGTCATCGGAATCTGGTGAAACAAATAACTGAGGTATGCATCATGGCTACCAGTTTTGGGTAAACTTGTTCTTGCTTCTCTTTACATCGACTGTTCAACAATTTGGGATCTTAGAATTAATTCACTTGTGCACTTTTACTTGAAAGTATTTCTGTCATTAAAATTTATATTAAAGTGCCAGAGTTAGAGTAACCTATAAAGATATTTGATTAAAGATCTAAGCAACGTTTCAGTCGGTATTTCAGCTCACAAATAATACCTAAAATGTACCTACCTAGCGTACTTTTAATTAAGTTAGTAAACTGGAACGACACTATTAATTAGTATAAATGACATATTTTGAATAACACTGTAATCATCTATGTTTCACAAAATAGTTAAGTACTTAAATAAATATGAATATCATTATAGTTTATCTGTTAATTCTTCAAATTAAATTTCTCAGTTTATTACAAGTCTTTATAGACTGATAATGAAACGCTTATAATTACATACTACTTTAAATCTCGTGAAAGTAACACAATAGAGAAAACATATTATCTTTAGGTATATTTCCCAAAAGTAAAAGACCATAATTTGTTACAAAATAATTTAAGAGTCCGTACACATTTGTCAGCAGCGTTACTACCTGTCACGAACCGTAACAAGCTGACAGGCACTGAGCAACAACATGTTAACACATGTAAAAGGTTAAAGTAATTATTTTTACGACTAATGTGTCGTCACCTCAGTATTGTGACGAGACATGCGGTAGTGACGTAAATTGACAGTCAAAAACCGTAACTGTCAAAACTTTATAAAATAGTGTACGGTTTTTAAAAATTGCACTGTTTAAAATATTTTTGTCTAATAAATAAGAGCTTTAAAATTAGGAAGTAAAAGTGGTGTCCAGTTGTTTGCTTAGAAATGAAGAGATACGACTTCAAGCGAATTTTATACATATCAGCATAATTTCTTTTACATAACAATTAGTTTTGTAGTGCTTTAACAAGCAAGTAATTTTATTGATGACTTAAATGTTTATTCATGTTACTATTCATTCAAATGAATGAATAGATAGGCATTAAGATGACCACTAATGGACGTAAGTTTCTTCTAAAGGGAAGAGTTTGCTGCCTATTGTTGGTATTGTCTACTCATAACGAAAAGAGTTCATATTCTAGATCAGACTCGTTGGTAGTATATAGACGTACTTAATGTTTGTATCACTTACCTCCTTAGGCGTAAGCCTTTTGACAGCATTAGACACAAACTTAACTAGATATACATAGTTAATTAAAATATTTACGACTATTAAGCACACATAATTAGAAATTATAATTATGTCATATCTACAGAAACAATTTAATTATTCCTTATTCATTACAAAATACAATTAAATATGACATGTCGTGTATCTACTTTCCAAGCGATAGTACTCGGTATTTTTATTATATATCACTGCCAGAGCTTTACAAAAACTAGCTTTAAAGCTGTAAGAATAAGGCTGACATTAAATTATTTGATATAGACCATTAATTACGTTATTAGCATACGGTTAGAACAGCTCTCACTATTGTTTTAATTTTCTCACAGGGTAAAGGAATTTGATGCATTTTCAAGATGGAATCTTACCGCCATTGCCTTCGTTACTATTTTATTTATGATGTATGTTTTTTTATTGTCTGTAATATACAAGTGTGACCACCTTAGAGCTGCATAGATTTAACGTAATTTACTGTCATCGGTGACAGCTTAAAATTTTTAGTTGTTGAAATAAATACTAAAAGCGCTGTTAATTATTCCTACAAATATTTTACGTTTTCAACAGTGAGTGAGACAAATGCAAGTTACCTACTTCATGTTATAGTTAGAAATTGTAAGGTTCACTGCAATGCTAATAAATCAACCAAGACACTGCCTACTGGTTTGCTGACAGTTAAGCATACTCGTATAGTTTGATTTGTTTTCGACGAAAACTTAGTTGTAGCAAAAACTATCTTATTCTCATGATTTCTTAATGTAAGATCTGTAAGAGCAAAAGGTCCTTTAAGTCTTTTACCTTAAAGATCTTTTCTTTCATATTTTTGCTACATATTTAATGGCATTACATAATTTCTAACATTTTCAAAACTAGCAATCAGACTTCAAAAAAAGGAGACGGTTTCTTTTTATTCAACGATATACCCAAACACGTCACTGGAAAGCGTGTTAAAACGGTAAACGTCGAAGAAATATAATTTAACATGAAGACGCTAATAGGCCGGTCCTATAGACCGAATAACCCGAGAATATTTTTATTATCTACTTTTTGTAAGGACTGGTTTTTAGTTTTCAATGGTAAAAGGTTCGTGGATACAGGAATATTTTTTGATCTGACTGTTTGTAGATTTTTGACGTTAAACACTTATATAACCTTATCTGTAACTTCACAACATAGAAACTTTTAATTACCTATAGAGTTAAGTGTATTGCCTGCATCACTTTGCATGCTACCTAAAATAGTAATTTACAAAAAAATACCTGAAACCTGGCGATTAAAAACAGTGTCCTGAGTTTCTTGCCAGTTCTTCTCATTCCCTACCCTACGTCAGCGAACTGGCTGTAGGTTAATTGGCTGATATTTTGTAATTTTAACGTTCTTAAGTATTAATTTAATTAACCCAAAAGAATAAATGTCTTTGTCTTTGACTTTAACTGTTTTTAATAAGTCAAGAATCTGTTGTCTAATATTTTAGTCAAATTGCTATTTTAATAGCGATAATTTTCCTCAATATATACACATTATTAAAGATGCAATTACATACAACTCTACGGCAATGTCTACTTTATAGTGATAACAATAAAGTCAAAATTGTCAATTCAAATCTCTAATTATATGCCATTTTTCAACTGAGGATGTGATATGACCATTCGACCAGTCATGAGTTCTACTTTCGTTTGAAACTAATTATATATATATATATATTTTTTTTATATTCGCCTACCAAAGTGACTCCACTCTGCCTGATGGTAAGCAGTAAGTGGAATCCAGAAGTGGCGGACATCATTCCAAAAGCCAAACTACTGGTATGGTGGCCTCCACTATGGCGGCTTAGTGAGATGCTTTTTCACGCCCCGCTAAAAGACCCAGGATCAAAATTAGATGGGAATTATATTTTAATCTTTCAATACGTTAACTGTTGGTTTAATGACTTCACTTGAGTCTTTGTAAATAATTTCTAAGCAATCAATTATCAATTTAATTATTAGATAATAAAAAAGTTGAAGGATGATATGATACTGGAAAGAAGGCTACATCGTTACTATATGTCGATAAATTTAGACCCTTAAGGTTTTAAGGCTTGCTCTTGATGTTTTATTTCAATACGAATTTGCTTCACAAATAAACTTTTAATAAAGGCCATTTTTGAATAAAACCATATACGTACATAAATGTTGTTAAATTATAAACGACTCTATTAATATTATTTACTATTGCGTTGCAAGTTCTGTGTGGTCGCCATCATGTTCGAAGCCACAATTTTAAAATTTTATTACTTTTATCAATGTTTTTAAATTTCTGCATAACATTTGTATACATTGGTGTAAATTTATTTAGTGTGGAATTTAATGTCGTCAATGCTAGTTAGGAATTAAAATAATAAATACTACTCGTAGTAGAGATTTGTTGAGAATATTTTGTGTAATTTTTATAAATATGACTCCACTCTTTTAATGTAGTCAGTAACGTTCAGAAACGGTGGACAGCATCCAAATACCTAGTCATTGCATCAAACTGTTGCCATGGTGACCCCTCGCGACACAGGACTTGAGCCTACTTGTAGGAGTAGTCTTTTAAAAAATCATTATATTATTATGGGAATTAAACCCATATGTTACCGCTAACTAGTACTATATTCGTGTTTTCAATACTAACTACGACAATAAAGCGTAGAACATCATGAATACAAAGGAAATTCTTGACATCCAATATAAAAATGACAAAACACCACTCGTCACTACACAATACAATAAACGATCACTTAAAACTAAGTTATTCAAGTATCCAAGACAAGACCCGTTTAATACTATTTTTTTTCGGTATCGAATGATACCGGTTTTGATATCTCATCTCTATGATATGAGACCCCTTACTGGGCTCTTTGTTGGTTAAAAAGTTTAAAATGTTAGTTATAGAGCACGACTTGGTTTGAACGAGAAACAAAAACTGTTGTTACCTATGCAGTTTATTCTATAGCTTGTAGGCCATTATAGCCTAGTTACTTTGCTTTGTATAACAACATTGGAGGTTCAAAAATAATAATAATAATAATAATATTATATAATATTTATACACAGCGCCATCTAGTCCCAAATTAAGCAATTATATTTGCTTGTGTTATGGGTACTAAACAACTGATATACTACTTATATACTTTTTTTTTTGTAAATACATCCTATAGATAAATTACACCCAGACACAGAACAAACAATCATGCTCATCACACAAAGATTTGTCCTGGGTGGGAATCGAACCCACGACCTCCGGCTTAGCAGTCAGGGTCATTAACCAACTGACTTGCTGGCTGACTGACCAACAGGCCAATTAGCCAGCAAAAACGGGCAAATATCAGTGTTTTGTTTCTAAAGCAGACTTTTAAGTTAATTAAACGTGTTGTGAGGAAGATTATCGTGAGAAAAGCAGAACTTCTCTCTTTTTCTTCGTCTTTTTCTCGCTTCCCTCTGGAGCAAAAATGTATCAGTATCTCAACAACACAGCAAATATTTGTAGTTAATGAACGTAACCCAGATATGATTACTTACACACTGTGCTGAAGATTAGAAATACATTTGCAGAAAAATGATACTTCATGCCCTGCTTTTAGTGACCTGGCATACAAATTTTAAAGATACAAATTAGACGGGTTTTGTCTTAAGTTTTAATTACTGATCAAATGTTTGAAATAGATCAGCCTACTTCTACAGCCAGCTTGTTCCAAATTCCTGATTTGCCTTTTGCCTATGATAAATCTTGCTAGTTCTATTCGTAAAATTCACTGAGCTTAATTTCTTCTTCCAAATCGCATACTATTTGACTGTAAGGATCTTTTCCTAGATCTGTAGGGATTATTTTAAAGCTGTAATTAAATACGTCGGTAAGTTATAAGTTTTGGTTAGGGCATCTGCATCCGCCACGTGTTTAAATAACCAAACTCTGTTTATGACTGTTAGGGGATCAGAAAGTTTAGACTATTTTGAACTACAGTCAACGATAGGGGGATGAAATGTTTTAGTTTTGCATCTTTAGCTTGCCAAGATCCTTGATTTAATAATAATTGATAAAATAGACAGAAAAGTATGTTAATTTACGTCATATTTTATCGCCGTGAAAATGTCCGTTGCAGAAAAGTCTCAGGGTTTTTATCATAGGAGAATTCGGGCCCTAGACAAGTGTCAAAAATTTCTATTCTGTTCTTAAAATAGATAAAAATATGTATGAGATTGACATAAGCGCTGGCGTTAGCTTATGTCAATGCAATACATTTTTAATCTATTCTGTGAATAGAATAGAATTCTTTGCCACTTGTGTAGGGCCTCTGGTGACCACAGTATCATGGTAATATTGACTGTACAGGTAACGATGCTGCTTGTTACCGCGTATATTCTTAGTCGCCTCCTATGATACCCACTGGAAGAGATAGGGTGGTTGATTTTAAACCGAAGAAAAGAACAAATAAAAAATTATTCAGAAATTCTGGTTCAGTCCTCCGCAACACACCATTTATCTTAAACTAGCTGCGCCCTGCGGCTTCGTCTGCGCGGCTTAATGTAACTATTATTTGTTTAATTAATGTAACTCGGACTGATTTTCGGGATTAAAAGTATCCTAAGTCCGTCTCCGACATCGAATCTATGTACATATAAATTTTCATAAAATCAGTTCAGCTGTTTAAGCGCTGAGTGGTAACAAACATACACACACGCAAACTTTCGCCTTTATAATATTAGTTGGATAGAAGGATAGTTAACCTAAACATTATCAAAAAAGCCTTTCTCATAGGAAAGTGGTTCTTATAGTCAATGCAAATTCTGATACCCCAGTCACTTTGTTATATAAAGTATCTGGCGAATATTTGAACAAAGTCATACATCTCAGCCTATCTCCCCGAAGAAAACGCGTGATACTGATTATTTGTTTTCAGTCTTTTAAATAATGAAATAAAGATACAATATTCAATTTATCCATTACATTACACGTTTCTTAACTAGATTCAAAAAACTTGAATTCAAAAATTCTTTAAACAGGCCTTTTCAATTAGTTGGGTATGCGTCAAAGGGCTACGCTTTATAGGACATAATGTTTGTATTTTATAGGGCATGGGGTAGCGAGTCCTTGGCAGTGAACTGTGGGATGACGGCATGTGTGGACTAGTGAGGAGACAAGTATAGCATCTATCGATATCGATACTTTGTTTTCTAGGCGATAAATTACTTAACTCTGCGTAGTTCGGGAATAATAGTCATCATCTCAATTGCTATCATGTAGTTTATGGTAGAAAAGAAGAAGAGAATGAGAAGAGGCCTTTCACTGCAGTGGGATATAAGAAGAAAAAAAAGGGTTAGTAGATTTTGACCTTAGGTAATAAATTAAACTTCAATTATTATTGGTAGCCTAACGACTTGGTCGGCAAGCGTAGATAGTATTTATTTTGAATTTAAATTTATCACAACATATTTTTTTTTAATTCACATTATTTTTGTTTAATTGATATATCGATAAGCAAACAGCTGACGTATCAGACGTGTCACATCACTAGAGTTACAAAAACCTGTCTGGTGGTCACTAGTGACCTCACCAGGTAGGGCCCGCGCCCCTCTCGCCGCTGCTAAGGGACAAATTATTATAGTTTATGGTCAAATACAACTCAGGTCTTTGTGTTATACGGCCTCTTAGTGGGAATAGGTTATAAGGTAGGTGATTGGTTGAACTATTTTTTATTTAAATGGTAGAATATTGGTATTTTTAGCTTGTTAGTAAAGTACTTTTTATGAACATTTTATAAATACTAGCTGTTGCCCGCAGCTCGGCCCGTGTGAATGTCGGTTATATTGCACAAAATATTTTAACTAATCATGAATACATTGACGATTTTTAATACAAACTTTCACCCTCTATTTCAACCCCTTCATGCCATTTTTTTAGCCTATGTTATTCCCAAGGTCTAGTATACCTCTATACCAAATTTTATCAAAATTGGTTCCGTGGTTTAGGCTTGAAAGCGTAGCAAACGGACAGACAAAGTTGCTTTCGCATTTATAATACTAGTATGGATTTAATTAGTCAACAAGTCCTAGTCGCAGAGGATTACACAATCATACAATTAACAAACACAAAGTACAGCTTCTTGGTTTAAATCAGGCTATTTTTATGTTAAAGGAGCTAATTATAATCTACGAAAAATTATGCTAATTTAGCGATACGAGAACCCTGAGTTTTTGCAAGTTCTTATCTTAGCTTAGCTCTACTCCGTTAAACAAATTAGCTATAGGCAAATTGGTTAAGAAGTCATGGCAAGAACTATCAAAAAACTAGGCTAGATAAGAATTAAAAATGTATGGGATTGACATAAGCTAACGCAAACATTGTCGTTAGCTTATGTCAATCCCATACATTTTTAATCTATTCTATGAATAAAATAGAAATCTATGCCACTTTTCTAGGGCTTTAGGTCTCATCATTTTATTTATGAAGAATTATGAACACTACACTACATACAATAATATAATGTTAGAATTCTGTACGTACTAATTTTACAGGTATTAAATTAATCATAATGTCAACTAACATTATTATTCCATTTTAGGCAAGTCTAAAGAAGCCTAAGAGCCTAGACAAGTGGCATAAATGTTAATAGAATAGATATAAAATGTATGGGATTGACACAAGCTTGACAAATTGGTTTATAAATGTCCAAAAGACAGTTCTAATGATACCTATGTCTATCAAGACGATAATTTGGAAAAATAGATCTTTAAGATCTTGGCTAGAAAAGGCTTAATATCTACGACAAATCAGTGGAAGTGAGATATATACCGTCTCGATGAAAGCGTTTTGCCGATCAAATCCGAATCAGCAGTTCTCTATAAAAGACTTATTCGAATGACCACGTTGTCATGTTCACATCGAAGTTAAGTGTTCTTCGCGATGCCTAATGAGCTTAATGCAAATTCGTTTTGGATTGCACTGCGATAAGAATCCTAAGAATTATACATGAAACTTTACAACTCTACAAACTTTACTTCAAACAACTGAACTTATAGTACTTTTTTGAGACTACGTGTGGGGTCTAGTGGTTATCTTCGTTGAGTAGCAACTAGCATTACGCTAAGTATCAAGATTTCGATTCCCACATGAGTCGTATATTCGTATGATTCATACATGTTTACTTTGAGAGTTTGAAAACTTCTTGCCTAAACCTTATTTGTTTGTGAAGTCTCTTTGGCGACATAGGTAGGACTGATTAAATTTTCTATGTCTTTTTCGCGGCGTTATATAGACGGAACTTATATTGTAACATATTTCATTAACATATCTATTTTGTTTTCCTGGGATAAGCAGTCCTCGCTGTTTCTTACCAAAAAATGTGAACAAATTTTTACCTTATCAAAAATCGAACCTGCTCCCAATCAAAAAGCTGTACCAAATAATCCAACATAGTAGTTATGAATGAATTAGTCAGCGTACTACAATCGTCTATCGTTTGACATCGGCCGTCAGCGTTCGGGCGTTGTCGGCTGTTTCCGTCAATGATCGTGAAAGCTCGTGCCAGTGACCTAGGATAACATGCAACTATGAGTGCGCTGGAGTCGGCTTAGAAACCGTTTTAACGCATCGCTAGGGTTGCCGCGTGGAATGTCATTTTAGTTTTTTATTTCATTTTGTTAGGTATTCGTAATAAAACACCTATAACTTAAATAGACAATCCTACTACCTAATTATTTTTTAAATATTATATTCCAACATAAAAACTAATTGGATCGGGTTATGTCATAAAATTACTTTAAAGATCATCTCTTTTAAGTTGTAAAACAAAATAATTGAAATACTTATACCATATTCGAAATTTAATATACTTACATAATATGCATTTTTTAAGTGTCATTTGTTTTTCGGTAAGTAAAGAAAATAATATGAAGCTACTCTGCAGTGGCATAATATCGAGCAGGTGTTAACAAAAAAATAATATTTTTTTAGAAAATATAATAAACCAAGTGTAAGAAATAGAAAAAAGTCAACTTAAAACGTTTGCCGCAATAAAATGCGAACAATACCTACGCTTCACATGCGCGTCTAATTAGAATTCCGACCTAAGACTGAACAAGAATAATACTAGCCCGGGAAAGTGCATGGCCGTGACCGGGTGTATTGACCTGTGTTTCCTATCGTCTATGTTGGCCTAGGTTAAGGCTTCGCGTCACCAGTGACGTGGACCATGCGCCATTTTCTAAAGTAGTAAATGCCGGGAAAAATGCTTATTTAAATTTGACTTTGACAGATTGATATTTCTTTATTTGACGTTTAATTTAGAATTAGAGTTGACCATCAACCATGGTAAGAAAAGTTTCTTTGTCAAGTTCACGGTTAAGTTTAAGTATTTCATAACACTAAAATTATGACTTTTCTGATTTTTTATATAATTAATGTTAATAATTACATTATGATGTGGAGTTTGTTAAAAAGGTAAAATATTTATTTATGTGCTGTTTTTATTGTTCGTGTTAAAAAGATTAGCGCTTTTAATTTCCTGACATTTTTCTTAAGATTTAATATAATAAGTAAGGTAAGTAGATAAGAGTTAATACTCGTGTAAAAAAATTTAAGTAGGTACTTATGTTACTTTAATTTTAAGAGAACAATTTTTTCGATAATACAGTTAGATATTTCTATATTAAATAACGCCAAAGCATTAATTTGTAAACAGAAAATATAAATAAAACATAATTATGTTCGTAAAAATTCTTACATCTGGAACGGCTTACTAGGAACTTATTAGAAAGGTTACTAGAAAATAAAAAAAAACTTACATGCTCCCTCCGGGTAGGTCGTTGCTGACGTCATCACACGTGCACCGGCGGGTGTTGAAGGCAACACTAATGTTGAGTGAAAAAAAATATCGGCATCGGTGCAAATAAAAAAAAATATTTTAAAAATTAAGTATGAATGTGACGTTTGAGTGTAACGATATTTTTTCTCATGCGTTTGGTTAGGTTAGGTGGGTGGAGCGTGAGCGTCCGGGACGCGCGAGGGCTCGGCCGCCACTGCGCGGACGCAGCCCCGCCGTCAGTGAGATTACGTCAGCGCGCACACTGGCCGCGCACACCCCTTTCTTTTTTTTCTGTAATTAATTTCTTGTAAGATTTTTGGCGATGCATATACTTTTTTTTTAATAAATGATCTTCGTTGCGATAATGGAAGGCGGTTTGAAATGCACGATATTATTTTTATAATTTTTACTGTAACTACTATTTTTATGAAATTCTTTACGTTGACTAGGTAAGGGTGAATCTTATGGCTCTTTAAAGCCATAGGATAATAATAATATCATGTCATTATTATAAATAATTAAAATACATATAATTTAGACTTCATTAGGTATTTGATTCTGTACAAAATTAACTAAATATTTTTACTACAATTCTCTCGATTAATTAATTTTTAAATGACTATTAAAATACAGTATTATCTTTCTTTACAGGCCCACTAAGAATCTTCTAAGATTTATAATATTATGTATGAACTGTGCCTATTCCGGCGCTCCACGGACCATCCCGGTTACCTGCGCTGCGCCCGAGTCGCTCACACACACACATACACACTCAATCACAAACACACATACACAAACACATACACACGAGCCACGAGACGTGACACAGACGCCGGCTCCTAATGCCGATGTGAATGTCACGGAAAATGGGGCTAGTGAAATTATTGTGTCCTTAGGAATTTTTAGAGATAAATTTCTTGTTGGAATATTCAACTTACTTTCTTATTCGATAAGTATATACCAATGATCAAGAATATATAGCCAACCCGTAAGAGTTTTTTCCGTAAGAGGCAACTAAGATTATACAAATACGCAGGTAACGGGAGTTACTAGCGTATTGAATATTAACCGGTCACTAATCCAATAAATGATTCTCAGAAGTGCCAGGAGTAGTTTAGGTTGTGCTCAAAGCACTATCGCTCTTTGTCGTGATGTAAAAAAGGTCTGTACCTGCAGTCGTAGGCATTAGCTTCTTGGCTTGACGTAGGAGCATATGAAACCACTAGTTATCAGCTGGAACGACGCTGGGTAGTGGCACTATGTTTGCGGTGTTCTGTAAGATGGCGATCCTCTCCGCGTTCTGACTAGAAAATGATTGTAATTCCAGTTTGAGAGAATTGCTAAGAAAACTCGTTGTACCAACAAAAACGCAAGTTGTGTTGCTATAGGTATGGTCTTCTCTAGACTGGAAATACTTCCTCCAGCAGACTGCTTTATTTTGAGACTGAATTTTCGGAATGTGAAATTGCCGTATTATTATCAATCCAATTAATATTATAAATGTGAAAGTTTGTGTGTGTGTGTGTGTGTTTGTTATAAAAAACACACACACACACATACACAGTAAGTTTACCAGCACTGTAAAAAGTAATCCACAAAATATCCCTTCAGTTATAAAACACCCTAAATATTACGCTAAGCACTCTCGTAATAAATAGTTGCAATACAAACCAGCTAAAGAATGTTCACTTACCACGTTATCCCGTATCCACAAAGCTAAGAAAGTATAAATAAAACATAACTATTCCTCGTCGGGTAGGTATACATAAGCGAGTTAGGGACGTTGCCCGTAGCGAGCGTGTGTGCGTGCACCTTTATTATGTTCGTTCACGTAACTGCTACGATGTGTGCGCGGCCTAAGTACACACTGCACACAGCTGCAGGGATGACAGTTACACCGGAGTGTTTGAGAATTTAGTTTATTGTATGATTTAATACGATATTACCCTGATATTGTAGAGTTTAATTGGCCAACATGCAATGCAATTAATCTAGTAGTAAGATATCCAGAGGGCCTAGACAAGTGGCATAAATGCTAATAGAATACTTAAAAAAATGTATGGGATTGGCATAAGCTAACGACAATGTTGGCGTTAGCTTATGTCAATCCCGTACATTTTTTAATTTATTCTATTCTACTCTATTAGCAATATGCCACTTGTTTAGTGCCTCAGTTCATATACTCGAACTTGTGTGTTGGAAACCGGACAAGTGCAAATGTCATATTTGCATTAAGTATTTTCGAAGTCTACTTTGGACATTATTTACATTTTTCTTATTATTCTAGATATAATAGATTTATCTATTGTTCTTTTATTTTACTTTGCTTAATAAGTTTTGTCACCTTCTACCATGTTCATAATAATAATGAAGATGCTACTATTGAGTTCTGGCGCAACCTGTGGTCGGTGCCTGTCAATCATACTAAGGCCAAATGGATTGATGGCGTCGAGCGATCATGTGAGCCAATTAACAACATGGAGCCGCTGTCTATATCAGCAGAAGACGTGACCAATGCAGTCCGTTCATTATCAAATTGGCAGTCAGCCGACCCGGACGAACTGCACAATTTTTGGCTAAAATGGCTTCACAGCTCACATGCTCGCTTGGCATCGCAGTTCCAGGCGTCTTTGGAGTCAGGTTCTATTCCCGAGTTTATGACAACCAGCGTTACCCACCTTCTCTACAAATCTAGAAGCACCACGGATCCCAAGAATTATAGACCGATAACTTGCCTACTTACGGTTTATAAACTTCTTACATCTATTTTGAACAAAAATTTCAAAACACATTATAGAGAACAACATCATATCTATCTCTCAAAATGGATGTAGGAACGGAGCCCGTGGTACGAAAGAGCTGCTGATCATTGACTTGGCCATTAACCAACAGGTACGTCGTAACCGAAAGGATCCGTCACATGCTGGATAGACTACAAGAAGGCGTATGACTAGGTTCCGCATACATGGCTCTTGAGGGTGCTAGAGTTGTATATAATTGATGCAACTCTATGCACCTTCTTGAAGACGTGTATGGGGCAGTGGAAGACTGTCCTCTGCTATCCTGGGTGTCGACGGTTTCTGGGAAACGGTGTACCGGTAAGTATCAAGCGGGGCATATTTCAGGGTGATAGCCTGAGTCCTCTATGGTTTTGTCTAACCTGAACCCTCTCAGTACTATACTGGAGAGTTCAGGGCTAGGTTATCGGTTGAGGAGAGAAGGTCAGGTCATATCTCACCTGCTTTACATGGATGATTAATAATTGTTTGCTTCTACCGATCTCCAACTAATAGAGTTACTTAGGGTCACTGAAATCTTTAATAATTCTATTAAGATGGAGTTTGGTATTGATAAATGTGCGATCATGCATGTAAAGCGGTGTAGAATTGAGGAATCTGGTGGTATACAACTATCTGATTCCACACGATTGAGATCTTTATCTGCAACCGAAACATAGAAATATCTGGGTATGTCACAGGCTTTGGGTATAAAGCAAGTAAGTATATTAGTATTGGTCTGGGTGTTTCTATGTATAATATGTATGTATTTACAAAAAAAAAAAAGTATTTAAGTATGTATATCCGCATTCTAGAACCCATGACACAAGCATATAATATGCTTAATTTGAGTCTAGATGGCGTTGTGTGTAGTTGTTGAAATATTATTATATTATTATTATTATATTATAACTGACGGTGACATGAAACAGGTGTTGCAGGAACGTTTCTTTAGCCGCCTGAAAACAGTTCTTACAAGTCTTTTATCGGGTGGTAACAAGGTGCGGGCCTTTAACAGCTGGGCCATGCCTGTCCTAACCTATTCCTTTGGCATAGTCAGATGGACTCAGACTGAGCTGGACGCTCTCGATAGGAGAGTCCATACACAGTTGACGGCTTTTCGTATGCATCATCCACGGTCATCTGTGATGCGGTTGTACATCCCACGGAAGTGTGGAGGCAGTGGCTTTCTATGTGCCAAGACTCCACTACTGTGAGGTGTGCAACCTCAGAGAATATTATATTAAAACAAATGAAAATATGCATCGGGATGTCGTCACTGTAGATAACGGGCACATTATAATATATATTACATTCGGCGATCATTGTACCGATAGTCGTAACGACTATCGGCACAATGACAGCAGAATCCACATCCCACATGTCAACAATCTCATGGGCTAAATCAAGATATTTTATTTGCTTATCTTTCTCAGCCTTCATGAGATTCTCGTCATGAGGGACGGTAATATCAACTATAATTGCAAGGCGTTCGGATCGATCCACCACCACGATATCAGGCTTGTTAGCTATAATAGTCCTGTCTGTGATGATGGAGCGATCCCAATACAATGTCGCGCGACCATTTTCGAGAACCGGCTCTGGGTTGTATCTGTAGTACGGTACCTCGACATCTAGAAGATTGTATCGCAGAGCAATTTGCTGGTGGATGATCCTGGCTACTTGGTTATGTCTGTGCAAGTACTCTCCGTTAGCAAGACGCGAACAGCCGGAAACAATATGCCTGAGGGATTCACCAGGGCGATGACATGCCCGACATATGTCAGTAGTGCCATCCCTCAAGATATATTACCGGTAGTTGTTCGTCATGATAACTTCATCAGCAATTGCACAAACAAACCCTTCGGTTTCTCCAAAAAGATCACCGAAGCGTAGCCAGGCAACGGAAGCAGCACGGTCTATATCAGGCCCATGTAAGGCCCGATAGAACCGTCCGTGAAGCTCCTTGCTCTGCCATACCATTCTACGGTCGTCTATACTGAGTACTACAGGCCTACGCCAGTTCTCCTTAGCCAGGGCAAGCGGGGTAAGTCCACTATCCACTGCAACCATATCACGATGCACACCCTCGCCCATCCTAAGAAAATAGTCTCTGAGGTTGCATATCTCGCGACTGTGGAGGGTTTTGGCATTTAGAAATCCGCGGCCCCCACATTTTCGCGGGATATACAACCTCATGACGGATGAACGTGGATGGTGCATACGGAATGCTGTTAATAATGTGCGGACTCGCCTATCCAGGGCATCCAATTCAGTCTGTGTCCACTTGAGTATGCCGAAGGAGTACATAAGAAGAGGCATGACCCAACCATTACAGGCCGCCTGATAAGTGACTTTTTAATACTCTTTTAAGGCGGCTGAAAAAGCGCTCCTGTAATGATTGTTTCATCTGTCTGTCTAATGCCCAGCGACTGCGACATACCCAAGTATTTATAGGCGTTAGCGATTAGAAGTGACCTAAGATGAGTAGAATCAGATAGCTGAATTCCATCAGATTCGACTACCCTGCCTCGCTTTACATACATGACTGCACACTTGTCCACTCCGAAAGCCATGTTGATAGAATTACTAAAGTTTTCAGTTACCTTCAGTAACTCTTTCAGCTGGGGTTCAGTTGGCGCAATTAATTTAAGATCATCCATGTAAAGCAGGTGGGATATTATCTGACCACCTCTACGCAGCCTATAACCTAACCCTGAACTCTCCAGTATTGAGCTAAGAGGGTTCAGTGCTAGGCAAAACCATAAGGGACTCAGACTGTCACCCTGGAAGATACCCCGCCTAATCCATAGCGGTTCGTTAACACCTGGGGTTTGTCGACACTCTGGATAGGTAAGGACCGTTCTCCATTGCCGCATGCATGTCTCCAAGAATGTGCGTATTGTAGGGTTTATTTTATATAATTCCAGCACCCTCAGGAGCCATGAATGCGGCACGGAATCGAATGCCTTCTTATAATCTATCCAGCATGTCGCCAAATCGCCGTCGATAAGGAGGAGCTCCTTAGTACCACGGGCCCCTTTCCTATATCCATTCTGAGAAATTGACATAACCGAATTAAACTCAATATGTTTAGTAATTTTGGTTCGCAGACAGGACGTAAGAAGTTTATAGACCGATGGTAAACATGTAATCGGTCTATAATTACCGGGTGCCGTAGTGCTACCTGTCTTATAGAGCAGGTGAGTATAACCTGTCGTTAGGAACTGTGGTAGCAATCCACTTTCCAGTGCAGACTGAAATTGAGATGCCAATCGAACATGTGAGCTACGTAGCCATCTCAGCCAGAAGTTGTGCAGTCCGTCCATTCCCGGTGACTTCCAGTTAGCCATAGGACGGACTGCATCAGCTACGTCTTCAGCTGTGATGACTACGCTATCCATTTCTGCAATTTGCTCACATGCTCGCTTGACATCTCGTATCCAGTCACCTTCAGAGTGGCTGACTGGTACCGACCAGATGCTACTCCAAAACTCTCTCGTTGCAGTAGCATCCGGCAGCTTACCATCATGGGTCTCAGAATTTGATTGCTCCCAGCTCCTATATACCCACCTTTGGTCCTTTTGAAATATGCGGTTGATCTTAAATCGATCCACTCGTTTTCTATATCTGCCAATTCGGTTAGCCCATGCATATACCTTCTGCTATAGGAAGTCGATGCGCTCTGTGACCTGAGATAAATAGTCGTGGGGACTAACTCCCGTCCCCGAGAATGCTTGGTTCACAAAGCGCATCACTCTCGGACGTGTATTTCCATTCCTAAAGCAGATTAGCTTGCCAATAAGCACCCTTGCTCTAGCAATACGCTGTTCAATCCTGTACTGCCAGACTGGCGCAGAAGTCCTGCGTGGCATAGGGGTCTCAGCAGCAGGAAAGTTGACACCCGCCAATCGATACACTGCGACAGCCGCACAATACAGAATTGAATGCGTATCACTCAGACTTTGACTTTGATTGAAGTAGTCCGGTAGAAGTGAGTCAAGGGTACTTACTAGCATTAGGTTCTTTCTATGCATCGGTAACCGAGGCAGCCGTGGTCTAAATTCTTGAGGTGCGAATCGATAATTGTCAATCGCACATTTCAAAGCGTCCCAAACCTCCTTATTGCATTGAGTGTCTACAATAGGAGCGCTGTCATCTCCATCCATGCTAACAACATTTTGCATTTGTGGCAGAGTCCTAGTTTCAGTCTGAGAGTATTAGTTTCATTCTGAGCTTTTTGGGTGGAGATGGCAGCGGTAGATTGCACATACTCTAAGCGCAGCCTATCAAGTACAGTATCATCTAACATTCGACAGCGTTGGATGGCCCGCACTTGATCCGACAATCGTTGAGCTGTAACATTGGTAGATGGTTCAAGATCCTGAAACAAAGCAAGCATTCGACAGCGATACGCAGTGAGGTTGGTTCCTCCCTCAGTTGCCGCAAAATATGCGCGCATGACGTTCTCATTTGTTGTCGAGGACCATCGCATAATAATAATAATAATAATTATTATTATTATTATTATATTATTATTATAGATTTTTGACAGGGTAGTTATTTAATTATGTTGCTAAAATTATGATTTCAGGCAATTATTAAGGTAGGCAGTGCTTTTCTGCCTTCATAGAGTGCACGCCACTAAACAGCCATAATATACTACTGTTACTGCTTCGACTTTTGAAATCTTTTCTATGTTTGTTATAAGTAACTCAGGTTTCCCTCAAGATTTTTTCGCCCGAGTAATCTAGATAATTGTCTAGATTATAATCATTAAAAAACTTTATTTATGCCACTTGCCGATTTTTGAGCTCACAACTCGCTTATGAGCCATGTAACCAATCACAATTTCAATTCCTTACCTATTATACGTATAAGTGATTTATTGACACTGTTCAGTATTTTTAGTAGTCCAATAATATGTTCACATAGGGCAACATTTCTTCTCATATTTTATAGAAAAGGCATGAGTGTTGATTCTTGGGGCAAATGCCTAAACTGACATAGTGAAAGAAAACCTCGTGAGGAAAGCTGAATCGATAACAAGCTACTTATGTGCTATAATTAGATCACCGGGTTCACCAGTACCTACACGGGTCTATTACAACTTTCAGGGACAGTAAAACATTTATTGTTTCTACAGTAGTGTCCAAGAAAGAGTTAAGAAAAACCACAACCGTAAAATAAATTCACTATTATTAAAACAATTAGCTTATTCGCCGAACGTTCGCCACCCAATACATTACACAACGGTGTAACACACGCCCAAGTAAGTACCCAGTGTGAGTGTTCGAGACTGCAGTGCTAGAGTTCTATGTAAATGACAAATCATAATTACACTAGCCTGCTCGGTGTAAACCCGTTGACTTATGAACAAGTAAGCGTGATGGATCACCTTCAGGAAGTACTGGGCTTACGTCCAATTATAATCAACATCAGTGCCAATTAGCGGTATTTTTGACTAATTTTTACAGGTAGCCTGAGTTTCTATGTTCCTTGCGCCCTTAAATACTATTTAACATCGATCATGCTTAATAGCCGATAACACAACTCGATGTAAGACATTTTATAAAATAAAAATAGTTTTACTACGAAATTGAACACATCTAAATGTTACCACGCAATATGACATTATTTTTCAGGCATAAGCACAGAAGAATTCGTAGCATAAGTACCGAACTAGGGTACCTACCCTTATGCTACGAATTGTTCTGTAATGCGGAGAATTTTACAATTACTGAATTAGCAGACATAAATTAAATACACTTATCACCCAGTTTCTGAAACGCGGATCAACGAAAAATTAACTAATCACCTGTTAAAGGTCACGTAAAGTACCAATTGGGTGCTAAAACCATGAATAATTAGTTCAATTTGATCTAACTATCCATGCTTTTAGGTACTTCACATAAGATTTAACAGGTGGATTAATTAATTTTTCGTTGATCAGTCATTCAAAAACTGGGTATCAGACTCTTGAATAGAAAAAAAAAATTGTAGTCACAATTATTTATATTAAATAGAAATGAAATCCACGATAGAAGTATAGTAGCAAACCGAACACTTTAACCACTAGACCACAAGAGGTATATTTTTCCTTTCGTATACCTATGTCTCTGAGCCAAAATTACCTACAACTCGGTTAGTGAAGATGCCTACTACCAATAGACAGTAGCGTCATTCTTGTCTCTTCTGTCTTGAAGTATACGGCTAACTTGATAGCAAAAGCACATAGGCTATACATAAGTTTAATTTGTGTTCTCATTTTATACAACAAATAGATCGTTTATACTAAAGATAAAGCTACTGTACGAGCTATTAAGAAGCTGTTTAAAAGCTCTTATGCCGTTGCGAGCAGGTTGCTTCTGTTTCTTAGAGTTTTAAAGGCAATTTAGACTCAATCAGACCCACCACGCCAACATTGTCGTAAGCTTATATCCTATACATATTTTAATCTATTTTATGAATAGAATACAAATCTATGCCACTAGTCTAGGGCCTTAGAATTCAGCTGAGAATCAGTCAGTAGCGTTGATCAATACCTATAAAGTGCAGATGTTTTGGCACGCAGGATATATTATATGGCTAATCATTTCTCCACTCACCCGCGTTAAGTTACATCTTTTGGTTACTGCTTCGCTCCTGTCCCTCCTAGGGTAATGTTATATAAAATATATAACCTATATCCTATATCTTTCTCAAGAACTAAGCTATCATACGCAAAAATAATTGTTCAAATCTGACTGGTGGTTCCAGTGATTAGCGCGTACAAACAAACAAACTTTTCTGTTTTATATAATATAGATTGATTATGAATATAGATTGCGATTTTGTTTGTTTACCCAATAAACTAAAAATAAAGTAACTTTATTCTGTCTAATATTAAGCAGTCATGGACATCATTCCACAAGTCATCATGTAATACTGCTGGCATGGTGACGCCGTTCCTGGTCGATCCGGCTCATTTATGCTGTAACCATCATGGATCTACTACTGTAAATAGGGGTATTCTTATCACTTAAGATAACACTATTAAAATGCTTTTAAACAACTTACTAAAACATTGTAGTTTGATTATCAACGATGGTAGTTTAACAGTTTATCGACTGCACTGTTGGTCTAGTGGTTAGTGTAACTGGCTGCGACGCCGGGTGTCGTGGGTTCGATTCCCGCGGAAGGCAAATATTTATGTGTTGAACAGTTGTATTTGTCTTTAGTTCGGGTGTTTTCTATGTATTCTAAGTATGTATTTACAAAACAAAGTATGCATATGTATTATATTTGAGTTATCTAGTACCCATAACACAAGCTCTGCTTAGCTTGGGACTAAATGACGGTGTGTGTTAGTGTCCACATATTATTATTATTATCTGAATACGTAAGCATTTATAATGTTTACGTATTCAAACAGTTTACGGATAAATTACAAAAAAGAAATTTCATTGATTTGTATCATCTATAGATAACACATTAGTTTTCATATGCGCCGACAAGATGACTAGTTTATAAAATTATATGCATTTCATTAGTAAAGAAAGGCTAGACAACTAATCTTCATAATAATAATATGAATGAATACTTATAAAAATGAAATACATGAGAATGCAACGTGCATTAAAAATGCCGTCCTTCACCGTCGAGTAACCACTTGCTTCCAGAAGGTTACTGTATAAAAAATCGTCACGCTTCGTGTCAGGGGGACTAGCGAAAGTGTGTCCATAGTTAGTCGGCCAGACAGACTGTATTTAGGCTATGAACCATCGTAAAGTTACTGTAATTAGGACTCTTCTAGGAGTTTAATGCAATTCCTATAAATGTAATATTTTTTGCTTAGTTATATATATTTGAATTTGAGGGTTTACGCATATTCATTGCACCTTTTATTTTAAATTTAGATTCTACAACATTTTATGACATTTATAAATATATAAAAAAAAATAACAATAGACCTACATTAAAAAATACAAGACAAATGGCATCAGGCGCAGAAAGTTCACAGACAGGAACCTTCCCACAGTGCCAAAAAGACCCGCCTTCATATAAAATTTTCTTAATTTTATACCTACATATTTTTGTCTTATGACCACTAGCTCTGATTGAATTATTTAGCATGCTATTCTCTCATTAATTACTTATTGTGAATTACAAAACCATTAATTTTGACAATCGAATCTACACCTATCAAAACTACCAACCAACAGCAAAAACTTTTACACCATCCATGAAAGCATTACATGACAGTCATACATAAGTCGTGTCATGTCCATCATCAGTATCATAAACAGGTTGTAAGATGATTGCACCAGTAATGGACACGGGACCAGTGATGGACGTATCTTTTATAATAAGAGTAGGAATTAGTCCATTACTGGTGCAAAAAATTAAAGTTTTTTATTTGTTACTAGCTTTCTGCGGCACGGTTTCAGCATCTTTGCTTACTGCTCTGCTCTCGTCGCCAGTAGCGTGATGTTACATAGCCTATAACCTTCCCCGAGAACTGGGCTATCATCCGCAAAAAGAATTTTTCAAATTCGACTGGTTCCAGAGATTAGCGCGTTCAAACGAACAAACAAACTCTCCCGCTTTTTATAATAGTATAGATTAATTTTAAAACCAATTGCAGTGTCCTACATTAAATACAGCAGAAATGTAGAAAAAACACAGTACCTTTAATTTTCAATATGTATTGTATTAAACAATCAATCATTATTATTGATGAAATTGCAAATAATACAAATTTGCGTTTAAAGTGTCCATTACTAGTGCCTTTAAGAGAGTTAAACAGGCTAATACTAATAAGATAACGTGCACTTGTCCAGACTGTTCCTACATCGTGGCTTCATCGAGAACTGGTATTAGGAACTACTATGGGTTTTACTATAGCAGTTTCGTGGTTAATGAATTAGAGAGTAATAATTACTGAAATGTAATAATTACTTTGTATGGTTCTTTGGTTCCGTTGAGTGTTTAAATTGTAACTCATTCAAATAACTCTAATTATCTGGCGATTGAAAAGAGTGGCGTGAGTTTCTTGCCAGTTCTTCTCACAGCTCTACCTCGTCAGCGAACTGGCTGTAGGTCAATTGGCTGACAAAATGTAATGTTGACTTTTCATAAGCATCATACTTTATGATCAAAATGAAATAAATGCTTTGACTTTGACTTTGACTAGAGGTTCAAAACTGGACAAGTACCATGTGACTTTTAATTCAATATATGTAGAAATAAGTACCTATTTAATTATCGGTTACGGAAAATATACCTACCCTAAAATTGTTAACTTTATCTGTAACATATGAAAAAATATTTATTTTGTGAATCAATTACCTATCAAAACTACCGTTAACAGCAAGACTATCAATGAAAACTCAACTTCATGACAAACACAAATGTCTCATAAACAGGTTGTATGAGAGTTAAACAGGCTAATCGTTATCGTGCACTTGTTCAGACTGTTCCTACATCGTGGCTTCATCGAGAACTGGTATTAGGAACTACTATGGGTTTTACTATAGCAGTTTATATGGTCGTGATGGTTAAGACATCTACTATTTGAGACCGGGACAAATATCAATTTGACTTTTCTATTTTTATGTTCTTTCTAAGTTTAGTTTTACAAGTGGCATAAATTTCAATTCTATTCATGGAATAGATAAAAAAAATTAAATTGACATAAGTTAACGCTAACATTGTCGTTAGCTTATGTTAGTCCCATACAAAATACTGAAATTGCTAAGCAAGCATGACGATCAATGCTCAATGCTGATGCCTTCTCTGCTTCTTTTTTCCTAGATTAATCGTTGATAGCGGTTTCAACCGCATTAAGTTACATCTTTGGTTAGGTACTGCTCTGATGTGATGTTACATAGCCTATAACCCTCCTCAAGAACAAGGTTATCCGAAGTGAAAAGAGTTATTGAAACCCGACTGGTAGTTCCTGAGATTAGCGCGTTCAAATAAACAAACAAACAAACTCTTCCGCTTTATATAATAGTGTAGATAAAACGTCTTTAAAAAGTTTATAGCTTTATAAGGATGAATGTTTTGATTCATGAAATAAACACTGCCTCCGTAGTGCTGTGTATGGTCTTTGGTAGTCTTTGGTTTAATTCCTGAATTTTCAGTATGGAGTCTGGCAATGTGCTCGATATCTAAATGGCAGCAGGCCTCCATGAGACTCAACATAGTTCGCAATACAATGGTGTCACACACTTCTGCCTATCCTTTTGAATAAAAGCCGTAATGCTATGATTATGTAATAATGACATTAAAATAAAATTGCTTAAACTTTTCGTACTAAACATCAATTCAATAGGTCTTAAAGCTCTAATAGTTCAGTGTTGTACTATTCGAACTATCGAATAGTAAATGCCGACTCATAGTAGGGGTAGATATTTGAATTCTTGTTTGGTTCATGTATTTTCTTAAGTATATAATTGTTAGTTAACCGAGTATATGAAATGTTAAGTGTTATGAGATAGGATAATTATAAAGGTATTAGATGTCTAGCTTTAACTTCTTGTGAAATCTTAAGCTTAAGACTTGAAGAGAATGTTAGTATATTAATTTATATTATCAAATCAATTTGATTTTCATTTATTACAACGTCGGTGGTAAACATAGGACTCAAAGGTTTTTTCCTTAACGCAAACATTAACTTGTATGTAACGTCGATTTTTAGGACGTTACAATACTAAACTCAAACTCAAACTCAAAGCATTTATTTCATTTTGATCTTAAAGTATGATGCATATAAAAGTGAAAATTACATAAAGCCAGCTAATTAACCTACAGCCAGTTCGCTGACGAGGTAGAGCTGTGAGAAGAACTGGCAAGAAACTCACGCCACTCTTTTCAATCGCCAGATAATTACAGTTTGTGTATGAGTTACAATTTTAACACATCAACGCTACCAAAGAACCATACAAAGTAATTATTACAAATCAACCAATTAATATAATTACTAAAATTAAAGAAACAAAAGAGACGATTTCAATTATTTAGTTTCTCCCTAACTGTCACCTCTGTAAAATACTACAATTCTTACGTCGATCTTCTATGAGAGATTATATGAGAGGGTAGTACCTACTTTCCCGGTTGGCCAATGACCAACTGCCTATATATTCAGGCTGACCAGCATATTCAGGCTGAAAGCAGCGAGGATCTACGCAATGCGGTATACCTAATTTATAATTTCTAGCTTCATCATGCTGTAACATTGCTATTTCTTATAAATATTAACTAATTATTAAAATAAAATAGCGCCTCTGATTTTTATAGTGATAATTAAATATGGCATAGTTTTAACAGGTGACAGCGTCAATTAACTATTTTTTGAGAACAGCGCCCCTAGTGTTTGCTCTGAGAACTAAATTTTTAACTGTCACTGTGAGGTACCTAAAACGGGGTGAATAGGGACGATTTCAAAGTTTGGAGTAGATTTTAACTATTTTGTGCGATAATGTATTATTCGACAGTACTTTAATATCTGTTCCGGTGACAAAAACTGCACTTAAATCTACTTTTCACACGGTTATAACGCAGATTTCGAGAGAAAAACTAAAAAATGTGGCCGATTTCTAGTAATTTCGTGGTTGGGGTCAATAGGGATGGAAGAGGGATGAAATAGTAATTCAGCTAGGACTGCCTCTTAATTGATTTTTATCTGACATAAAAATAACACAAAGTAAGTTAGGTATTGTCTTCATATAAAAAAAGTACCTACCTTGCCTGATAACCGATAATCAGCTTAAGTAAGTAGGTATCTACCATTTAAAAAGTTTTTCGTAACCAAATTTTGGCGCTTTTCACAGCTTTACTTTGTTTAGCTTTTTTACTGTCACATTGCGTCTACGACACTCGATATTGCCCGTATAGAGAAAATAAATGTTATACTTTACAAATGAATCTAAATCAAAAAATTTTCGATGGGTATGCGAGAATACCAGTGAATTCAAAAAAATCCCGAGTTTGTCCCTATTCACCCCTGCATCCCTAATCACCCCGTTTTACCGGTAAACGCACGTTGAAAACCAAAAACCCAAAGCCTGAGCTCAAAATGAGGGTTTTCCATCTAGATATTACAAGTGTCAGAACCGTTTCTGGACCCTAGAATAATGATACAGTGAAGTATTAATTTTACGTAATGTAAAAGTTTTTTGTTCGTTTGTTTGTTTCTATGTTGTGATTTAACTCAAGATCTACGTAAACGATTTAAAAAATTATTTTACCTTTAGAGAGCTACAAATAGGACGGGTAACATAGGTTATATTTTATTATGTTAAACAAATTTTTTTTCTGTCATTTTTAATATTTTATGCGCCTTTGTAAAATTTCAATGATGCTATACGGCACTATTGCAATGATATTTTTCGTAGGAGTTTGTTGTGAAATCAAATGAAACTTTTTAATACCAAGCATAGTAAAGTTACCTACGAAGGTAAAAAAAGTAGAGTTAATTTAGACGACATATTCTCTAGTTTATCCAACGTAAACTTAAAAATGGACCTATCAGTTAGTTTGGTAGCACAAACGCAATATTCAGATTTCATCATGCTGAATAAATAAATGAATGAGATATCATGCTGTTTTTCTTACGCAGTGCAATTACCAGCGCAATCTGGTTACGGAGACAGCGCAAAAACCGTGCGCTTTAATAACTTCTAATAACTCCAGGGACAGGTTCTAAGGTTCACTTAAGTTTGCATACTTGTGGAAAGGAGAAAGAGATATGTAAGAATGTATGTTTTTGTTGTTGTTGGTGTCATTTGTGAAGATATTTTGTTATCTTATAAGTTGTGATGACCTATTACATGTATTACACAGTCTAACCTAAATTCTTTACACATTCTGTTAGTGTTTACGCGTCATGAGTAGCAACGTCTCAATTTTGTGGTATATTTCGTGGTCTACAATTTTAATCATTTAATCTTAGCTTTATTTTAAAAATACGTTCTTTTAAATTACTTGAATTAGGTGAAAGCCGTAAAAAAGTAAGAAAACATTGCGTTTACAGTTCTATATCCAAATAATACATTTGAAGCTTAAGTTGCGTTATTTTCAGTGTAAAATAAGTGTAAGTATTATGGTTACTCTACAAAGCCGCTGCCTACCGTGAAAATGTGCATTCTAGAAAATTGATAAAATTAATTTAGATATAAAATTTGACTGCCTCTGTGGTTCGGTGGTACTGTGTATGGACTGCCACGCAGAGGTCGTGGGTTCGATTCCCGCTCAGTGCAAATATTTATGTGCATGAACATGTCTATTTGCATTGGTCTGGGTGTTTCTATGTATAATATGTATGCATTTACAAAAAAAAAAAAAAGTATTTAAGTATGTATATCCGCATTCTAGAACCCATAACACAAGCATATAATATGCTTACTTTGAGTCTAGATGGCGTTGTGTGTAGTTGTTGAAATATTATTAATATTAATATTATTATTAAAATTTTGCTCCAAATATTGCCACCCGGGGGTGGCATTAGTGGTGGATTCAGTAGAAGGGCTGAGAGGCCCAAGCGCCCTTAAACGCATCTGCATACTTTTATTTTGTTTCTACAATAAGACAACAAAAATGGTTAATCATTCGGTAACCTCTTAATGATTGTCTCAATGCTTATTAAATAATGTAATATTTTTCTTTAAAAACTAATACACACTACAACTTCTATAAATAACTTAGCCATTAAGTCAGAGCAAGTTGTTGCATTAAGCTAAGGCGTAATCTAATTGTAAACTTGATCTTCTAGTTTAGTTTTGCTTCTTTTTCCATATAAATGATCTGTAGTTTATAAATGTGTGGTTAATGAACCTTGCACGATTAATTCTATGGGATAAGCGCTGGTATCTATGTTTAGCTAATGGATGGTCTGCACGTCACACTTACATATGTCAATACACATACATAACTTTACGCCAGTCACCCATTAATGGGGTAAACAGAGACTATAGAACGCCATTTGCTATTATCTAAACATTTCTTCTTTGCCTCTTCAACATTCATTAAACTTTTCATACACACAAATAGATTGTCTCATAAAATATTGCATTCCTTCATTTATCATTCAGAAGTCTTCAGTTACAAAAATGCTGATCAACGAAAAATTAACTTATCACCTGTTAAATCTCATGTGAAATACCAACTGGGTTGCTAAAAGCCTGAATTCTTAGGAGCTCATAACTTTATCTAGAATTGCTCTTAAACGATATAATTATACATAGAAATCACTGTTCGCCGTTAATCGATACAAATAAAAAAATTTCTGCAACTAAAGCTTGAATAATTTATTTAATTTGATCTAATTAGTTTATTTATGTTTTTTCGATTAGACGAGATCGTGTCCAGGTAGTTCATCCATACTACCTGGACACGATCTCGTCTAGCACGGTTCGTTTTCAGCGTTCATTTCTCCCACGTACGTGCAGGCTCTGGAACTAACTACCAGCTGCGGTGTTTCCCGAGCGCTATGACATGTCCTTCTTCAAACGAGGTTTAAAGAGAGCATTAATATCACGGTAGGCAGCGGCTTCGCAGAGCCCCTGGCATTGCAGAAGTCTATGAGCGACAGTTACCACTTACCATCAGGTGGGCTGTTGGCTCGTCTGCCACTGTAGGCAATAAAAAAAAAAAAAAAGAAAAGAAAAAGATCAGCCTTTCAGAAACTATGGGCTAAGCCAAAGCTGATGAAACTTTGTAAATCGATTTTTCTGTTTTTTTTTACTTTATAGGGGTTTCCCACTGCTGGGCAAGGGCCTCTTCCAAAAGTTTCCAATTTCCCCTATTTCCGGTGTTGTCTTTTCAGTCTCCCCGAAACGAATCCAGATCGTCACGCCATCTCCGTCAAACCTATTACATATTATGATATATTTATAATATGAAATGTATGCTGGCAAAACGTCAGTGACATATAGACCTGCCTACCCTTTCGGAAAAAGGCGTGATGCTATGTTATACTAATAGTAATACAATAAGAAATAAAACAATACATAAGTCATTAATATTGTGTTATAATTCGTTGTCGCCGTCTGTAAGTCATGCGCAATCCGAAGCTTGCCGCGCAGGTTGTCGCGCCGTTTTATCATAAAATGTGTGGCGCACACGCACAGGGTAACAGGTAATTATAATTGTTTTAATGGCTGTAATATGCGGAGTAATTTTATATATAGTGCTTTATAAGTATAATTAAATAAGAGTTTTTCTTATAAACTCGATTTTATGGGACACAAACAAGAAACGTATTGTAATAGAACTAAATAATAATAATAATAATAATAATAATAATAATATTTAAATATACGGGAATTCACGCGATCATGCATTAGGTATTTACATACCTTATTTTGCTTGATTGTACCTACCAATTACCATGTATTTTTTAAAATTATACATAATTTTCTAAGTTTTTAGTTATTACTGGCCTACGTTATACGAAAAATAAAATAACACCAAAAATTTTCGTTGCGGGGTCCAAATTTTAAGAGATTATAATAATATTATAATATTCTACCACATGCACACAGCGCCATTTAGCCCCAAATTAAGCAATTATATTTGCTTGTGTTATGGGTACTAAACAACTGATATACTACTTATATACTTTTTTTTTTTTTTTGTAAATACATACATATTATAGATAAATTACACCCAGACACAGAACAAACAATCATGCTCATCACACAAAGGTTTGTCCTGGGTGGGAATCGAACCCACGACCTCCGGCTTAGCGGTCAGGGTCACTAACCACTAGACCAACAGGCCAGACTATTTAGAAGACAGAAATATTTAGAAGGTTAGGATTATTGAGTATCTTTGTATTTAAAAAATACTTAATGCATTACCAATTATGCAATCCAATATCCTTCTGCCCTTATGGCACTATCCTCACGCAAGATGCGCATTGATTTACGAAGTTGTGAAAACTATAGCTCGTATACCATACGCTGCCTTTTAAATCTGACTTGTCGATGTAGTTATTTGAAAGTTAAGGGCAGATATCTAGCCGTAATCTCTAAAAGCCTGAAATGGAACTAATTTTCCTCCACTTACTGAAAAAAAAATATGAAAAGGTATCAGGCGATTAAGCAGTTTTAAACCTTATAGCAATGTGCAATAGTATTATCAAAGATGTGTATTTTGTTATAAGTCTTCTGCATGAAGTTTAATAGAAAATAAGAGGGTTCAATTTGGCAAATTAATTCTGAAATTAAAAATAGTCAATTATAGCAACAGCTAAATGAAAATCATGGTACACAAGCCTACTCAAAAGCAAAAATACATCACTACCTCTGGTTAGTGTACTTCAATTTGATATATTTAGGTACCTACCTAGTGTAGGTACCTACTAATAGTCTATTCAACCAAGAGACTCCAATAGAGCGAGCAATAAGACTTTCTAGTCTCAGTTAATTTAAAAAATATTAATTTATATACGTCTACTAATATTTTCTTTCCAAGTTATACTGCACATTGCGTACTAAGCACTAGAATCTAATAATAAACACAAATATATTAAAACATGACAAAAAGCGCAAAAAAAATATGGCGGCGACGGCCATATTGGAATCGAATGCGCGGGAACTCGCGATGGCTACATCCCGCTTGGACAACATCTCGTTTCGTAACTAAAATAAAATAACTATATAAAGTAGCGTTTGGTAAACTTTTCACTTTTATTTCTCTGGGTTACGGAACGGAAAGTTGTCCAAACGAGATGTAGCCTTCGCGATCGGGTGCGTTCAATAAATTGACATACGCCTTATAAGGTACTGTGGAGCCCCATTCGTCTTGTTGTAGGGTCTAAGACCTGTATACGTTAGATGCCGTGTTAAATTGGGCCTGCGAGACTGGATAGCTAAAAACTATGGAGTTCTTGCATCTAAGTACGAGTGACTAAAGCTTGCACTTTAGTTTCTAGTGGTGAGAGTTATAAGATTCTAATGCTTGCTAGAAGGTAATTTTTTGAATTAATTTTGTATTGTTTTTTATTGTTTTACTTGTTCTTATCGTAGCGTGTAAAGCAATTCAATTTAAATTAAACTATTTGTTACAGCTGTTTTTTATTAATCCATACCTTACTAGCGATTCTATTTATGTTTTTTATAATATTAAATTTTTTGAAATTGTTTTCTTTATTTTTTTAATTTTGTTCATTTCGCATTTTAAAACGCTTAATCGACCCATCCATGTTCCATCTTCCAGAAAAATTCTCTTAAAGATAACGAAAACCGTAGTCAAAATCTTTTGCGTGATTTAGAAGAAATTAGCGGAGAAGCAGACAGATGAACATCAATTTTACTTTAATTAGAGATATATAAAGCCTTTTAGTTTTAAATTGAAAACCTAACCACAGACTCCACCTTTAGTCATTGCAATAAAACTTTTAAAATCAAAAAAAGTTAAAACTCAATTTTTATTTTTTTATTTTTTTATATTAGCCTACCAAAGTGACTCCACCCCACCATAAGCAGTCAGTGGAATCCAGAAGTGGTGACCACCATACCAAAAGCCGTAGTCTTAAACTGCTGGTATGGTGGTCTCCACTATGGTGGCTGGGAATGGGGTTAGGGGAAGGGAATGAGGGAGGTAAGGAAAGGGGAAAGGGGGAAGTTGGGCCTCCGGCGCTCTCACTCACTGAGCGAAACGCAGTAGTACGGATACTACTACTCTTACGTCGATCTTCTATGAGAGGGTAGTACTTCCCCGGACGATCCGGCCCATTCATGCTAAAACCAGCGTGGATCTACTACCGTACAAAATTAATTTTATAATTAATTGTTTTTTCATACTATAATGAACACAGAAAATTCATTACTTATTTTTATTTATTAGTACTTGTAGGTGAGCAGTTAATGTGGTTGTCTACCTTTTTAAAGACTTGGTGCTCCTTGTGTTCGTGAGTTCTATTGACCCCCTACACGACTTGTTAAACAGCATAATAATAATGGTAAAAATCATCTATATCTATACTTTTATATAAAACAGAACAGTTTGTTTGTTTGTACGCGCTAATCTCTGAAACTAGCAGTCGAATTCAAAAATTCTTTTTGCGTATGATAGCCCAGTTCTCGAGGAAGGTTCTAGTCTATGTAACATCACGCTACTGGCGACGGGAGCAGAACAGTAAGCAAAGACGCGGGTGAAACCGCGCCGCGGAAAGCTAGTTTTAAATAAAATGAAGTATTTTATTATATTTAACTCAATTTTAAAAAAAAAAATTTGCCAACTCTAACAAAAAAACCCAAGTACGTAATATTACTCAATCCTCAAACGTTCAAAATAATTTTTAGATACACCAAGTGCAATCTTTCTAACCATTATATAATATCTGCCAATATACCTCATATACCACACAAATATCTTGGCAGGGTCCTAACCATTTAGTTGTCCCTAACGTCTTATAGTCTTCCTCAAGAATGTCGCTCAGGTCTGCTGAAGTTTTTACATACATTTATTGACCAGCATACCTTTACCAAATAAAAAGCCATAACCACCAGTTACAAAACAAGCAATTTCAAACTCTAACTCGATAAAGAAAGGTTAGATTTTGCTTGAATGTTAAGGGTTGTATGGTTATAATGGTTGGGGTTCAGTTTGGTACTCAGATGCCTCCAGTTCTTGCGTTAGTGGAGTCAACGCGAGGTTGTTGCGATGTGATTATTGTTCAACGTTTTGATTTGTAATGATGTATATTGTCAACGTCTCAGGAATTTTATGGTGTACTGCGGCTTTCTTAGTGGATTATATTGTTTTGCGAGCAACAGAATGTTTTAATATGTTTAATGAAAAGCTTCCTAAAATATAAAAGTAAGTGCGAATCTACGAAATTACTTCACCTAGGTATATGTAAAGTTGTTTCTTTCTTTCACCAAAAGGTGTATGGAGTAAGTAATTAGAAACAAGTTAAAGTTTACATACAACATACATAAACCTAGTTGCTAGTTGTTATTATATGGCGCAGCTAGTTGTTATTAAATGCCAGAGAAGCTGCGGACATTGTTTACAATGATTGCTCAAAGCAAATTGTTTTTTTTATTTTCCTCTCGATATTTTCTTCCACAGTAAGTTAGTAGTAGTAAGTTGCCTTTTCTAGAGAAGAGTCCGTTCCCTGCAGTGGTATAATATCGGGCCGGTATGAAATAAATCTTATAAAATATCGAATCCTCAACCTCGTTTGTAGGAGACGGATGTCTTAACCACTAGACTCGACTTACGACTCAATGATATACTAATAGGCAAGGAGCTAAACACAAAAAATATGGGTAGGAATAGTATAATCAACTCTTCGATAATCGTTGCGCAAGTCTGCGTTGGCACTTTCGCTCGCACTCGCGCGCATTTCTCCCCAAGGACATTGGAACCAGTCCGGGGTAGCGATCAGAGATTTAAATCGTAGCGATAACGTTTTGTGCTTTGTAGTTTGTAGAGAGCTTTGTTGTAATATTAGTTCAAAAATATTAATATCAAGTGCTTATTTTTATCTGATCACAAGGTAGTGAATAGTTATCATAATGTACCTATGAACTAATATAATAAAGAGAAAAGATTAGATTTTTTGTGTTTGTTTCTTTGTTTGCAACAATAGGCGAGCAACGTTCACGAAGTTGATAAGAAGATGTATGTTTGAGCTTCCATTGTACAGAAGTTAATTAATAATCGTCTACTCAAAAATACTGTAGAATGAAAAAGAAACAAAAGAACACAATAACCGAACAGAATATAAAAAAATGGCTTCATAACTATGTAAAATACCCTAAATATCAGCATAAAAATACTAAAATGTTCTCAATTTTATAATTTTCAACGACAGTTATATGATTTTTTTTGCAAAAGGGACAGCTTATTTATTGTTCTAACGCAATAACCGGTTAGGTTTTTAATTAATCGTATAGTAAAACAAAAATCAAGTAAAATTTAATTTGTAATGTTTTCGCGTTCGTTAACTTGCCCAAGTAATAATTAAACCTATGCGAATGTCAACCTTATTGATAGACGTGCAATCGTTTCAATTACATTTTCTTGCCTTGCCTCGATTGGTAGGTATTATATCTAGATAGGCGACATCTAAACTAATAAAATAAAGAGAAAAGACTTGATTTTTTGTACGTTTGTTTGTTATGTAGGAACTCAAAAACTACGTGACCAATTTAAAAAATGCTTTAACGTAATAGAAAAGAAAGAAAGCTACAATATCAGCGAGTAACATAGGCTATATTTTTTGCGGTATGCCTACCCACGCTGGCGATGCCGCTGGTAACAACTAGTTTTTAATAAATTTGACATTTAAAATATGCCACATCCATTCAGGTAAATAAATGTAGATAATTAAAATACGATCCCCGTTCTTTAAGAAAAATATTAAATAATAAGCTTAGTGGCAGTGAATCTTTCATTTGCAAGTTTACTACCACGTATCATGAACTACGAAAAACTGTTCTTTATTCTGTTTGATGCCGCAGCCAGTAACAGACTTTTTTTTTTGTTTTTTATGAAATGAAAGATTATTATTATTATTGTTTTGGTTACAATCCCATTTCTTTCTTTTTTGAACCGACGACTTCAAATAAGGAGGAGGTTTCTCAATTCGACCGTATATATATGTTTAACAATTAAAAAGCCATTCTTTCTACAATGCTTAGAAAACACAGACATGTAGCTTAAATGCCAACAAAATTGTGTAAATAATGCATGATTATGGTTGCCACAATAGCGACTATGATGCAAAACTTAGGATCAAATTAAAAAGGTAACAAGTGGTAGCAAAGAGTCACAGATTAATTAAATGAGATATAAAGTTTCCAATCATTAGGTTTTTTAATTAGGTAACGCTTAGCTAGCTTTGACTTTTATGTCCTTAATTAGCTTGCATAGTACTAACTTATAATAGCAGATTAGTTAGAAATACGATACTTGTCTTAACATAATTTTGCATTATGAATTTTAATAACTTATAACTGAATTTAACTTTCAACTTCAACATTCAGTACCTAAGCAGGAGTTTTGAAAAATGAAAATGATAAATATGCTTTAAACTACAATATTTAGTTTCTATGATACAAAAATTCTTTATTAGTGTAACAAAAGCACTTATTTAGTAACCGTTTTAATACCTAAATGTTTGTGTGACAGTGAAAAGTCTGTTTTTGACTTCAAAATATCTTTCACTATCTTACCGCAGGTCAGTTTCATCTGCGTCTTTGGTTAGTGTTCCGCTTCCGTCGCCAGTAGCGTGATCTTAGATACTCTATTCTTCCTCAAGAACTGGGCTATCAAACGCAAAAAGAATTCGAAATCCGACTGGTAGTTCCATAGATTAGCGCGTTCAAACAAACAAAATCTTTCGCTTTATAACCTATTTAACTGTAACTAATTATCTAAATATAATTATATTTGAAAACATCGCCTGTACTGTAACAACGCCGACGTAATGCGTTAACGTGGAACGTTTTCATTGAAGTTGCTAAACTTTTTCACCGAGACAACGCCTGATCGGCGGCGGCGAAACACAACGATTAGAAACCGGTTAAGGTACTGCATGAACAGTGCATTGGTCTCGGCAACTCCTAAACTCAACCACACCACACGTTTCCAATAAAAATGTTCACAACTACCAGTACAAACTAAACTTAAACGTACAAGTTGCAACAAACTGTTTCTAAAGTCTACCATTTTCTATTCAAGTCCGCAACTCAGTGAAACGCGATTCCCTAAGGTTTTGCAATAGTTTTTTATGGTGCTTGTAGGGAATAACTTGTGGTTAAGCTAGAATGTTACTTAGAGACTTGAAGGTTAGCGATAAAATAAGTGGGATTCATTGACATCGGTCATGAGGTTCAGATATGCTGCTTAGACTGGATTAGAGGCTAGACGTCTTTTAAAAGTGTAGTTTTTACTCTGAAATGTATGTACTTGTTTGATAGGACTTAGAGGTTTGTAAATTAATTTAAAAATAATCTTTTAGCTTTAATCTTGGATAAATACGATGATCAATGTTCCTTCAATAAGGCCTTCAGTAGGAAATGTAAATTAACTTTTAAGTTTATAAAATTAAAAAGTGAAATGTTAAGCGACTTTTTAAAACGCTTCTCTATAAAAAAATTTCATCATTTTCATTATCAACATTCGTTCCGATCTCATCTACATCCTCGCATTCAGTGTTTATTTCTTTTACATTAGGTATATAATGCTCTGGAAAGAACTAAGTACTATGTGTGGTGATTTACTCGTTATCACAATTTTTAAATGGTTTTAAAGATAGCACCTCCACGTGGCGTGTTATAAGCCTGTGAGCGGTGCTTACCACTTACTTATGAGGATTATTGACATATCTAGTGACCAGACAGTTATTATCTCTAAAGGAATTCGACTGTCCTATAGAAACAGTCTATATCATGAAAAATCAAAAGCGCTTCGGGTATTACCTACTTCGAAAACTAAATTTTATAAGGCAATTTAAAAGCGTCTCTGGTGTTTACTCCTGAAACAAAATTTTATAATTCCGTGCGTTTGTCAACCGTTGTGATAAACGTATACGTTATTTCATTAGCCGCATTGATAGAAAATAAAAAAAAAAACTGTGATTCAGTGGTGATTCTTTTATGTACTTACTAGCTGCGCCCCACGGCTTCACCTGTATCATAAATGTATTTTGTCTCCCTCGGGAACCAGAACGATTTTCGGGATAAAAAGTAGCCTATGTCCGTTTTCGGTGCCGAATCTATCCACATACCATTTTCATCGAAATCGGTTCAGCCGTTTAGGCGCTAAGTGGTAACAAATACATATACATACACATAAAATTTCGCATTTATAATATTAATAGGATAATAGGCTTTATGTTAACTATTTTTTTTTTTTTTTGTCTATATCAGAAAAAAACAAAAATGATACCTTCTCAAGAACATGATCATTTTATTCATCTAAACGTGTATGAGATTATAGTACTTATTTGTTAAACTTACTTACATACATAAATATGTACTTACACTAATGAAAGTCCCATTAATGAAAAGATACAAACATTATATCACTTTTGCTTCTTATCTGTTTGCTGTTTTGTAACATAGATAATAATATCATTAGGTATACGGAGGCGCTCATAGCTCATTGCGCTCACAGATCGGCAAACGAATAGCGGGTTAAGCAACTTAGAATGCGGCGGGCTCATAGATGGGTGACCGCATAGTGGTATATTGACTGCCTCTGTGGTTCGGTGGTACTGTGTATAGGCTGCCACGCTGAAGTTGCGGGTTCGATTCCCGCTCAGTGCAAATATTTGTGTGCATCAACATGTCTATTTGCATTGGTCTGGGTGTTTCTATGTATAATATGTATGTATTTACAAAAAAAAAATTTAAGTATGTATACCCGCATTCTAGTACCCATAACACAAGCTATAATATATGCTTACTTTGGGTGTAGATGGCGTTTTGTGTAGTTGTTGAAATATTTATTATTATTATTAAAATTTAATCTATGCGTCTCCGTGCTTTGGAGGCACGTTAAAAGTCGGTTCCAATTTTTACCAAGTTGATAACAGTCGGTAGGTCAAGTCGGATGCCTTTGGGCGACCTGAACAAATCCTGATTCTAGGTTGACCACTAACCACTCGTTATTTGATTGTATGGTCACTAATTTGACTGTCCAGCGTGGTGATGGCTCCTGTCTTTGGTAAAGGCCTGTTTAATGCAGTCTTGCATCATTAGATAGTAATATGTTAGGCATTGAGAAGAAACCGTTGAACAATAATAGTGCTGTTATTATTAATTTAGGTTGTTCTCTTTTATTACCTCATTATTATTGGCAGTTATTTAAAAAACGTTGTTAATTACTTTAAGTTGAACTTCAATTTGACATTTACGAAGTAGTTTGTTTAATGAATATATACCTTATGTTGACCTTTCATTGTTAGAAGGGAGACGATGCAGAAAAAGTATTGAAATGACCACGGCTAATTAAGCTTATGCGTTATTTTGTAATTAAGAAAAATGAACTTTAACCGTAGTCAGATAAGGCACAATTTTTGATGTCTATGTAAGAGTGGATGAGCCGTAAGTACGTGATGAAATAATGTTTTTTGTTGTGCAATAGTACGTGCTAACAGACAGCTTTTGGATATAAGAAGTGCTAGAAACACAGTGCCCTAATCGCTTTGTCCTACCATTTTTGTAGATAAACCTGTAGTTGCAGTAAAAGACACAAACTCTTCTGTTTGCAATCGTCGTCGTCGACCCAGTTCTTTTATTCCTTATTACTATTTTTGAAGGCCTGTACTCACTCGTGGTCCACAATTTTATATTAGAAAAGGCATGAATAAGCATTGATGCAACTGCTTCTGCTTCAGGCGTATTGGCAGTAAGTGCTTTTTAATCGCTTTCAAAAAAGGAGAGGGTTCTTGACTGTATATATTTTTTATGTATAAGACGGTTTAGAATGGTTCCTTTCCAGCGTTCATTTCTGTACGTGCAGGCTCTGAAACGAAGTACCAACTGCGGTATTTGCCGAATCACTGAAGAGAAATAAATAAAATATACTTATCTAAATAAGTTGTACAACATATCCGCGCTTTTTATCATAAATAAAAATAGATATCTTAATAAATAAAATAAGTATCATTATCACAGCGAGCACTCATAGGGAGGTCCACAACATTCTACAACGGTTCTAAGAAGTTGCAACTTTTTCTCTTACTTATTATAGTTAGGTACGTTATGTAATGACGTGTTTTTCTTGCATTACCTTACTGGTTAAGGCAGTAATAACAAGAGAAATAAGATATAAAACACCGAGTTGAACAAACGGACGATCATCGCACCTTATTTGTAAACATTGGTAGCTCTCAATAGTTAAGGATTGTGTACAGCAAGTTAGGTGATATGTATTGCTACGTATTGGCGAAGTTAAACTCGTGCTCGGTTTTATCTACTGTGGAATGAGGTTGTTAATAGAAGTGGAGGAGATTTCGTAGTGTAGTTATTAATGATGGGTAAGTAGTATCGTAGCGTATTTATTTATGATGGAGTGTTTTCGTGGTGCAGTTAATCAAGATGGAGAGGTTCCTTGCAGGATGTGATGTGTTAAAATTGTTAACTCATACAAAAAACTGTAATTATCTGGCGATTGAAAAGAGTGACGTGAGTTCCTTGCCAGTTCTTCTCACAGCTCTACCTCGTTATCGAACTGGCTGTAGGTTAATTAGCTGACTTCATGTAATTTTGACTTTTTTTAAGCATCATACTTTATGATCAAAATGAAATGAATGTTTTGAGTTTGATGATTTACTTGACCGCAGTGTTGGAGGCATTCATAAGGTGCTCTGGCGTGCATGTCTCCGGGCATGCAGAACATGACATCAAGTGGACCATACTTTGTGAAGACACGCCGCACTCACACCATATAATTATTAGTTATTTTATTTTTATTTAATACTTTATTGTACACATAATAAACATACATATAAACAATGATAGAAAATAGAGCAAGTACAAAGGCGAGCTTAACTCATAAATGAGTTTTCTCCCAGCAAACCTCAGAGTGGTAGAGGAAATAGTGATTGTGTAAGAGTAAATGAAGTGTACAACTGAATAATAATATTATTAAGTACCTCAATGTATACCTATAATCTAAACTTGAGACTAAATATTTGCATACATAATATAAAAAGAAAATATATACATAAATAATAAATATATACATGTAGTTATTTTTATTATTCGTATTAGTGGTTCAGACTGTTTCTTAGCATGTATGAGAGAGCTTGTTATCTACTGCCAGATCTGTCTCAATATCTCAGCACCATTCGATGGTCAGCAAACAAAGCTATAATTTGTATCTTGTTATTTATATAGCATATCTTTCAGTACGCTACTGTCACCAAGGTCAGAATACTCTTGTTCTTTTTTCTTTCAAGCCTAGTAGTCGATCGGGGATCCGCGAACAGATTATCAATCTAGTTTGCAACTATGTAATCATCATAATTTTAAAAGTTTTTTAAAATATACCTTACTTACTTAGAACAGTGGTGTTAATTTATTGACAGTTAAGTTCTCATTGGCTCTTTGTTTCTACTTTACGAGTAGGTATATAGATTTCTAAGTTATATTATTTGTCTAACATAGATTTGAACTTCGGTAATACGGTAGTAAAATCGTAAGTACGTACCTATTCTTTCTGGCCTAGTGACATCGCGTCAAAATTTAGTTTTCAGAGTAAATACCAGGAGCGCTGTTCATTTTGGCAAGATTCATGGATCCGACTGACGTATTTACCCACTTGCAAGCAGCTGACGACTACTTGTTCTAAGGGTAGTACTTAAACAGTTTAATTTAAATCCAGGCTCGTTGCGATGTCGTGTCGCTTGCTCGTCGTAGATTCCCATGATACGACGTCGCTTCGTGAAACGATGCCGCGTCGTAGCACGATGCGACGTCGTATCGTATTTATGTGTACGAACCCTCAGCTTGTTTCGTATCAACGACATCAACCTTCAGCGTCGTTGGACTATGTTGTCAACATATACGGTGAACAGTGTCGTTGGAATGTACTACGTCGTGGCCCGAGTTTTGCACGTCTGTGAGCGCCCTTAGTGTGAGTAATTTTATGTTAGTGAAATAGTTGTAACATCATCATCATCATATTAAAGGAAACACGTCCACTGCTGGACAGGCCTCCTCTAATTTTCTCCACCTTAGGCAGTCATAAGCCCTCATTCATCAAAATAAAAAGATGTTTGTTACATTTAGGTTAATTGAATTAACACCGTTAAAATTTACAAAATGTCAGCCAAACCTACAGCTAGTTCTCTGACGTGAAGATAGGGCCATGAGAAAAACTGGCAAGAAACTCAGGTCTCTTTTTAATCGCCAGGTTATTACAATTTTTGTAAGTAACAATTTAAAGTAGCATCCAAAGTGATTCTGGCAATCGGTAATCGGTTGTCCTGCATTTATAGGTGTCTGCACACGCTCGCTGCTTCTAATTGTAACACAATGCAAAGAAATAACTTGATATTTACACAGTTACTCCTACAGAACCCAAGTAGTTTTCTAGCATCTATTCTATTCAATTTATTTTTCTATAAGCCCTAGAACCGGTCTTGTGGCATCGTGTGAAAATAATAAAGGCTCGCCATAGCCGTGACAAGCGTCCAATGCTTATATGTTTTATTGTGCTTATGTACTTCTAACTGATAATGTAACTACCTACCTGTTATTTATTAAGAGTAACAAACAGGTATATATCTAAATAAAGCTGGAGTGGGTTTAACTGGGTATAACACAACTTTGTTTACTAATCCATCGGCTAAATATCGTAATATGAAACTGTAAAGCCTATAGCAATACATTCTAATATTATCATCACGTTTATTTCTGTTGATATCAGAGCTGTTTATGTTGTAGGGAAAATATTGAATGGATTACACGAAATCCCTAGTGATATTACGAAATCACGGTAGATATCGAATATTCTTGTTTTTTACGTTTTCTCACTGAAAATGTTTAGTGATATGACAAATACTAATTTAGTGATATGTCCTTTCAACAGGGGCAAATCTGTTGCTATTTAATGGGTACAATTTCAAACTTCAGATTACTTAATACTGACAATTTTTCGGCAGAATAACGCAGTGTCACATTATCCGAATCAGGAATCGCACCCAAAACTTCTGCGTGACAGTTCGTACACAATGTGTACAGTATTAATGGGACAATCTACTTTACATTTTTTTGAATCTAGATTTGTTTTATTGTAAATATGTCTATTTCTTAGACTCGCTCTATCGCAATGCCTTACTGTATTTTAACCTATAAAGTGTCATTAGATTCGTGTTAATTATTGGAGTGACTTATGGTATACTAGCGACCCGGCCCGGCTTCGCGCGGGTGCAATGCTGGTATCTAAATATACTACAGAATGTCTATGGCGAGCGCAAAAAATGTGTTTATTTACAACATGACATAGAAACCTCTAAAATTATCAGTGTTTCTCTACTATATTATGTATGTATTACACATATAAACCTTCCTCTTGAATCACTCTATCTATTAAAAAAACTCGCATCAAAATCCGTTTCGTAGTTTTAAAGATCAAAGCATACATAGGGACAGACAGCGGGAAGCGACTTTGTTTTATAATATGTAGTGATAAAATTTCAATGAAACGTCAGCACGAGAAAAACATGGGTTTCTTTCTTTTTACTTTGTTTTAGACTGGCGGACTTTTTGGTTTTTAATAAACTTTGTTTCTTAGTTTTATAATAAGTTTGCTAGTATTAACATACCTAACTATATTTCAGTCTTAGGTGCTTACTATTAAGGGCTTTGTCTTGGACTTATAATGATCATTATTAGTGACACCTGGAGATACGCCTTAAGACTGTTGATAATACTTTTCCGTATGTGTAGTCCTAGTTTATTTATATTCCATTAAAAAGGGCTTTAAGAAAGCATGAGCATTAATCATCACGCTTGCTCAACATTTTTTTTTTACATTTGATAATAAATCACGATGTTTAATTTCACTTAACTTTATATAGTGGGTTCTAAACGAAAAGTTTATCTTGCACATTAGTAAAAAAATAAAATTGATTGACTCGGTGATTGAGACGCATAGCATATTGACTGGCCTGTTGGTCTAGCGGTTAGTGACCCTGACTGCTAAGCTGGAGGTCGTGGGTTCGATTCCCACCCAGGACAAATCTTTGTGTGATGAGCATGATTGTTTGTTCTGTGTCTGTGTAATTTATCTATAATATGTATGTATTTTCAAAAAAAATGTACCTATATAAGTAGTATATCAGTTGTTTAGTACCCATAACACAAGTAAATATAATTGCTTAATTTGGGGCTAGATGGCGCTGTGTGAATGTGGTAGAATATTATATTATTATATTATATTATACAGCTCCTCAGTATGAGAAGAGGCCTTTGCTTTACATTGAGGAAATGAAAAACTAGTACTTCGAGCGACTTTAAACCTACTATAAGTCAAGACGAATAAGGTATTGAAGTAAATAATGTAAACAAAATAAAAGAGTACACAATATTTATATTGTTTATTACATCAAATGCATTGCATTGTTACTTGGGAACAATAAATAAATCGGTGAATTATAATATTATCCTGTATATAACGACAAAACTATTTTCGTACCATTTTATACACATAAAACATACGTTTATATGACACATGAACAACCATTAAAACATAATGACATATTTTCTACATTGACATTGTTCTTTGACGATGTGATATAAAGTGAACTATATTTTAAAAATAAAATAACATGGTTTTTTTATAGATTTACGTTTTTTATAAGATTACTAGCAACTATTATTTTTTTGAGTACAAAATTTATGTTTTTTTTATATAGCAATAGCAGTTATGTGTCATACTAACGATTATATCCTCTGTTTAACATTCTGCCAGAACTATAATCTGTCCTATACATGAAGTAATTAATATTTAGTCAAGAAGAATTGAACAATTAAAATTATTATAAAAAATAACATAATAATATATAAAAAACTCTCGTCTTTGGTTCCTATGTAACTTTGGAATACCAGTGGAAAAATATGAAAAAATAAAAATTGTACTAAACAGGCGTGAAAAAGACTGGTATCATGCGTTATTTTGCCTTAGTGTAGTTTATTGCGTTGCAAAAACAACCTTAATGTTATGTACATAAAATTCAAATCGCTGGTGCATTGTTTAGCAAAAAAATATTACAGATCAACCGAGCACGATACTGAAAAACGTACACATTTCATTTAAAATAGCACCAATATCTTAATATCAGCACATCGCGTGTACCAAAAAACGACTGCTGGCAACATTGTTAAACAAATTACAGCTAGCAACACCAAACTTCATGCAAATCTGCGCGAATCATACTACACTTACTTAGTCTTATAAGTATTTTTAATACATTTAATTAAACAAAACAAAAACATTATGCACTGAATAACAGTTAATATTATAATACTTTGAATATAGATGCCTAATTTTTAGATATGGTAAGTTAGACACAGAGGAGATTACAAGAAGTCTGTACCTTAAATCCGATCACTCGTCTTATAATAAATATTTCTTTAATTCGTGTATAAATAGATATGCATTAAGGGTAAAATTAATTAAACTATGGTAACACTTCGTCTACACCATCATAGACAAGAGCAGAAAATGTATATAATCTGTGGATCGCAGATTATTATTTGCAGTTGCTCTTTGAGAAAATAGGATTAAATAATTTCATGTTTATACGCATTTTTAGATATGTTCTAGAATAAAGTTAACATGCGATATTTTTAATTTTATCTCTATACGATATGATCAATTGGTATAAATGAATAAAACCTGCAAGATTTCTATGCAACAAGTGAAAAAATAAGTAATCTACAACTATACCACAAATTTATTAACAACAAATGTGAAATATTAACATTAAAATTTACAACATAAAAACACAAATGTTGCCAACTACGAAAATTTTCCTCGGAATTATTTAAAAAACGTACCTAAATTTATTTGGTCTCATAGTAACGGTTATTTAACAAAATATTATTAACAAATTAAAACTATTCTTTTTGCAGATCCTTTGTTAGAGATTCTTTTAGCTGCTGTTCTTTTAATAAAAGTGAGATTCTTGTATGAAATAAAAGTCAGCGCAGACTGTATGATGGTCGGAACTAAGTCTTTAGGATGAGAAACAGGAAATAACTTATTATTTCAGGAAAACAATGTGGTTGACAGGTTGCTATACGGTGGTCAGCTGAAACCATTTGTAATAATATCTATACCATATTTTGTTTTAGTTGTGCCTCTTTTTATATTAACATAAAAGTATTGTAATTTATAACAAAATGTAACGGATGATAAAAATATTTTTAGGCAATTGTGATTGTGTTTTTTGACCATAATTATAATTCATAGCAATTTTAAAATTAACAACCGTTCGCACGTGAATCAGTCTGCACTGACGTCAACAAAATTACATTTTTATTCATATTAGTCTTTCACTTTCTTTGTCATGTATGGGCTTACACCATATTTAATGTTTTTAGTATAACTAGTACACATTTCCTCTCATATCACGCTTATTAGAGATTAGTAACATTCCTATCTAACACACCTTACTTAGCAAATTGTGTTTACAGTCACAATATCTTTCTATCGCCCCGAAAATTGTCATCATCAGACTGACTTGTCTGTTTCTTTGTTACTAGCTTACGGCAGTTTGTTTGATTGTGGTATATTCAAAGTGAAATGTGATATCCAAAACAGCTAAATGTTGGACTTAATTATGATATTTCATAATTAAGAAATATCTTTTGAAATGTGCTATTCGATATCAAATATAACTTTGCAAGTACCATAATAGCACACATTTCTTTACTTCAATCGTGTAAAGAAACCTTTTACCTCAATACAACCGAGTTTTTAAGGAGAGAAAACTCTCAAACTCCTTAACAACGTAGCTAGAACATTAGCTAAACATTCAGCTCTCAAAGCCAGTTGACCTTCTAGAGTAGAGCTGGTGTCTTGTCCTTGGTTCTGAGCCTTTTTAGTGTTGTTCTCGTGAATGATTTGGGCCATTTCTGCTCCAGCCAGCTCTTTGAAGGCCGCTGTTACGTCGTGCACTCTGAGGACTAAGTTTCTGGTTTGGAGAGGTGCTGATGTATGTCTGCCGAGGGCCTATGAGAGAATTTTGTGAGATGAGTAAGTAATTAATATCTATGTAAGAATTTACAAGTTCGTAAAGTATATTTTTATTACAATACAAACACAGAAAACAGGAATAAAGAAACATAAAAAGTAACAACGAAAGTTATTATGTATCCAGATTCTCAATTTAACCTGTGTTAAGAGTGTTTCTCCGAAATTGCGTTCTTTGTCTGATTCATATGGCCTAATTTTTTTTTTTCACGTTTAAGCTTATAAAACATATTTTTACGAAAGATGATAACCTAAGATACAATGTCTGAAATAGGCACACTTTTTGATAAAATGGTTTCCGAGATAATTAACTTTAAAATTTTTGGAGTCATATGAATCAGAATTAGGGATAGAAATGAAATTCTAGTTTGAAAAATCAGTCAATTATTTATTAAAATCACAGTAAATGCACACGATGCTTATCATAACACCTAAATTTAGTCAATCACAGCATGATATGGCACTTGACAATATCAATTGTTACAGGCGTAACGTGCCGCCAATGTAACGTTTCATTAACAATATGTGTGACGTTCTGATAAATATGGTATTTTTACCCTAATAATCAGACACATATCAATCAGAATTTTGCCCATTAACATCGATAAATCATCACACGTATGCAATTAAGGATTGTTATTTATACATAAGTTTCTGTTCCCCAATGGCATTATATTTCCCGCAGATTCAAGTTTGAAAACCATTTACCTTAATTATAAAAACGAACATACTAATCAGAAACACAGGTGTACCAAAGCTATATGAATCAGATATTTATCTTTATATCTCCGCGACGACACGAACCAGCCACACGTCACGTCGCGACCACGTCAGCCAAGCCACTGGCTACCGCCACCGCGAGGAGAGGTCTCCTGATGTTTCGTATTTAGCTGGGTACGTTCGAGTGAAGCGCGTGAATATGAATCAGACTTTTATGCCGGACACTTACTATTTTTTTATTTATAAATAAACAATCGTAAATATTAGTACCATTTTTTTTGGTGTAAAGAAACAACTAATATTCTTTCGTAATAATTATAATTCACATCAATTTATGTATAAGAAATAATGTTATTGTTACTAATGTTCAAGAAACTGGGTTACGAACACACCAGAAGAAGTACTTTTAAATATTTATTTCAAATATTTAAATAAATATTATTAAAAAAATTAACTTGTGCAAGATAGGCAATAGTCTGAGGTATGTAATTGCAGACTGATTTGTCAGTTACTTACAAAAATAAACCTCAAGACATCGAAAATGTAGGGTTCGGAGAATCACTCTTAAGCGTTTACTATCAAATAATATCTAGTATTTACTTATAGAAGTTGTTACTTATAGAAGTTGTTTTTCATAAAGTATAAAATATTAACTCTTCCTTCTCTGTATATACTGGAAACAGCTCTTTTCGTCAAAAATAATCCCCACCTTTTTCCTCGCTTAGCTGACGTTAGAGTACGAAACAGACAGGACAATAAAAGGCTATGTGCGCATTCTGCAAACACAGCTCTATTAGAGAAAAGTATTTTATGCATGGCCCCTAAAATTTATAATAATGTACCTAACTCCTTAAAAGATTTAAATATAAATTTATTCAAAAAACAATTATCTAACCTACTGATAAGTAAATGCTACTATAACGTGAGCGAATTCTTTAATGACAAACTATAATAGTAGGTATGTCATTCTTTTTATGTACAATAATTAGTTATTTCGTTTTTTTGAAACAATGTACACATAATTAATGCCCTCGAATGTAATCTGTAATAATTTAGTTCTAATCTAACTTGACATCTTATGATATTAATCTATTTGTATCTTCGCATGTATTTTTTATTAATATAATTTAATTCTAATCAAAATTGACATCCTGTAATATTATCGTATTAAAATTTGACACTCTGTATAATAGCGTATTAAAATTTGACATTCTGTGATATTATTGTTTTAAATGTGTGTGTTTAAGTTAATTTGTAATCATTTATTTCTAATGGTATGTAACTTGTGTCTTATAATATTATTATTTAATTTAATCGAATTTTCTGAGCCGTAAAACAATTTACCTACAATCAAATAAAATTTGTATGTCTAATAATATATAATGGACAAAGCATGTAGAACCAAATTTATAAATGTAACACCCAATGTACACATGTTTGAACAAATAAAGTTATCTTATCTTATCTTATCTTATCTTATCTCAAAATGCCAAAGCCAGAGTCACGCGTTGTCGACTTCGAGATCATGATACCTGTTAATTTCTGCCAAATAAAAAAAAGCAATAACCAGATTACATACTTGCGCTAAATCAGCTAATCTTCTAAGCGGCGTAAGACAGTCTGCTAACGCGGCAGTAGCAGTAGGTGACGTCGCAGCCGTACCATTGCTTGCTCCTAACGCTCCTACTAGTGTTCGAGATGCTCCCACTAGGGACACTGCGCATGACGTCAGCTCACTTCGAGCTCGCTGGAAATAAAATAACTTCGTTATTTGGTGACTGTTTGTGTTTATGGAAAGCAAATCTTGAGACAATGAGGTCACTGCTGCACTCAGAAATACTGTTCTAACTTACCTAACGGCCTGAAACGTACGTTTCCGTACAGTCTCTGTCATAGAGAGATGTTTGTCACAGTTACCGCTGTGACCGCAATATTATGCTGTTTAATACTCAGATGACGACTAGCCTTACAACAATGAGATAGAGTGGTCCTATATTCTAAAATTGAGACTACACACATTTTTGAAAAAAAAATAACATTATGAGCTATTACTCATAATGTTTTTTTTTTTCAAAAATGTGATAATTTAAATTATCGCGAATTTATGGCATTCGGCTTCAGTCTTTCAGATGTTTTATTCTTGGTACTTATTACCACTTCTATTTTATTTTATGTAACTGGCAAAACATAAAAAAAATAGCTCACCTGAAATTTAACCTCATCAATATCTTCACCCCCTCCGTGTGCATGCTGGTGCGAACATTTTTGCGCGACTTGATGCAACCTCTGCAGTAGTCCTTCAACAGCCACCTCAGTCTTGCACAGAAGGTTTTCTATAGACACGTGGCCATTATTTCCTGACTGAAACTCCGGGAACTTTACAGTAGGTGGTGATGGCGGCGTTGGAATGTCAGGATCTACTGCGTCTTCTTTAAACCGTACGTGGTTCTGAACTTTTTGAGTCGGACTTGAACTGTCTCTTCTAAAAGACTGCCTTTCTGATAACGGTGGACTGAATACTCTCTCCCCTGGTGCTCCATTTAGAAGATCAGGCCGATTGCTAAACCGCCTATTCATCTGAGGTGAGCATAGAGATAAAGCAGTGTTATTCTTAAGGATTGTATTTTTGGTCTCAGAATTTGATCTTACATGTCTAGTCTGTAATGTCATGGAGCTATAATTTGGCGAAGATCTAATATTTTGAGTTTCTTCTTCAGTTAGTCTGTTCTCGATTTCTAGATTTCGATATGTATTTAAATTTCTTTGGAAGTGTGGAGAGCCTATACTCGCTAAACGCTGCTCAGAATTTCTAATTGGAGATTGCTTGGCATTCTTCATTCTTAACACTTCGATGCTTGGAACTGGAGGTAATGGAGGTTTTTTTGGAGGTAGTAATATTGGAGGAGGTGGTGATAGAACTTTGTTTTCTAATCTCGGCGGCAACTGTGGAGGGTTTTGCATTTGTTCATTTATATCACATACAACTTTATAGTTTAGCTTTCGATTGTTCAATGTACTAAAATGATTGTTGGTGATCTCAACAGCAGTAAGTTCATTGTTCAAACACGTGAAAGAGTTAGACCGAGGTCTAGGCGCAGGTGTTGGTGGTATTTTCGGTGGTCTTTCTGGAGGTTTCCTAACGTCAGATTCTTTTCTTCTAGGAGGCGGCCTTATTTCACAAACGTCGGGTATTGAATCTGAGTTTTGTAATTGAGTTTCGACTTTTTCACCCTCATCAGAATTTTCTTCAGATCTATTTTTGTCTTTACTACAGCAAGAAAACATTCCTTTTCTTTCAACTGTAGGATATTCTATAACATGTGCGTTACCGTTTGATTGTTTATCATTAGATATACTTTTTCTTTTGCCTTTAGGTGAATCAGATTTAGTCTGCGCTGGATTCTTAGCTTTATCTTTTAACAGAAGACTATTTCTAGCTTCGCTTAAACTTTTGGCTGTAAACATATTCCTAATCTCACTGACACTTAATGTTCCCTTTACAATGTCACCATTTGCAGGTTTTGGTTCGGTACGTTTTTGGATATTTTTAGCTTCTAGTATCTGACTGTGATTTACGTAACTGACTTGTTCTCTATCTAATGTTGATGAATTTGAAGCTGGAGGAGGAGGAATTATATACGACATAATTTCTTCTGGTGTTAATTCGATTGCTGGAGTGACTTTAACAGTCGGTGGCTGTATAGTAACATTGGCAATAAATTCTTCTAAAGACGTCTTTTTCGGTGGATTAGCTAAATTTTCTTGTGAGTTTACTTTGTCGTCTGCAAACGACGGTGGCACGATAGGTAAAATTTGAGGCACTTGCGTAGCACAGTCTAATTCATCGGGCGTTTGTGGGGGAGGTATCAAAGTTAAATCTATAAGCTCAGCATCATTATCAACTACGCTTTCTTGGTAAAAAAATGTTGAATAATCAGTAGTCCTTGTTTCTTCTTTACTACTCTTTTCTCTTAGTTGTTTTAAATATTCTTTTAAATTTGATTCTTTATTGTCTTGTGGGTTATCGGGGCTGTGTAAGCCAAAGCTCGTTCTGACAGCTTTATTCGTAGGTTTATTTTGATGTTTTCTTATTGGACTATTTGTGGGAGTGTATAAGGAATCATTATCACTCTCTGAGTGACATACATCATTATTCAAAGCTAGTAGAGCATCAGTAAGTCCACAATTATTTAGTATAGCACTTAAACCCTGCGATTGACGTGTAGTTAAGATGTTATTGTCTTTCCCGTTCTCAGGGACGCTTAAGCCATTTAAACCTTGATTTATAGTTTCAGTCAGGAGGAGCAAAGAGTCGCTATGTTTTAGAATACCAGGTGCGTCATCAGCGCAAGACATTCTACTTGTATTAGATTCTGTATCACTTTCTAAATTATCTACACTGGTCTCTTTACCAACTAGCTCATCTCTTAAACATTCATGATAAGCATCATAATCACAATTTTCAGTCAAATATTGTTCCGAATTTTCAACTAGTTTTTGCATTTCTGCTACCCTCCTTAATACTTCTTCGTTTTTGGCTTCGACTAATCTTGGGTTATTGCTGGCATTCTCTAAGAGTTCCATGGATAGAACACTTTGAAGATCGAAACCCATGCCGTCGTCGAGGTAGCACGCATCATTTGGATCGAACAGTCTAAAATCTTCGTTTTTCTTACATTTTTCAAAATGTATATCATGTCCTAATAGGCCTGATTTGCCATCATAGCCTATTAGTGGGCTAGAGTTGTTGCTATGATTTCTGTTCGTAATACTGGAATTCATATTGGTGTCTAAAGCCTTAGCCTGGTCTGGAGTGGAGTGGTAGGGTGGAGGCATGCTGAATATGGCGAAGTGCTTCTTAGACAATATGTTGGGATCGTCAAAATGAAGATAGCTCCACTTAGCTGGGACCACATTGTGTTGAGACAAATATGGCGGAGCTGGAAAAAAGGATGGTACGGATTATAAATGTTTGAGACTCATTTAAAAAAAGATAATTTTAAAGAATGACACCTAATTCTTTTGCTCAAAAATAAGTAGTAATAAGTTCTTTTACCAAAGCAACACTTTACAATGCGATGATTTAATTCCGTACTGTAGGCAAAAATAATATTTACCTATGTCTTCGGTGATAGGCTCTCGTTCCTGTTCGACGTTTAGGTCTCGCCCCGTTGCTAGTCGATAATATCTGTAAAAAGAAATTGGTTTGGTTCAGAAAATACGTCAAAGTATAATAATGTTAACTTCTCACTGCATGTTCTTTAAGTATTTGTATGAAATAATTTAGTTCTTGAAGTAAATACCACAGAAGCTATTAATTTTTGCACGACGTGACAGAGAAACTCTTACAGTAAAATTAGAGATCCTGGGGGCCTACCACCACCTCCAGTATTATTTTCATATTACTTTGTGTTTTGTCTTTTTCTTTTGTACCATTAAAAACAAGGATAGAAACAAAGTAAGGTTATAATAGGATTTCTATAAGTGGCTGTGATAGAGCCCCAGTACACACAATAATTGTTTTATACTAACACCTAACTCTCCGGCCAGATCATAACAATAACAAATAGCGACATTTCATTTTAATTTTAATCTCATTTGGTAGAGTTGAAGGCTACTTAAGACCGTTCAAATTGAAGACGCTCGTAGTCAGGCTATATAAAACATCTTTTAGCAGGAATGAGGACGGGAAAAGTGATCTACAGATTATTTAACAGGCTGGTTTTACAAATACACTGGAGGCCAGGAGCTACGACATAATCAAAATGACATTATAAAGATGAATCATAGCTCGCTGCGCTCTCTGATCAGTAAAGGATTAGCAACATAGAGTGCGACGGGTACATGGATGGGTGACCGCATAGTGGTATTTGATCTGAGCGTCTCCGTGCTTCGAAGGGCGGACTAAAAGTCGGTTCCGGTTGTTACCAAGTTGATAACAGTCGTTAGGTCCAGTCGTATGGGCGACATCACTAACAACTGGATATTATATTTTTTTAACAGTAGAATTAAGGATCATACCCAGCTATAATTAGAGGCATCTCAGCAGCATCTCTCTCTTCCATGAGTAGCGCCAGCACTCTGTCACGTTGGAGGAAGATGGCCACATCAGTGCCGCCGTGAGACCAGTCCCGTTTCACTCTGATACCTTCCACTTCTTCTAGAGAGGCGATAGATTGAGGCTGCAAGGATAAATGAATACTTAAAATTATTGTTCTAAAATGTGGATTACATACTCCCAAATATTGATTAGTCAATCGTCATTTAATTTTATTCCATTTGATGTCCAATACGAGACATAATAGGAAAACCAATTGTTATAAATCGGGAACTGTTGTGTCTCTCAGTAGGTATCTTATTCTCTCTGTCGTTTTAATATGAATATTAGCGACAGTTTTTATACAGCTTTCACTTAATACCAAAAAGTGTTTTTTTTTTTTAAATTATTTATTAGCCTACCAAAGTGACTCCATCCCGCCTGATGGTAAGCAGTCAGTGGAATCCAGAAGTGGTGGCCACCATACCAAAAGCTATCGTCTTAAACTGCTGGTATGGTGGCCTCCACTATGGCGGCTGGAAATGGGGTTAGAGGAAGGGAATGAGGGAGGTGAGGAAAGAGGAAAGGGGGGAAATTGGGCCTCCGGCACTCTCACTCACCGAACGAAACGCAGTAGTAAGGATACTACTACTCTTAAGTCGATCTTCTATGAGAGAGTAGTACTTCCACGGACGATCCGGCCCATTCATGCTGAAACCAGCGTGGATCTACTACCGTTAATGTTCTGATAATATTTTTAAATAAAGAATTGAAAACCACGAAAATATGACACTAAATTGCGACGTTGTCACTCATGACGCGTAAAACCTCTTAAATATTCGGAACTTTTTAACCAACTCATGTGTTTCAATTTTGATCTTAAATCTTTTGCCAATTCGTCATAATAGTAAATAAAATGGTGTCCACCGTTCCAGCAATCTTCTAATAGTACAGTCATTTGGTAGTCTAAAAAGTGTTCAATAAATTGGTATGATTACAGATTTTGATGTGCTCTTTCCGAATTTCAACTTTGTTACCCCGTATCTTTGCCGCTTGCGCTCATAGCTCGTTGCGCTCACGTATCGGTAAACGATTTGCGGGTAAAGCAACAGAGTGCGACTGGCCCATGGATGGGTGACAGCATAGTGGTATTTGATTTGAGCGTCTCCGTGCTTCGGAGGGCACGTTAAGTCGATCCCGGTTGTTACCAAGTTGATAACAGTCGTTAGGTCAAGTCGGATGCCTCTATAATAAATTATGCGCGACCTGCACGAATCCTGACACTAGGTTGACCACTAACCACTCGATATTAAATTAGATTAGATTAGATTAGCCGCTCGCGATACCATATTAAAAAAATGTGCAAAGAGCAGTTTTTGATAGCCTCTAAACCTAAACCTAGGAGACAGCAGCACTCTCTTAGCTTGACTGCTGCTGAAGCACTTAGCGCCATAGCTTGGTAGACCACTACATGTTATACCCTTACCACAGAGTTACTACTGCCGATGATCTGGCTGAGTCCAAACCTAGGAGACACCAGCAGCACTCTCTCAGGTCGACTGCTGCTGAAGCACTTAGCGCCGTAGCTTGGTAGACCCGCCACTATGTCCAAGTAGTGAAGCTTCGCCTGGAAGAATAGATAAACTAGTTTAATTATTCTAAGATTTTTAGATAATTTTGTTTTTTTTTGTTTTTTTTTTGTTTTTACAAATGTAATAAATTTTTTTTATTCAAAAAAAATTTTGCTAATGAGAAGTGCTCACTATAAGAACTGTAAAAGTATAGTGATCATTGCTTGATACGTCAAAATAATATTTGTAGTAACCCATTATATTCCAGTGTAGAGAAACGGCCAATATAAAAAATGGCACAAGTGTGAACGGAATAAAAAGTAAAAGGAGAACAAGTAAGATTGAAGTCTATTCTCATTCATTGTTTATCATGTTTAGTCAATGCATTTATATTTTTCTTTTCTTTATTTCGCCGTTTACAATACCTGTAACTGTGTCAGTTGGCGCTGGCTGCCCGTCATCTGCGAGTTTAGTTTGAGAAAGTGCGCGATGAGTCGTCGCAGTTCCTTACGTTTCATACTCTCAAGCAAGCCGCTCGGGACAAACCGTTCTAATCCGAACTCTCTCCTGAAATATTACCAGAAACTTGCTTAAAGGAATTCATATTTAGCTGGACCTACGTAAGGTCCAGCTAAATATGAGCGTAGGGGCAGATGTCTGACACATTTGCTGAGCTGGGTCTATTTGGCACACCTGTAAGGCACAGAATCACGTATCTTGTTTACTTCGTGTGAATTCGCCTTGACTGTGCTCCAAATAAATGTATTTACTTTAGAATCCTTTTTTTTAGAAAAAACGCGAGCAAGTAATTTCTCAGAGTCAAATCTAAATCACTATTGCATCACAACTTACATTAAAATAAAATTTAAAATAAACTCACTCAACAGCCTTAACAGTTAACTTGGCAGGTGACAGATTGTTTGCTAATGCGTGCTGGTGCATATGTAGCGCAGCCAGTCTTAGCGCAACTTCTGGCTGAAGCTCCGGGGCAAAGCGTTCCTGGGCCACATCGTTGCAGCACTGCATGTAAAGGTAGTCTAATGCAGCCAGGTCCCGTTGTGCCAACTCTGCTGCTGAGCTCGGCATGAACACTACGCGGAATAGGCAGCGCATTTTGTAGGACCCAGGGCGTGCAGCGATCTAAAGATTTATATAGATTATTTGTTAGTGAAACAAAAGCCTCTTTATATTCTAACACAAATGAGTTTTACAGGACCAATAAATGAACATATTGAAAGTGTCTCATAAGTCTAATGAAGCAATTGGGATTTTTATATTCGGCCTTAAATTCTAATTCGCATGCATTCTAATCTCTTCTTATCTCTTCTTCTTACTCTTATGACAACAGAGGTATTATGGCCTGTCTTGAAATAACATCATCATTCACTGTCAACATAACATTACTTACTTTGACCGGTCATGTGCTGCTCTAATTTTTCAGTTACCCGCTACCCTTATCAAGTCCACCACTCTTACCATCTTGTAAAAGGATCTGCTCACACTCTGTCTTCCAGTTTGTCTTAAATGTCTATCTAAAAAAGGAAAGTGTTCAAGTGCTTTACCCTAGCCAAAGATTCCTTCGGATCCAGTAACGTCAGCTTATTCCTTCTCAAACTCTTCACGTGCTCAACCACTAAGCTGAAATGTTCTTCAGCAGTTATACACAGCTTGTCCTTCAGACTGGTCACGACATCAGCTACTGTGGTGGTCGTATCGTATTTAAACGATTTGGTCTGACCGTTTTCTAAAAAGACCTTCAGAACGTTTGCCATTGGAGGTAAGCAGAGGTCGCCGAGGGAAAATGCTGATGGCTGAAAATTTCAAAAACAAAGGTAAGTAAAGAAGGCGATGGCCTAAATATTTTTATCGAATAGTCAAATTTTCTTCTAAGGTGCATAAATGCCACGTAGACGTCTCCAGTCCCCAGGGTTTCTGTCAAAAAATTCTTAGTATTAGCCCAAAATCAGGGATTGTGTCCGGTAAATGTTAACGGATTTGCTTCCTTATACATAGGATTCAACATAACTTGCAAAAAGTAGTACTACTTTTTGCAAGTTATGTTATACACATCTCCGTACTCCGGCGAAATAAGACGCGTCGCTATGTTATGTTAATTTTTTGAAATTTCTTATCCCAAAATTCTCTAATATAACCAAAATGAAACTCACAGGGTACATAGGAGCTCCATTTAGCTGAACAGAATCCGCAAATCTGACTCTAGGTGGCCTAGCTCTCAACCTTGCCCTCTTAGCAGCTGAGAGAAGAGCTGATCTTCTTGCCGGATTCCCACTCCTGGCCGGCTGACAGACCCTGAGGGTAACCTTCTCAGTACACGCTCTTACTGCAGATATGACGTGTTCTCTGGCTGCTAAGCTCACATCCTCACCGTTGACGCATAGGATCTGGTCTCCAGGTTCCAACTGTAAAGACAAATAAAATTGAGGAATTATAGACGTTACAATTATTGATTGAGGGTTTTCTGACTTTCGTAACTCTACTGACAAGACGATTAAGGTAGTGTTGTGCTTTTGTTGACAAGCAGTGGTTTACGATGTTCCTAGCACTGTGTTGGCAGTCATAGAGGTTGATTGTAGGCTTGCAAATAAATGTTTTATTTTTATCTACATCAACGGTGTTTCTGGCGATTTGGCATCTAGTAATTTTTTTGATCTACTTACTTAGTCCTCTGTCAACAAAATCTCATGTCAGCCTATGATTCTGGAAGTGTAAAGGTATTATTTATACTAGACTTTTACTGTTTCTATGGTCTATTATAAATCTTTCAAGTCATTTTACCAGGAACCTCATCTGAAATATTTTTTATCCAAAATAATAATAGTGTTTTACCTTTCCCACACTAGGTGAGTTATCAGTGACGAACCGTACTAGCACTGGTCGCTCAGAGCCCGCTACAAAGCCGAAGCCAAGCTCGGGATCACGCTCCAGCACCACGTCTCTTGGAGCAGGTGGAGATTCACAGGAACAGCCCTCAGGTGCCACGTATGTGGTTGTTTTGTTCACGTGGCTGAAGTATCACATATTGTTCAACTTTAGTATTACCTATTTTTGGTTTTTCTACTTTTGTTTATGCTAGCATAAACAGGACCAGCTCTGTCTGATTGTAAGCAGTTGGTGCTTCCAGGAGTGGTGAACACTATCTCAAATGTAGGCTTTCACTATGGTTGATTTGTGAGATATTTTTTACGCTATTTTCGTTTTTTCATAGACTATCATGGATCAAGAAATATGCTCTCTGTCCCATTTTACAAATACACCATGTGAGAACCGGATCTACAACTCGCATCACCATCGAGGTATTAAGCTATGAAATCTTAATTTGAATAATCCCAAACAAATGCTTTGAGGGCTTTAAGGAGACAGTAATAACTTCTTCGGTAGAAGCATAATATAAGTGATAAATACCAAAATCAAAAACTCACTTAACATAATAAGGTTTCCCATGACAGTCCAGGGCTTGCTCCCATCCATAAGGCAGTTCTTCATCGTCTTGTTCGCTGCCACTGCCACTGCCGTCCCTGCCTGAGGGCCAGCTCTCTGCCGGTGGAAGCCAGCTGGCCGTCCGCGTGATGTGACTGGAAAAGAGAGAATTTATTTTAGTATGTACGAATGTACTATTGTCAACAGATTACGATAAGGTTAAAAATAAATGGATTTTTCGCTTTCGGATAGATTCGCGTTAGGGTAGATTAAAAATAAAAGTTAGTACTTTAAAAGCCTCATAATATGACTACTACGTAAAAATTTGTTACATCTTTTCAGACTTTAGGAGTTGTACAAGGCGACGATTCTGTCACGCGAATAGCTCTGACTAAACTTTGTTACTCATGGTACCACAATTTAAATGTAACACGGCTCTCCATTTCGGGATGACTGCGTGGCGCTTTATAATTTAAAATTTTATTAAATCTATTGTTAGATTTTAACTCAAAGCAAAAGATCTAACTACACTCTACGTTTTTTAAATATGTAGATATTATGTACTACGTTTCTATACATACAGGTACTCGTAAGTACTTATGTCAAACACCAAAAACGGATTCATAAATTACCTAGAAAAGCTAAAATCTGCGCCCCGCTTAGAAAGTTAAACAAACAGGAAACAATACGTATTGCCTGAACAACATTTATATTTATTAGTAGGTCCCATTAAGTGTAGGAAATTGTCGCGGGAAATTACTTTCGTCAAAAACTTGTTGCCAAAATATAAAAATGAGTTTATTTGTAATAAAATTTATGTGGAGGCCAAAACTGGATGTCGTCGGTGCCGGGTACCTTTGTAGGGTACGGCCGAGAGATAGCGGGCTGTATTTATTGCGTTTGTCTTCAGCCTATACTATTCAATAAGTTTTTTAAAACATTGTAAGTACATAGATGTTTGCACAATAAATGGTTCCTTTTTCTTTCTTTTTGTAATGATGTAAAATTACCTGGACTATATTTTATTGTAGTAGATTTTGTAGACGAGGCAGCCAGACAGTTTACTTAACAATGTTTTATATACATATATTAGGCAGATCATACATGAATCTTGGACTTCGTCTATATACCACGACGATATCACGGTTGCAGTGAGAGTTATAAACTTGCTGTCTTAACGTACCGGTTTGTAAAGACTAGAAGGTTCTTAGCCAAAGGATCGTAAAAGAAAAAGTAATCTTATTGTTTGTTGTTTTAAGAAATCGCGTTTAATGCGACCACACCTTTACCGCAATTACAGTCATCGCTGAAACTTTTTTATTTACGTTACTCTTCGTAATCTACCGTAACAGCGCGTATTACGCGATTACGCGTTACGCAAGGTGACTCGGGTTATATTAAGGAACATTATACATTAGACAAATTGTACGGTTATGAGTCACTGAGAAATCTTCTGAATATTGATATAAAAATTGGATTACAAAGATCAAATGCTTTATTTTTTATTGTCAGAAATTCAGAAAGGAAGTCATAATGGTGTTAACAGATGGTCATAGACTAGTAAAAGTAGAATTATTTGGGAACTCCTGTGGCCAGTAGTGGACGTCTTTCAGAAAAACAATGATCTTCTTCTTTCCAGTCGTATCTTCATTACTGAAGGTCGTTTCCGCTTTGATAGGTTTCTGGCAACTTTTTAATTATTGTCCGCCATGTGTTCCTGTCTTTCACGGTACGTAAGGCGGTGGTGACTGGTAGACCAGTAAGTAATTTAATTTGGTCACACCAGCGGTTAGGTGATCTACCGCGGAGGCTTACCATCCACCTTTTCGACAATCATTAGTTTGTCGAGGCTATCTGGGTTGCGACGCACTATGTGACCAAAGTACCCCAGGATTCTTTGGTAGCAAATTGTAGATAACCTCGTCTTGACCCCCAGCTGGTCCAGGATCGACATGTTGGTTCTTTTGGCAGTCCATGTTCAGTCCAAAACAATGATAATGATAATAAATTTGCTTAAAGTCTGCTTTAACTCTATCTGCTAAAGTGTGTAATATATCTAACAGATAAAACATCTTCTAGTTAAATTTGTCTTATATTTTTAAAGAGTTATTTGTCAGTTAATGTTATCAGGCTCTTGTGGAACTGAGTTTTAGGTACCATCTCTCAGTTAAGATATGAATAGGTTATCACGAACTTTATCAGCAAGTGGTGAAACAGGGCCTTAGTAGACTAATCAGTAAACTTTTGTGGAAGAGAAATAAAGTAAATTTAGTGTTTATTTATTAAAATCCAACCCTGTTATGTCCAGACTTGTTGTTATCAAAAAAAAATTACATTTTATATAATTAAGTAAGTATATAGATTGCAGCATAAACTATGACTAGTTTTAACAACCCTTTTTTTCGAAGAAACATTTGCAAGAAACAGCGTAATATTCGGAATGTTCATTCATTACACAAAAAGGTTAACGGACATTTTCTTGATGTGCACATTTGCTAAGAAAATCATGTTCCTCATATATTATGTGCGAGATTTCGTACGCAGGTATTTTTTATGACATGTCACAGGAGGATGTGTTATGTATGACGAACGCGTAGTGATGTCTGAAGTTCGTGTTTCAAATTTTAATATGGTAATCTACTTGGGAAAACAAAGGTTTTATTATTTATAACATAATAATATGATCTTTTAACAATTTTTTGCCACTTTTTGGTACTCGTAATGCCCCAGTTGTTAAGGCTCTGCTGTTGAAATATCTGCCTCGATGGTGTAGGTTCCGTGTACGGATTACCACGCAGAGGTCTCGATTGAGATTCGATAGTGTTCGATGTTCGAGAAATGTAAGAAAAGCTAACACGGAAGCGAGAAACCAAGACTTTTTACATCTGAACTAGTAATAATTTTATACATATTTTATTAACAAAAAGGCATACATCACTGACAAAGTTGCTTTCAACCAAAAACAAACAAACGCATGTAATCTAAAAGGCCGTTAGCAGCGGTCGACTGCGGTGAGCGGTTATTAACCGGCCCGGGCCGGAACCGAGCCCGGACAATTTGCAGGTACGAGGCTATTACGGGACATAGAAGCTGCGGCGCAATTCGCACAAATTGTTTCTACTAAATGTTGTATTTGGATTTTATTTAAACTAATATTATAAAGAGAAAAGATTTAATTTTTTGTATGTTTGTCACGGTAGTAGATCCACGCTGATTTCAGCATGAATGGGTTGGATCGTCCGGGGAAGTACTACCCTCTCATAGAAGATCGACTTAAGTAGTATCCGTACTACTGCGTTTCGTTAGGTGAGTGAGAGCACCGGAGGCCCAATTTCCCCCTTCCTCTTCCCTAACCTCCCTCATTCCCTTCCCCTAACCCCATTCCCAGCCGCCATAGTGGAGGCCACCATACCAGCAGTTTAAGACGATGGCTTCTGGTACAGTGGCCGCCACTTCTGGATTCCACTGACTGCTTACCATCAGGCGAGGTGGAGTCACTTTGGTAGGATATAATATAAAAAAAAAAAAAAAAATGTTTGTTTGTTTGCAACGATTTTAGCGATTTGAAAAATTCTTTCACCTTTCGAAATTAATAAATTCAGGCTAACATAGGCTATATTTTAATATGTTTAACATATTATCTTCAGTCATTTTCAGAATTTCAATATTTTAAGCGCCTTTGTAAATCTAAATGATGCAATACGACACTATTGCTATAATATTTTCTGTAGGAGTTTGTTGTAAGATCGAATGAAACTTTTGATACCGAAACGAAGCGGGGGCGGACCTCTAGTGTTATATATTTTTATATAGGTTGAAAATTAAATTTGATTTGTTTAATTAGGCCGATCTTTAGTATCACACACAGGTTTGTTCAGGCTGTGAATCAAATAAACAACCTCATGCAAAGCAGACGCACGCACTCTTACTGCAACCAAGAAGATCAAAAAGAAAAGAAAAAAAGAAAAGAAAAACATTTATTTGTTCTCAACAAGTTAGTTTACATAACATAAACAATGCATTGTAATAATAATAAAAATAGGTAACAAACATATTGAGATACAAAATGGCCCTAACTCAGCTTTTTGCCACTTTGAAAACACAAAGCAGCGCTGATATTCTGTTAGAGCCAAGATGGATGGTATTCCGGCATGACATCAGCTCGGATTGATTAAAGCTTAAAGAATACCTTGACATTATTATCAATCGATGCTAAAATCTGTGTAGATTGAAAACAAAATACTTAAAATAAATAAGTAAATATAATAATGCTCTTATAAAATGTTTAAATATTATAAATCTTTAATTTATTATAGTTATTATTTAAATAGTAATATAATCTAACAATACAAATTTTCAATTTTTTTTAATTTGTATCTTAAAATAAAATTAAAAGGAACGGAACGCAACTTTCCTATTGTCTGTGACAATTGACATTACCACATCCAATAGCAAACATCGAGAGAAGGCGCGGGATTTAAAATCATGCAAGTGACGCTTTGATCTAGCGGTGGGTCGGTACGCATTTCTGCAATACCATAACCATTTATCGTTTTAAAAATCGATAACAGTTTTTGAAACTGCTTATTTCAATAACTAGTTATTGGCCTGCACCCATTCGGTATGGGGTACCTATTATAAATGCGTCGAATAGATACCTATTCGAAAACTGTATATCAGACAACGTATTTGAAACCCTAACATGATGACAACTAAGATATAACGATTTATGAGTTTAGTTATTATGAAAAATTTGTGTAGATGCAAATAACTTTTTAATTTTTTTATATTTATTGTTATTAGTAGGTGTTTTAATATAAGTATTTGGTTATGGTTTAACAATAATTAGTTTGCATTAAGTAGGCAAGTATGTTTGAATAGATATTGCTTATTTTATGTTATGAAGAAAAAATAGAATACATAACACGAGTTATTCTATCGATGTTTTTGTTTATTTTATTTCAAAATGTTCATTTCATCGCAAATGTCCAGTTCAAGGTCAAGGTTCTGAAGTGAATTTAAAGTTAAACAATAAATATTCAAAGTGCATTCATAAAGTATGCAATAAGGTTTAAAGCCGTATGCACATAATACTTATCTACAATAACAATATTCTCTAAATTTTAAAACAAATTTAATTATTTGAATGCAACCCTAACTCATTAGCATAGAGTTTAAAATGAGTTACTATTTATTCCTTTAATATTCTTTTGTGTTCCTAAATTCGGTTATTCGTTTCACGCACTTCACGCAGTAAAGAATAAATAGTTTGTCAAACCCGTTATTTGTGGTGCGTTTGGTATTTACGCATTGTTCCGTTCAACGCAGTAAAGAAAACCTAGTTTGAACCGATAACTTGTTTCTCTATGGACCAATATATAGTTATTAGGTATTGGAGCAGCATTACCTAGTTATTAAAACTGTTTACGGTTTGCAACACCCATTTCTACTCTGATCTCTGATGAAGTTTGGTGTAGTGAAACTTTGAGTGAAACATTGTGAAAAGTAGAAAAACTTAAATGAAAATTCGTTTAATTTGTAAATTATTGTTCATGATGATGAACGATGAGATCAGGCTTTACAAGTCCATTCCAAATCTAATTTCGGACAATGTAAACAATCCTCCATATTGCCATTGTCTATGGTTTCATGAATTTACTAGTGATGGGGAAAAGGATGATAAAAATAAAATTAATGTCATCACTCATCATACATAATTAAATAATAATTTCTCATTCTTTTTTTCTAACATTTTTAAATAATATTACGTTTACTAATACTCTATTTGCGTAATCGATTAATTCTATTTGATTTGTTATTTTTATTACTCCAAATACTTGTATTTATGTTAAATATGGTATTGTATTTTATTGTAACCGTTGACTTATAAACTATAAGATAATAAGACAAACAATTTACCTAATGTATAAATAAATGTAATTTAAATTAAGCATTGACCTCTAATTACAACTATTTAACCACGGACTGAAATGGAATACTGGGATACTGTTGAATATTTTTCCGCCTGATAAAAAATTGTGAAATATTGATTATATGGAATTTGTATGTATGTTACGATTTTATTGTACTATATTACAATAAAACAAATGAACTCAGACTTGCGAGGGCAAATGACAAAATATTATGTAGGTACCTATGATATGTATTGGTTAAACTTATTTCTTCTGATAAATTACAACATTGGTTTTCAAAGACATTAAAGAGTACAGAAAAAATAAAACTGTCAATCATTTTGACGTCTTAATTCGACCGCAAAAAGTAATTCGTAATTTTATTAAATAAACTAGATTTGATTATTAATCATTAGTAGAAATTGTTGCAAAATGAAGTATATAGTGAACAGAATGTGTATAAACCCATGTGTCATCGTTTATGGAGTTTTTGATAGAAAAATATTGAAAAAACTGTTTGTTTACATTGTCCGAAAATGGATTTGGTCGATACTGTACCATCAAACTTCTACCTTCTACGTCATACGTCACATCAGTCACGTCACGTCAGTTAAATCGACCTGACATACTACAAAGGAATGTTAAGTAACTAATAATTATGCTATAAACGCTGCTGAAAGGAGTGGTCCATGACTCATGACAACCCCCGTCCCTTTCCAAAAACGCCGACAAAATGCTGCTTGCATACGGTGAATAGGTAAAAGAAAGAAATTAAAGAAAATATTTTATTCTGTCCAGAGGCGACATAAAAAAAAACAAGAAAAATAATTTACCGATAAGTATAGAAAATAACATTAATTTAAAACAGATAGGTATATGGAATACAGGTAATACGTACAGATGCTTTTATTATACAGTTTAAGCAAAATACATACATTTCAGTGAGTAGGAAAAATACTTCACTCTCTTTGAAATGTAACCGAAGAAATACAAAGGTTGGTCTACCTAATACATACATAACTTCACGCCTGTCTCCCGTTAATGGGTAAGCAGACACTATAAATAGAACGCCATTTTGCTACGATTCAAACATGTATACCTCCTATGCCTCTTCAACATTCATTAATCTTTCATACACACGTGTAAGTAATTAAGTATCTATAGAGTTAAGTGTATTGCCTGCGTCACTTTGCATGCTACTTGAAACTGTAACTTACAAAAATTGTAATAACCTGGCGATTAAAAAGAGTGGCCTGAGTTTCTTGCCAGTTCTTCTCATGGCTCTACTTCGTCAGTTAATTTGCTGACATTTTGTAAACTTTGACGTTCATAAGTGTTAATTTAATTAACCTATATGAATAAACATCTATTTCATTTCATTTCATTTCATTCATTTCATTTCACGTCGGGTACGGTTACGGGTGCTTGTAATTGTGCCCTTTGTCAACACATCACCTATTTGGTCCGCGTATGTCCGTCATGGCGACCCCTACCAACTTTCCCAGTCATTTCCACTCCATAAATCTCTTCGTTATCCTACTTCCCTCCATCCTTTCTACATGTTCAAACCATCTCTACCTAATAAAGGTATATTAAATATCGCCGTGAACGCGCCATCAAAACGCACACAGTAAAACAGGTATAACATAAGTTTGGGTACTATTTCATGGAGAAGATAACAATACCAATAATTAGGGTTTATCGTGAGACTATAGTAATACTACACTAATAGAAGGACGTATTAAAACAATAACAACAACAACTCATATTTATAACAATCTTAAAGTAGGATATATACAAGCATACAAACCAGGTTACCGATTGATACGTAATCGTAAGTTTTACACCACCATGAAACCACCTCGAAATCGTTGCAAAGTACTATGTATATGCACTATTAGGATTCGATCGGTGACGAGAGTGCTACAGCCCAATTAAACCCCTATAACATGGCTCACAGTATCACAGTAGACACCTATTGTTTCTGCATATTATTTATTTAGGAAAAACAAACAGTTACACATTCAACTTATCAACTAGCATAAAACATATATAATATTATGTAAATGTGTAGCTCACAACGTTATCCACGTATTAACCATAGGAAAAAAAAATACAGACAATACAAAATAAAGCACAACACAATAAATTAACACAAACATTAAGAAAGATAGGAAAGAAAGAAAGAACACTAAGGAACATCGGTTACGCTAAGTTCATTGATTTTGTTAATTAAGGTGTTTCTAAATTTAGCGACAGGCAGTATATATATATCTAAATCTGTGAAGAATTTATTATAATTGTCAGTTATTCGATGCAGAGGTGCATGAACACCAGCGTTGCTGCGACAAGTAGATACAAAAAAGAGTGGTCGTGCACGAATCTGGCGTTTTATGACAGTTCTAGGTACAATATAGTAGATATTATTCGATATATCTGAGCAGTCATATCTCTGATTGCACAAATCTTAGAGAAACATCATTTCTAAATACAGGCATCTGGTCTTCAAATCCCATAGTTTTAAGTGGCCCCGGTCTGGGGTAGTCAGGTTGTAAAATATTATTTAACAAATATTGGTTGTCCAAATAAATACACAAGAAAGTTGTTTGAAATTTAAAGGTAGGTTGACGTTAAAAGCCTGATTAAAAAACTATAGTCAAGTTCAATGGTAGTTAAAGTTATTGTTTAAAATAATATTAATTGAAAACTTAATTAGTGAAACAAACAGAGTTAATATTCCCAAAACAGTGTTTAGTTTTTTTTTAGAATATTTCATTAACTCGTATGAACAAAAGTGAAACTTCTTTTGTTTATTTGATTACATGGCCGAGATTTATAAGCATCTAAATAATCCAACATGTATTAGTTTATATTGAAAATATTTAGCTTATTTCGTTGTTTAACCAACATGAAGAAGTCGCGATCAAAAACTTAATATAGCCTGAAAGATTGTTCAACGTTTTGCAATCAAATCTCATTTTCAACTATTTCTATAGTGTTACACTTTTAGTGATATAATGTAATTAATTATTTGGTAGTATTAGGTCGGTAGTTGGATATGAATATGAAATGTTTGCGGTCACATTGGCCGCTCGAGCAATGTTTGCACAATGCAGGAATACCGTCATTGCGCAACCATTGTTCAGTGCGAGATTACTCTCAGGGCTGTCACGTTACAGTTTTTTGCATAAATATATTTCATGAAAATAAATATTATTAAGCTAATTTACTGTAAGAAAATCATCTCGCCGTAAGAATAAAGAATTATCTATAATAATTATACGAGGTTTAAAAAGAGCATTAATATCACGGTAGGCAGCGAATTCGCAGAGCCTCTGGCATTGCAGAAATCCATGAGCGACAGTTACCACTTACCATCAGGTGGGCTGTTGGCTCGTCTGCCACTGTAGGCAATAAAAAAACCAAAACAGTGTTTGTCCTTGAAAAGTGGTGTAACACAATGACATATTTCTGTGATTCAATGTATTAACTTAGCTATTAGCTTTAATCTACGCAAAATTTCACACGTCCTCATAAATCCAACACTCTAAGAATCATATAGGTACGCTTACAAAAAAAATATGCTATATTTCCATTTTTACAAACTAAACCGTATCGTATATACTATATCAAAAACTAACCATACCAAAATATCGTTTTAATAATAATGTTTACACCAACAAATTTCAGCCTAGTTAACCAAACGCATGCCTAACGCGCATCAACACGAAACATTCAGGTAAAACGCTTTGTAGAGCTGTCCTAAAACGTTACCCTGTGGCATCCCTAACCGCGTATACTATAACTTTAGTACTTTTACGCTCCTATTCATCCGCAAATATAAATATGAGGCTTCAGTGCTCGGCGATATGGTTTTAACCATACGTTATCTTTGTTGATTGTTTACTCTAAGTTTGGGGATTTTCGCTCGGACCTTTCTGGGATTTGAAATAGTTTATTTTTCAACAAAGTTGTAGGTTGAAAAATAAATGTGTATTTAGGTTAAGTAATCAGAAAACCTAAAGTGTGTATAGTTTATAAATTCCAGGTGATACAGCGAAATGAGAGCATACAATACCTACTTGCTTTAAATGTTTCGAAAGCTGCTGATAGTAGCAATGACTTTTATGCGTTGGCGTATATATAAAATAAATTGATAAAAGTAATACTTAACAAATTAAATTAATGGGTTTAACATAAAGATATCATATATGTATAAGTTCAATTGTTTCCTATGCATTTTGATTCCTGGTATCTTTTGTGAAACGTAATTGTTTATGTTTTCTCAAGCTGTTTTCTTTTTGCTATCTTTACTTTTATATAAAGCGAAAGAGTTGGTTTGTTTGTTTGAACGCGCTAATCTCTGGAACTAACTACCAGTCGGATTTAAAAATTCTTTTTGCGTAGAGGAAGGTTATAGGCTTTATAATCACGCTACTGGCGACGTGCACAGAGCAGTAAGCAAAGACGCTAGTGGAACCGCGCCACGAAAAGCTAGTTCAACACATTCTTGCAAAATACATATATATTTATATTGAAAAGTTACTACTACTGGAGGAGTAGATGTCGGCACCTCTGCAGGGGACATAACACTGGATTTAATAATAATAATAATAAATCATTTATTTTAGGCATCGTGGCCTATACAATAAATACCTTAACCTAAAATACATATTAAAACTTATATCTAAAAACACAATTACTTTTTCGGCGTCATATTACATTTAGGATGGATATTCGTTGTTCTAATCTTAGAAACCCTGCCAAGTCTTAATTTTTTTCAGAACAATAAAAATCAAAATATCGTAAAACATAAATCAATTAGACACAACATCTGTGATCTCGGGCTTGATTTAGTGCCCTTGTGTCAGTTACACGAATGGGCTTCACTTGAAATCCAGCAATAGTTAATATTGCCTGACATGTGCAGAACACCCATTTGATACAGCTATGAAATACCTTAATTATGTAGGCATTTTAATATGAATTAATAGGGTAACCAACGATACCATACTATAATACGAACGTAGTAAGAAACGACTAAGGGAGTACTGATAGCAGCGTCACCTGCTTAGTGCACAGCTGCTCTGCTCCCGTCGCCAGTAGCGTGTTGTAACAAAGCGTATAACCTTCCTTAAATACCAAAAAAAAAAATTCAAATCTGACAGAGATTAGCGCATTCAAACTAACAAACAAACTTTTCCGCTTTTTATTAGTATATATTTGTTATGTCTGCATAATAATTATAAAACGTCTATATTATTTGCTCAGGCAGGCAGTAACACAGATCTCAGGACACTGCAGCTAGTCCTGTGTTAGTGAATTTGCCTACCATTTTCTTGGTTTTGCCAGAATATTCAGTTGAATTCTTGTGCTAGAAATATGAGATCACTAGGTGACACAAGGTGGATTTCTTCTAGTGACGTTAACGCAAGATATTTAGAGAGGTTTTCATTAGAAATTTATCGAAAAGCTGAATAATTTGATCTAATACAACTGAAAAACGTCATAACACACATTTTCCTGCTCCTTCTGGAATATCAACGTGACACATGATGCATCATAGCCATCGGTCAGGAAAGGGACCGATTTTCGGGATAAATAGTAGCCTATGTATCGGTTTAGCCGTTTGGGCGCTGAATGGTACTACACACCAACACAAACTTTCGCATTATAATATTAGTAGAATCAAATCTATAATTATCTAAATATCTAGTAAACTAAACCGTAATTAGTAATAGTTTAGTATCGTCGTGGATCGTAAAGTCAGGATTGGGTCCAAGCGATGACGCGTTCAATGTACCGGAACGGGACTGATACGGGAACTATATGGGAACGGATTACTTAATTAAAGTTTAAATTGCCAAGAAATAGCTATTGCTGTGAAGGCTATGCCAAATTCACTAAAAGCTAATTAAATCCGTGTAAAAATCTGTTAGGGCCTAGACAAGTGACATGGATGGGGCATAATGGTAATCTGTCATACAGGTCTCCTAGTACAGACATCAGTCTCACTGTAATTGTTTTAATTACCTACGAAGTGTTCTCGTAATAGTTTAAGTATCACCTATGATGTGTAAGTCTGTGTGAGAGAACAAATAAAGTTATTATTATTATTATTATAACCTAAGCTTTATTATTATTTATTATTATTATTATAGAAATCTATGCCACTTATCTAGGCCCTCTGTGGTAATTAAATACGTATTTAATCTGTTCTGTGGTTTAGAAGAAGTTAGCGAAGCAACAAACATGAGAACAGTGACATTGGCTGCCTCTGTGGTTCGGTGGTGTACGGACTGTCATGCAGAGGTCGCGGGTTCGATGCCCGCTCAGTGCAAATATTTGTGTGCATGAACATATCTATTTGCATTGGTTGGGTGTTTCTATGTATAGTATGTATGTAAGTATTTACAAAAAAAGCTCTAAAACTCATAACACAAAACTCATAACACAAGCTATAATATATGCTTACTTTGGTTCTAGATGGCGTTGTATGTAGTTGTTGTTATCGCTAACTATTTAAAACTAAATAATCGCATGCTCGACATGCACATTTGTAAAAATAAAATTGATTACCGCGACCGCTACTAAGTATTACTATATAGTAAACTCTACTAAGCAACCTCCAATTTCCAGACATAATTATCATCCATCTCTTTCACCCCTTTCAAATTAATTACTAAACCTTAATATTGCAAGTTATAGCAAAATATATTGTGAAGAGTAGCAACTTCTTCGTAGGCTCATGGTGTGAATGAATATTTCATTTGGTTCGTAAATATTTTAATAAAAGTATTAATTTAGTTATGGAGGTGTTAAATTCAAAAGTTTAGATTCAATTATGTTGAATGGTTTTTCTTCTAATTGATGGCTTTTGATTAGACAGCGTGGATGTAGTAAGCTTTGAATCAATAGTACGTAATATTTTAAAATGTGTGTTGTAACGGTGAAGGGCCACCTCGTTTGTAGAACGCGGCGGCCGGTAGGGAATTTAGTTCAGAGAGGAATAAAATACAAGTCTATCAGAATTTACATGAATGTAATACTTAGCAGAATTTAAATCGTAGTGTTAACATGAAAAGAGTTTGCCGCGGCTTTATACAGAGCAAAAGAATATATATAGGGCGTGGGTGTAACGTGGAAGATTTCGTAGGTGTCTGGCCAGGAACAAATAGGCAGACACTTATCTTGATCACTGGCTGGAGCGTAAGAGGACGGCTGCGGCTGTTGCCGGCGTTTATATACCCCGGCGGCGCGCGGCGATGGTAGGTCGGTGGTAGGGTTCAGAGCGGGGGAGGCGTGTGGGGTCAGCATCGCCACAGTGTTAGAAAAAGAACAGCGCTCCTCGTGTTTACTCTGATAACAATTTTTTGTCATAGGTAAAAAAATTAGCAGAAAATAATATTTTTTTTATGCTTTCACAAGTAAAAAAAGATAAATTGGCAAACATATTTTTCTAATAATGATAATAATTCTAAATAATGACTATAAGTTTGATACAGCAAAGTAAATACTAATGTGACTTTTCTAATTCAAATGTGCTTTATTAAATTAGTAATAATAAGGATATTACAGACTTACGGCGAAAGGAAACACCAAAAATCTGAATAGGAATGTGTCTGAAATTGCTCATGTCTGTTTAAGAAAAGACACCTTTTCCTAAGATAATAACCAGCTAGTATTATTATTATTATTATACACTTTGTATACAAAAAAAGTTTCTTGCAGAAAACATTTCCTATATAAACAGTAGTCAGTGGCAGTCCTTACCGGGCGAAACGATCCGGATAATCCCGGCTTATGTTCCGAATGCGGTAATATCTTAAGGCACTTTCTTTTATTATTTATATCCGGGAAAGTAAGATTTTTACGTTTATAAGGTTGCAATAAGCGACTGACCTGTTGGTCTAGTGGTTAGTGACCCTGACTGCTAAGCCAGAGGTCGTGGGTTCGATTCCCACCCAGGACAAACCTTTGTGTGATGAGCATGATTGTTTGTTCTGTGTCTGGGTGTAATTTATCTATAATATGTATGTATTTACAAAAAAAAATGTATATAAGTAGTATATCAGTTGTTTAGTACCCATAACACAAGCAAATATAATTGCTTAATTTGGGGCTAGATGGCGCTGTGTGAATTTGGTAGAATATTATATTATTATTATATTATAAGTTGAGGCGTTGAAATTTATTTATTACTGTTTATTTTAATTTTAAAATAATACATTGCTTATGTAATCCGAATGTTCATACCGGTCTACTCCATCAGTCGTAATGAATGAGTCACAATTAATTAAAAAAGAGAGGGATAAAATAGAGGGAAGGTAAGGAATTCATGCTAAGAATAAGATTTCTTATTCTTAGTGTGGAGGTAGCACACCAAATACCTCCAACCAAAGGGAGGATCCTCCGGCTAGGTGATCGTGCCTGGCGGGCTACTGCCCGACAGTTGGTAGTCGGGAACTTGTATATATAGTTAGTTGGTGTGAGAATGTTAATATCGCGATTCAGGCTTCTATGGGGAGGTCTATATTTGTTGATAGCGCCATCTTTGACTTCTATGCTGTAAACTCGTAGTCAGTCGTCTTCACTTAGATTTTTCTCTGTGTGTCATCATCATCATTGGCCAGATAGATGACGCCACATTAGCATGAATTCTTAAGGGTATTCAGGGGGCTTACTCCGAAAATCGAACGTCGAACTTTCGAATCGAAACGTAGTAAAGCCGAACGTCGAACGATTACCCTACTACCAAGTTACTTCGGATACGACTATTGCGTTCGGCCGTCGTTTCGAATCTATAGACAACCAATTGAATGAACATAGTTTGAAACACTATTAAATGTCAAATTGGGTCTTTTATTAAAGGCAAATATAAAACCGGTAAAAAGCCGACAAATCAATAATATTATGTTTTTTTAATAAGAAAGCTATTGGTGTATCTTAAATTAAATGTTTTGTTATTATTCTAATAATTTATACGTAAAACTAATTAATCTGCTTGAAAATGAGACTTATTTTAAAGTGATGACATTAAAAAAACCTTATATCGTTGCTTTCTTATTATTCTGTGGCAGTATTTCAAAATCGTGGATTCGCGGCTCGCGGACAAGTTTAAAGTCTTAGAAATTTCAAAAAAGGATATAATTTCATTTCGTAAGTATAAAGATCTTTATTGTATTAGCCCTTGTATCTTTTGTATAATATATTCGTCATGTATTTGTTCTGTAGTTTGTTTCGTATTCTTGATAAATATGAACAATCTGTAATTTTACGACTTTCTGAATAATGCAATTTCGTTTTCTCACAGTAAAATGACGGCCACAGGTACATAAGTGAAGGCTGTATTACAATTTATGTCTGAGCATTCAGACCTAGCCCGTGGACTCATACACCACATAGAGGGGCAGGCAACAGCAAAAAGACTGTTGGAATCCCTGACTGCGCAGTTAAACAGCATTGGAGGTGCTGTTAAAACGGTGCAACAGTCGAATAAGGTATGTATTATTATACTAATGATTTCTCATAATATTCCTTAACTAATGTTCACCTTTTACTTCAAGATAGTATAGCAAGTAAGTACTTATATTATTCCAACTACATATAGAAAGTTTAGAGATCTCTGTTGAAAAATATAGTGCGGATTTACAAAAATGTATTGATCTAATTCCAATCACTGTCTTACCCTAATTTGTAACAGGCTTTTGTACAGCAATGGTTCTAGGCTTATTTTTTTGTTGTGTGGTGTGGGTTGTTAGCCTCTGATGGCTTTCACAACCTTACGCGGACTGTCGGTGAGCAGAAGGCTCTCAACCATCATAGGCTTATATATTAACATATAATCATGTATAGGATGGCTATAATAAATTAAGTGCTGTCCCTAATTGTGTTTCTAATTTGTGTCTCTAATTTTCTATTTTAATTTAACAGCCTTGAGGTGAATTCGACGACGTTTACGTGCTGCGCAACCAAACCTCCGTAATTGAGTGATTCGCCTCGAGGAGGAGAAGAAAGAAGTGCTGGTAGTCATCTTCGGCCAGCTTCATAAATTAACCTTAAATAAACTTATTTATAAATTGTAAAAAAGTGTTTATTATTAAAAAAAAAAAAAAAATCCCAACACAAGTTATCTGAAACAAACACATTTATGTAGGTAATTAAATACACGCCTCCGACAGCGCTCTTGTCTTTCTTCGTCTAAAACCTCCTCATAGAGCCAAAACGTGCCATTTTCGTTCATAAAATTAAACGCAAAATCTTTTTACGATAGTGAAACGAAAGCTAAGTTGTTATCGTAAAATTAGAGGTTAAATTCACGATCAAAGTATTGTCAAACAACGATAGGTACACGTCAAAAATCATTTCGGAGTAGCGTCAACGAAAGCCAAAACGTCAATTCGCGATCTTCGATTCGATCTTCGGATTCGAAACATTTCGTGGTAGGTAGGTGTACGATCCGTCAGTCGAAAGTTCGACGTTCGATTTTCGGAGTAAGCCCCCTGAGCCCAATGGCTTTGAGCGTTTGACCTCTAAACTAGTATTTTGTGAATTTTGTTTTTAAGACGCCACCTACCGACAAAAAAACTATACTACTATATATGTAACTTCAGATTAACACAGAAGATGTGTCATCGTGTTGAATGTTGATGACAACACAATAAGGTTTATGTCTATTTTATTTAATAACTGAGTAACCTACTCGTAAAAAAAGTTTTCAATTACCTAGAACGAGTACCTCTATTACAACATAATTTATTTTTGTTTTGAAATAATTGTTGTACTTTGTCTAAGCTTGCTATGATTTTAGCATTGAAAATACATATATTATGTAGATACGATTATCCAGCTTTTATTATTTATTTATTTTAGCGCTTAAATAACTACATGATACATTCTGAAGATAACCACGTAAATTTTTGTTGGTTCTTAGTAAATAAAAGTCATCTTGGTGTAATATGCTCTTAAAATATTTGGTGTAATATGAATACACAGACTATACAACATACACATAAATACAGACTGCTTATGTCGGTGGTACTGTGTGGGGATGGTCTCGGTTCTATTCCTCTTTCTTTTCGGAAAAAAAGGCGTAAACCTATGTAGGTATGTAATACAACATTAAAATCACACACATAATACAAAATTACATAATACAAAAAATCTTCTTGTATACTTACTTATATACTATAACTGTATAATCTTATTTTTATGCCAATATATGATTATATCAGAATAGAACAACGGCAAAAGAGACATGGCACGCATACTGGCATTTATTTACACATAGCATAAAATGAAGACTTTTTCAAAAGAAAAAGTCAATATCACTTTACCTGACCCGGGGTTTTTTTTTTTTTTTTTTTTTTTTTTTATTGCCTATAGTGGCAGACGAGCCAACAGCCCACCTGATGGTAAGTGGAAACTGTCGCTCATAGACTTCTGCAATGCCAGGGGCTCTGCGAAGCCGCTGCCTACCGTGATATTAATGCTCTCTTTAAACCTCGTTTGAAGAAGGACATGTCATAGCGCTCGGGAAACACCGCAGCTGGTAGTTCGTTCCAGAGCCTGCACGTACGTGGGAGAAATGAACGCTGAAAACGAACCGTGCTAGACGAGATCGTGTCCAGGTAGTATGGATGAACTTTGCTGCGATGTCGAGTGGTGCGATGATAGAAAGGAGACGATGGCACCAAGTCAAACAGTTCCTCAGAGCACTCCCCGTTGAACATACGATAGAGCACGCATAGAGAGCCAAAGTCCCTCCGCTGCTCCAGTGACTCCAATTTGTCTGTGAGATTGGGATCATCGACGATTCGAACAGCTCGTCGTTGGAGGGAGTCAAGTGGGTCGAGCTGGTATTTGGGGGCTCCTACCCACAGGTGAGAACAGTACTCCACGTGCGGTCGGACTTGTGCTTTGTATAGCACAAGCCGTTGAGATGACGTAAAGTACCGTCTGGCTCTGTTCAGGACGCCCAGCTTTTTGCTCGCCAGTTTGGCTTTGTCTTCCAAATGACTCCCAAATTGGACCTTGCTGGATATTTGAACGCCGAGGATCCCAATGTCATCGGAGATACGGAGAGAAACTCCTTGGAACTGAGGCGCCATAACAAAAGGGTCCTTCTTCGCAGTGAACGCGCATACTTTAGGTTCGAACCTGAGACCTCTCCATGGTCAGTTCAATCCGTACACAGTTCGGTGGTACTGTTTGTTTGAACGCGCTAATCTCTGGAATCACTACTTAGATTTAAATAGTTCTGCGTTGGATGCGCTCAGTTTCTGAGGAAGGCTATGTAACATCACGCTACTGGTGACGGGAACAGAGCAGCTGTGCAAAGACGTGGGTGAAATCACGCCGCGGAAAGCTAGTTGGAAATAAGTAACAAATTATTACAGGTTTCAGTAATTAGTTTCAGATTCAAAGAGTTTCGTTTTGTAGTTATATATATTTTACGACAGATTGCCGTCTTTTGTTTCTAAAGCGAAGAAGACCCTTCAGTTAAACTATTAATTCTTCTTATTTACTGTTTGTTTTCTTATCTGTTATTATTATTATTATTTGATTTAATTTAGATTTTTTTTTGTTCTATTGCTTAAAATGTTAAGTATAATCAATATAATTTAGTCTGACCTTTTACCACTAACCTTTCTGAAGTATCTGAAAAATGTCCTTTCTATGTATATTGAAAATGTTGAGTACACCTTTTATTGGCGTACATATAAGAACTTTTTCTGTATTCAAATAGTCTTAAGTATGTGATTAATATGTATTGCTGTTGGTGTACCATTATTAAATAAATAAATAGTTATTTAATATGAATAATAATAACTTAAATATTCCATAATTACCATTCACATGCAACTTTGAAATGTTATCAGTAGATAGGTATTAGGCAAATATTTGTGTGCATGCATATTTGCATTGTTCACGGTATTTACAAAAAAAGTATAAGTAAGTAGAAGTAGAAATAAGTTCATCCGCATTCAAGAACCCATACCACACATATATGCTTACTTTGGGTCTATGTAGCGTTGTGTGTTGATGTGATATTATTATTTTCTTAATTATTTTTATATTTTCTTTATTGAAATTCATTTGGTTTTGAAGAAGAAAATGCTAATTTTAATTATTTATCGAATAAAAATACCGACACATATCGATATATTAATTAGCCCAGAAAGACTACGGATGCATAGTGGTATATCGTAATCCCACCAGCCGGACAAATTGGTTAGACCACGGGTCCTTACTCAAAACATATTTTTTCTCTTTTAGGCATAATAGTCAAGATATAATTGTCACGTTACTCTATGACATGATCAAAATACGAAACTAACTTGCGAACAAATTTTTATACATATATAAACTGAATTTCTATTTTAATTTTACGTTATATTTATATTTGTACTACTTCTAATATGTTTTAATTCAACAATTATTTGAAATTAATATTATTTGTATTTTATTTGCATAAAAAAATGACGTTTAGTCCTCTTGTCACACGAGACGCTGAGACTCGATTATAGTCAAATTTGACAGTTTTACAGGTCTAGGGGACATGATTTGTTTGTAATGTGTATTAGATTATAGTTTACACAAAAGGTTTGGTCTAGAATATGTATCTTACCTAGGGTGTTTTTGACATTTGAGCCATGTAATCCCCTTATGTAAGAATAATATTTTCTCATCTCTTCTTATTTTTAACTGAGCTATATCCCTGCTTAGCACGAGTGTACCTATTTTGTTTGCAATTACAAATATGTTATACAAATGTTTTTAACATCTAATAATTAATACTATATTTGTAATAAGTACTTCGAAATACTTCGCTTTTGGGCGGCGTGATCATCACTCTCCCACATAAAATTATTTACAACAACATCCAGTACATTAAAACATAAATAAGTGAACACTTTTAATTTAATTCGCGTGTTAAATATTAATATCAACAAAATCCATTAATATACGTCATCGCATCAAAAGTAACGCCATTTGCAAAATTGGATTATATGAATTATAACATGTTCGCGTTTCCCAATACGTCCCATGGCGGCGTCCAATTATCAATTTTATTAAATTAATCCACGTTTTTACCTGTCGTAAAAGATTAATATTTTAGATTATGAGTTTTTTTGTCGTATCGCATTGCTACCTTGAGTTTCAGTGTGTTTTTCATCGTGTATAGGTATGTATTTATTATATTTTAAATGATAGCTTTATATATATATATTTATTGTTGAAAAAGGTACTAAGCCGCAAAATGTGTATTAGAAATGTATATTTTAAACATTAGTTTAAAATTGGCAAATGTCAAGTCGTTATGCTTCTACTTTTCACAAAAAATGCCATACGTTGGTATATGAAAACACGAAACTTCACAAACTTAGAACTATTTTAGTGCCATAGGTATAAATAACAAAATATTGGCTTGAATGGAGCTGAACAAATTGTTTGCTATGAAGAGAATTAACTGTAGAAAGTAATAAAATAAAGTAACAACTCGTAGGAGGAGTATTTTGTAAGATTTGTGATACGTAGGGGGTAGAACAGTACTTGTATTATCTGTTTAAAAGCAACCTAAAACTATTATTTTTGGTAAATTTAACGACTTAAGTGACATCTTATTCGCAAAGTATATTATCCTCGGATGAATCGTCACCCTTTCAAATTCTTAGGTGTCGAATCATCCGCCAATTATTAATCTTCGGATCAAACATACCATTTCAAACTTGATGTGTCGAATCGTCCGAAAAATATTTAAACTAAATAAATACTAATAATGGAAAAGGTAAGGATCGATTTTATTTACATTTATACGTAAAAATAATTTATTGATATTAGGTAGTTTTTGGTAAATAAAAATAATATAATATAGATGATCCTTAGCGATTTGAAATAGGTTCAGTAGTTTCTGTGTTTATCGATTACATACCTAGAGTAGGTACAAACAAAAAAAAACAAATCTTTGAATTTTTGAAACTACATTCACTGTTATTATCATTTAGCGTAAAAACTACGTTGGTGGGTACTTAAGCAAGAATTATCAGATAAGAATAAGATAACATAGTCTTATAATTTTGGTCCAGATTAGTATTTTTTTTCATATTAGCCTACCAAAGTGACTTCACTCTGCCTGATGGTAAGCAGTCAGTGGAATCCAGAAGTGGTAGACACCATTCCAAAAGCCAAACTACTGGTGTGATGGCCTCCACTATGGCGGCTTGCTTTTTCGCGCCCAAGACCAAAGTTAGATGGAAACATGCGCTAATAAAGAGTTTCAAGCATTAAATGCGACAAAAGTATGAAGTGCTGAACCGTTTGGTTCGAGACCCTTTAGATACCACTGTGAAAGGGTGGCACTAGTAGTGTTTTTACTATTTAAGTTTAAAATATCGTCTAAATTGTACAAAAACTCAATCAATTCTTCGCTAAGTTCATCAGATTTTAACCATTCTTTTGATCACCAATTTAACATTTTAAAAGCAATTTCCAACCACTAAAAAATTACAACAATTAACTACAGTATAACAGAATTAGTCGCGAGCTGCTTCGGACAGATATCCGGGACATATTCAATTAGCTGAAAGAACGACCCCCGAACATCGGACGTGACTTTCTAACTTCTTTGAGTTAATGTTTCTTTTAACACCGATTGCCGAAGTCAATGAGGGCAATGTTTGTGTATGGTTTTGACAGGAGTTAAAGCGAAGACTGAATGTAAAGTACCATAAAAATATTATAATAATTCATAAGTTAAATTTTATATTTTGCCGTAGTGGTTGCGCGTAGTGCGTAGACTACAGTTCAAGAGTCTGTTACCAAGTTTCTGAAAGGCTGATCAACGAAAAATTAACTAATCATCTGTTAAATCTCATGTGAAGTACCAATTGGGTTGCTAAAAGCATGATCAGTTGATTTTTCGTTGATCAGCCTTTCAGAAACTGGGTGTTTTCGATTTTTATGTGGAAGAAAATTATGTGTGACGCTTAAATATTTGATTCAAGTCTGATTTTGCTTTGTGTTACAGAAACAGCAAGATTTCTGATATTTCGTAATATTAAAATTAATATTATTTTGTGTCTATTATAGCAATATAACTCATAATTACAACGCCGTGGCCTGCAAATCTAATTATAACCGCACACCGACATACACAAGAATGCACAATCTACCTCAAATGTTAGTAGGTCACCGAAAGACATTGTAGAGATACCGTATTACCTGCGACCTAAAAGGCGGGTCTAGACTGGACGCAGAAAGCGCGGTGAAGTGCTATGGTGTAAATTGGGAGAGAACTATGTCCTGAATTAGACTATGGTAACCCATCCACTCAATCCGGAATGGTGATAGAGTCTTAACCACGAACCGACAGGCGCAGAGTGGACTTACCTTTCACAAGGTGGACCGTAGACCTGATAATGGCGGCGAGCAACCGATGGATGAGGGCGGATCACAACCGGCCACGGTGGCGAAAATTGGGAGAGGCCTATGTCCAGAAGTAGACGTTTTTTGGTTGTTATGAAGATAAACTCATCTACTATCTTGTTTATTCGATTATGGCTATAATTTAATCCAAATTCTCACAATATTTTAGTAAAACTAGTGAAATGCCACCTACATTTTATATAGAACGAGTCCTGTTTATTAAAGGTTAGTAGAACGAGGCACTAGCACGTACACTATCTTTATACAAAGCGAAACGACGACGATACGATGCACAGACGGATAGTTGTTATCATCAAAAAAGATTTAGGCTATTTTTTATGCTAAGAATAAATCGAACTCTTGAGTTGTTATGATATGTTATATAAGATACCAACTTTTCACATGATGTTTTTGACCATATACCTTAAGATTTAAAACAAAACTGATGTGATCTCCAGTGACCGAGGGAGTTTTTTTTTATTGCCGACAGTGGCAAACAGCCCAAGTGATAATAAGTGGTAACTGTCGCTCATGAACGACTCAGAGTCCCTATTAGCATTGCTTCTGCAATACCAGGGGTTGTGCGAAGTCGCTACCTACCGTGAAAGGAGTAGGGTTGGTCAAAGGATTAAGGGAGGATTAAGGGCAAGGAAAAAAGGGGAGAGGGTACATAGGGCCATCGGCACGCACCCCTTCAGTGATAAATTAACTTGTAATATTGTATGTATATACTTTGTTGAATCCATAATAAGTACTGCGTACGGACTGCCACGCAGAGGTCGCGGATTCGATTCCCGCTCAGTGCAAATATTTATGTGCATGAACAATAAATATTTGCATTGCAGAAGCACCCAGTGCTTTTATTATGTATATATATATATTTATTATATGTATGTATTTCCAAAAAAAAAGGAATTTAAGTATGTATATCCGCATTCTATAACTCATAAGACAAGCTTTAATATATGCTTACTTTAGGTCTAGACGGCGTTGTGTAGTTTTGTGATAAAAAAAATGAGCAGCAGTGAAAAAATTATATTAGTACCTACTTGCCCGGTTTCGAACTCTTATCCCCAGTTTCGGAAAGGTTGATCAACGAAAAATTTACTAATCACCTGTGAAAACTCATATGAAGTACCTAAAAGCATGCCAAAAGCATGGATAATTAGTTTAATTTAATCTATTTAGTTTAAAAAAAAACCGGCAATAAAACATGAAAGTCATAAAATTTTCCTTAACGTTTCCTAGCATCACTTTTACTAATTATTTATGATTTTAGCAACCCAATTGGTACTTTAGTACTTCACACGAGATTTAACAGGTGATTAACCTTTCAAAACTAGGGGTTTGTCTCGTCTAAACTTCTTAACTGACATCTAATAAACATTTGTTTAATTTTTATTTTTTTTTGTATTGCCTACAGTGGCAGACGAGCCAAGAGATGATGGTAAGTGGCAACCAGTGGCGTGCACTCCCTAGAGGCATAAAAGCACTGCCTACCCTAATAAATTCTTCATAATTTTACATAACTTGTAATATGCATAATGTATTATATTAAAAGAGATATCTAGATTATCATTATTTTATACTCAGCCATATGTATATTTTCACGCGTAATGATTTACTCTTTCAATTTAATCAACACAATATTACTTGAATAATCAGAAAACAGCAATGCCTAAAAAAACACACATTGCAAGCTTCTAATGCTCTATATGTACACGCACGCACACAGACGCACGCGGCTGATTTTCTTCGCGACTAAAGCACTGCTTAATTTTAAGGACATTCGAATGAGAGTTGAACGACACGCCAATAGAAAGCGTCAATTTTGAATGAAATTGAATTAACCAATGACGACGCATTTCATGATTTTTCATTGGTTGATTTGTAGTTTGAGTAATAACCTATTATATTAAATATGCATCCATGGATGACATTTTTTTTAAGAGTTTTGGTAAACGATCTAATTTTGTTGCGTAATATATTTATATTTTATTCGCGTAAAAAAATAGCTAGTCGCTATTATTGTTTTTGTTTTGTTTTGTTTGAGTGCAGACAATTATATTAAATTATGGTGTTTATGACTTATACTAGTAGGTAATGTAATTTTTTTCTTGTGGTGTGATTGTGTTTATGGTTGATGTGATTCAGTGATAAATTTATTTTTCTTAAGTAAGTATAATAATGATTAAATACCAAGTGATTTTTGATGTTAATGATAGGTTACGTAAGTATTTTAGCAATTAAACATATACATTGCCTAACCGGTTTTACCTATATTTTCAAAGTAGGCAATCGGTAGGTAGTCTCCTGTGTTTTCCGTGATAGCTATTTCATAAGTTACAAAACGTTCGTAATACCTTACCAATCTAAATAACAATAAATTTTAAATTCGCAAAGAAGCATCATCATAATATGTATGTATGGACCACACAGAGGTCGTGGATTCGATTCCCGCTCGGTGCAAATACTTGTGTGCATGAACATGTCTTTTTACATTGGTCTGGGTGTTTCTATGTATAATTATATGTATTTACAAAAAAAAAGTATTTAAGGATGTATATGTCCGCATTCTAGAACCCACAATACAAGCATAAATGCTTACTTTGGGTCTAGATGGCGTTGTGTGTAGATGTTGAAATATTAAATTATATTATTATAACTCAATTGGAGGTGGTCACTCAAAATTATCATAACCATTAATCAACACATTTCGGCAAACTATGTTAAGCCTACCCCATCGAAAATGTCTGTGCACGCCAATGGTGGCAACTGTCGCTCATGGACTTCTGCAATGCCAGGGGCTCCGCGAAGCCGCTGCCTACCGTGATATTAATGCTCTCTTTTAACCTCGTTTGAAGAAGGACATGTCATAGCGCTCGGGAAACACCGCAACTGGTAGTTCGTTCCAGAGCCTGCACGTACGTAGGTGAAATGAACGCTGAAAACGAACCGTGCTAGACGAGATTGTGTCCAAGTAGTATGGATAAACTTTGCTGCGATGTCGAGTGGTGCAATGATAGAAAGGAGACGATGGCACTAGGTCAAACAGTTCCTCAGAGCACTCCCCGTTAAACATACGATAGAGCACGCATAGAGAGCCAAAGTCCCTCCGCTGCTCCAGTGACTCCAATTTGTCTGTGAAATTGGGATCGTCGACGATTCGAACAGCTCGCCGTTGGAGGGAGTCAAGTGGGTCGAGCTGGTACTTGGGGGCTCCTGCCCACAGGTGAGAACAGTACTCCACGTGCGGTCGGACTTGTGCTTTGTATAGCACGAGCCGTTGAGATGACGTAAAGTACTGTAAATAAAACTAAAATAACTATTATAATTAATAAAAAATCAAAGAAAAAAAAGATATTTACCTCTGCCTACCACTTCGAGGAAAAACGGCGTGATGAATTAATTCTTAAATTCACATCAGTCAATAAGATATATCGATACCCTTTGTTGGAATTTCGTATTACGTTCACGTCTAGTATAAAAGATTGGCAGATACGTCGTGAAGTATTTTATTATTTCTATTATGTGTCGCACTGTATCGAGTGATAGGAATTTAATATAAAATGGAAGGTTATCTCATGGTGCAATAAAATAAACGATTTGTATATTGTTGTTCTTTCATGTCGTAGCTTATTTCTGTAGATGTAGGAAATGGGGTAAAATTGAATTTTACTTTTAGTTTTACTATAGGTTGACTGAGGAATATAAATAGATTGAGTTATGAAAAAATAATGTGTGGGATGAGACGTCATAGGATGAATCTCTTTACATTCTTTTAATGCCATCATTGGCACCCATAAAAAATAATAGGCTATCATATTATTATCTCTTCTCATAGGTATTCTAAACCTTGACTACACAGTTAACAACAACAATGTTAACTGTGTAGTCCTACCTAATGCCTAATGGAAAACCTAATGGACTTCTTTCAGTATTTACGCAGTAACCATCATAAAAATCTTCGTTCTTCTAATAATTTACTTCTACAATGTCCATCCCACTGTTTTAATTTCGTAGACTCTTCCTTTCCTGTCCAATCTATCCGTCTGTGGAATGCGCTCCCTCTTGAAATAAGGATGTTCACTAACCGTTTTATATTTAAGGTGAAGGTGCGTGAACTTTTTTTTAATAAAAAAGCAGACTCATCACAATGATTCAGTCAAATATATATTATTATATTATATTATATATATTTATATTTTATATTTATGTAGGTATATTTTTTAACGTAAGGCTATGTATGTGTATGTATGATTGTATGTATGTTTATTTAGTAATATTACTCCTTGTGATAATCTCTTCAAACTGTCTTCAGATACACCTATTTTGTTGTTCTCTGCATCACCCGTAATGGTTGACTGGTAGAGAATGCCTCAGGCATTAAGTCCACCAGTATACTTTGTATATGAAGTTTTTAATAAATAAATGTTCAAATATTATATTCAACTTTCAAGCATAAAAGAAAATTCTACAATACGACAAAAATATGTACTATAACTTGAGCTTCAATTTCCAGACATCTGTGCAGTAATAAGAGATCTACTTATACTGGTTTTATTACGGAAATATATGATACATAATTTAAGTTACAGTTATTTGCCTGTAGAAACTTGTACGGTAAACAGTTTATTTTGTATCATTACCTTAGTAACTTGAAAATACTTTTTTGTCTTGTTTCTTACATATTTACAAAGTTTTTTGGGTATTAAAAGAGCATATTTATTAAAGGCATTGTATAAAAATATACACGAAGTCGTAAGTTCTTGGCAAGTAGTAATTATGCGATTTTCAAAGCCCAAAAAACGGGCATTTTGCGTTTATCTTGTATCGAAAACATCGTAAAATATTATAAGCTTATAACAGCACTAATTCACCTTAAGTAAACGCGGTGAATGCGGTGATCAATACTTATGCATTCTCTGTATGAGAAGAGGCTTTTACCTGCCCAGTAAATGGTATCCTGTTATATGAAATTCAACATAACTGGCGCAATATGTATGCAAGTTGTTTGCACTTCTTGGACGAAATAAGCCTAATGTTAAAATATTGTTTAGAAATTTAAGTGTTACAAATATTTAAATTCACACCTAGTACATACCCCATTTAAGGTAGATTTTACTTTATAATTCATCCATACACCTTGATTTCTCAAATCCACGTTATAGCCTAACTCTCAAGTGTCCATTACCAGTCTATAATACCAAAACAATTTTATACACACACGAACAAATACAGATAGCTACGAACTTAACTCGACGAGCATGCTACGAATAACGTAGCAATGTGCTACGAAAAGCTACGTAGGAACTACTAGTTGTTGATTTTCCTGTTAGACAATTTATGTTAGGAAGTTTAGTGTATGGAAAGTAGCGGATGAAAAGGAGAAACAAACAGTTTTATTAAATAATTACCACACAGCTTGCGTTGCAACGCCACGAATATTATAAAAAATAAAACTAGGTTTTTTTAGAATATTATTAAAAAACAAAGTCTCGGGCGTCCCCAAAACATCCTCGCAAAGTTTCATTACAATCTAATCATTGATTTCACACAAACAGTTTTTTTTTAAATTAAGGCAGATAGCTACAGAAGTGTCTTCAAGATGAACCGAGATGACTTGATAAAGATATTTTGGTTGCGTTTTGTATTATTTAGTATGAATTGTAACCCATGTAAACAATACTAATTATTGAAAAGAGATGCCTTGAAGTAATTATTTAAGTACCCATTACGTTTCGCTTCGTGAGTATGAGCACTTAGGGCCTGATAACCCTTTCGTCTATATTTTCCAGGGAGTTAAAAAGGAATAAAATTCTTTTATTGTATTCTGACACTGCAATACCTTAATTCTATTTTTAGTATTATTTCTTACATACACACAATATATTTGTTTGTCATTGTATGAAAAATCAACTGGCTCACCTGCATAATATACTTGAGATTAAACTCCGTCGCTCTATTAGTCCTTTTCAGGCGCAATACAAATCTTAAGTACGTCAGGTTGTTAATTGCAGTACTCGTATAAGACTAAGTACAATACATTTTGTACTAACAAGGAGGCTTGACGTACAGCGTTTTATACAACGAGATCTAAAGACGGTTAAACACATAGTGACATTACAAACTAAATCTAGCCTGTCTACTTTACAAACACAATTGAAACAAATATTTGTGTATCGCATACATTTTTGTTCTATGCCTGAACCGAGCCTACAACCTCTCACTGGTTCACGTCGCATGTAGTAGTCTTATCATGCTAACAGGGAATTATGTTAACTTAAAGTTACACTTATTATTCTGTTGCTAAACTCATAGAAAACTTGAGTTTATGGCACGGATAATTACAGTTATATTAGATTTACACCTCCGATTGCCTCTTTGAAACAAAAAGAATGATATGTTCTTATAAAGTTTCGTCCTGTATTTGAAAGGAAACTAAACTTGTTGCACAACAATAACAGTCAATTTAATATTTCTTTCTTTTTCAATGTTACAAACAGTAAAAAATTTAAATTACATCACATTGCTTTGTCAACCGCAAATCCACATTTCATTTTCTCTTTGACGCGCTTTATATGAAAAGTTTTGGAAAACCGGAGGCTAACGAGACCAAACATAAATACACCTTTGGCGAGTCTCGACATACTGTGTTGCTACAGGGTTGCCAACCTTCACAATTTATATCGTTATTTTTGCGAGTGTTTTTTTTTTTGTAGCAACACTATTTTTATTGATGTTTGCTGTTTGATTTTAGTTTTATTTCAATCTGGCACAATAAATTGTAACTTTTATATTATTTACTACTGGTAGGATTAGATGGAATAAACGATAAAAGCCGCGTTTCCAAAATGTCGATCCGCCAGTCTTAATCCGCTAGTCTAACAATTTAGAAAAAATAATTCCAAACAGTTCAACTATCGAGCTACTGGTAGGACTTGATGGAATAAACCACTGCTGGACGATGACCTTATGCATGATCAAAGATCATCTCATGCGGTCAATGAAGAAAATAAAGAACGAATAGGAAAAGACCTCCGTTAAGTATCTCTACCTTCACCAGTCTTGAACTGCCTTCCTTCGGAAAGAAAGAAAGAGTATTTATTTGTATAAAAATGGTGTACACATGCAAAATGATAATAAAATAAAGTTGTGTCATGTTTAGCCGTTTTACACGGCTTACAAATTAGGTTGAGTTCGGTTTATTAGCGTTCACAATATGTAAAAAGGCACACACTACGCCTACATCACTTCAGTTTAAAGTTTAAATATATCAAGCTAGATCTAAACATTATAGAAAGTGTGTACATAATATTAACTTTAATGTAAACACCGGTGGAATTGGCCATTCATTCGAACGGCAGCTACTAACACATCATAGAGATTAAAAAGTTTAAGCAAGTATTACAAAATTTAAGTTAATTAAAATTCAAGATAGGATTCTTAGAGCGGCGGAGAGAAAACAGGTATTGATACAATTTTTATGTAGCCTACAAGCAAATTTTAATGTCCAAATAGCCGATTATTTTAAATCATTAAATATTTAAGTATTTAGCAAATGATTCATAATTATTGCATAAAAATAATTACTTATTCAAATTTCGAAAAAATCTCCATTATTGTCGACAGAACAGTCATAACAATAACAAATGGAACCAATAAATGTGACATGAGAACATTACTGACGTCGACAAATTGTTTCTCAGTAGATAATTAATACTCAACAAGAACTCTTACTAATTCTTTCTCTGCTTGCCCTGATTTCATATTACATGGGATGTTTTTCTCTGTTAGTTATTATTTTCTATCAGGCGTCAACTAAACATATAATCCCTTTTCTTTCATGTCATCCTTTCTCTTATTCGTTCTTTCCTCTTTTACCCTAATAAAGCCATTTATAAAAACTAAAATTCTCAACAATTTATATCGCTGCGCTAATGCTTTATTTTACTACAGCGTCATCGCGAAAGTTGTTTAAAAAATTTATCCATTCCATTTATACTGCTGACAATCCTTATATACTTTATCATTCCTTGTGAGTGTGTGCATGCACTTCTCTAGAACGGGGGAACGGGATCCGTTAGAACGTTTGAATGAAATAAATTATTTTCCTACTCCTAGAGGCCTCTTTTCAGTTTTTTATCAAAGTATGTTTTGTCAATTTTTAAATTTCTATTTTTAATATTAGTGAACTAATTTCGTTAGTAAATAAAAAACGTTTTTATGAATTTGATCCTTGTTGCTATTATGTAATGGACAGAAAAACTTGTAGCTGAGTAGTTGATATTTTTGTAATCCAGTTCCAGGCAACGTAATATTTCATGCCTCACACCTTTCTCCATTCTTCTCTATGAGATAGACAGTAAAGTACAAAATATTACCTAAATGTCGTGACCAACCAAAGTACAAATGCAAACACAAAAGAATAATGAAAGCTGACCTGATCACTATGCAGGCTTAATAGACAGAAATAGACAGAAAAATTGCATTAACCAACATGCCCGACCCGCCAAGCTACTATCAAATACCATTTTTGTGAGAGTTCTATGTCAAAACGTAAAATTTGAATTTGCGTTTATATAGATACAAGAGCTACATTTTATATTTGAAATATCAAAAAGAATATTCAACCTATATTGCAGAATGCAAATGAAAAATGCTTTTTCATGTGATAAAAAAGCTCAATAGTGAGTTAGTTGAGTGTTCACTGCACTAGTTCAGAGTTTCTCAAAGTGGAACAGATATGAGAACTTCAAGCTTCAGTATATTGTAGTTAATCGCGAGTTGTTCGCGGGACGCAATAAACTTAATTTAAAACGATAATATAGACCACATATAACGTCACATTTGAGCATAAAATTATTTAGTTTTAAATTAATATATGACAAAAGTATCTCTATTTTATGATATTTACGTACATAATAATTAAGTTATAAATCTAAAAGAAAAGCTTGTGTGCCAAAATTAACTGTTGTACCTTTTACAGGGAAGTAACAGTCAACGAATACAAAAAAAAAACATCGATATTTCACGCACGCGTTCACGTTTCCATCATTTATTTTCATTTTATAAATGACATCGGAGCAGAAAAAAATACTATCCTTAAGTAAGAGACAAATAATTGTGAGGCTTACCGCACAGTGGAATCTCAGGATCTCGAACTAAACGGTTTAATATTTCACAGGTTATAGGTATCACGCGCTTTCAACGCCTAAATTCTTTCTCAGCGCATGTATTAATAATATATTTTTTATCAATTTTGTTTTCGAATTCGAAGGCTAATATATCTAGTTCTTGATTAAAAAATAATAATATAAGCGCAAAGGACTAAAAGTTTCAGAAACTGTGCTAGTTTAAAGGAATACTGAAATTTATGTCGACTATGATCATAGTATGAGCATTCACAACTTTGATTAGTCAAATAGTAAGCTTATACTCATTAGAGACAAAACTGCTATCATTTTGCTATTGCAATGCTATCCTTACTAATAATAGCACAAGGTATAATTTTGCGAATAGTTTTATCGGCTGTTATATTTAGATTTTGTCAAATCTAATTTATTACTACATGTGTATTTCATTATCTCCTAGTGAAAATAGAGTCATGCAAAAATAAACCTTAGTCCCTGAAATATAAAGCTCATTATTAGTTAAGGTTGTATATTTGATTAAGTGGGTCATGAGAATAGCAATCAATTTACTGGTGTATATCTTGTTGCGAGGGTAGTTTTGGTTAGTACCATTATATATTATACGAGTATGACTAGACGTATGCCCTCATTTGGCTCCGGTATCAAAACTTTCATTCGGTTTCACAACAAACGCCTACAGAAAATATCATGGCAATAGTGACGTATTGCATCATTCAGATTTAAAATTCTGATTAACTAAATCAAAATACGAATTACTTTCTGCTAAGTAAACTTATTTTTAACTTTTTAGTTTTCTTCCTGTTTGAACTTGGTTTTTTTTGTTTAAAATTATATTCGTCCTATTTGTAGCGTTCTATTAATTAAGCAAATTAAAATTCATTAAGTAAATCAAAACCAAAAAACAATTTTATAAACAAAAACAAAATGTTTTCCTTACTTTTACATAGTATTTACAACAATATTTAGGTCTACAATAAAATTTGTTGACAAAGCCTTGTAAGTCAACATACGAACGAGTCGTGTCGACAAAAGAATTTTAATAAAATGGTAACACAACCGCATAGTTGTCAAATAACAATAAGAGCAAGTGTTTAAAATTGTTTAGGGTTTTTGTTGAATGCGTTTAAATTTGTGTCTTTCATTCTTTGTTTTAAAACTCATGGGCTGGCAAATAAGGCTTACAGGTTTAATTAAGGTTTTTTAAACCAATATAGACCCAAAAATCATAACTAAATTCAGAATATCAATAGAAAGCAGCCTGTAGGGTCAAAGAGTTTCAAGATATTATCTATACTTATACTACTGGTAACACTAAAAGTGCGACGGATACAGACAGAATACGTGTATCATTATACCACACTAGATGTTCCTAGCGGCTAAGTCCGCGTGGGTAGGTATACAACAAAAAATATAGCTTATATTACTACTACTTTCTATATCATATTAGCTAGAAGTTGTTCACTGCTGGACAAAGGCCTCCCCCAATTTTCGCCAACTCGGCCGATCGTTAGCCGCCTTTTAAGTGAAAGAATTTTTGAAATTGGTTACATTTAGAGTTACGATCAAACATACAATAAATCAAATATTTTCTCTTTATAATATTAGTTTAGATCAATGGTACACTTCATAAATGTAGATAAAAATTGAAAGCGTTTATCTGTAGAAACAGATTGTTGATCGTTTATTTTAAAGTACGAGAGTAATCCATGCAAGTCGATTGTTCGCCACGGCATTATAAATGGTACCCTCTACGATTTTATTTCATTCAGTAACTGGTGCAATTTAATTTATTGTAGACTAGCGATCCGCCCCGGCTTCGCACAGGTATTATGCTGATACTAAATATACTACAGAATGTCTTTTTAAACGACGTTCACAGCTTTTTTGTCATTAGACAATACAAACATGTTTTTTTTAGAGGCCGGCGGCTCCCAGCCGGTATATACCGCCGCAACCGCTATGTCCCTGCATTACATTAGAAACCTCTAAAATTACCAGTGTTTCTCTACTATATTTTGCACGTATAGACCTTCCTCTTGAATTACTCTATGTATTAAAAAAAACCGATCAAACCGCGTTGCGTAGTTTTAAAGATCTAAGCATACATAGAGACAGACAGCGAGAAGCGACTTTGTTTTATACAATGTAGTGATTTAAGAATAAATATTCATATGTTAAGAACCGTCACACTTCTTGCTGGCTTGTAGCAGGTATGAATGTCGCGAAAGCTAAAACATGACTTGACTTGCCAATAATAGCTAAGAAGTAAGGCATAAAGAAAATTGTCTCGGGAAGACGCTGCCTGCTGCAGAATTGCTGACGGTTTGGCTTCATCCGTTGAGACAGAGGATATATCAGGAAATGGTCGTGATGGTGAATGGTTTAGCAGTTCCGGACTGCCAAATTTCACAACTCAGTTTTTGCAAGTAGTCTTCATTGTTAATTATCCTGGCTCGCGCAAATTATAGTGCCTAATAAGTAAGAAGCCTACATTAAGTTGAATTAAGTATAATCGCAATAAGTAATATTTCTTTTGTAATATGATCAACGCGTGAGCCCAAAAGTTTATCCGAAACATGATATTTTCTGACATATTTTTATGTTACACATAAGAGACTTTGGATATGACATCTAAGTTTGTTCATGACGTGTACAATAATCTCCTAACAAGTGTTTATACTAAAGCAACCTCTTGCATTGTTGTTTGCTCACTATCCACTTCTACATCACACTCGTAATCAAACATTATGACAGACAAATCTACACGACTTTATTGTGTTGGTTTAAGAGCTATTTTTGTTCGTATTTTGTAGAAGTGTGTTCTGTAGGTTTTCGGTATTTCTTGATAAACGTTTATTGTTGTAGAATATATATTGTTTACATAAAAATAAATACACTTTATTCTATTTTATTTCTCGGTTATAACATAGAACTCAGTTTAATTTAAACATTAAAAAGATAGGTTAGCTTTTTTTTGAGGCAGTCTATTTCTGAAGACGTCCACTACTTGAGAAGTCTTTGCCAGCGTTTTTTTTTTAATTTTTGAGCCGAGTATTTCATCAAATCGACTCAATATTATCCCACTGCAGGGAAAGGCCTCTTCTCATAAGAGAAGGTATGAGCATTAATCGCCACGCTTGCTCAAGGCTGATTGGCGATTTCAGACTTCTTCAGAAGTTTAGGTTTCCTCTCGATGTTTTCCTTCATCGTCAGTCAATAATGTACAGATAAACTTAAAAAGTAAATATGGTATTAAAAATAACATTGGTACTTGCCCGGATTCGAACCCTCAACGTCGTGTCTACGAAGCGAGTGCCTTCACCACTGGACCATTACGACTTAATTTACCTGGCACAATTCTAGAGTCCGAGCTATAATAAGAATTTCGAGACAGAAAACCTAATATCTTTATCCGACCCTGAGATACACATAAACACAAATACTTATTAATTAATCGCCAAGACTAACTTAACTAAATCGTAATTAGTAGCTCTGGAATCAAGATGGCCATACGTCAACTGAACGTTTGCCATAGGCAGTTAATTGGCAATTGGCAGTAACGCCTACCGTTATTGCTTCCGTCGCCTAATTTATTAGTTTAATGTATTGCTGTGATCAAAGATTATTTTGTGCAGAGGTAGTTTTTACAACTGTTATTTTCTGCTAAATTAAATTAGCCCATTAACCGCCACTGTACCTGATTGGGTACAACTATAAAATTGAGGGTTAGTAAGTGCAAAAAGGGGAGATTTTGAAAGTAAAAATGTAATAAAGCAGAAATATTTATTAAAAAAATTAATAGATGCAATTCTTCTTAATTAATGCGCAAGACAGGCTTCTATTAGAGAAATGGAGAACGGTAGTGAGACGCTACTAGGAGACACGCGTGGCCACGGCTGTCTTGTCAGCAGTTAAAGACTGAGAGAAGATACAATTCTGAACCTATTAAAACTTATTGTACTTTGTATGCTTTCGCGCAACTACCAGGACAGTTATAATCAACATTTAAGCTGAAAGGCGTCCATAAAAGTCTCTACGCAATATTTTGGGAGGATTTTGGTATAATCGCCATGCTATTCATTGGCGATCATTCAGTAGATTGATTGCGCTAGTGAAGTATAACATCAACATATACAGAAACGTTCATTTATTTAGACACATTCAATGAACTCGTCAAACAACGATACCTCCATGATGTTTAGAGCAAATAACATCTGTACACTAAACGCTATATAGATAAATAGGTAGTAACACAACTTTACTTTCTACGGTAGTACATTCTTGAAGGTTTCAGAATGAATATCGCAGTAGTAATATTCTTATTTTGAGGTGTTTGAGGCTAGAAACTCACTCAATTAACTTTATTTTATTTCTTGTCCAACATTTCAGGTCTTAAAATGAGCTACAGTTTAGTTGTCTTTTTTTAGTAGGCATTGCTTTCCAGTACTTCACCAGTCATTTTCAAATACTACAATTCAAGAAGCTGTCATCTAATCGTGTTAAAGATATATTATTAAGATTTTACAAACGATCAGTGACTTCACTTCTGATTCTGAAGTGAATTCTTAAAATGCATCCAATCCTTAAAATTTTGCATGCCCATTTTAAAATACGAGAGATGGATCAAAATATCTTGTCCATACCTTTAAATTCTGTCACTTAAACTTCTGACTCACCTGTTGGTTGTGCAACAATAAGTGTACGGGAGTTAACATTTCCAGCGGATATTAAATGTCAAGAGGTACGCAAACATGCACCGAGTCCCGGCGCCGGCGATGTTGATTCTGCATTATTGTGCCGTTTGATACACGAACCGTTTTCGGATAAATGCATTAACTAGTGCTTAAGAACTTGGTGGGTATTGATAAGTATTTTATAGGTTAGTAAAGCAATTTTATTAGGTTGGTAGGGGATGGAAATTGGGCTGAAACATTAAACAGGTGATAGAGAACCGACAAATAAGGAGAGCTCAGGCCCTGATGATGTGATGTGACCTGAAAGTGATAACTAGTTAGTAGTTTGGGTATGCTTATAACTAACAACGACTTATCAGTTAGAAGATTGGCAAGTTATTCAATAATACATACTTTTCTGGATATTTATAATGACTTAAAATCGTAAGTAAAACTAGGACACAAAACTGCCTACTCCTACAATCTAAAGAGCGTGATATATTTGAAACCACGTTCCATAATTGCGGTTCAATACACCGCACACGAACACATTTATCAAAGCTCCACTGACGTATTGCATACGCCTTCCTAAACGACAAATCAATAAACACCACACCGGCAAACACCGTGCGGAAATTCAAAAATCCGAGTCAAAATCCCCGAACTGCTTTTAACTGGTTCACAGCCGGTTTTCATCGGATATTTCCAGTTAAACGTACGAAGCGATTTTATATCAAGGTATTAACTCCGGGATAAGGTTTAATTTAAAAATGTGCCTTAAGTAAAAACAAGTTGAAATTTTCCAAGTTTAAGGTAAATTTTGCAGCGCTTAGCATTTAAGGGTATGTTAATAATGGTTAATTTATTTCTGTTAACAACTTATTAGCTGAAGGCTAGCTTGTTTAAAAAGGTTTTAGTACGAGTTAAAATGAAAGAAACATTTAGACATAAGCCCAACGTTAGGTACCAATCTTTTGTTTCTATGAATGATAGCTGTCATTTGTTGCATCCACTAAGCCATAACGAGATACCTTAATAATCCCTTGCTTGAACAGGAACTTATCTTTAAAAAGTTTCAGAAGTGTTCTCTAAGAGAGAGTCAATCAATACATAAATACATAACTCACGGCAACCGCGCCGACAAGAAATAAGACGTCGAATTCAATTGCCATATTTAAAATAAAAAGAAGAAGGAAGGTGTACCTAAATACTTTTATAATTAAGAAAAATATCACCTACTAGCATAGACCGGAGCCTCCTGTGATAAGATTGGTATTGTGTTAGATTCCGCTACGATTTCAGAAAACAAAGTATTGAAAGAAAGTGAATTCGTGAAAGAATTTGTTTGTTTTTTGAACGCCTAAATCTCTGGTACTACCAGTCGGATTTCTTTTTGCGCATGATAGCCCAGTTCTTGAAGTCAGATTATAGCTACGTAATATCACGCTACTGGTGACGGGAGCTGAACAGTAAGCAAAGACGCGGGTGGAATCTCGCCGCGGCAAGCTAGTAAAATATGTATGCTGTTGGTGTATCTAATTCCGAAATCATAATCAGCCTATCACAGTCCATCACTGGCCTCTCCCGGCCTAATTAATTAAATTAAAAAATGCTCTAAATAAAATACAATGTCGGTGCATAAACTTTTTAACCATATAATAAAAATATCATTTTGTTACCTACGTGTAAAACAAAATGAATTACCGTATGCTAATGTGTGCGTGACTGTCACAGCACATGACGTAATCAATCTTTTTACCATATAAATATAATATAGACATTACATTGTGATTTTGTGCATGTATTTCATCATGGTAAGTAAAGTTGCCGCTGGTTTTCTATCCCTTCACCATTTTCGCTCTTGATAACTCGTTGGTCGTAATGATTATTTATAGGTAATCAAAGCTTACAGGCGTAACAGTGATAGTCATCTACTATTATATAAGGAGGGAGTTTGTTTGTTTGAACGCGCTAATCTCTGAATCATTCTTTTTGCGTATGATAGCTCAGTTCTTGAGGAAGATTATAGGCTATCAAACATCACGCTACTGACGACGGGAGCAAAGCAGTACGCAAAGACGCAGGTGAAACCGCGCTGCGGGTAGCTAGAATTCTATAAAGTAATAATTTCTATAATGGCGACCACGACCCGAATTATTCACACTTTTATATACATTTATACACACTTCTCAAACGTGGGTTACGATCTGCCAAAGGTGGCGAGCAACCGATGAATGACGGCGGTTAACTACCATCATAGTGTAGATACTTATGTCCAGCAGTGGACATCTTTCCACTAAAATGATTTAAGGTTAAGAGTCTTCAGTACTAAAAAATCCAATTAATATTATAATTGAGAAAGTTTGTAGGTGTGTATGTGTATGTGTGTCTGTGTGAGTGTGTGTATTTGTTACATCTCAGCGCCTAAACGGTTGAACCGATTTCGATGAAAATAGGTATGTAGATAGATTCGGTGCCGGAGACGGACATAGGCTACTTTTTATCCCCAAAAAGGGTCTGGTTCCCGAGGGATACAAACAAATCATATTTTACGCGCGTGTGAAACCTTGCCGCGGATAAGCTAGTATCTCATAAGACAAATCTTCATTCTTTTTTTTTACATACAACTTTGGTGCAAACAAGCATGCGGTCCACCTGATGGTAAGTAGTAACCGTAACCTATAGAGATGGCTGTTTCCCAAGCATCGCAGAAGTAAAAATGCTTAGAAAACACAACCAAGCCGTTGCCGACCACGGAGAAGGGGACAAGGAAGGAAAAGGAAAACGAAAGAAGACCGAGAGATATTTAGACTGCCGGCACTCTCACTCACCGAGCGAAACATAAGCATGAAAACTAATATTCTTACGTCGATCTTCTATGAGAGGGTAGTACTTCCCCGGTCGATCCGGCCCATTCATGCTGAAACCAGCGTGAATCTACTACTGTGAACTACCTTTCTTGGCCGTAACATATCTCAGTATTCATGATAACATTAAATTTGTAAAGTGTCTACTGACAGGGGTATCGTGTATCTTATAAATGAAAGTAAAAAAGCGGGCAAGAGCGAGTCGGGCTATAGTACAAAGAATTTCGTGCCGTTCAAAATTGCCGTACTACATACTTAGTGAAAAAGAAACACGATACTTATCCAGTCTTGAGTAAAGGTGGTGGTAAATGTTTATGTCGTGCATATCTGTACGAGAAGAAGCCATTCTCTAATAGAAATAGTATAAAGAATAGAGACGTCAACATATTTTTCAAAACATACAAAAACTGTCTTGTTTGGAAATAGCTTTAAATTTTATTGTTAAAACAGAATTCGTATTAGAGATGTTATCCAAATTCGCAATATACAGGTACTTTAAATAGGTCAATACCAACACTATAATACTAAAATTCAAGTGTTTGCTTATTACGAACCCATAATAATTGCATACTTTCCATACATAATATCATAAATGTAAAAGTAACTCTGTCAGGTCTGTCTGTCTGTTACACTTTTACGCCTAAACCACTGAACCGATTTTGATGAAGATTGAGCCGCGGGTATCAGCTAGTTAAAATATACAACTAAAAGACGAACTGAAGGATACGCAGATAGCGAAGTTTTAGTAACAGGGTCTAACTAACAGCGTTTGAGTACGTAACTCTAAAAAAGGAAAGAGCCCATTTATATACAGAGTAAACATTCCCCACGACCTAGGTTTGTCTTTCAGGCATTTGTTACGTTAGCGAAGCAACATCTCGATTGATTTTATCTAAAAAGACTTATGCCGAAACAAATGCTCTGCAATTTCGTACCTTAACATTGTAAACATAAGAATGAATTTGGTAAATAGAGGTATTTTATACACCTGTTTTGCATTGAGAGTGTATTATGTTAAGAGCACGATACCTTCGTTAATATTCGAGCTTGTTAAGTAACAGAATTAGGAGTAAAAATGGGTGCATTATATTGAACAGCAACTAAATAACACTCTACCTAATAAGTAATATTAAAATGTGAATGTTTGTGTGTGTGTTAATAATAATAATAATATAACCTTTCTCAAGAACTGGGGCTGTCAGACGCAAATAAAAATTCAAATAAGACTGGTAGTTCCAAAGATTAGCGCATTCAAACAAACAAACAAATTCTTCGGCTTTATAAGTATAATATATAGAATAACTATAGAACCATTTCATCTCACCCGTGGACATATTAAAAGCCATATGGAATGCCAGGCGTTGTCATTTCCTGTGAACTCTGAGGTCACCAATATTACAATCTTTCGTTGTTTATTGATGTCATTTGTATATTAGTTATCGTGCGTTTTCACTGGTTGAAAATGTAGTTGTCAAAGTAAGTTTAAAGAGTGGCGTGAGTTTCTTGCCAGTTCTTCTTACAGCTCTACCTCGTCAGCGAACTGGCTGTAGGTCAATTGGCTGACTTCATGTAATTTTGACTTTTCATAATCATCATACTTTATGATCAAAATAAAATGTTTTTTAAGTAATATTGACGCTGTACATTATATTTTGAATATATTTTATGCCATAGTAATACTATTATTTTATAATACATTTTCTTTCTATCTATGATAAAATTACTTTTTTTTTTTTTTATAATAATAATATGTGGACACTATCACACACTGTCGTCTAGTCCCAAGCTAAGCAGAGCTTGTGTTATGAGTACTAGATAACTGAAATATAATACATATACATACTTTTTTTTTGTAAATACATACTTATAATACATAGGAAACACCCAGACTAAAGACAAATACAAATGTTCATCACACAAATATTTTGCCTTCCGCGGGAATCGAACCCACGACACCCGGCGTCGCAGTCAGTTACACTAACCACTAGACCAACGGTGCAATCAATTACTGATTTGTATAAATATATTATATTCGCATTGACACTGCAGCACATATTCTACTTTTAGAGATGTTGACCCTATTTCACTGTGATATTAAAAACAGAAAACAAAAGCGACCTATTATAACTTTCCTCACACTATTTCCCTACATCGTAGGGAACCGGTCTGAGACTCCATAATTACATTGCCTCTCTAATTACTGAGGTGGTGGGCCTTAATGAGGACCGGTCTACACATACATATGTATTTACACATGAAAGAACTGCCTACCAAGGGATTTAGTACAGATTGAGTTGAATTCAGAGTGGATCAGGCAATGTCAGTATGTATATGAACAGGATCTTTGACTGCCTACGGTTTGCTTCATAGAGCTCTTGGGTCGAGTTGATAAAAATCCTATTAATATTACAAATGCGAAAGTTTGTGTGTGTGTGTGTGTTTGTTACCACTAAGTGTCTAAACGGCTAAACCAATTTCGGTGAAAATTGGTACCTATGTAGATTGAGTGGGTGCCGTAGACGGACATAGGCTACTTTTTATCCCCAAAAATGGGTCTCGATTCCCGAGGGAGATAAAACACATTTTAGGCGCGAGCGAAGCCGTGGGTCACAGCTAGTAGGGATATATAAAAATCTTGAAATTTTTGAATTATACAAACCAAACTAAAAAAGAAAAACCCGCCTGCCTAAAACCAACCGAAAAGAAAGAAACCTATTTTTTTTCGTGTTAACCCTACATTTAAATACGCAATTTACCTAATATCTACTAATCTTATGACTAGTTATGACAAATCATATGATAAAATTCATCATGCTATTTATGCTGTAGAGCGTGCCAAAAAAATAGACATACATACACACGCTCGTAAAACATTAACCTTCTTGACTGCGGCAATTGGGCAAAAAATAAGCGGTTCGAGTAGAGGATTTACCGATAGAAAATCCAACACTACTTAATTCTACATAATTATAGATCCCGTGCCTTTTAATTACTTACATATTTGGCAGCAGCCCAATTACTTCTTTCCTTTTAACTTTCCTCTTTCATGCAGTTGACAATGCTCAGAGAAAATAGTCATATAAATAAATTTGCGTAACCGTATTTGTCATGAAGTGCTTTTATAAAATAGTTCTTTCGTACTTTCAAATATTTGTCTCGGGAAATCATACCTACAATCTGCGTAACGATTGTTACGAGACGACCACTTTCATAATTTTTAATTGCTCAAATTAATTGTTGATAGCATATAAAACTTAATTATATTCTGCTAACCTTACAGTTGTTAAGTTGTTCGGAGTTCAAATGCTAATAATTATTTGTGTCCAATCAATAAAGGACGCGGGGCAATTTGTAAATATTACCTGATTCACTTGTTTGTACCCCGGGGGTAACATTCACTCTCAAAGGCCCCAGGTCAATGGGTCAGCTACTTACCTGGAAAGAGGAAATTTAAGTAATAATGATAAAAGAAAAGGCACTTAACTGTAATTCGATGTGAAGTTCCATTCGAGTCAAAACTATATAATATATTGCTCAGAAACAAAATGACAAAATTTAAACATGTTTAAAAAATTGCGTTTTTACCAATTTCATCATAAGAGTTATTTAATTTCTAGTTGCGCCACACGGCTACGCCGGCGTCTAAAATGTATTTTGTCTCGCTCGGAGACCGAACCGATTTTCACATTCGCACACAGACACACACACACATACACATACACATACACACACACACACACACACGCACACGCCCACACACGCACACGCACACACATACACACATATGCACACGCACACGCACACGCACATGCATACGTCCACGCACACGCACATGCACACGCACACGCACACACACACTCACGCACTCACACACTCACACACCCACACACTCACACACTCACACATTCACACACTCACACACTCACATACGCACACACTCACACACTTACACACACACACACTCGCACTCGCACACACACACACACTCATACACTCATACACTCACACACTCACACACACACATTCGCACTCGCACTCGCACACGCACACGCACACGCACACGCACACGCACACACACACAAGCTTTCGCATTTATAATAATTTTAGTAGGATTTAGATCATGTTAATAAGTGTATAGAAGTCGCAAAATTCCGTAGAAGTTATCATCGTCTCATTTCAGCCGAGACACATTTGCAGCAGATAAAAGCATTACCAACCTATCTTGTTAATTATAAACTAATACTCGTATTATAAAGAGAAAAGATTTGTTCTTTTGTATGTTTGTTTTTTAAGTTGAAATTTAACTCAAGATTTTTGCAACCGATTTAAAAAATTCTTAGACTTACAAAAAGACGGACAAATTTAGACTATATTTTATTAAGATTAACATATTTCTTATTCATTTTCAAAATTTCAATGTTTTAAGCGCCTTTGTAAATCTGAATGATGCAATACGTCACTATTGCAATGACATTTTTACCCTAGACGTTTGTTGTGAGACCGAACGAGACTTTTAATACCGGAGCGAACGTCAAGTCTGTCAATAAAATTGCTGTTTCAAATTAAGACGTAGCTACATAAAACCTTTCTTAATTCCACAATTTACTTTTACTAGTTTTCCCACAAACAAAACACGTGCAAACCAATTTAGATAAACTAATTTATGTGAGATAAAAATCAGATTCGAAGTCAGGTCACGAAGTCAGATCTCGAAGTCAAGTTCTATAATATTCGTATAGGTTAGGTTCGTTGTTCGACGAATGTTCTAGTTTTGCAATACGGCAATAGTTAACCTACCAAAGTGACTCCACCCTGTCTGATGGTAAGCAGTCAGTGGAATCTAGAAGTGGTGACCACCATACCATCTTCTTAAACTGCTGGTATGGTGGCCTCAGCACTATGGCGGCTGGGAATGGGGTTAGGGGAAGGGAACAAGGGAGGTGAGGAAAGAGTAAAGAGGAAAGGGGGAAATTGGGCATCCGGCGCTCTCACTCATCGAACGAAACGCAGTAGTACGGATACTACTACTCTTACGTCGATCTTCTATGAGAGGGTAGTACTTCCCCGGACAATCAGGCCCATTCATGCTGAAACCAGCGTGGATCTACTACCGTCTTATTGGTTAATTGAAAACTTTAGCGGTTGTCTAGTTTAAAATGCAAAAATATTTAGAAAAATTAAACTAGTGTTACATTCTGGGAGTTAGCTGTTGCACTAATGCCTCAAAAAAGCTTCGCTCTTGAATTACTAATACTATAAATGCAAATGTAGCTCTGTCTGTCTGTTACGCTTTCATGCCTAAACCAGAACCGATTTTGATAAAATTTGATACAGAGACAGAATAGAACTTAGAGAACAACATAGGCTATCTTTTATCGTTTAAATAGCTCGAAGTGGTTGAAATAAGGGATGAAAGTTTGTATGAAAAATCGTCAATATATAAATAGAGACATGTTTATGATTAGTAAAAATATATTATGCAATAACCGACATTTTCGTGAGCGGCACTGCGGCCTACAGCTAGTTTATAATAAAAATAATGCTTTTAATTATGAATTATATCCATTGGGACATAAAGGTAATGTATTTCTGGCCTGTTGGTCTAGTGGTTAGTGACCCTGACTGCTAAGCCGGAGGTCGTGGGTTCGATTCCCACCCAGGATAAACCTTTGTGTGATGAGCATGATTGTTTGTTCTGTGTCTGGGTGTAATTTATCTATAATATGAATGTGCTTACAAAAAAAAAATGTATGTAAGTAGTATATCAGTTGTTTAGTACCCATAACACAAGCAAATATAATTGCTTAATTTGGGGCTAGATGGCGCTGTGTGAATGTAGTAGAACATTATATTATATTATATATTATATTTCAAAATTCTGACTTCAGTGACCAGTTGGGAATGTGGTGTTTAACAAATGTGGTATAAATATGATATTCAGTGACGGAGTTTTTCAAACTGTTCCTTTCAACTTTTCAAACAACTTAACAACTTACTTGAAATCAAAGAAAACAAGAAATCAAAAACATATTACTGAAATACATAAACCAATCGTGTTCACGGACCATTTATATGGCTTCATGAATTAAAGAAAACTTTTCTACTGTCGAGTCCATATTAGGAATAGAACAAAACACATATTTGAATTCATTCATTCAACGGCTAATAATAGATTTTTTTTATTTTACAAGGCTTTAAAATTGTTTCATTTAAAAATGTTAATCGTGTTTTAACCACATAATTAATTATGACAAAAGCAGCTATTTTGTACCTCATCCAGTTTTTAAAACGCTCCAACTAAGTACAACATATATATCTACGTTTTGTTTAAACTAGTTTAAGTGCGGACCAGGTTTTGTACGACTCCAGGGAGAAAGATCAAATTGATAGTCCCACGAAAGGTATAAGATTAAAAATTTACTAAAGATTTCGCAAGTCATCAGGGAATTCATATGTTTACGTTTCTAATCTTTTTAGGATTCACGTGTGATTTAGCAGCAAAGGTATTCGCTTTATTGTAACGCTGAATCATGAATTCAAATTAGCTGAACACAAATATTTGCGTAACAAGTAAATATTAGTTTTGAGAGTTTACGTGTACGAGTAGGTATGTCTAGTCAGTACAGGCCAAGTATCAAAAAATACTTACACCCAGTTTCTGAAAGGCTGATCAACGAAAAATTAACTAATCATCTGTTAAATCTCATGTGAAGTACCAAAGCATGAATAATTACTTTAATTTGATCTAATTAGTAACTAACTAGATCAAATGAAACTAATTATCCATGCTTTTAGCACTCTTTTAGGTATTACACATGAGATTTAACAGATGATTAGTTAATATTTCATTGATCAGCCTTTGCTGCCGTTTAGTATTTCTGTGTGTAAATCAATGTGTGCCATCTTTGAGTGTACTTAATAACTAACTAAAATAAGTAAAGTAAGATTTCAGTACTAAGCAGTGTCTACCTTCCATATTTAATTTTAAAACCAATAATAAAATAACTATCTATTATTATATCCATTGATTGCATGCACCTAATGCGCAATGCGACATACCTACCACCCGCCAAGCCATGCTTATAGCATTACAACACGCCACGACGCCATAGTAATTGGTTTAATGGAACACTGCAGTTTTTCTTTAGAATTCGTTTACTTCTTCCAACTTTTTATACGAAAACGTCGGCGCCGCGGCGTCTCATGAAATAATGGCATAAGAACGCATAACAAATATATATAATCTAAAGGGGCCGGCAGAATTGTATATAACCCGCGAATCGCCAGTTATGTAGGGAGTGAGCTTGTGGTTATTTACAGGCATAATTTCAGACTAATGAGAATTTCTTAACTTAAACCCCATTCCGAGACCTCTGTGGACAGACTATAGTGTATCACTGAACGATCAAAATAACGGGGATTAAGTAAAAACAAGAAGAAAACCATTAAATAGGTTCAATTCGTTTATTTCGTAACTAGCGACCCACCCCAGCTTCGCACAGGTATTATGCTGATACTTAATAAACTACAGAATGTCTTTTCAAACAACGTTCACAGCTATTTTGTCATTAGACAATACAAACATGTTTTTTAGAGGTTGACGGATCCGAGCCAGTATATACCGCCGCAACCGCTGCATTACATTAGAAACCTCTAAAATTACCAGTGATTCTTTACTATATTTTGCACGTATTATACATATAAACCATATTTCATTTCATTTCATTTCATTTCACATAAAAATTCATTGATAGAATAAAATAAAAATAATAATAAAATTCACTTTGCCTGTTAAAAAGGTTGCGTTTATATTTGCTTATATTCTTTTAACTTCTAATATTCTTTGGTAATTTATTATATACTTTGGATAGGTCAAAGTATTTGGTATCTGAGCTATGTGAATCGATATCTCTATGACTTTTGAGCAGCTCCATAGAAACTTGATCCCAAATCATAACCCTAAATACAACAAGGCACTAAAAAACTAATTATTTAAATTAGTTTTTTTAACATAGGCTTACCAAAATAACTCCAACTAAAGGATCATCGCTGGCTTTTTATATAGCCTAACTCTAAAATTATATCAACCCTAAAACAGAAATAGAACAAAAACAAAAAAAAACAACAAAAATAGAACAAAAGGTAATAAAAATAGAACAGTGTCCTACGTCAACACAATTAATTGTCTATTTTCCTCGCCATTTGCCTCAGTTCGCAACAATTGTGAAGCTTTTTCTGACTTACTTAATTGTGCACCACCGAAATAAGAAGAAACATTTAAAGAGCATTTATAAATAAAATATAAAAAAAAGAGTGTGTGTACTCATGTACGCACGTAAGAAGTTATACTTCTTTGGCGTAACAATCCAAAAATACCAAATAATAACACAACGCATACATACATAAATATACATAAATAGCATGCAACAATAATGAAAAATCATAAAATATAATTAAAATAAAAGAAAACAAAAAAAAATTATTAGATATAATGTAATAGTTTATAATTTGCAATGTAAATAAATTATACATACCGACAGTTAACCTCAAATCTATAAATGCACCTAAAACAGTATATTAAAACCACTTTTACCACTAATATTCAAAATAAATATTTTTACTGATAAATGATCAATAAAAATATCTATCACCGTCATAAATATAATTGAATTGATATAAACGCCAATATATTTTTTATTTATTCACACTGATTATTTGTACGACACACAAAGGTTCGCAACTAACTTCAGGGTGTAAAAGGTTCGCAACTAACTTCAGGGTGTTGCTTTTTTCTGTCGGTGTGCGCGCGCATCGTAAAAATTCACTCTCATCATTTTTCCCAATCGCGCCAAAAGAAGTATAACTTCAATAATAATACGAGTACTACAGGTAACTCTTTTCATACAGAGAAGGCATGAGACTAACTCTAAAAAGTAAACTGTGTTACATAATTCAGATTAAATAAAACCACATCAACAGCTGCTTAACATAAGTCTAGTTTCTGCTAGACCATACAAACACATTATTGAAGGTCAATTAGATATCATTTAGTAGCTTGAACACAATCAAAAGTCAATCAAAACCACTTCAGGTCCTAACAAAAATTTCGTAAAATTAAACAGTTAACCAAAGCTATATTAATTATCACTAACGTTAGAACCTTGATAACAACTCCGAAAGGAGATTTTAATAAACCTTCAGCGCAAAGGTTTTCTCGCTGTTCATTAAATTATATATGAACACGGACGTCCCACACCCGTAGGGGGACAAAACATACAGATCATTATTGCGGAAGGAACCGCTCAAACTCTACTATTGAGATAACGTGCGTTTTAATTCATCGTTGACAGTTATATTTGTGTGACCAAATTTAGTTCTCAAAGTAAACACTAAAAGCGCTGTTCATTTTCTCCTACAAAATTACAAAATACTTTAGAACAATGATTAAGGGACTACTCACACTTATTCAGCTCTATATAGCTTATATAGCTGATATATAGCTATATAGCCCATAGAAAACAACGATTTTGTACGCGTCTCCATACAAAATCGTGCCTAAAACTGCTAATGTACTGCTAATCTGTTTGAGATCACGAATTTCGCTGACATAGAACCGGCTTATTATAATTGAAATTGTTGAATTTGTTTGTTCTCGCATTCTTACTCAAATTTTAGATGTTAACGGTTGCAATTATGAGCGATTATCGTGGTTCAATTTCTGGACTAAACTGATATTCGATGTACTATAGTATTGACTTGACTAACGAGACTCACCACTACTCACCATTCACCAGTCTACGATCATCAGATCACCATCTAATGTGTTTTCAATAATGCAGTTTGTTGCTGTCTATCCTGTTAGATATTTTTTTAAAGACAATTCCCGCAAAAGGCTTTCAATTAACGGACACAAATTACACTCAGACTCAGAACAAAAAAAATATGGATCACACAAAGTTTTGTCACGTGGGGGGATCGAATCCACAACCTCATGCACAAGCCGCTTGCACTCCCAATGCGACACAGAGGCTGTAATTTACCTACTGAGTTTTCATGCGATGGTTTCACCGATATCATTCGGTCAAGTAGGTTGTCAATTCGTAGCAACGCCCTAACATCTAAGTAACCCGTATATCCCCTGACTCGACTGCTAGATCGGAGCGTGATTTGCGAAAACTATTTATTACTACGTGACAAAGCGTGGACCCGTGTCACGCTGTCGACGCGATGTGACGCCCACACCAGTATGGACCTGGCTTAGGTAATGAATATTTTGTTTAGGTATTAACAGATTTTTTGGTAGTAGGTAAATTAAATCGGTCATTGCTTTACGAAACAGTTCGATGGTAGTACTAAACGGTTTTTAGTGGAGACCACGACCCAGAAGACGTAGTGTGGGCATGCCTCTAACAAGATACGTAAGTTGTTGGGGAACCAATGGATTAGTGCAGCTCAAGATCGTTAAAAGTGTAGATGTTTGAAGAAAGCCTGTATCCAACAGTGAACTTTTTAGGTCGTACACAAAAAGGCTGAATATTAGCTAAAGTCAAAACCCACACGAACTTCACCTCACCTATTTTTTTTTTTATATTTTAGCCTACCTAAGTGACTCCATCCCGCCTGATGGTAAGCAGTCAGTGGAATCCAGAAGTGGCGGCCACTATAATACCAAAAGCCATCGTCTTAAACTGCTGGTATGGTGGCCTCCACTATGGCGGCTGGGAATGGGGCTAGGGGAAGGGAATGAGGGAGGTGAGGAAAGAGGAAAGGGGAGAAATTGGGCCTCCGGCACTCTCATTCACCGAACGAAACGTAGTAGTACGGATACTACTACTCTTAAGTCGATCTTCTATAAGAGGGTAGTACTTCCCCGGACGATCCGGCCCATTCATGCTGAAATCAGCGTGGATCTACTACCGTAAAACTATTTATATAAAAGACTGCAAACTAATTTCTATTCACAATGTTTCCAAGAAATATGCAACTAAGTTTAAAAAAGCTTTTCTATCTCAGTTGACTCTCTTCAAGTTTTATGGGGCAAGTTTGTTAGATTAAGGTTAGAGCAGATGAAGGACCATTGTTCGAGGATGACTAAAGTATAAACGTAACTGACAAATATATGTGAAACTTTTAAATTGTGTGTATAGGTGATATAGGTGTAAAGTGCGTGTGAGCGCCAAGTGAAGGCTGAATTGTCCCTTTGGTTCCTTTTCCTTCCTCATCCCCTTCTCTCTACACAAGCGGCAAGGCTTGGTTGTGTTTCTAAGCATCATTTCTCCAATGTTTAGAGAACACAGCTATTTCTATAAGTTTTAAGAAAATTCCTCGACTTAAAGTGGAGATGTAATATATCTATATACCGGAATTCACGCGGTCATACATTAGGTATTTAAACACCTTATTTTGCATGAAGTTTGTGGTCACAAGCAGACTGATGAGGCGATGTCACGGCTCCGTATGCGAAGTATATTCTAGATCTACCCTCACATTTTTGTCTTTCCACGTACCATCACAATACCTGTGTTTTAACCTGGTCAAAACGTCAAGCAAAATAACGTGTGTAAATACCTAATGCATGATCGCGTGAATTCCCGTATACTTAGATATATTATATAATGCATCGCGAAAGTTTAAAAGTAAATAATAGGAGATGTGTATAAAATAAAAATACTTTATAAACCTAACTATATTAATTAATTCAAAACTTTAAGTGCAGAAGTTGAGCTCATTAACGCCATCTAATTAGTCTAGCTTTATTTTGCTTTTAATTCTATTCGAAATTGCTATGAAAATGGAACAACCTTATCATTTATCATGGATGTTATGTAACATATTCTATGGCGTAGATGTATTAGATTATGAGATTTTTAAAAAAAAAAAAATGATGAAATAAATTATTCTCTAAATTAAACTATTCTCTAATCATCAACATCATATCAGCCGTAAGATGTCCACTGCTGGACATAACCCTTCCCTAATTTTCGTTACCGTGGCCAGTCGTGAGCCGCCCTCATCCATCGGTTGCCCGCCACCCTTGTATGGTCGTATTATTATTATTTTCTAATACAGACTTTTAATTTTTGTGAACACATGTCATATCCTATAGACTTACGCACAGTTTTATGTCACTTATTTTAGTCTAGCGACCCGCCCTGGCTTCGTATCGGTATCGACACCTTTCAACAATCGTGGCTTGATTTGCTATTATTTTTATGGCTCGGCTACTATGGGTGATAAGTTAATGTATATTACATTATTATAATATCAAAAGATTTGATTTTTTGTATGTTTGTATGTTTGTTTGTTATGAATACACTCAAAATCAATGTATCCAATTTAAAAAATTCTTAAATAGGAAGCTACAATATCAGCGAGTAACATAGGCTATATGTTTTGTGGTATGCCTACCCACGCAGACGAAGCCACTGGCAGCAGCTTGTGTATAATATACCAAAACCTTCTTCAAAAAGCGAACAATAAAAATAAAAGCTGTTTTATACATACAGACACTTTTCAGCGACTTCCTTTTTATATTATACAGACACATCTTATTTAACTCAATGTCGTGCCAAAGTAATCCGATAAAAGACTTATAACAAAACTAATATCAATAGAATTGATAGGTAATCTTTGTTGAGATAAGCTCGGATGACGGAACTTGTCCAAGATTGTCGGTGACTTGTTCCCCACACCGTTTTTATTACACATTGTATGACAGTAATTCTACTAATATTATAAATGCGTACGTGCGTGCGTGTGTAGGTGCGTGCGTGCGTGCGTGCGTGCAAGTGGCTAGGCGCAGCTAGTAGTTAATAAATTATAGGTTAACATATATTATAATGTAAAAGAGATTGGTCACGATTGCCGAAGTAAAGGAAGATAATTTTTTTTAAACTGTAATTATATGGCGATTGAAAAGAGTGGCGTGAGTTTCTTGTCAGATCTTCCCACGGCTCTTTCCGTCAGCGAACTGGCTGTTAATTAATTGGCTAATTTTATGTATTTTGACGTTCATAAGCATCATACTTTATGATCAAATTGAAATAAACGCTTTGAGTTTGAATTAAAAGTAAAATGGCGGCGTTATAACATAAACAATTTGGTTGTCACTCCCGAACAAATACGAAATTCGTATTATAATCCACATAATCTCCATATATATCGGTAACGTGCGTAGGCCGTCAGTGACAGTAATATATGTACGTATCGTAATTTACCCGACACGCCGCGGCCGACACGACAGCGTGACGACTACGTGACGTTGAAGGGAATGTAACGCTGCCACTGGATCTATAGCTCATTGACATATCCCTATAGGCATGTAGGTTTATTTACAGGGAAAAGGGACTGTTTTTTACGTATACTAGTCTACTAGTGCCCTGTTCCTGCTTCGGACGTACTTTTATACTTTTCAAATTCTCTACTGCTTTTTTACTGCCTCTGTGGTTCGATGGTACTGTGTACGAACTGTCACTCAGAGGTTGCGGGTTCGATTCCTGCTCAGTGCAGAAATATTTGTGTGCATGAACATGACTAGTAGTAGTATGGTATTATTTTTATGTATAATATTATATTATGCTAGCTTTCCGCGGCGCGGTTTCACCTGCGTCTTTGCCTACTGCTTTGCTCCCGCAGCCAGTAGCGTGATGTTACAAGATTGGTATTAAAGCTAAAAGATTATTCTTTAAGAGCGATCACAAATAAGAGTAGCAATGTCAATTTTTATCACTCTCAACTGGGCTATCATACGCAAAAATAATTATTTAAATCTGACTGGTGCATCCAGAGATTAGCGCGTTCAAACAAACAAACAATTCTTTTTGCGTATGATAGTTCTTTTAACTTCCAGTTCCTGAGGAAGGTTATAGGCTATGTAACATCACGCTAATGACGACGAGAGCAGAGCAGTAAGCAAAGACGCGGGTATAACCTCGCCGCGGCAAGCTAGTATATACATAACACTAATAGACATAGGTAATAACATAATAAATATTCTAATATTAAAACGTAGTACCTTTATAACAAAACAGACTTAAATCACATTAACATAAAGTAGCAAATCCACTGTAATTCTAACGTACAGGTACTTACATCGAAATACCCTAGTAATAGTGAGCTCTTAGCTGTACCAGAGGCAATTTCCCTTAATCTGTCTCCTAAACAGATAATCAGTCAGCAACTACACACATACAAGTTTAATATCACTAACTCTGCTACCGTTAAGGGCCTCATAGAGGTAATTAACGAAACTGTATTCATTATTTCTTTATGGTTTTTATTTATTTATTTATTTAGTAAGACCAAATCACACCATATTACACACACATTTATAATATATTATTGGTCTCCTGCGTATGCGTATGCGTGCGTGCGTGCGTTCGTGCATGCGTGCGTGCGTGCGTGCGTGCGTGCGTGCGTGCGTGCGTGCGTTCGTGATTGCGTGCGTGCGTGCGTGCATGTGTGTGTGTGTGTGTGTTTGTTTCCACTCAGCGCCTCAACGGCTAAGCCGTTTTCGATGGAAATTGTTATGTAGATAGATTCGGTGCCGGAGACGGACATGGGCTACATTTTATTCTGAAAATCAGTCTGGTTGCCGAGGGATACAACAAAACATATTTACGCGCGGGCGAAGCCGTAGGGCGCAGCTAGTATTGTATTTATATTGAAGGTATATATATTATATGTGTATTTAATATTGTATAGAATAGTAAGTATTACTCGCTGTACTCTTCATTTATTCTTACGCTTTAATATTTCCTCTACCACTCTAAGGTTTGCTGGTAGAAAACTCATCTTGAGTTAAGTTCGCCTTCGTACTTGTTTTATCTGTCTGTATTAAATGTTATCATGTTACGTGTTATTATCATATATGTGTACAAGTGGAATAATAATAATAGCGGTATTGTATCTGATATGCATATAAATTCTGGTGTACATTTACTATAATGTAGCAGAAAACCTATACACCATTTTATTATCATTATAACATTGTGTATAGCTTATAAATTTGATTATTCCTCGAAGCGCACCAATTTTGAAACGCACCAGTTTGAACAAACAACAATAGATATTACTACTAAAGCGTTTTAAGTAAACTTTTAGTGTCCTTCATTTGGTGCGCTTTAAAGAATACCTCAAAAATCTTTACCAGCTACATCTTCTTCTTATCGAGTGGTTAGTGGTCAACCTAGTGTCAGGATTTGGTCAGATCGCCCGTAATTTATTATACAGGCATCCGACTTGACCTAACGACTGTTATCAACTTGGTAACAACCAGCACCGACTTTTAACGTGCCCTCCGAAGCACATATCACCCGAAAGACCTCCACTACTTGGCAGGTCGTGAGCCGTCCTCCAGTTTTCTTGAAGCTTACGGTTGGGTGAAGTGATGGGGTTTCCGTTAAAATTCTTCGTACCCTCTTCGAGTCTGGAGTTGTGCCCGGTAAATGGCTAAATGCTCGCCCGCTGTTACATACCCAATAGAAGTGGTTACTATACACTTCTACCTACCCCTTTAGGAAAAAAAGGCGTGATACTATCCATATATAATCGACCACATATTTGCTATACCACATTGACATTTGATTCATAACAACTATCAATTGTATTGTACTGAGGTCACTTGCAAGCAAAAATAGACATTATTGCTTTGTGATATACAAACGACATTTAATTTTAATCTGAGGATGGTAGAGCACTTTTATGGTCGACTAATACATATATAGAAAAAGATAATCGCGTATAACGCTTGAGTGTGTTTGCAAAGTTATTCTACCTTTTAAGTACCTCTCTCGATATAATCCACTGAATTATACAAGGTAAAGACGCGGGCGGCTTCATAACGGGGTGTCGATATAATGAAGTCAGTGTAGCGACGTAAAAAGGATTTAAAATAGAATAGAAATCTCTTTATTGCGTACCAATTATATTTTACATTATACACTTAGACAAACCGAAACAATTCAATATATTGATTATACTACTATATCAAGCGGATAGCGGAGCTTGTGCTATATATAGTAATGGAGATTAGTGTATTGATACCACAGAGATGAAGCATAATTATAACCCATCCAATAATAAGCGTAAGACGGTAGTAGATCCACGCTGGTTTCAGCATAAATGGGCCGGATCGTCCGAGGAAGTACTACTCTCTCATAGAAGATCGACTTAAGAGTAGTAGTATACTTACTACTGCGTTTCGTTCGGTGAGTGAGAGTGCCGGAGGCCCAATTTCCCCCCTTTCCTCTTTCCTCACCTCCCTTTTCCCTTCCTCTAACCCCATTCCCAGCTGCCATAGTGGAGGCCACCATACCAGCAGTTTAAGACGATAGCTTTTGGTATGGTGGCCACCACTTCTGGATTCCACTGACTGTTTACCATTAGGCGGGGTGAAGTCACTTTGGTAGGCTAATATATATATATAAAAAAAAAAAACAGCAAGAAAAAATCTCACATCATCAAAAGGGCACTGAAGGAATTATTGAGTCTGGCTTAATGATTATTAAAGCCGCCTTATATTCACGAGGTACTAACTTGAAACGGTAACATAGGTCAATATGATTTACAAATTATATAGGTACTTTTGAACCAGTTTATATGTGAAGGCGGATTGGCAATTGCAGAAATTATTTGGTTGTTTTCCTTAAGTACTGTACTTACATTTATTCCGACAGACCCGTGTTGTTACAAAACATTAGTAGAACTTCACTTACCTAAAAAAAGGGGAAAACAATGTAAATATTTAATAAGTAAAAAGCAAATGCCACGTTTGGTGAGTTAGTACCTAACCCTTACAGTCTAGGGGTGTATTGTGATCAAAGTAAACCTACTTAAAGTTAAGTTCCAACTTTTAAATTAAGATCACATATGAATATACTATTATAGAAAGCGGATGAGTTTGTTTGTTTTTTGAACGCGCTAATCTCTAAAACTACCAGTCGGATTTGAAGAATTCTTTTGCGTATGATAGCCCAGCTCTCGAGGAAGGTTATAGGCTATGTAACATCACGCTACTGGCGACGGGAGCAGAGCAGTAAGCAAAGACAAAGATGAAACCGCGCAGCAGAAAGCTAGTGACTGTATAAAAGTCAAGATAACTAGGACAAATATGTCAGCTAATTTTGCTACAGCCAGTTTGTTGATCAGGGTGGAGCTATGAAAAGAATCAAACTGACCAGTGTATAAAAATCGGGTTTTGTTAGTTATATGTCTTGTAGTGGTGAGCCTGTTGCCATTTACATGGCGCAATACCAGGCACTGTACTAATATTGAGAATTTCTCGACGGAAAAATATTACTTTACCGGGCACGGCGCCGGCAATCAATCTCGATACTTTTTTTACGTGGCAAGCCGCATACCAGTTCTGATGCATATAGACGATAAAAGATATGGGAGTTTTCATAAACGTGAGTACAGGCATGTCTTTTTAAGTGATAATAAACAAACAACACAACAAACCGAACGCCGACGCTCACTGAAGACCTACCATAAAATAAATCGGCGAAATTCATTTATTATTCCGTCAAAGGAAATGGTATGACATTTTGTACTAGATATCTATGTAACCGCGTGACCCCTGCCTTGCTAGGGTTGTGAAATAAAATACTGGCCAGTAGGGTAAAGTTCCTAAAGTCTTAAAGATTTGGTAGCGTTGGATTTCAAATACTTAAACAAAAGAGTATTTGTAACAGCTTTGCTGAACATGTGGCAGAAGAGCGACTAACATTAGATGAACTGTTGGATCGTCTAACACTGTAGGCAATAAAAATATAATAGTTATAGGTAATGAGGGTTTTTAAGAAAATTTTCGCCACCAGTTGGCGCCACTTTGGTAAAAGGTCTTCCATTTTGACAGCGCTATCAAAACAAATATTTTTCAGTGGCTCAGGCAATTTTAATGTTTAATTTACAAAACGGATAATTCAAGTGCATAAGGACAAAATAATATTTTTACGAGGATTTTATTTCTGTCTAATGAAATGTAAAGCTTGTTAATACTTATAAAAATAAAAACATGACCCACACTATGAAGGTATTTACACTACTCGGAAAACCTCCTTGGTTTTATATAACGATTTCCTTGAACAAAACCAAGCAATGTAGGAAGAATATTTACATCCTCGTAAAAAACTTGAAATTTTCATAATACATTACCTTGTTTTGTGCGAAGAATATTTTTTCCTTGTTCTGGTAATGTACGAGTAACAAGGAGATATACTTGGGTTAGTTAGCATCCGCATGCATTTTTACGACAAATATCGCACGAAATAACAAGCCCTGAATCACGGGATATCAAACAATTAACAATTTCAATTTAATTTCAATAAATTCAATTACTATCAAATAAAAATTTTACCATCAAAAATCAAAATATATCGAAACTCCGGTACAGCTCTTATTGATGGCATCCTATTGAAACCTCGCCAAGTGTACATTTTAATATTTTTTCTAGTACGATCTCTGGAAGCGAGGATATTACAATTTTTCCATGCATACACAATAGATGTTTTATAGATTTTATTTGAGAGACGATATCACGTTTTTCGTTCGAAGGCTATTGATCAAAACTTTGTATAAATGTTTCTGTATATCAGCCAAGCTTTTGGCTTTTAGTTCTTCTCGTTCAATACAGAAGGTTAAAATTATAAACTAAGCAAATATCAATGTGACGTTTTTTACTAGTCTAATAAGTTCCTTCCCAATTTTATCTTGTCCATTTTTTCCATACAATTGAGGTAGGTTTATACTTGTTGCATGCAGCTCATCTAATCGTACTTTGTTTATCGATTACTATAGCCATAAACATAGCGGTGTGATATTTGCCTTGAGGATATGATAAGGTAGTACGACCAACGTTGTTGGCGACTGTGAAAAGAAGGGAATGAGGGAGGGGACGACATGAGACAGAACGTCCAAAGGTCTATACAGATAGCCGAAGTAAAAGCATTTTGAGACTTTATTATGACTTCATCGTGTGATAAAGTTCTATTCTTTTTTTATAGGTAATGATGATATATCACAGCGCGACACACAACGCCATCTAGACCCAAAGTAAGCATATTTATATAGCTTGTGTTATGAGCTCTAGAATACACATACTTAAACACTTATTTTTTGTAAATATTAAATAGAAACACCCAGATCCATACAAATAGACATGTCCATGCACATTATAATATTTGCACTGAGCGGAAATCGAACCCGCGACCTCTGCGACCTTTATAATTTAGGTAAATCCAAGAAAAAGAGCTAAGGCCACCCATTGTACATTAAAGTCTATACATTATGTAAAATAAAATAAAATTACAGAAAAAAATCTTTCAATAAAACTATTTAATGCTAAACCATTAATCTCGAAAGTTCTCATCCCCTAAACGCTTCACACGTGACGCCACAAACTATTCCTCCCCTCCCTTTCTCCCTTCGCGAACAAGTTGCTAATCTGCTCAACAGTTTAACGCCAACGTCGGCATAATCGAGCGACGCTTTTGGATAAAGGTATGAACATAGTATAGAGATAAGCAGACTATTAGCAAAGTTATTTTATTACCTACCCACTAGTAAATGCCGGTAGTTTTGTTTTACAAAAGAAAACATTAACCAATAAAGTGCTATGCCACAAATTTCACATGATGACTTTGGGGTAGTCGCTTTCGAACCTCCACCAGGCTGAGATAGTACTAGAAATTTAGTTCTCACATCAGGAGCGTTGTTCATTTTGAGATTTAAACATTTTACAATGTCGCTGCAGAAATAAACACTAGTCATTACAGCAAGCGCGTCTAGCGAAATATATAATTCAGAATCGCAAACTGAATGAAGTCGGTCAATGAAAGTGGTGAATCACACAAAATTTCCTAGATGATTTTTGTCAATAGAGGTCAGGCAACAGCACCCTTTAATAAAGCTAATCTCTCTGAAGCGGCTCTCATAAATCTTTGAAAGAGATCAGCAGTGATGAATTCTGATATTGTAATAGTTTTTCTCGGTACAGAATAATAATTTTGTAAGGGTACTTACTTACGCCTTATATCTACACTAAATGTGCTTGCTGTGCGTATTTATGTACTTGTTATTATTCATCCTAAACACATATAGGAACAATAGAGTAAGTTTGGCCACGCATTTAACGCACGCTTTTATGTAAAGACCTTTGTTGCGATGTCCTTTTGATAAACCGACATAACTTTGTTCTGGCTTGTGACTAAGCATAGATATTATGAACGGTAGGGTATGCCCTACTCATTATTAGCAACATAACCTCAAAGTGGTTTTCTGTCGTTAAACTTAGTTCTTGGAATGAACACTAGGGGCACTGTTCACTTTACATTTACACTGTCATTAGAGATCCTATTAATATTATAAATGAGAAAGTTTGTGTGTACGTATGTGTGTGTGTGTGTGTGTGTGTGTGTGTGTGATTGTGTGTGTAGGTGCGCGTGATTGCGTTCGTGCGTGCATGCGTGCATGCGTGCGTGCGTGCGTGCGTGATTGCGTACGTGCCTGCGTGCATGCGTGCGTGCGTGCGTGCAAGCGTGCGTGCGAGCGTGCGTGCGTGTTGGTGTATATGTGCGTGTGTGTTGTGTGTGTGTGTGTGATTATTACCACTCAGCGCCTAAACGGCTGAACCGATTTCAATGAAAATTGATATGTAGATAAATTCGGTGCCGGAGACGGACATAGGATTATTATCTCGACAATCACTCGAGTTCCTGAGTTATACTAATTTCCGCGCCAGTAAAGCCGCAGGGCACAGCAAGTAAATATTAATATGCACATTAAGTAGACTTATTAGGAAGAAAACTGCCGTTTTAGGGAACAAGGCATGTATTTGTGTGCGTGAACATTAGAATCTTGCTTAAAATTTACGCAAACGAAAAAAAAACCATAAATAGCATTTGTCCTTTCAACAATGACAATAGGACCCCACCCTAACTTTGAAGTTAGAACATGTCTGCGGAGCCTTAACTTATTTGCAATGCCGACAACTTGGCCGTGCAACTTGGACTCTAATATATCTTTGCCAAGTGTTGATTATAAGCTATATAACATATTAATAGCAGTTGCATACTTGGCACTAAGAAGTTTTCTTTTTAGTCACTACATAGTATAAAAAAAAGTCGCTTCCTTCTGTCTGTCTGTCCCTATGTATGCTTAGAGCTGTAGAACTACGTAACGGATTTTGATGCGGGTTTTTTAATAGATAGAGTGATTCAAGAGGAAGGTTTATATCTATATAAGTAACATGATAATTTTGGAGGTTTCTTTCTTTTTCTTTCTGTACTCAATATACTTCAGAATGTCTATTATATACAACATTCACAGCTTTTTTTTCGTAAAGGTGCAATGCTGATACTAAATCTAGTCTCAGAATTGCATTTGAAGCCAGGCCGGGTCGCTAATTTCTATAATTTGAAATTTAACTGTCAATTTTGTAAGTTTGTATGTGAAGAGGAACCTTTGAAACTACTGTTGTTGCAGTGCTGCTACCTGCTAATCAATTGCTTCTGTAAAAGATACAAATAGGTACATAATATAATATGAGTTCATCTTCCTGTTCACAAAGAAATACTTGTAAACAATGTGTTTATTGTCTAATAGGTTTTGAATAATATGCCTTAACAAAGATGAACGAAAACACTTACTGTTAGAACTAGGAACATTTTAAAAACTTCGCTTCAAGACATAATTTTAAAATGTAAATTTAATATAGAATCATAGTATAAATTAAATTGACAAATTCAAAGTATTTTTACCGCTTTTACCATTTACATCAAGTGGATTCCGATTCAAGATCAGACATTCCGATTGCTTGAGACTGTTTTGGTGGTTGTAAATCGGAACCCTGTGCTAAAATCGGATGTGTTTGTGAGACATTTTAAAAATTTTCAAAGTCAGAAAAGTGTGATCGAGCAAGCCCCAAGCTAATTTAAATTGATAACCGACGCTCATGAATTTCTTAAGTAGAGGCAGAAATTGGAACAGTTGGCTATGCTCATGGCTTTTAAAAAAGGCTTCATAAAAAAGTACAGGCTGTAATTACAGGCAATAATCTATACTCCATACTTATTATATAAAGTGGAAGAGTTTAGTTTGTTTGAACGTGCTAATCTCTGGCACTTCTAGCCCGATTTGAAAAATTATTTTTGCGTATGATAGCCTAGTTCTTGAGGAAGGTTATAGCCAATGTTATATCACCCTCCTGGCGACGAAAGAAGAGCAGTAATCAAAGACCGCGAGTGAAACCGCACTGCGAGAAGCTAGTTCTTTATAATGCCTATTGTTTTTTTAATAAACAGAAACAACACTACCTTGGTAGTATCTTAACGCTGGACTACTCCCATTCAATCATAAAAATTTCAATTTAGAAAACCGTTATTTCTCGAAGTCGATACTAATTCACTTAACTCTCCACTCACAGTTGTCGTATAAAAATATAGTATTGTGATTAGTTCGCGGGCGCAGGCCCTATGTTATACTCTTGTAACATTTAGCTGATACAGTCATGTTTGTGGTGTTTCTCGCACTTCTCGTCAACGCTGGATCTGTTAGTAGCAAAATATACACGGACAAATTAGGTGAGTAAACTAAAAAAAAATTTTTTTGTAGGGTTCGTTCGGTCGTTCAATTGATCTGATGTAAAATAGTTGTTTATTATTTGGTTATTGTTTTAACAAGTTGCAATTTTGACTTATGGTTTTTTTTTTAAAACCCGTGCGTTTAAAAGAACTTACGGATTGCCCGAACTTACTTGCCTTACGAATTTTTTAAATAACATGTGTGATTTGATATGACCTAAAATGTCCATCCTCGCTTCGCTTAGGTATCAAAAGTTTTATTAGGTCCCAAACGCCTACGGAAAATATCTTAACAATAGTGACGTATTGCATCATTCAGATTTACAAGCGCTTAAAATATTAAAGTTTTGATTATGACTGAAAAAATATTTTGCCTATGTTACCCGTTCTTTTTGTAGCTATCTAAAGGTAAAGGATTTTTTTAAATCGGTTACATAGATTTTGAGTTAAATCGGAACAAAAAAAAAATTTTAAATGAATAAAAAAAAAATTATAATATTAGTTTAGATTTATGGTTTTCATTTTTTTATACAATAAATGTTTTATCTTTTTCTTTTACTTACCACCAGGTTGGTTGTTGGGTCGTCTGTCTCTGTAATTTAAAAAAAGTATGTTTTTAGACCTACGAACTACGAACTACGAACTATTTAATAACGTCCGTGCCTTATCCTTATCGTGTTTAATGCCTGCGCTGTGATTTTAACTTACACCACTTCTGTATAATTTACGCCATAGCATGACATAGGTTTGATTTCTATAGGGGATAAATCTTATTGAAGAGCCTCGTAATTTTAAGAGTTCTTTTAGTCATTCGAAGACTATTAAAAATGGTTACCATCAAGTGGGCCACTTGCTACTCTGCCTACATTTATCATCAATCAATATATCTATACTATTATATAAAGCGGAAGAGTTTGTTTGTTTGTTTGCGCTAATCTCTGGAACTACCAGTCGGATTTATAATTTTTTTTTTGCGTATGATTGCCCAGTTCTTGTGGAAGGTTTATAGGCTATAGAGTTAAGTGTATTGTCTGTGTCACTTTGCATGCTACTTGAAATTGTAACCTACAAAAATTGTAATAACTTGGCGATTAAAAAGAGTGGCCTGACTTTCTTGCCAGTTCTTCTCATGGCTCTACTTCGTCAGCGAACTGACTGTAGGTTAATTGGCTGAAATTTTGTAAAATTTTCACGCTCTAAAGTGTTAATTTAATTAACCTATATGAATAAATATATTTTCATTTTCATTTTCATTATGTAACATCACGCTATTGGCGACGGGAGCAGGGCAATACCTAAGCAAAGACGCGGGTGAAATCGCGTCGCGGCAATCAAGTGTATAAATATAACCAGTCACGTCAATTTATAACCATAGGGCCGAAAATAATACTTAAAGAAAATTTGCAAAGGGCAGATTCGCCATTCGAGTATTGTAAAGAAATCGCCGTAATTGCTATCGTTTAATCTTAAGGTAAAATATTTCACAACCAGATAGGTACAGGAGGGTCAACTAAATTAAATTAATCCATATTTAAGTACGCAGGTAGATTAAATATATTATTAATCTGTCCCTTTAAGGATTTTGCATGCAGACGAATGTATGTTGTGCGTTAGAGAAGATAATAGGAATAATTATTTATTGTACTCGTATGTAACAACGAACAGACTATATTTTAACCGACTTCAAAAAGCAGGAGGATCTCAATTCGGGCTGTATTAATTTTTTTATGTGTGATACCGCAGAACTCGGCCATTTATTTACCTATCTGATTTTTTTTTTATTTGAATAGGTTAACTGTGAAATTGGTCACATGTTTTTTTATAAAAAATCGTTCAATAGTTTTCTTTTGTTTTATAGTTGTAAAACGTATACTTACAAGAGTAAAGAGATGTGTATTTGCGACGAAATAGTTTTAAATCCGGTTTTTGTTTTTTGTCAAAAAAAATATATATTATTTTATAAAAACAACGCATACTTTAATAAACAAAAACAGCACGACTCTTGTTAGTCTATAATTTTTATCTAAAGGTTCTAGCTGTTTATACTAGTCTGTACCTTGCAATCTTTTATATATTATAGTGCAAGTTTAATATTAATATCAATCATAAACAACAATTATCGACAACAATACATAAAGAGTTTGTTTACGCAGGTACTGTAATTATATTACATAATAAACTAACTTTATTTATCAACATACTCGCACTATCGCAGTGTTAGAAGACAACAAGGTACCTACCTATTTAATCAGTGTGTTGCCAGTGACAACATACGCGAAGAACTTGCAATACTCATAGTCAACACTAGAGGTCTCCTTAAAAGGCTCAAGGTCTTACAGGGCAACAGAGCAGATGCAGCAGAGCAGGTTTTTCTGCAGAAACCTATACTATTGTAACGGGTGGCGCAAAAGTAAAGACCCTATTTGGTTCAGCTATAACATTTTTTCTAAATTAGAAAACTAGATTTAGATTTTTTTAAATGTATATTTGTGCCATTAAATTTCGTACCATTAGGATTTAAAGATGATGTCTTTTAAATGGTGACCTCCAGAGTTGATACACATTTGAGCCCTATTTATGACATTTTGCATAACTTGCCGTAACACTTCCTGCGATATGTTCGTTATTTCTTGACGAATGTTTTCTTTTAGAGCTGCGAGAGTCTGTGGCTTGTTCACATACACCCGAGATTTCAAAAAACCCCAAAGAAAGAAGTCTGGACTGGTCAGATCGGGTGATCTTGCAGGCCAAGGCAAATCGCCAAAACGAGAGATAACTCGGCCTGGAAAAGCGTCCCTCACTAAGTCCATAGTGTCGCGCGCTGTGTGTGCCGTAGCGCCGTCTTGTTGAAACCAGATGTGCTCCAGCCCCAATTCGTCCAAACTGGGTATCAAAAACTCACGTAACATGGTTCTGTAGCGTTCTCCAGTGACAGTAATCGCATTGCCTCCAGCGTCTTCGAAAAAATAGGGTCCGATCACTCTGTCAACACAGATGCCACACCATACAGTAACTTTTAGTGGGTGTAGAGGTGTTTCTTGAATAATGCGCGGATTATCAGTGCCCCAGAACCGAGTATTCTGCTTATTGACATGCCCTGAGAGATGGAAATGGAAACGCAGGAAGTGTTACGGCAAGTTATGCAAAATGTCATAAATAGGGCTCAAATGTGTATCAACTCTGGAGGTCACCATTTAAAAGACATCATCTTTAAATCCTAATGGTACGAAATTTAATGGCACAAATATACATTTAAAAAAATCTAAATCTAGTTTTCTAATTTAGAAAAAATGTTATAGCTGAACCAAATAGGGTCTTTACTTTTGCGCCACCCGTTATAAAGCGAATGAGTTTGTTTGTTTGTTTGAACGCGCCAATCTTAGGAACTGCCAAACCGATTTAAATAATTATTTTTGTGTTTGAAAGCTCAGATCTTGAGGCAGGTATGTAACATCACGCTATTTCGCTATTCGCTATATAACCTACCTATTTAATCAGTGTGTTGCCAGTGAAAACATACGCGAAGAACTTGCAATACTCATAGTCAACACTAGAGGTCTCCTTAAAAGGCTCAAGGTCTTAAAGGGCAACAGAGCAGATTCAACAGAGCAGGTTTCTCAGCAGAAACCTATACTATTATCTATATTATTGTATAAAGCGAAAGTTTTTTGAAAAGTTTGTTTGTTTGATCGCGCTAATTTTAGGAACTGCCAGTCCGATTAAAATAATTATTTTTGTGTTTGAAAGCTCAGTTCTTGAGGAAGGTGATAGGCTATGTAACATCACGCTATTTGCGCCGGGAGCGGAGCAGTAACCAAAGATGTAAATCGCGCCGTGGAAGGCTAGTCGAATATAAAAGAAGAAATCCGACGCCAAATAAAAGTATCTGCCCTAGCAAATTCCTGAAGGAAGGAAATATTAAAGGTAGAGGGTACAATATACAAGGTTTAGAATCGATCAAGATATGTAAACGCATATGATAAGTAAACACAAGCTATGTTAATTCTGTCGAAAAAACTACAGTATTAGCCCAGAGTTTGGAATTGTGGGCGATAAATGGCAACATGCTCGCTCCCTTACATGGAACCTAAACTTTAAAAAAATAGGCGAGAATTCGGTAGTTAAGCACCTCTGTCTACCCCTCCGGGATAAAAGGCGTGAAGCTATATAAAATTTGTATGTACATAGGCTGTGTTTAGTTGTGGACATTTTATTTGGAGACCTACAACAATAGATATGTCTATACAACATAAGAAACAATCACATACACAAAATCATAACAAACAAAGATTATTCGCTAAACATACTGTGGTAATATAGTTTGTTTATGTTAGACTATATTAGAACCTTAATTTTCACCAGAGAAAACAGTTGCGGCTTTATATGACGCTCCCACACGCAATAAAACGTATTAGACTACCGACTATTATTTATTTATTTATAATCAGAAAGACAAAATATAAGTCAATTAGGTACACTGATTACACAGTAAAAACTTACTGCTACTGTTACTGTCAGCCCAAACCATTCCACTGCCGGGCAAAGACCTCTCCCCATGACTGGTTTCGCCATCTTTTTCTTGGTCTGCCGCGACGCCTATTCGTTGTCACGGCCACATGGTAGTAATTATGGCCCACAACTCATCAGGCATTCGGCAGACATGACCAGCCCAATCCCACTTAAGCTTTGCGATCTTATGAACAACATTAGCGATCTGTGTCATGGAGCGCAGTTCCGTGTTTCTGATACGATCCGTTAATTTAACACATAATATACTACGCTTGATGGCACGCTGAAAAACCCTGAACTTGGACTTTTGGATGCCTGTCAAAGACCAAGTTTGATCTCCATAGGTCAATATGGGAAGAATGCACATATCAATGAGTCTTCGTTTCAGTGATAGGGAGAGATCTCTTTTAAATAGGTCTTTTAGGGCCCAAAATCCGTTCCAGTCATTTTTGGTGCGTCTTTCGGCTTCCTTATCCTGTCGAGCCTGGAAGGAGACCAATTGCCCCAAGTATATGTACTTATGGACATATTGCAGTTCTTCATCGTTCAACTTTAGCCTTGTAGCAAAGCGATGAGTCCCTTTAACCTACGCGTTACTTGAGACATGAACACTCTGTGCGACAGCGTGGTACCGCAACATAAGATGCTGCCTGGCTCTGTTGTAATTACATATCGGTATTTAAATTCTGTTTTAATTCTGTTCTAATTATTACTTTTTTATTATAATATTTTTTATTATACTCACATATCTATTACTAATTCATGATAAAATCAGTGTATAGCATAAAGTTTTTTTTTATATTTTTTATATTTTTTTATATTAGCCTACCAAGGTGACTCCACCCCGCCTGATGGTAAGCAGTCAGTGGAATCCAGAAGTGGTGGCCACTATACCAAAAGCCATAGTTTTAAACTGCTATGGTGGCCTCCACTATGGCGGCTGGGAATGGGGTTAGGGAAAAGGAATGAGGGAGGTGAGGAAAGAGGAAACGAGGGCAATTAGGCCTCCGGCGTTCTTACTCACTGAACGAAATGCAGTAATATGGATACTACTACTCTTACGTCGATCTTCTATGAGAGGGTAGTAGTACTTCCTCAGACGATCTGGCCCATTTATGCTGAAACCAGCATGGATCTACTACCGTAACACATGAAAATTATTAAATAGCAATTAATAAAGCAATAATAAAAAAACATAGAATAAGAAATCTGTTACAAATTATAAAACAAAATAATTTTATATTATTAAAAACAAAATAATATAATAAATTTAAATACGGTCTAAGATTCTTTAAAATCCCGATATTACCTTAGCAATAGATCTTTCAGCACTGAATCGATTTTTCAATATGTCTATTGCCTATTTTGATATAGCGCTTTAGCGCCGATTCCTTGCATTAAATTTGTAAAGAATCTTAGATTAAAGATCGTTTAAAGCGCCCGTTATTCGTACAGTAATAATGGACTTTACTAACTAACGTACAAATAACACCCGATCTCGAATAATTCGTAATCGAAATGTTTTATCAAAATTTCTCTCAATAAATATTTATGAGGTACAAGCTCTATTTTATTTAACGAAACATCGCCTTTGTTAACTGCCTGAAACTCTGCAAAAGGGTCGATTGTTTTTTTTAAATAGGTCATTTACCTGTTAACAAGTTTTGGGCAATGCGTACGGAAGGAAAGGACTTACATTAGGTATAAATAATATATTTTTGTCATTTCGTTATCACCCTTTTCAATGAGAGGCAAAAAAATTGTTTGCCTATAATATTATGTCCCATGTGGCAGATAGGTTTATGTTATATAAATATGTATGTTATAGTACCGAAATCATACTTATTTAAAAGCTTACGATAATCTTTGCTGATTTCAAATGAATGAGCAGGATCGACTGAAGGAGTACTTTACTTTAATAGAATATCTACGTTTTTATTGCTTTTATTTTTTTATTCTTTTTAATAAATTATTGTGTCTGTGTGTGTTTCAATCCTCTTTTTTTTTCATTTCTCCCCTTATTCCTTTCGTTTTTTACAGCAGCGACTAAAGACCAGGGCCACATGAGGTTACGTTACGACCTAAATATTTACTTTTATTCAACTTAAATTAGTAAACTTTTAATGTGCATAAAAACAAAAAAAAAACATCTGTATACGTTGTTAGACGTTTTTTCTAAACTAAATCTCGCTAATAAAACATCACCCTTTCATTTACAGTGTGAACAAATCACCCCGACACATGTGTAAATCTACATGCCATTCGGCTTTGGTGACACAAAGAGAAACACCCCCTAATCTGCCAATTTGAACATTCTCGAAAAAGGGGTTCACGAGCATGATTTTTTGGCGAAATGAAATTTCATACATGAGTTAGGTAACAAATTTGATACGATCATCTTTTTATAACGTTTTTTTTATTTATTTAATGTGAGGAAAATTCTATTTGTGAGCCTGTAATTGGTTTATCTCATAATGTTCGTTTTTTATACAACCACGTGTTGGTAAGTGATTGTAGTCAGTCAGGAATAAGATGTTATAAAACAATCTTTTTTGTACTAGGATAATATTTCTCGAGTTTTTATAAACCTTATTACTATTGAGTACAAATCAAAAAAATTATGAATAAATAACTTAAAATATTTTATTATTACCGTTTTTAAATTATGTCGTACAAAAATATTGAAATATTAATAATTTTTCTTAAACTAGATCTGTAAAGTTGCGGACTTACAGACCGCGCGCGACCACTCGTGTTCGGCGCCAGAGTGCGACCACTGGAAGGTTACCAACATGTGTAGATTATCGCTATAAATATACGTATCTGATTGTTAAGTGACAAGAGACGCTCATGGACCTAAAGCATAAGAAGCTGTATAATTTGCCTATGTATGCAACTACAACTTATTTCGTTTTTGTTACATGATGGCAGCGGAAGGCGGAGACACAGTTTACCTCTTGCGAGATCCATGAGTGTCAGTTCCCAATAGGGTACATGTGGGCCGGACCATCTGTCAGCAATAAAAAAATCATCAATGACTAGTGCCACATTAAAAAAATACCTAGGCATTAATGTCCAAGTCATTACTCCTAATTTTATTTTAGAAATCACGTGATCACAACAACTACACACAACGCCATCTAGACCCAAAGTAAGAATATATTATACCTTATGTAATGGGTTCTAGACCCATATATTCATGGCCTTAGACGTCATAATGGAGACCACTTACCGTGGCTTTTTATATACAAATTTTAATCTAAGATTCTTGTAGATCTCGATTTTTTGTTCGACGCTGAAGCGCTGTCAATAATAGATATATTGTAAAAACGATTGCATAAAATCGAGTTTTCAAAAAAACATCGTTTACACCCCTTTTCATACACTTAGGGGTTGAATTTAAAAAACCCTTTAGTACATCTCTAGACATTAAGACAAACACACCTTCCAAATTTCAAGTCGCTACGACCAGCGGTTTAGGCTGTGCGTTGTCAGTCAGTCAGAACAAAGCTTTTTATGATAGGTATGGACTTTTAGTCAGCTGTCTGACATGATGAATTTTGGGATCGTGTCCACCACTGACTGCCAACGATCAGGCAGAGTACCTAGTTGTTACTGCAAGACATATTAAGTGTTTTGATGAAATTAAAATTAAAAGGAACTTAAGATTCTTAGATAGTTACATAAAATAAATAATGTTTCGAGCCAAATTACAGCTTGAACCCCTAGCTAAATACCTTCCTCTTCAAAGTAAAGCTTATTTATGTGTTCTTCTTTATATCAAATTTATTTCTTTCTTCCAGACCGCTACATAATAACGTGTCATACGACCGACTTCGAATGCTTCAAACGACAGTATAAAGCTCTTCGAGACAACGTTCTGCTGGGTAACGAGAGACTAGGCATTCCTCTGTACGAGCACTACGTGTTTTCGTATGGACAAGGAACGTGCGTTAAGCTAGCAGGGCTGGAAGAAAGTGAACTGACTGGGATCAGGTAAATGAGACAAATCAAATTGTGAACTTCGTAGAATTGATCTTAGTTAAGCCTTTGAATTATACGATCAAATAAAATCAAATAAAAAAATATATATTGCTGAAATCACTGTTTACATGATGTTGTTATTATGTCTACAATGTGTCAAGTGTTTCTACCATTTCGGTGGCATGCAAACACAATATACGTGGATCAATTTAAGTTTATAAAATTAATGTAAGTGAACATGTCAAAAAACAATAATAAATTAAGAATGAAGTCAACAGAATAACAATCGAGCAATGTCAATGAATATACATATACCTAATCTGAAAATATTTTAAAAGTAAATATCTATGGGCAAATAAAACTATGTGAAGATAAACTACAAGCTAAAAAACATGTCAAATATATTATTGTGTAAGTAATATGAATTAATAATTTAAGTTACAGTAAATTTGTCATTTAAATAATTACGATATAAAAATTATTTATGGATATGGCTAGATGATAAGTTTTTTATGTGCTTATTATTTCAGTATTGACAGTCAGCCCAGAAGATTGACAATGACGATAGAGTTACCGATGCGAGTACAACAAGTAAGAAACACCATCAAACATTGCGCTAAGCCTGATCGCCGTAAGTATTTTGTGATAATATTGATCATCTAACCTCATAGGGTCTGAGTAGGGAGCAGCAAGATTTCTGTCGGAATAAAAGTTCGAATGATCTTACGAAATATTACTGGAAGCGGTAACTAGGGATTGAGCCTTGTATTTTATGAAATAATGGGACATAACCGTCTTTCACAGAGTACTAACAAACGGGACACGGGACTCAAACGTCTACAATCCCAGATTACAATCAACTATGCTATTTGAATCCCTACCTTGATAGACGAAATAAAATCCACTGCTTTGTACGTCTGTGGTATAGTGAACAAAGCAATAATCTTTTGAGGACACGAACAAAACCTAATGACAAATTTAATAGCAACATCTTTAACAAGCGTCTATATTTTATTTTATATTGTTTCAGCCTTTGAATCAGTATTAGTTCCGTCAGGTGAGTTAAAAATGTTTTAACAAATCTTTTACTAATAATAATAAATGTGTATAATTATAACACAACAACTACACAAATTGCTATCTAGACCCAAAGTAATATTATAGCTTGTGTATGGGTTCTAAAATGCGGATACACATACTTAAATACTTTTTTTTTGTATACAAACACCCAGTCCAATGCAAATAGACATGTCTGGCTGGATGTTTCTATGTATATTATGTATGTATTTACAAAAGAAAAAAGGATTTAAGTATGTTGTATATCCGTATTCTCGACTGCACCGTTGATCTAGTGGTTAGTGTAACTGACTGCGACGCCGGGTGTCGTAGGTTCGATTCCCGTGGAAGAAAAATATTTGTGTGATAAACATTTGTATTTGACTTCAGTCTGGGTGTTTCCTATGTATTCTAAATATGTATTTCCAAAAAAAAAGTATGTATATGTATTATATTTCAGTTATCTAGTACCCATAACACAAGCTCTGCTTAGCTTGGGACTAGATGACGATGTGTGATAGTGTCAGCATATTATTATTATTAATAGTGACACTATTCCGAAGTACTTACATACTAACGTAAGTACCTACTTAATGTATACATTACACGATCGTTTACAAAAGTCATTAATATATTGTGTAATTTCAGGTAATCTGATGCGATTTACTGGTAACGGTAAGTTGAATAATGTACGAAAATACAAGTATTTTTATAGTATAAATCCTTGTTGGTTTAAATGATTATGTCTGTATATTGCCCTTACGTAAAATATCGTCGTAAAATTGTGATATTCCTACGGATATTTTGCCATGAGTGTGAGCATCGAAGGTTTTATTCTTCATACTTGTTTATCTCTTAATCGGACAGACCTTATTTTCCGAATAGAACAAAGGGCATCTAAGATTCTATAAGAGGGTAGTAACCCCCGTTGAATTTGGTCTATTCATGCTCAGACCAGCAAATATCTACCACGATAAATGAATGTCACTGACCACTAACATAATACCATATAACAAAACTTATATACATAGTTATAAGCATCTCCCTAACCACCTAATTGATCTCAGCCCAATACGCCTCTTGAAGATATTCTATTGTTTACATCCCTTTGTTCTTACTCAAGGACCGTAAGCCTTGAATAGCTTAGTTGTATCACACAAGGACGTAAAACCTCTTGTTATAATAAAGATGCCACTTATTATCTAAAAGAACGTATATATATATATATATATATGTAAGTAGATTATTTTTTCGATATGAATAGGCCGAGTCGAGACTGTACCCTGTAGCAGAAGGTTGATATGTGTTCTATGCATAATTTCACATTTCCATATAGAAAAAGTTAAAAATAATCAACCTTGAAGCTAGATTCGAATCCGCGCCCTTGACTTGAGAGTCAACAAAAAGTAGTCCACCGCTTTGTTCTTTGTCTTGCTATGACGTCTTTATTTACAATCCGTCAGGTGGATGATAGCGTCAAAGGTCTTACTAAAATCAGCGCTGGAGCATGAATACACGTCACTATACCGAGATTGCGACCCAATTCTAGTATTGCACAGTAATAATAATAATAATAATACTAGCCTGTTTACTGTGCCACTGCAGGGCAAAGGCCTCTTCTCATATGGAGAAGGTATGAGCATTAATCACCACGCTTGCTCAAGGCGGATTGGCAATTTCAAATTTTTAATTCAGGTTTCTTCACGATGTTTTCCTTCACCGTCAGTCAGAATTATCCAAGATAAACTTATGAAAGTACGTATGATTTCAACAATCACATTGGTACTTGCCAGGATTCGAATCCACTACCTCGTGTTTACAAGGCGGGTGCCTTATCCACTGGACCATTTCGACTTTCATTGCACAGGGTTTTCTAAAGTCTAGAAACACAATCATTTGTTACGCATTCCTCATATGCTGTTGGGCTACGCATATGGTTTTTTGAACAAGCCTGTAGTTATAAATTCCCCTATTTAACTGACAAACGGTTTTACGGTAGTAGATCCACGCTGATTTCAGCATGAATGGGCCGGATCGTCTGGGGAAGTACTAACCTCCCATAGAAGATCGACTTAAGAGTATAGTAGTATTCGTACTACTGCGTTTCGTTCGGTGAGTGAGAGCGCCGGAGGCCCAATTTCCCCCCTTTCCTCTTTCCTCACCTCCCTCATTCCCTTCTCCTAACCCCATTCCCAGCCGCCATAGTGTAGACCACCATACCAGCAGTTTAAGACGATGGCTTTTGGTATAGTGGCCGCCACTTCTGGATTCCACTGACTGCTTACCATCAGGCGGGGTGGAGTCACTTTGGTAGGCTATAATATAAATAAAAAAAAAAACCTTGTAGAACATGCAACTGCCTACCTATTAGAGATAAAGCGTATAGAAAATGCTTAATATTTTATAAATAACTTTCAGCGACTATTGAAATTTCATACCCATGTAAATTAAAAAAGAAAAAAGGGGACATATACCTTCAGCTTGAAGATGAAGATCTGGACCTTATACTGGATATACCTGATCTTAGCCACTTCGACATGACCAGTGAAGTTGAATGTAAGACTCTTTAGATTAATTATGAGTGAACTTCTCGCAATAGTCATTTACAGTCATATTTTTTGAAGACTAAAAGAAATGGGATACCGCAAGGTAGCACTCTAGTGCCGTTGTTAGTTTGCACTCATAAATACTTAGTGTATGTACAATATAACTAATTTTCTGTTTTACTCTATTAACCAACTGTATAGCCATTAATTTTATATGACTTAAAGTTGATAGAAATGGCGCTAGTAAATTAATTATCATTGCTTATCTACACGAAGCTCTACCGTACATTCACTTGTTCGATTTACTCAATAAACGTAACCATAAATTTTATGTTTTAGCTAAATTATTTATATGGTCGGAATGGGCATACGAAGTAGTACAACACGTGGACGCGGCACAGAACTTTGCACTACCCTACACAACTCAGATGAGGACTCTTATGGACAAGTTAGCTTTGCGCAGGTAAATTAAAATCATTAAGTATTGTTTTTCACATAGATTTTTAGTAAGTACGTACTTAATAATAAACAAATATCATAGCCGTAGATGTAAAGATAATACCAACAGCCGTTGACGATTGTAAAAAAAAAGTTATTGATGGAGAAAACTCAGAACTTAATTAGGTTACACTACTCCAGTTGGCGTAAAAAATTAAAAAGCTGTTAGTAATACCACAAATATCAGAACCTAAGTAGTACCTTAAATTGACATTCTATAAGAAGAGTTCCACCCTTTGGTCCTACTTCTCCTACTTTTCTGGTCTTTCCTGCAATTAATCCTGCAACTAGCCAGGACATTGCACAATGCTTATAATAAATTTGATTTTCATATCACTTTATACTAAGAACTTACCAAAAAATCAACAATTACTTTGGTCTGTACGAAATAAACCACCGTGGACTTCTTCTTTCTTCCTAAATTTATTGTTTTACTAGCTGCGCCCAGCGGCTTCGCACGCGCAGAAATTGGTATAACTCGAAAACCCGACTTTTGGATAAAAAGTAGCCTATGTCCGTCTCCAGTACCGAATCTATCTACATACCAATTTTCATTAAAATCGGTTTAGCCGTTTAGGTGCTGAGTGGTAACAAACACACACACACACACACACTTTCGCATTTATAATTTTAATAGAATTTGTCGGGCTCGTACAAAAGTTCTAAAGTAAAGAACACTAAAATGTATTAAGCAAAGTTGTTGAAATGTCGTGAAATATTAGCCTAAGGCTTCGTATAAAGTCTTGTAATAAAAAATAACAAATTGTTAGTACCGACGCTAAATTGTAGACTTTCTTGTTTAAACTTTTTGTTGAAATTGTACAATATTTCAGTGTATCCAATTTCATGAACAAGAGACAAAATGTAGGCAAGTTTATTTTGAATCGCACACTAGGGACTTAATCCTGTATAGTAGAAGTCTTACCTATTCTAACAATATGATACTGTTGCGACGATTACCTATGCTAGAACGTTCGCAAGTACTTACCTACTCGTGTACGACGAATACCTACGCTCTAGAACATTCGCAAGTACCTACCTACACGTATACGACAAATACCTACGCTAGAACGTTTACATGTACCTACCTACACGTATAACAATAGCTTATCGGCGGTAGGCATACCTACGCGTCGCAGCTAAGTACCTACACTCATTGTTCTGTTTTCGAGAATTGTCGGCATCTTTGTAGTAATAACTGGAAGGTTCTAGAAATCTATTAAATGACTATAAAAAGGATTGGAATGTCGGCAATTCGTTCAGTTGTGAATACAGCGATCTGGAGCGAACATCTAAGTGATACGGAAGTTTACGAAGAGCGATTTACGAAGCGTGATAGTGCAGTATAAGTGTTTATTGCTTTATTTTGTTACTGTTAGTGTACTGTGTGAGTCTTGAATAAACTTATTATCACGTAACTGGCATTTTACCTCGAACCCCATCCTGACACGTAACAATACAAAGTACACCCAGATTCAGCACAAATATAAGTGGATCATACAAAGTTTAGTCTCATGTGGGAATTGAACCCACAATCTTGTACACAGTATTCTTACGCAGTCCCACTGAGTCACAAAGGCACTTGGAACCATATTAATCTCATTTTTCTGTTTCAGATTCGTACTTCTATACCCAGAAGAAGACTACGTAGATTTACAATTTTCATACAAAAATTGATCACTTTCAGTGCATTATAAAAACATGATTTTACAATACAGAATACAATTTGTTCATTATTAAATACAAATGGGTTATTGCTGAATCTAAGATGAACCTTATCAAAGAGCGTAATTAGAAAACTACGAGTATAATAGAACCACAAGTCATAAAAGCTGATTGTTAGTTTTCAAACTTCAACTAGACCTGACTTTGTGTTTATTTTTATACTAGCCTATCTAAATGCGGTCACACACAAACAACAGTTAAGAGTTCCAGAAGCCAAGTCGGCCAAGGTGTCGAAAGTTGGGGTTAGCCTATGTCCAGCAGTGGACATCTTTCACCTTATATGACAATGAAGATTGATACCCGCGATTAACATTGGAGTTATCTGCTGATAAATCCTCAGTATTAACCCGAAGTTTGAAGTTGCGCTTAGTAGTTTACGGAGCACAACTTCAAAGTCTAAATATTATTCATGCATATATGTCTTGAGATTTATAATACAACACTGCACCCTTAGTGCAAGAAAGTCGTATAATATATTTCTTCGGTTAAATTTGCTACCTTTACAATTAAGAATAAAGTTTAGAATTGCCAAAAATATTTCTTCTTAATATGACTATTTTCCACTTGGGGTGCGAATAACGACCTATAAATTGTAATAGAAAATATTTTGTAGTTAGACTTAAACTTGATAGATAAGTAGTAAATCATAATAATTAAAATGATGTTGTTTTATTTAAAAAAACCTTTAAAATAGATGACATGACAACCAGTTTAAGTAGTTCTGAACAAAATAAGTACAATAAATTATTTAGACCTTTCTCATTTTAAAATAATGCAATTTTCGCACTAGATGATAACCATGCCCTGTGTTGCGGGGGACGTGGAAGACACAAATTACACCTATATGTCAACGGACTTCATGCGAATGATGTTCAAGTATTAAAGGCCTCGCAACCTCTGCGTTTCCCTGTAACTACCCATTCGGGGAAAAATGGCTTGATGCTATTATATGTAAAAAATATTACTCGATTACGTATTTAATTTAAACTTTCTTGGTAATCACATCATAAAACAATATTAACAGTTTTAAAGCTCCTCGTTACAGGAGGTATAATAATTTAAGATTTTGAGAGTCACTCAGCAAAATAATTAAAAGTCTGCAACGACGCAATATTTTTTAATTAAAGATATTTAACAAGCGAAACAAGTTATTGAGAAAATATTTAATTAAAGATGGCGGATAAATTAATTGTTAATAATTAAAAATAAATAAATTTCTTGGACCGCTAATATCAAATTTCATTTTTGCCTAGTTCGATTTTATCGCAATTTAAAAATATAATTTAAGATAACCGGCAAACCAGATTCACGAAATAAACTGAAAATATTTTAGAAGCGAGCAAATTTATGTTAAAATATTATAGATATAGATAACATCAGAAAATAATTAAAAACACCATTTTGTACACAGTGACAATTTATCCGGGTCACCGCCGCCGGTTGAAAACCGGATAAAAAATGAACAGGATTAATCCCGGAACGAAAATTGAGTGAGCCGAGGAAATTCGACAACAGGACGGTATACCGCTTAAAACATTTATGAAGATAAAACGTAGTATTATTTAAATGTTGGTGAATTTAAAACTTACTATTAAAATATTTCAATAATTTTATTTGCATATTTTACAATGAAGTTAAAAACTTATAGAGTAACGCTGCAGAACTACATTGTATCGTTTTTAAACTTACCAACTTCTTTTCAAGCAATACTATTGAACTCCACTTACCTGAAAAACGAAGAAAATATTCTAAGTAAATACATAAATTATTGATCTTTTTCAAATAATAATTATTATATATATATATTAAATAATAATTTCTCACATCAATATTTATGTAATCAAGCTAAGTACATAAAAATCATTATCATAAAGCACAGTAAACTATAAACACTAAAAGTTTAATTTCGAGGCCCGTACAAGACAGAAAGAAGAAAAATTCTATAATTGATTGTGAAAACTCTATCAAAAACTGTAGCGTAGTTTATAAAAAAAGAAACCGAAAATAGAAAATAGCGATTTTACTATATACCTTTTAGAGTAAAAATATTATCATCGTTATACTTTTAAGCTAATCCATCTACACAAAAGCACCCTAATTTATCGTAAACAATCAGTCAAAATTTTCCTTCAAACACGCAACTATCTTACAAGAGACAAAATAACTCCATAGAGTCTACCAATTAACTCGAAACATACTGGCATATTACATATAAGGAACATTAATCATCACTATTATTAAACAGTGAATGTCGTACATTACATGTTCTAAGAAAGCGTTTTAATGATGGTAAATTTCCCAAAGGACAAATGGAGTAAATGCTGCCTTGTATGTTTAGTAGAAATGGTTTGTGTTTAATTAAAACAAAAAATATGTGCATATTTCAGAGGTTCTTTCAATCGTCTCCAGCCTACACGGCCATTTTTACTATCAGAATATGTATAACCATTATTTAATAAAAATAATCGCATTGTGCCGATATATAACTTACGCATGAGACTTAATTGAGTAATATTTCAGTATTCGAGCTTTAGAGTTATTAAAATTTTACAAAACCAGCATAATCTTAATATACGTGCTGTAAGCAAAATTGATACGAACATTCGGTATATTGTATTGACAAACCATCATTTTTGTTAAACGATTGGTCCTAAATAAATAAATTGATTGATTGAATTTGATTGTATCTGCATTTTTCTATATTTATAACATAACATAAATAATATCAGGTTTTTTTCTCAAAGGAGTGTGAGAATTGTGTATTATCGATGTTTTGCCAGCAAGCTCGGCTCCATGTAGAGGGCGAGCCTAGTGATAGTACAATTTGATAGCAAAAGGGCCTCGAACCAAACAGTTCAGCACTTCATACTTTTTAATTAAAGCCTGTAACTCTTTACGTTCACATGAGTTCTCATCTAATTATGATCCTGGGTCTTTGAAACGGGGCGTGAAAAAGTATCTCACTTAGCCGCCATAGTGGAGGTCACCATACCAGTAATTTGGCTTTTGGAATGGTGTCCACCACTTCTGGATTCCACTGACTGCTTACCATCAGGCAGAGTGGAGTCACTTTGGTAGGCTAATATAAAAAAAACTTCTTTTAAACCATTTACAATTTTTGATACAGTTTTCAGTATCATTCAGAGAATTTCTGCCGAAATGTTTATGTAAATGTATATTATTACTAGCTGCGCCCTGCGGCCTTGCCTGCGCAGTAAATGATTTGTGTTTAATTAATGTAACTCAGAAACCAGAGCAATTTTTAGGATAATAATATCCTATGTCCGTCTCTAGCACCAAATCTATGTACAAACCAATTTTCATCGAAATCGGTTCAGCCGTTTAAGCGCTAAATGGTAACGAAACACACACAAACTGTCGAATGTATAATATTAGTAGAATTATAGTAGAGAAATTCAAAGATTTGTAATTATGTCGTTAAAAATAAAAGTATGGGTCAAAATACTTACAAAGTCGCTAGATCTTATATAAAATTTATTAATGTCCAATAGTCGCGCAACAGGTGGAGACGGCTCTACACGTGTTTTATGAGGTCCGAGGTTAAAATATCACGGTTTAAGGTAATTTTGTGGTTCACAGTTTTGTTATAGGTACATTTAGTGTATATCTCTCTTACATATATGACTAAGACCATGAAATGAGATACTTTGAGAAGTTTGAGAACGCAACACAGTTTGAGTAAAGTTTAAGTTTATGAACGTTGTAGACTAAATAAAACAGTTACTATTCTACTGCTAGTGAAGTTTTTTACAGATGTACCGAAACTTTAAATACGTAGTATAAAGCAAAGTTATCGGATTTAGTACACTTTTTACTATCGTTGTAATCATATCTCATAGGCATTTGTTGTGACACCAAATGAAACTTTTGATACCGAAGCGAAGGCAGGCGGCTAGCAGATTATAAAACTGTAAGTACTGACGAGAACACTACCTGTTTACCCCTAAAAGGGTGTAGCAAGATGCCGTTACCTATTATATAGAGATATACGTAGCATGTTTGTACTCTCTAGTTGGAACTATGTTGTCGGTGCAAATTTGTGGCTAAGTGCTTGACATTCTGTAGTGATGCCAATGAAATATTTGTGTCGATATTGTAGGGATGCACTATGTCGATCTGTTTTAATATAAACAAGCCTACTAATATTATAAATGCAAAAGTTTGTGTGTGTATGTGTGTTTGTTACCACTCAGTGCCTAAACCGCTGAACCGATTTCGATGAAAATTTGTATGTATTTGGTGCCTGAGATGGACATAGGCTTCTTTTTATCCCGAAAATTGGTCTGGTTCCCAAGGGACACAAAACTCATTTTAGCCGCGAGCGAAGCTTAGGGGCGCTGCTAGTATAATATAATAGTATCTCAACAACTACACAATAACGCAATCTAGACCCAAAGTAGGCATATTTTATAGCTTGTGTTATAAGTTCTAGAATGCGGAATACATACATACTAAACTAACTTTTTCTGTAAATACATACAAATTATACATAGAAACACCCAGACCAATACAAACAGACATCACACAAATATTTGCGCTAAGGTGGAATCGAGCCTGCGAACTCTACGTGGCAGTGAACACACAGTACCACCGAACCACAGAGACAGTGGTCACACATTATTCATCCTCACACCTTAGAACACTTAGAACCTCTTAAGTCCCGTACAGTGAGGTTTCAGAGAAACTTTCTCCCTCGTACGATAAGGTTGTGGAATGAGCTCCCCGTCGAGGTTTTCCCGAGAGACTACAACATGGAGTTCTTCAAGAAAGGAGTTAAAAGGTTTTTAACAGGGTCGACAACGCGCTAGTGATGCTCCTGGTGTTGCAAGCGTCCATAGGCTACGGTAACTGCTTACCATCAGGCGGACCGTATGCTTGTTTGTCAACTTAGTCGTATAAAAAAAAAAAAAAAAAAACATTCATCAAGTACAAGCAACAAATATTTATATAAATCTGTATTTTACATTAAGTATATTTATTTTTCACTTTTTGTTCCACTTTTTTTTTTTGTACCTTTAAACGCATCTACTTTGTTATTTTCTGCATCACCCGAACTGGCTGACTGATAGAAAATGTCCCAGGCATTAAGTCTACCAAATGTATATAATTTTCTTTTAATTATTAAAAAATGAACCAAATTATTCTATCAGCACACCAGCCCCATCATTTGATCCATCAATCGCCGGCCGTTGTTCCCACTTCCACCAATCTCAGGTCAGATCTATAAAGATTCCGTACGATCCATTAGCCAGTACAACGGACGAACGGATAGACGTCCGTCCACTGTAGTTATCTGGAATTGGGATCGATTAGGGTGACCGACAGTTGTACCACAATACAGATACGTCGTAGTGTGCTATTTTTAGAAGTTTATGAGTTTATGGCTAAGTTTGTTTCCGTCACTCTTATGTATTACCTCGAACCCTTTGTTTAGATTGTAATATAATAGTTATAGACGAATTTGGTACATTTTAAAATTTTTATGATTTTTTAATCATCTAAACTCTGTACCCTACTGTTTATATTTATTAAATGATAAGTAAAAAAATAATACCCACGAAAGTTGTAATGGGCAAATAGGGATAAAAATACGCGAATATCCGAAATGTGTCATCTATGACTTTGATTTTTTCTGCTGACCACACATTATAATAGTTTCAGTACTTAGGTTACATTTTCGAGTCGGATATAAATGATGTATGATTTCTTATTTTGAGCTTCGGCTCAGTAAATAGTAACAAGTTCACCTCGAAATCGAACATAGCTTGCAAAACGCCTCTGCTTATCCTACCGAAACAAAAAAGCGTGAATATTGATCAAGTTACTAAAACCAGGCCAAAATTAAATAATTTATTCGGCTCTAAATATGTGAACCCTTCTTAACCCTTATATTAACAGGGCTCGGAGTTAACAATAAGAATAAAATGTGCAAAGTTACAACATCGGTACTATGGAGAACTTAATTAAATTTTAATAACTACTGTGGAATTAAGGCGTTTGTTATATTGTTTTAACTTCTTTAGGGTCTGACCTTCGAGGAAAGCGAAGAAATTCAGTTTAGTAATTAAGTATTTAATTAGTTAGTTCAGTTTGTTTAGTAAAATGAATAGATATTGATTTATAAGTAGACGTTTTTTTTTTATATTAGCCTACCATAGTGACTGCCTGATGGTAAGCAGTCAGTGGAATCCAGAAGTGGTGGCCACCATTCCTAAAGCCAAACTACTGGTATGGTGGTCTCCACTATGGCGGCTAAGTGAGATGCTTTTTCACGCCTCGCTTAAAAGACCCAGGATCAAAGTTAGATGGGAACACATGCAAAGAGTTCCAGGCTTTAATTGAGCGACAAAAGTATAATAAAATTATTAATAAATTTATTCACCTATTGCAAGTATATTCAATATTACTCTATGCACTTACGTAGTACAAATACCTAGAAACAATATTACTGCAACTCAGTTCACATTGTTTCCTAACTTCTAAGTACAGTTTTAAAACAACCACTATTAGTTATAGCTACTAGACGGACAAACAGTTTATTTTAGTTTATATTTAATAAGATTCTTTGCTATTAAAAGTTTCATTCAGTCTTACAACATACACCTACGGAAAATATCATAGCAATAGTGTCGAATAGCATCAATCAGATTTCCAAAGGCGCTTAAAATATATCAATTCTGAAAATAACTGATACAATGAATATGTTAAACATAATAAAATATAGACTACTTATCATACCCGCTCTATTTATTGATTTCTAAAGGTAAAATAATTTTTCAAATCGGTAGTTAAATCGTTGCAAACAAACAAACATGAGAGCACTGGAAGCCCAATTTTCCTCCTTTCCTTTACCTCTCATCTCCTTCAATCCCTTTACCAACCCCACTTCCTTCACGGTGGGCAGCGGCTTCGCGGAGTCGCGGTATTTTAGAGCAATGCCAGGGACTCTGAGGCGTCCATAAGCGACAGTTACCACTTACCGGCAGTAAAAAAACATACAAAAATCAAATCTTATCTCCTTATAATATTAGTTTAGATTTGTTGTTCGTTTTAATCTGCTAGAATGGTTCAGTACACCTATGGGGTATGGACTGAGACACAGAGGTCGGCCCGGATAGCGAACCTAGATTAGATCCTCGGATCGAATTGATCCTCGGATCGAATTCAGTAAGCAAGCATACAAGCGTCTTATGGTAAGCAGTTACCGTGGAATGGATGTTTTTAATATCAGGAGTATTTTACGCCTTGTCGACCCAAAAACCCCATGCTGTATTTTCTGGGAAATACTTCGACGGGGAGTTCATTTCAAAAGTCTATCTTACGTGATAAGTTTTTTTTAAACCTGACTATACTAAACTCAAGTGTTTCATGTGAGGATAATCTCCCAGCAGATAGTGGGAGGAAACAATAAGATCAATCCATTTTAGAGCCAACGTGCAGCTACGTTGTTGATAGTAGGGTAGTCCATAGACTCGAAATTATATCAAAACCTGTAATATCTGCTTACTCATTTCAAAATACAGCGTTACTATAAATATTTATTATAATAAACAAACTTCAATAATTTCAATACAAAATGCAGAACAACATGTAAAACAAATGCCCGGTTAACCAGGTAACAAATCAAACAAATCCGATGTACATCTAATTCCGTTTAGCTCGGGTGGCTGGACCGGTACGTGGCCGGTTTAACCTGGGTAATCCGGTCGAATGATCTGTACCGATAGTTTGTGTTATCGTCCCGTTCAAAATGCGAATGAGGTCGAATTTTAATATATGGAATAAATACAGAAGATTCTGTACGTGTACTGTATGTGAACTGTGTGCAAAGAGACTTTAGTGTTGGACAATAGAATCAGCACTTATTGTAGGATTACTTTTTAAGTAGAAAACCAAAAAGGTATTTTACCTGTACACGAAACAAATGTTTATTTTATGGATCAAACAAAGATTTTCCCGTTTCGGAACCGTAAACACAACTTTTTTGTTTATAGCAGTTCCACGCACTTTCACTGCGGTGCCATAGAGACAGTCAAAGTGTCTCATTATAGTAAAAGATTTGGAACTGGTGAAATCAGTCATGATTTAGTTGCGATCATTATTTTCTCTATATGACCAATTGCTTACTTAGCTAGCGGTAGAATTGCTATAAAAATAGTAGTTTTTAAACCATACCTCCACCAGTGAAGAACAAACATTTTTGGACGTTAAACTCTAAACCGCATAATTTTGAACAATTTTCACTTATCACAAATCACTATAGCTGTTATATCAATCACACCACACAATTACCCAAGACCATTAATAGTTCACAAGTAAGCCAAATTGCCGGGCAGTGGAATAAAATCTAAGTGTATTATATTTTTAACTCCTCAAGATACGGGATCGTCACGAGGCAAGTACTGTGTAACCATTGAACAAGGAAGACGAACTAATCTGAGACGCGTTGAGTACAAAGATGGTCAATTTATTAATCTAGGTATTTACTGGCGACAATAGCGGTCGTAGTCGGTACTAAAATTAACCGTCCGATTTCATGTCAGTGTTTAGAATTGATTTATTTTAAATAGATTGATAGATTTAGATGTTTCAATCTATTTGTAATCATCAATCAATTCTAAACACTATGTTATTTTAAAAGTTTTTCTTTAAGTAGCAATGCTGCTGTAACTCTTAATGCTGCAGCATCGGCACATTTCAGTTAGAAAGTTAAAGCTAAAGAAATATAATTTATTTTCATTTTTTGACCTTTAGAAATCAACCATTTAATAAAGATATTGCTGAATTTTATAGTAGAATACCTAATAAACTTACTCGTAGTAATATAAATATTATTCTCAACAGTGCCCTTTAGTGTTTGCTGTGTATCTCGACAGCTCTGCAAACACATGAACATTGTATAAAGCCTTATCTTCATGCTGTGTGAACAGAGCCTAGGAGAATACGTCTTTACTTGAATTCACTTGTAGCTACTACTGCGATTAGTATTGTCTATATTTATTATATCGTAACTACAAACCTCGTTCTAAAATTTTTAAAATGGAAAAACCAGAAAGAAAAGATTTTAACTGCCAAATATGTATAACTAGCTGTTACAATTTTTAATACAAACTTTCATATAACAGTTATCTTTCCAGACTTTAAGCCAATAATGTTTCTGGATCGAACCCAAGACCTGTGTCCGTCATACGCTCAGTTGCACTGAAACCAGCGCTGTCAGGTGGACAGCGGCCGCCATTGCTGACACTGCAGCATTTACCTGAGTGGGATCCAATTTCTGCCCAGATGTGTGTGCCCAAGTGTTTAACATCGTGATTAAAAAATGAAATACAAAAAAAATTGTAAAGTTTCGACACTTCTTGACCCCAGAGATGGCTCAAGATGTTTCAGCCGTCCAGCAGCGACATGGGCGGATGATATTACAGCCGTCGCAGGCTGAACATGGATGAGACTGGCACAAGAGCGTGGAACTTGGCACAAACAGAGAGGCCAATACCTATCAGTGGGTAGATTCGGGTTGTGGATGATGATGATGATGAAACGTTAGTTCTTATCTAATAATTTAAAATATGTTATTTTCTGTACTTATAAGTAAGAAAGAAAGAAAGAAAGAAAGAAAAAGATTTATTTTTGTTCACCAAAGAAACACACTTAAATTATTACAAAGAAAAAAAAAAAAAAACTAAAAAAGAAAAAAAAGTAAAAAATAAATATGCTCACTGGCAACACCACATCTCCCAGTATGTGTATGTTTACGAAACAAAAGAAAAGGTCAGTTTGTCATCGAGCAGATTTTAATTTAAATTTTAAATGAGAAAATAAAAATAAAAATAAAAAAAATAATTTAAATAAAGTTTGTAATGTGTGAGTGTGTGTCCCATTAGTGCCAAAAATCTGGACATCGCTCAGTTACGTTGCGATTTTTATGATAAACCGCAACACTGATATTCTGCGATATCCGATTAGTGACGCCGGCGCCATAGTTGTGTCTGTTTTTACTAAAATAATAAATGAAATTTCATGTAAAATAAATAATATTATGTAGAATAAACGTGTAAATAGGATATTAAAAACATAAGTACTAAGTAGTGTAAAGTGTGTGGAGTAAATTGTGGACATTTGTGTCTAATTTTAAAGCAAGCGTCTGTTTGTACATGATACGTATATACATATAGGTAGCAACTATTGTTTGCTTGCGACCTATGCCAGCATTTCTAAAAATTGTGAACAAACAAATGCGCAGTGACATCGACAAAGTGAAATTCTTTTCTTCTGAGAAGAAGGGCAGTTCGTAGTGATTGTTATTATATGACAAATTAGGTGAAAAATATTAGGTTGTAGTTAAGCAGTCTCACTCAATGCAGTTGTGAATCTAAATGTGGACAGATTCGTGTGCATCAGACACACTTTATGCAACACATTTGCCAAACAAATTCATAAAAATATGAGTAGAAACCAGATCACAGAGCTTGTCAACAGTGAAAGTAAGCAGTCAACAGTCATCTTATTTGAACATAAATAAACAACTTTGTTTGAGTAATATAACATTAATGAATAGTATTATATGAATATAAAATGCAATTGGAATTATAATTGACATAAATTAGAATAATTTAATAATAAATTTAGTAAGTAGATTTTTTCTTGTTGTTTTGTATATCGCCTCTGGGCAGAATAAAATACTTTTATTGAAATCTTTTGGCGCGATTTGGAAAAATGATGAGAGTGAATTTTTACAGCACACCGACAGAAAAAAGCAACACCCTGAAGTTAGTTGCGAACCTTTGTTTGTCGTATCAGTACAAATAATCAGTGTGAATAAATAAAAAATATATTGGCGTTTATATCAATTCCATTATATTTATGACGGTGATAGATATTTTTTAATGATCATTTATCAGTAAAAATATTTATTTTGATTATTAGTGGTAAAAGTGGTTTTAATATACTGTTTTAAGTGCATTTATAGGTTTGAGGTTAACTGTTATGTATGTATGCGTTGTGTTATTATTTGGTATTTTTGGATTGTTACGCTAAAGAAGTATAACTTCTTATGTGCGTACATGAGTACACAAACTCTTTTTTTTTTCTTTTCCTTCTTTTTAGTTGCAATAGTCATATCCAGAACCAGAAGTGGAAGTCTTTCTGGCTGAAATGTCTATGCTAGTAAATAGTACTAACCAGAGATGTGTCTATTATGTTCTACTAGTAAATATGTGTATTAGTATAGTTATAGCGTAGTCGTGAATCACGCGGTCACTGCTGTCGACAACTGTAAACGTTTAAACCGAGCGGCAAATTAATTTGGCTAGACACTGAGTTTGATCGCAGCCTGGAAAGGTTTCGGTTATATTCAATCTTTCATTGTTGTAAGGTAAGCAGTACGTATTGTTATTTTATGTTTTTCTATAAGCCTACCAAAGTGATTCTATGTATTATAGAAAAATAATATAGTACCTAAAATACTAAGTATATTTATCGATGCTTCAAATGTCACGCCTTATTCCTTTCCCCCTCCGTCGCAGAAGCCAAATCCTACCTCGGCGGTGTTAAATATACATACTATATTTTGATTTATATTTCTGCCAAAAAATAGTAGGATCCCTAGGTGGCTGGTTACCACTCCAAAAACCATCGTCTCAATAGTGTAAAAATAAATCATCTACCGTAAAATAGCAATTTTGCTTGTATACTAATTATTATAAAGCGGTCACTTATCCGCCTGCCAAACTCCTTGTTTAGTACATGTTTAGGACCAGCTGTAGACGACTTTAGATACCTTAAAAAGGGACCTAAAAAAGACAAAATAAAGTGTACCTGTCCATAGCATTATTTTTACGAAATTCTACATTGCCTCACGAATTACCGTATCTACTTGCTTGCCAAGCGAAGGGACTGTCACAAACTTAAGTGCAGCTGTTGATGTCTTCACAGATTCTCTGCACTTAATGCACCAACTGCATTTTGCAGTATAGTATAGTAAAAACGGTATTTTGAAACTGAAAAACGTTTTAAATTCAGTTTGCTATAATGATTGCTAAGAGCATTCAAGTGTTAACACAAACTTTAAAGCAAATCCTAAAATCTTGGCAAATTACTTAAGCAGCAGATAACTGATCTGGTTAATCCGGTATAAACCAGATCAGTTATCTGCTGCTTAAGTAATATGTACCGTTGGTACGGAAATAGTTTCAAGCTAAACAAAGAACACGTGAAGGAGAGAGTTTATTGAATATATCATAACAAACTGAAGATTCATTAAGATTTGCGTTAACGTTTGAAGTTTCAGTCAAATATCTTGGCTAAAATATGACATGTACAATCAATGTTTATTTATTTGTTTAATATGTTAATATTTACAGTAAGGTATGTAGGGAAGAAGGGCTGCCATCTTTTTGTTCGTTATTTACCAGTATGAAAACAATAACTTACAGTAATAGTTTGAACACTATCTATCTAGTGCCTCATGAATTTATGACTCTGGCTAATTTTACTGGCTAATTTTAGAAGTTTACATGAACATAGACCACGCATCGTATACCCTGAAGAAAATGCGGTAGAAGCTACTATTCAACATACATACATAGATTATATTCTTTGTGCGGCGCGATTTCATCCGCGTCCTTGCTCGCTGCTCTGCTCCCGTCTCCGGTAGCTTAATGTTAGATAGTCTCTAACCTTCCTCGAGAACTGGGCTATCATAAGCAAAAATAATTTTTCAAATCTGACTGGTAGTTCCAGAGATTAGCGCGTTTAAACAAACAAACATACTCTTCCGCTTTATTTACTAGTATGGATTAGTACACCACATGTTACTAAACAAAAAACAGAACAGTATGTAGAAATAAGATTGCTTTTATATATTATGTAATATCGTATATTGTGATTTACAAAATTTTCACAATGTTCCACAAAAAATAGAAGGAGTAAAATCAGTGAGTAAGTCAGATTGACAGTTTTACTTTTCTTTTATTTCTTATCCTCTATACTCTATATTTCTTCATGTAGGTACGCTACATCACTCCCCTCCAGAGACCGTCAAGGGCGATAATAATCTGGAAATCTGACGCAGCGACCAGATCGAGTATTATTAGAAGGTGTATTAGGGTCAACTTTGTCAGCTAATATGTATGCAGGCTTAAGACGGTCTATGGAAACAGTGACCGCTTTGCCTTTTAATAAAATTTTGAAATATTTATCTCCCTTTTCTATAACTTTATGAGGGCCTGTGTAAGCTGGTTGTAGGGATCCACGTGATGCGTCATCTCGTAGGAATACGTGATCAGTGGTCGCAAGGTCTTTGAATATAAATATTTTACTATGAGTGTGGCGAGAGGCTGGAATAGGCTGTAATTTGTTTGCAAAAGCACGAATACGAGCAATAAATTCCGTTGGGTCAGTAGTACCAACAGTACTGGGTGCGAAAAATTCTTCAGGGAGTCTAAGTGGCTCACCGTAAATTAATTCAGCTGACGACGCCTGGAGATCATTTTTAAATGCACTCCTCACACCGAGAAGTACCCACGGCAAGGTTTCGGTCCAACGTTCGCTGGAATGGCAAATAATAGAAGCTTTAAGCTGCCTATGAAAGCGTTCCACAAGACCATTACATGCTGGATGGTACGCTGTTGTACGTTTGTGCTGGAAACCAGCAATTTTAGATAATTGCTCAAACAAAGACGACTCAAATTGACGACCTCTGTCTGTCACAATGCTGTTAGGGCATCCAAAGCGAGATATCCATCCTGTCACTAAAGCCTTCGCTACTGTTTCAGCAGTGATGTCGACGATAGGTATGACTTCTGGCCATCTTGTAAATCGATCGACTGCTGTTAAACAGTACTTAAAGCCTTGAGACAAGGGTAGTGGACCTACAAGGTCTATATGGATCTCAGTAAATCTGGCACGAGGCAAGTTAAATGATCCCAAAGGAGCGGAAACATGCCGACTTACTTTACTACGTTGACATGCGAGACATGCTCGTGCCCATTCTCTACAGTCTTTCCTGATACCCGGCCAAACAAACCGTTCCGCTACTAATTGAGCAGTTGCAGATATGCCAGGATGACTGAGAGAGTGTAAACTGTCGAAAACTTGTTTCCGTAATATTTTAGAAACGAATGGTCTGGGGGACGCTGTGCTGACGTCGCAGTACAAGTATGTACGACTCCCAGGTACCTGTATCTTCTCCAAACGTAATGAGGACCCTTCCAGTATCAATTTTTGCAATTCAGGATCGGAGAGTTGTGATTCCGCTATCCTGTCTGAAATTACTGGCATTTGAAGTTCGTCCACACGAGATAAGGTGTCGGCTACGACATTGTCTTTGCCGGATATGTGCCTTATATTGGTGGTGAACTGAGATATGTAGTCCAGATGACGGAATTGTCTCGGTGTACAGTTGCGTTTCCTGTCATTGAAAGCAAAGGTAAGTGGCTTGTGGTCGGTATAAATGATAAAGTGCCTTGCCTCTAACATATGGCGAAAGTATTTAATGGCTTCGTAAATGGCCAATAGTTCCCTGTCATACGGCGAGTACTTAGTTTGGGAAGGACTAAGTTTTCGCGAAAAGAAAGCTAATGGCTTCCAGCCATCGTCCTGAAACTGTTGTAATACGGCACCAATTGCTGTGTCCGATGCATCAGTGACTAATGCGAGCTTGGAATTGCAATCGGGGTGTGCCAATAGTGCAGCGTTCGCGAGGCTTTCCTTGCAGTTGTTAAATGCCTGTAAGGTATCGCCACTAAGACTAACGGGATGAGAACCTTTTACATTGCCGACTAGCAATTTATGCAACGGTGCCTGAATTTGAGCCGCATGGGGTAGAAATCGCCGATAAAAATTAATCATGCCAATAAAGCGCCTTAATTGGCGAACGTCTTTAGGCGGCGGAAAGTCCCTGATGGCTTCAACTTTTGTATCCAGTGGTTTTGTGCCCTTTTCGGAAATGCTGTAACCTAGGAAGGTTACTTCCGGAACACCGAAAACACACTTGGATGTATTTACGACAATGCCGAAATCTCTTAATCTACTAAAGATGATAAAGAGATGCTCTTCGTGTTCCTTTTCGTTCTTGGAAAACAGTAGGAAATCGTCAATGAAGGAATAACGTCGTCGAGTCGTGCGTATGTGGTGTACAGTGTTGTGTGGTGTAGTACGTTGAATGCCAGCTGGTCGAGTGATTTCTGGAAATTGATCTAAAATCCTATGGTACTTAGAATCACCAGTTGTGACCTTTACAGAAGATATAAAAGAGTCTGAGCGATTCGCAGCAGAAATAGAAATGTTTGTATTACTGTCAATTAGTCGTTGATTACGACAGTCAACGATTAATGAGTAAAAAGATAAAAAATCTATACCTATGATAGGTTTACTCACGTCCGCCACTACAAAACGCCACTTAAAGTCTCTACGCAAACCGAGGTTGAGGTTCAAGTCCACGTAACCGTACGTCTTGATAGTCGTCCCGTTTGCAGCACTGAGTTCATAGTTGCTCTGCACGCGATGCTCACGAAGGATGCGACGGGGATAGACGCACAGGTCACTACCTGTATCCACCAAAAACGGTGTCTTCGACGATTGATCCACGACGAACAGGCGACCAGTAGAAGTCGGGCAATCGTTTGTCGCCATTACCGACCGCCCGCTGCGTTTCCCGCCTTGAAGTCGCAGGGCTTGACACAACAATTAGCTTTCTCACCAAATTTATTGTGATACCAACACACGGGGAACTTTCTATAGCTTGAATTCGAGCGAGACCGACTTCGTTCTCGATTTTCGCTATGCTGACGCTGCCTAGGTCGACCACCACGCTGCGTAGATTGATGGCCTCTGAGCTGCGTCGTTAGGTTTTGCATAGCGCGCTTTAACTCAGCAATCTCACACGCGAGCTCGTTGACACTTGGTTCAGTGCTGGAAGCTGCAGCGATGTGGATGGGTGGTGTTGCGATGTCCTGCACACGGTCTGCCAGTTCTGCCAGCGCTTCAAGAGTGGATGTTGGCTGGGATGCTAGAAGGGGCTGGATATTGCAAGGAAGGCGGCTACTCCAAATAGTACGCAAGAAGTCTTCAGGAACCTTAGGTCCTGCTAGGCTCTGAAGATGACGCAGAAACTGCGATGGCTTTCTGTCTCCTAACTCCTCATGCATCAACAGCTGCTTTACCTTGCGCTCCTGTGACGCTGATAGGCGTTTTACAAGCTCGATCTTCAGCTTGTCGTACCTATTCTGACTAGGCGGTAACATGATAACATCTTTCACTTCCTTAGAGATGTGCGGTTCTAGATGTCCGACCACGTAATTAAATTTTGTGACATCACCAGTCACGCCAGCGTTTGCAAACTGTGCTTCTATTTGCGCAAACCACAAATCTGGTTCATCAGGCCAAAACGGAGGTAATTTTATAGATACACGAAATATCATATCATGTTTATCCATAAGCACGTGCTCACTAGCACTGTGAACCGACTCACTGTCACTCATATTTTTCGAGTTCACGGGGTCACCAATGTAGAAATAAGATTGCTTTTATATATTATGTAATATCGTATATTGTGATTTACAAAATTTTCACAATGTTCCACAAAAAATAGAAGGAGTAAAATCAGTGAGTAAGTCAGATTGACAGTTTTACTTTTCTTTTATTTCTTATCCTCTATACTCTATATTTCTTCATGTAGGTACGCTACATCTACATAAAGTAGTGACAACATAATATAAACTCACAAAAACAATAGTAATACATTCCCAAAAGCCTAAACACAAACCAAACAACATCTTGCCAGAACAGATGATGATATACAGCATGATGCTAAATAAATAGAGCTAAAACAAAGCGGAACACTCCTTACACTGGCATGATGCCAAACCGTTGGCGATACTTTATAACGATACAACCTCTAGTGCGGTTTAAATAAGGGATTTTAATCTTCTCTGGCAAAATATTTCCTGTATGCCAGTTGCAAGTCTTATGTAAATTGAGCTGTGTTTTTTGTATAAATTAAGTAGCTGACAAGTATAAAGCCTACCTATGACCTATACTAGTCATTGTATTGTTGTTACCACACCATATGTACGAACATAATCTGTGTTAGTAAGCAGAAATAAAGTTATGAAAACCCAACCAAGATGATACCGACCGTGATAAAAATGAAAAGGCAAAAGAATTCGAAGAATACGAATTCAGTACTACACCTTCGATTACCTAGGCTAACTCACACTTCATCGCATGCTATACAAGTTGAATAAAAAAAGTTGGCCAACTAAGCCTAATTATTTACTATTTATTTATTTTTAACAGAAATCAAAATGGAGGAGGTTTTCAATTTGGGTCGTTTTTTTTTGTTTATTTGTTACCTCATATCTTGGACATTTATGAACCGATTTAAAAAAATCCTTTTGTTAATTTGAAAGGGTCCTTTATCTCTCTCTCTCTTTGATATTGGTCGCATATTCTTTTTATAAAATGGTTCTTTTTGTTTTTAGTTTTATATTTTGTAAAAACGCATACAAGGTGTAAAGAGATATAAAACAACGCGCTGATGTCTTTTGCGACAAGATAGTTTTGAAGTCGGTTTTTGATTTTGTCTAAGAATTAATATTATTGTTATTTATAACTATTTTTCTACAGAAATGACTTATTGGATACGCAGATATGTCTGTCCCATTATATCACCTAGACTATTTCCAATTCCAATGAAGAAAAAATACCGGTCAATTGAGAGTAATGAGTAGTTTAGAGTTTAGAGTTGAGTAGATGTACAAACTTGTAATTACTTAATATAAATATTATGAACGGCCATTACATATTTTAATTGCATTGACATAGAACTTCAATTAGTTAACAGCTTCAAAAGGTTGCAGACATGAATGTTCGTTATAAACGCATTATTAATATGGGTTCCGTTTTGCCTCTTATATATAGGTCAATTAAATTAACACTTATGAACGTCAAAGTTTACAAAATGTCAGTAAATTAACCTACAGCCAACTTGAGTTACAGCTACCTAAAAATATATGTAAATAGCCATTTTTCTGGTATGATCAAATACCGGTAATACCATCGCTTGGTACGCCAGGCCGCAACAAGCCGTGGCGACGACGGCGTCTGGCCACTTGCCAACTAACTAATTACTGTATATCTGATCAGTTTTATACTGCTAATATACGATTTGGAAGATACCATGCTTTTTATAATATGACTAGCTTTCCGAGGCACGGTTTCACCCGCGTCTTTGCTTACTGCTCTGACCCCGTCGCCAGTAGCGTGATGTTACATAGCCTATAACCTTCCTCACGAACTGGACTATCATATGCAAAAAGTATTTTCAAATGACTGGTAGTTCCAAAGATTAGCGCGTTTATACAAACAAACTTCACGCCTTTTATCCCTGAAGAGGTAGGGAGAGGTGTTTAACCACCCACGTTTCGCCATTTTATTTTGTGTCACATGTAACAGGAGGCGAGCCTGTTGCCATATATCGGACACAATTCCAGACTCCGGGCTAATAATGAGAATTCCTCGACAGAAAAACCCATTAAAACTTTACCCGAAACGGGGATCGCACCCGAGACTTCTACATGGTAATCCGTACCACCGAACCACAGAGGCAGTCACACATACACACTGCCAAATATATAATTTAGAATAGGTAATGACTATCTGTATAAGGTTAGTGGTACTGTATACAAAATGCCACGCGGAGGTCTCGATCCCACGGGATAAGTTCGAGCGGCCGCAGTTGACTACGGAGCTTTGATTCCCGGCTCGGATAAAGTGACATTAGATTTTTCTGTCTATAAAATCTAAATAGGCTTGTTGAGACAATTACATTATGTGATACGAAATAGTTAGCAAAAGATGGGTGCTATACGCCTCTGTCTACCCCCTGAAAAGCCGTAATGTTTTCCATACATACATTAACAAATTCATTACAAGTTAAAATTATCACAACATTTTAAGGGTACGTGAACAAAGTAATTTATGTAAGGGTTGTTTGCGATCTTATTATGTAGTACTGTATATTGCTATTGCTAAGATTAATTACAATTTATGTAATATATTCTCATTAAATTCTCAAGTAAATTCTCATTATTGTAAATGAGAAGTAATGATAATGATTATATTGTATGGAACCCCATCTCCTCCTATATCGTAAGACACGACCTTCCTTTGAGAGAACAAAGCTAAGAATACACAAGCATGCCGTAACATACCGTAAGGGGGAAGACAATGAGGAAGGAAAAGGAAAGGGGTCGACGAAGTAATCGGGACCTACGGTCCTAATCCTACTAATATTATAAATGCGAAAGTTTGTGTGTTTGTTACCACTCAGCGCTCAAACGGCTGAACCGATTTCGATGAAAATATTTAGATAGATTTGGTGCCAAAGACGGACATAGCCTACTTTTTATCACGAAAGTCGGTCTGGTTCCCGAGGGAGACAAAACTCATTATAGACGCGGGCGAAACCGAGGAGCGCACGTAGTTGTTTTAATACTTTTTCATATATCAGCCTACTAAAGTGACTCCACTCTGCCTTATGGTAGACTTCAGTGGAGTTTAAAAGTGGTGACCATCATTAGAAAAGCCTTTTAATTATTCTATATTTAATTTAATTAATTAGGCATTAATTTAATTATTTTATATTTATATTTATTGTTTCAAATTGCTGGCATAGTGGCCCCAACTATTGCGGCCTGCTTTTTCCCATCACGAGTTAGAGACCCTCTTTTACGGATAATGACCATAATTAAAAAGAAACACATTTTAGACGGGTAGGTAGGTTTAATATTAGTGACACAAGTACTGTACATCAATATTTTATGACAAATTAGATATTTTTGTCAAAGAGGGTTTTTAGAAAAATTTTCACCTCCAGTTAGCGCCACATAGGTGAAAGATCTTCCATTTACAAAAATTAAAAAGTAAAGAAATCGTTCAGCGGTTATCTATCAAAGATTGAAAGCGCTTTGTCAGGTGCCTGGACCTGACGCCTCAGAGCTGCCACCATGTGGGCGCTATTCTAGAAACCCTCATTCGGCCCAGTCATTCTTCAGTAAGAATACTGTAGGTATAATGTTTATGTGGCAAATATAGTGTGAAATAAAATGTATGAATCAAAACACCAAGGAACACCAAAGAAATTGAACGATTTACTTTGATTCGATAGAGTCCTTTGTGTAACCTACCTGGGTCCCTAGTGGGTCTCTCTGGAACACATTTACTTTTGTTACATATATTGTACAGCTATTTCTTATTGAGTCAAGTTAAGGTAAATGACCGAAGTAGCGCAGTACGACTGGCTGTGTACGAGGTTATGGGTTCGATTCAAACACGGGACAGAACTATTTGTATTAAATTTTCTAACAGCAAACTACAAAGCAGTAGAGAAACTAATGTTAGTATGAAGTTTTGTGTAAGAAAAGTAACAGGAAAAAGCACTAAACTAAGTATTGCTTCTTTATTTCCTATCTTACAAAGCGAAAGAGTTTGTTTGTTTATACGCGCTAATCTCTGGAACTGCTAGTAGGATTTGAATAGTTAAAAAAAAAATAGCCGGCTACTACGCTGCTACGCCCGCACTAAGGAACAAGCCCTGTGCTTAGATTATTATTCTATGGCCCTGTGTTGCTTGTCGGACACAACAAACGGAACAAATATTATACGTAGGTTAAACACAGAATTTTACAAACAACCATATTTAAAACAACCACACGCACTCCCACCACGAAACAGATCAGTTAAATAATGATAAACAAAATTAGATTGATATAATCTATGATATATAAGCAGAATATCCACAAAAGTAAGCCAAGCTTTCCAATAAGATTATTTCATATTTTTATTTGATTGTCTGTGGCAGCGGTTCTCAAATATTCACTGTTCTTGATTTTAATTAAGTATATCGTAACGTAAATGTAATTTTTCACTCTTTTACCTAACTACAGTCGGTCAGCTGACAGCAAAAACAATTGCAACTAAACTTCAAACTTGAAAAAAAAAAGTCATAATATTTCTTTGTATAATTAAAAATCTTTATTTGTGGTCTTTCTCGAACGCTATAATATATCCTTCTTAAAGTTACAGGTATTTTTTTGTAAAATGTAGACATTGTAATCTAATACATTCCCAAATTTCTTGCTTTCATAGCATTTACCTTTTTACTTTTTAAGTTTTTAATAACTGCTTACATTATTACCTAAGATTATATTATTATTCTTGATTTATATTATTTCAACCTATTAATAAACACAATAAGTAGTTTGTTTACAAATTGTGACAACGGAAGGTGGCTGGTACTTATAGCTCAGGTTTCCTATTTTAAGTACCAGCCGTACATAAACTGTATTGAAACTATGTATACATAAATATTGTTGTACCCTATACTGGTCATACTCTATTGTACAAATAAATAAATAAATAATGAAAAAAAAAAATGAAGCATAAAATTTTCCAGTCTGGATATTTGCCAGAAAAAATAGTACAAAGTTATGAAACAAAACGAAGTTTATAAAATGATCACGTTTGAAATATCTATTTAACGTAGGTGTTGGAGAAGTTTACAACCAATAATTTATTACTAACACTATTAAGTTCGACGGCGCGGTTGTGACACCAAAAAATCAAACGTATCGGGTCACACAAATTGCCAAACGGAACCGGTACCCAAATAATTAGTCATTGCATACCTTAACCCATATACCAAAAATTCTTATTACAAATTACTGTAGTCAATAGATCAAATTTCAAACGTTACTTCTGCAAATGTATGTTTTTCACAGAACACTACATCAGGTAGTGACAATGAGTTTATGGCTAACTTTATAAAAAGAGTAGTTACTTACTTTGTTTTCATTCTAGGTATTTGAGTATGAACAAAGTTTAGCCATCACAATAATGGGAAAACTTTATATGTACATACATATAAAAAGTAATGCTTGAATGCCAACTTAGCGTCCTATCTCTCCAACCTTTCGAAAAAGTAAGCAGTGTAGCTGTGAATTACACGTATCACAATTTACACCCGTATTTCGGAGGCTATGTTAGATCCTAAGTAATAAAGGATGAGGATATCGCCATCGGGGATAAATCCAAATTTAGGGATGATTCTGAGTAGATACCTACTCTATTTTACCAGAATAACTTGCTTTCTTTAAAAAAAAATACGCACTACATATTAAATTGTAGGACGCAGACTTTACACTCGACGAAACGTATATTTATGGAACATAAAAATACGTAGAAAACATGCAGTATTTTTTTTTTCTTTGTGTTCATTTTTGTGGCTTGAGCTCGACCATCGTATCACATTATATCATCAGTCTAGCAAGAGACGTACTGCAAGATATAGGCCTGTCTTAAACGAAAGTGTTTGCCTTTGTCACGCCAGTAAGTTTTAGTAGGCTGTAACACTGCTTATGCACTTTCCTTATTTGTATCTTATGAAGCCCATGAGAAGAAATAAGGTGACTTAGACCGGAGACTACACAGCTTATACGATGAATAAAGAAACAGAATCCACTCGGTAACTTTTCAATGCACGCTTTCATAACTTTTCATTCACTATCATTCATTACCCATTCCCATTTCCATTCACTCTCCAATTCATTCGTTCAACACTTTGAGAAGCGCTGCCCTCAGGCAGCATCTTTGAACCTCTCGTTTCTCCTGTTTATATAGTCCATAACGATCTGCGATTCCTTCAAAAGATAATAAACGAAGCCCGTACTGACTCGTTATTTTATGATTCCTTCACAAAGAACTGGAACATTTCTCTCCTATTGGAAATTTATTCGGATTATTTGTTTGCCAATTTTCACCTTTTGGTAATTATTATTAGGTTCAAAATGCTAAGTGGTAATACTTAATGTTATGCCCTATTAATGAAAGTAACACTTTCTTTGATTTTAATGTTTTACTGCTTTTCTTACTGCTTGATGAGAGGTCGATGATTTTGTACTAATGTCTTTATTGAGTCTATAAAAGACTACTGTTTAATAGATATAAATACAAAACCTATATACCTAAACTGGACTTCACTGACTGCTTATCAACTAACAACACAGAGTCATTTTGATATTATGATAATAATTATAAAAAAAAACTAGACCTACATATAATAAATCCACAATGGCACGAAACAGTAACACGTAAATAATTTTCTAGTATGTCTTTTCTGTAATGGAATGCGAATATGTAGGTAAATATCTTCTAAAAATGAACAAAATGTTATATAATTTCCGATTCATTTCCCAATTTCCAAATAAGTAAAGCGTCAATGTCTTGAACAAATATTGATCAGGACCGCTTGAGAATTATTACTTTGATGTGTTCCATGTCAACGTTATGTAAGCACTTCTTAACGATATTTTAAAAGCATCATTTCAAAGGAAAATACGTGTTGGTTCTATTTGTATACTTTGTTTCGTTTGTTTTAATAATTATTTACAAAATATCCCGGTGAGTGAAGTAATATTGGCTCGGAGTCTGGAATTATCATATTCGGCTCTTAAGCCTAAAGTTAACTAAAGCCTAAACTTATGTCTTACCTGTATCACGGGAAATTTCACAAACACTCAAATAACAGTTTTATCGAAACCAATATTTAATTTATGTATCATTTATAACAACGGTAGCAACAAGGCGACCATTATAACCGATACAGTCAAAACAAATAAATTGCCATTTTGATTACATTTTACTGTGGTTGTTGTACAAAATGCAATGAAAAAATCTATGTCAAACATACAACCTTAATATCCGGTACCTCCTCTAAAAGGGAGGCAATTTAAATATTTATTTATGGCAACACTTACAAGATGTTTTTGTTGCGTATGTGAATGGTAGAATTGCCAGACTAAATAATGCTTATGTTATGATTTAGGGGAAAATACACCTGATGCTTGTTTGTTCACGTCGGAAACGTTATTGTTATTTGGTGTGTGTGTATATAAACATTACATAATATATCATAAACCTTTCCTCTGGAAAGGGGTAGATTGAGATGTAAGTATTACATACAGGCATGTACTTTACTACAATGTATAGTTCCACTCACAATAGAATAAAGGTTCTTAAACCAAACTTCAGTATTTTACACTTATGGTCCTCCTAATTTTGATACATAATACATAACTTCGCGCCTGTCTCCCATTAATGCGGTAAGCAGAGACTACAGAACGCCATTTTCTGGAATCCAAACATACCTCTTTTGCCTCTTCAATATTTATTAATCTTTTCATACACACACGTCGGTTACGGGTGCTTTGTGCCCTTTGTCAGCACATCACCTGCTAATTTAATTTTGATTTCGGGTCTTAAAAGGTTAGGTCTAAGCAGGGTGTGATAAAGCACCTCATACAGCTGCTATAGTAGAGGCTACAGCAGTTTGCGTCCATGACCACTCTTGGATCCTACTGACTGATTCCCATCAGGCAGAATGAAGCTAATTTGGTACATATTTAAAAACAACAGCACGTTTTTAAAATAACATTTTAAAATAGCGCTCATCTCTGTATTTTAAACTTCGCTTTTTTTAAATCTTATCTTTTTTATTTGGTGTTTGTAAAGACGCAGCTGTAATTGAATAACGTCATCAATCTGGCTTAAAGAGGGTGAGCAGAACTGCAAAATAATCTCCTATTAGACGAGCAACGTTTTGGTTGAAAACGAGCAAAGACGGGAAAACGGCAAGTTTTTTTTTTTTACTTTAAAAAGTAGGTATATATTTAAGTACTAGCTGCGCCCTGCAGCTTAGCTCTCACGGAAATTGGTATGTGTTAAATTACTGTAACTCGAGAACCAGACCGATTTTCGGGATAAAAAGTATTCCCTGTCCGTCACCGGCACTGAATCTATAACATACCAATATTCATTAAAATCGGTTCAGCCGTTTAGACGATGGGTGGAAACAAACACACACCAAAACTTTTGCATTTATAATATTAGTAGTATTGATGTGAAGTCTGGTCTAGTAGTGATGTGATACCATTACAGCAAATGTTGTGATTTTGATTTCTTTTTTTAACTGACTTCTATACAACTTTACTAAGTGTTTAGAGTAGACATCGTATCGTGTATAATTATGTCGCAGGCAAATTGTATTAATCGGCCGTTTGCAATCTGCCTCCACTGCAGTGCTGTCGATGTCTCTATGTCGCAGGCAAATTGCATAAATAGCAGCTTGCAGCTAAAAGCAATTTCTATTGAAGCTAATACAGTAATTACTTATAAGCCTTTACTTACTATCGAACAACACTACTTAAATAATCGTCCTAATCCAACCTTCAATTTAACCTTTATCTAAATAACTAACGAAGTATAATTTAATTCATTACAAAAATATGAAAATCCGGGATTTATAAGCTGGTTTTAACATTATACCCCTAAACTAGGATGCCCTTAATATCTAACTGTATTGCGGCAACAAAATTCAATTAATCCCATCCCGTCAACGTCACCTAAATTAGTTAATAGGAAAGTAAAACTCGAGAAATAGAACGGCGTAAAACATGGCTCTAAGCGATTTGTAATATGAAAAAATGTAAAAAAAAATCATCTCATAATGTGCAGGAATGTCGATGTTTTCTTCCATCTATTTCTCCGCTAAAGGACTTAAGTTTAACCAGTTATCCAAGGCTTGATAAAATAAATAAATAATCTTTATAAAAATACTACACATTTTATAGATAGATATACCATACAATCTGATGGCTCGAAGCAGATCACTGGAGCAACAAAACTTGACTCCCTAGCTAGGATTAAAAATGTGTTACGAAACATATGGATACAATTTGTATGATTGTACTTACTTCATTTTCAAGCAATTTTCACTTACCTGAAAATAAAAAAAAGGTACTGTTAACACAACGTACTTTATAATGTTATTATACGACTGTACGATTACTGTACAGCTGAAATAAAGCAACGTTCACCGCTAGACATAGGCCTTCCCTAATTTTAAAAATGCATAATAATGAAAAAAACAAAAAACTGTACAGTTTGGCGAATTACTGTAAAACATTGATGTATGTGAAAAAGGAGGACAAATGTATTAAAAAAAAGATTTTCTTAATTCTAAGATAAGAACACTCTTGATAAAATTAAACAACCCTTTTAAACAAAAACGCAGATTTCAAACTTATAAAATTGGTTTATCCATTTGTGAGCCACGATACTATAACAACAAACAGAAGATACACACATAACACCCCTCTGTTTAGTTTGACGCGGTTAGAATTATAATAAAGAAACGCTACAAGCTCAAGTTATAAGCCATGTCTATGTTAAACCCTTTGCGACTCCATCAAGGCAGGTAATAGAAGATAAATTAATTAATCATAAACTTTAGGCATTTAGCTTAAATCTCTTTGTTTTTTTGGTATTGTTTCCTCATAATCGTGACAACAGTTATAACTTTGTACAATTTTAGATTATATTGGATTGTTTTGTTTTGTTTAATCATTATTTGTTTGTTTATAGAATAAAATAGAAATTATGATTTGTTGTTTTATTTTCTTCTTGGTTTAAATTGAAAAATGAATGTGTTTGTGCATTAACAGCCGAAATTAATAACCTATCTCTAGAGATAGATATATCTGAGATAGTTGTCTAGGATACTGGTTTCGTTACCTAGCAACCGTCGTTAATTTGGTCATATTATTAACAAAAATTTCCTAGGCAACTATATCAAATAGCCCTATCTATCTCTAAAGATAGGTTATTAATTTCGAGTTATTAATCTAGTATTGGGCAGAGACTATAAAACGCTATTCGCAATCAAAACATATCTTTTTCTATAATTCTTTCTCTTTTCTTCTCTGATCTTTTGACTTTGACTTTGATCTTATCAAGTTACAAGTTCATAAATTTTAACTTCAGACATTTGTAGTTTGATCATTACTTGTTATCGTACTCGTACTAATAATCAAAAGAACTATTAGAACAGACACAACTCAATTGAACTAAAGAGTCACGGCTTATCTGCTCGGTTCAGTAGTTTGTATATGATACGTGAAGGGACGGTGCCCTGCGGGTTAGAGGCCTGTTGGGAATGGGAGGGCTGTACACGATCTAGAAAATATATAATATTAACAGGTGTTCGTTCACAGATTTATGTAGACATATTTGGTTAATGTTAAAATGATTGTGCTAAAGGTGCTAAACTTTAAAGTTCGCCTTAACCGACAGGGTCCATAACATGTGCTAATTATATATAGTATTTATCACATATTTTATACTTTATTGTGTGCAATAAACGTATTGAGTATTGAGTAACTTTGTATTTGACTGCTTAAGTGTGTGCGTTGAGTTGAACTGTCTAGGTACAGACCTTTACGTGACACGTAAAGGTCTCGGCTAAAGAAATGTTGGGTTTTTGTGAAAGTTCTAGGTATTAAAGCGTCTGGAATTGTGTACGGAAAATTACAACACGCTTGTTCAATGTTGTTACATGAAACACAATATAGCTGAATAGACGTAGGTTTTATACAATTCTTGCCACAGGCTATGCAGGTTGAGTAAGGGACTCACATCGAGTAGGTAAGTCATCAGTAGGGCTCAAGAAAATATTATTTGGAATCACAACACACTTACACATACACACTTATAAAAAGGATCTAGTTACAGAAGATATAATAATAAATTTATAAAAAAAAAATTCTATTCAATAAAAAACAAAATACAAAGTTAAAAGGACCCTTCAGTCGCAGTCTAATGCAGTCAATAAGGGTTCAGGTAAAAGCTTCGTCAGAACTTTATCAAATCATTTAAATTTACTGTGAAAAATTCCTTTTCAACGAGAACCAGGTAATCTAAGAGTAGGGGTTAGGGGTTAGGGTGGTAGAGGTGAAATACGGCGAGGAAAGGTGACCAGCATTTCTAATATTGTCACTGTTTAAAAATAGTTTTGTGCAGGTTAATAATGCACTTTTGTAGACAAAGTTTCGGTAGATATTTCTTTAAGTGTAAATGTTTTAGCTGTATTTTTTATGTATTTGAATAAGGACCACTACAGCTGAAGAGATTATTTGGGATCCTATTATAAAGCCAGTCATACACATACTGATGAGGCGACGACGACGCAGGTTTCCAAAATATAGAATCTTCCACGAGGCAAATTTGGTGTCGATTATACTGCAGTATTAGGATATTTAACTGAAGCTAGACTAGACTAATAACTTTGAAATATTTTATTAATAAACAAATAGTTGGTCTGTATACATTTTTTATATTATTATTAATCTATATCCTATGTCACTCCCACGGTTAATACGAATCTCAAGACATCTCTTTATGTTAACATCCATTAAGCCATTGAGGCTGTAGAGCGTGCCAAAGAAATACACATACATACATTTACATACGCTCGCAAAACATTACTCTCCTTGACTACGGCAGACGGCCAAAAATGGGTATAACGTCAGACCATTTTAGATAATTATGTACTTTTTGCTTAACGTTTAGTTTAGGTAGCACCGGCCGTCCTTGGTCATAGAATGACGCGAATTGATATCCATACTCCATAAGCAATGTTGCAATTTGAGGAGTACTATTACAGACACCATTATTAAAATCTTGCGTCTCCAGAAATGCAAAATCGAACAAGCTGAAAAGTTTATCCACCCGTATGTCTCCACCGTTAGCTACAACACTGAGTATTGGCTGGCGACCACGAGCTAATGAATACAAACCACTAGATGTCCCTACCCTACCCGTACTACCCGTACTACTCGAACCCGTACCGGTATCTACCCTAGCACGTGCCTCTACCTGATTAAATGCACTGAGATTGTAGAAGTCTTTATTTAAGTATTTAGTTTAAATTGATTCAGTTTATTGTTGTGAATAGTTTTAGTAACTTTTGGCTTTGAACTGAGTAGTATGGCAGTCATAGAAAAGGCTAGCATTAAGATGGTATAGGGAAGCAGTAACAATATATTTACGATAGTAGACCTTTGCTGATTTCAAATGAAAGTGTCATCTTCCAGAAAGTTAGCCTAAATTATTAGTTTTCATATTATTATAATTATTTTAGTTTGTTGAGTAAGAGCGCCGCCCAGCCAATAACCTCCTCAAAAATTATATTAAAATAAACTTGTAATAGTAATTTATACAAGAAATATACAGTCAATTCCAAGAGCACTTAGTATATCAAAATATCCTAGCTATATTTTACAATATAAGGTTATATAATAATGCATTATGTTTACATAGCTCGAGAACAACCCTGATGAGCAAAAGCTTGTTATGTATGGCACCAAAAATATATAATAAAATACCATGTGACATAAAGTTAAACCGTACAGAAATGTTTAAAAATAAATTAAAACCCATTTTGACAAAAAAATGCTATTATAATATCAATGATTTCTTAAATGATAATAATCTTGTTTAACATCAATTTGACAATTTTAATAATGTGACCTAATTAACTTATTTTATCATAATTGACATATATTTTTTTTTTTTTGTTCGACATAAATTTTTCTTGTTTGACATAATTTTATCTTATTAGACATTATGTATAGTTATATTCGATTTACTAGGGGTTACTAATTTAATTTATTTGACATTTCATCTCCTGATATGGTGTGTTCCTGATTGTATATTATTCTTGCTTGACATTTTAATTATTATCTACTTATATTTTCCATCATTATTATTGTTTTTAAGTAAGTATCATGATTCTAAAAATAATTATGATTAAGGAAATATTCATACGCCTCCTCTGGCAGATTTTGGTGATACTATATAAATAACAATTTGTAACACAATGTAATACCCAAAATGTAGTGAATAAATAAATAAATGATTGATTGATTGATTGAAGGTTTTAAAATAGCCCAAGCATTAGACAATTGTCAACCGCGGTAAGGTTTCTTGACGAAGGTACACGTCACATTGACAGTCTATAGTCCGTCGAATTGTCACTTGCTTGAACGTGAACCTTTCTCTTGTTCCTCCAGAGGTTTTCTAGCAAATAATATGTGTGTGACAGGTCTATCTTTTTCAGAAAGAAAAATAAGTTTGTTGTCAAGATCGATGGATGATATGGTATGTTTTGAACGCGCTAATTTCCCAACCTATAATGTCGGATTTAAAAAATATTTGTGCACTAAATAGTTCAATTATTGAAAAAGATTAAAGCTATTTATCATTACGCTACGACTCTCGGCAGGTGAACAGTAGAGACGTAATTTAAGTCATAGCTGGGTCGTATGGAAATAAACCTCAAATTAACAATCATTTCTACACGAAGCCGGTAGTAAACCTCCCATTACTATAGGAGTCACGTTACCAATTACAGTTTCGGGTGTTAAGTGATTGAATGAACACTAGTTCGGTAGAGACCCGACCTTAATTATGTTGTAACAATTTTATATCAGTTACCCGATCTACTGTTGTACGTGTATCTATCTGTACGTAGGTAACTTGATATCACAAAATTTATCTATCTCTCCTGCTCCTACTTCGACACATTTCTGTTTACCATATGGTAGACTGGTAGAGGATGCCTAAAGCATTGAGACCGCCAATACATTAGTATTGTATAAAGTTTATAATAAACGACACGATCTCGTCTAGCACGGTTCGTTTTCAGCGTTCATTTCTCCCACGTACATGCAGGCTCTGGAACGAACTACCAGCTGCGGTGTTTCTCGAGCGCTATGACATGTCCTTCTTCAAACGAGGTTTAAAGAGAGCATTAATATCACGGTAGGCAGCGGCTTCGCAGAGCCCCTGGCATTGCAGAAGTCTATGAGCGACAGTTACCACTTACCATCAGGTGGGCTGCTGGCTCGTCTGCCACTGTAGGCAAAAAAAAAAAACTAGCTGCGCCTCACGGCTTCGCCTGCGCGTAAAATATGTTTTGTTGTTTCCCTTTGGGAACCGGAACGATTTTCGGAATAAAATGTAGTCTATATCCGTCTCCGGCACCGAATCTATCTACATACCAATTTCATCATAATGGGTTAAATATTAATAAGATAAATAAAATATTGCTGCTACCCCTAAATTGTTACTCCTTCCTACATCATCCAGGACGAAATAGGATGATGTCATATTCTAGAACGGCAAATACACAGCCTATACTGATACAGACAGCCAGATATTACAAACCTAATGTTTTTGTATCTCAATATTTTTGTTACTTTTTCTTATTACAATGCATTTTTCATATGTTATGTAAATAACTAGTTGAGAACAAATAAATGTTTTTTCTTTCTTTCGTTCTTTCTTTACTTCGCAACAATTTTGATCGCCTATCTATCAAAAATAACAATCCTTAAAAACAATTGTTATTGTCATAACATCGTCACTCACCCGAACTCTAAGTTCATCCACAATACAGACTTTCTCGCAATAAACCCGCATCAAAGTAATCCCTGTCATCTCTTATAGCTTCAAGAGCCTCTCGAAGCTGTCTCAAACTAGAATAAATTCCTCGATAATATTTAACACTAGCTTCATACGGGGCAGTTTCACCCGCGTCTTTTCTTACTGCTCCGCTCCCGTCACCATTAGCGTGATGTTACATAGCCTATAACCTTCCTCAAGAACTGGGCTATCATACGCAAAAAGAAATATTTAAATTCGACTGGTAGTTCCAGAGATTAGCGCGTTCAAAAAAACAAAAAAACAAACAAACAAACAAACAAACAAACTCTGCCGCTTTATATAATAAGTCTAAATGATATTATAAATCATTCGGTTATTTTATTACTATGTAGTTATTTCATTTTTATTTTTTACTTTTTACTTTTTACTTTTTATTTTTTCTTTACAACATAGAAAGCTGTAATTATTACCTATAGAGTTAAGTGTATTGCCTGTGTTACTTTGCATGCTACTTGAAATTGTAACTTACAAAAATTGTAATAACCTGGCGATTAAAAAGAGTGGCCTGAGTTTCTTGCCAGTTCTTCTCATGGCTCTACTTCGTCAGCGAACTGGCTGTAGGGTAATTTGCTGACATTTTGTAAACTTTGACGTTCATAAGTGTTAATTTAATTAACCTATGTGAATAAATAAATTTTCATTTTCATTTTCATTTTCATTTCAAGCCCAATGTCCTGTAAATACTAGTGACGCTTGTGCTTGCCCGTTTTTCATCGTCTCAATTAAAACAAAAGATATGCTTCAAGTAGCTAGCTACTTTGATGAGCCTGAGCATTGTTTGCATGACATCTTAGGAGGTTTGTTAATTCGTGTATTTCAAATGAGACAATTTTTTCAGTTTTTGAACACAAATAATAGAAAGTGCACCACACTGTACCACAGTCGTGGTAATGACAGCATCTATTAAATTGTCCCGACTCTGAGTATACGTTTTTAGTTATACGGGTAACTTGTAGTTCTCCACATTTTTTTTTATATTAGCCCACCAAAGTGACTCCACCCCGCCTGATGCTAAGCAGTCAGTGGAATCCAAAAGTGGTGGCCACCATACTATAAGCCATCGTCTTAAATTGCTGGTATGGTGGACTCCATGGTAGCTGGAAATTAATAGGGTAGGGGAAGGGAATGAAGGAGGCGAGGAAAGAGGAAAGGGGGAAATTAGGCCTCCGGTGCTCTCACTCACCGAACGGATATTACTACTTTTACGTCGATCTTCTATGAGAGGGTAGTACTTCCCCTGTCGATCCGACCCATTCATGTTGAAACCAGCGTGGATCTACTGCCGTGTAAATCCACGTAAGAAGTAAATAGCTTCTAAAAACTGACGACTATCGTTTAAGATACCCGCCTCAAGTATAGATTGTGAGTAAACCAATTGTTATTAAACCAATTAGATCGATCCATCCATCAAGCCATCAAGTAACTAAACTGAAGATGGAGTGATCTGATAACGTCTATTACTCAGTTAACTCTCTACTGGCGCAGCCAATTATTAGTTTAAGATATGAAGAGCTTCGTAGTTTTAAGCGAAAGTGCTTTCTATCAATGTTTAGATAAAAATGTATTTATACCTATAAGTAAACATTGATAGAACATTTTATTGTAGTCATATTAACGTTTATAAGTTTTATTATAAACATACATACATATATAACTTTACGCCTGTCTCACATTAATGGGGTAAGCAGAGACTATAGAACGCCATTTGTTGCGATCCAAACATACCTCCTTTGGCTCTTCAACATTCATTAATTTATACACACGTCGGTTACGGGTGCTTGTAACTGTGCCCTTTGTCAACACATCTCCTATTTGGTCCGCGTATGTCCGTCTAGGGTCCCAACTAACTTTCCCAGTCAATTTCGCTCCATAAATCTCTTTCGTTATCTTACTTTTATCCATCCTTTCATGTCTAAACCACATTATATTGGTTTAAAGTTGATACTTTTAATCATATCAATAAGACTTATGAGCGTTTGTAAGCAAAAAAGATCCTAAAGGTCTAAGGGCTGATATTAAAGCAAACTAAGTCATAAGATAAGATTTATTAGATTTATTTACTTGTGAAAATGCTGCATCGGCACTACAGTGATACTATATTTTCACGGTAGTAGATCCACGCTTGTTTCAGCATTAATGGGCCGGCTCAACCGGGGAAATACTACCCTCTCATAGAAGATCGATGTAAGAGTAATAGTATTCGTACTATTGGGTTTCGTTCGGTGAGTGAGAGCGCCCTAGGCCCAATCTCGCCTTTCCTTCTTCCTCACCTCCCTCGATACTTTCACATATTCCACTCCCTTCACGGTAGGCAGCGGCTTCGCAGATCCCTGGCATTGCAGGAGCAATTCTTGGGACTCGGAGCTGTTCATGAGCCACTGTTACCAGTTACCATCACGTGGGTTGTTTGCTCGTATCGCACTGTCGGCAATAAAAAAAAATACTACCACGTTACCTCTATTATAGATTAAGTTATAACATGAGTTTACATACCTACGTGGTCATAAGGAAAGTAGAAAAATAACTATTATCTAACCAATTCAGAATCACCCAATATCAAACCTCTAAAGTAAGATCAAATTAACACTCCAATAAGTTTTTATCATAAAACATCAAGCCTAAACAGTAACATTGTAACAGATAACAATAAACCACACAAATGACCACATAAACGGCATAAAAAGCCACGTAACGATAGCTTCGTGGACATGATACATCTAAACGGTTCCAATCAATATTCTTACAGACAGTGATACTCGATTAAGAGGTCTCGAGGGTATTAAAATATAAGTTAAGGCCCGAACCACACTAACCCCCAGTTTCTGAAAGGCTGATCAACGAAAAATTAACTAATCACCTATTAAATCTCAAGTGAAATACCTAAAAGCATGCTAAAAGCGTAAATAATTAGTTTAATTGGATCTAATTAGTTACCAATTAGATGAAATTAAACTTATTAGCAACCCAATTGGTATTTCACATGAGATTTAACAAGTGATTAGTTAATTTTTCGTTGATCAGCCTTTGAAAAACTCTTACGGTTTAATTCGGGCACTAACAACGATGAAAACTTGTATTATTTTTTGATCAAACGTTTTTTGATCCTGGCTCTTGATAACTGCCAGTATGGCGACTTAGTAAGTTGTTTATTTACACCCTGTTTTTTAATTAACTAAAAATATTTGGACAAAAAAGTCTAAATGAATTATTTTTATTCTAAACATGATCACGCGACTATAGTATGTACCTGCCCTCAGCTGAGTCCCGAAGCATTAGAGGACATTTCTGTTTAAGAGGGTAACAGAGTTTCAGGATATTGGCCCGCCTACAGCGCCTTTTTACACCAAATGAGTTTTCCATTCGAGCATTTTTTTACGCCTTTGTAGAAAAATGAAGCGATTGTTTGTCGATTTGGACTTTATTAGAACCAGTGTTTGTGTCAGTATTAGTTTTATGAAATGTAAGAATAAAATAATCTAAGTTAAAATTACTAACTGTTGTGTGCACCGTGACTGGACTTAATATTCTGGTAACAGAAATTATTTGTATGGTGGCATCATCATATAAGACGATTCTATGAATTTGCAGATTGCTGAAATTACCAATTCGCCTTGAATAATCGAAGTAATCAATGATTAGTTCTTTTCTTTATGAGTCTTTACCCTCAGGAATATAATAGGTAGGTATTTTATTACAAGGCGAGGAAAGGGTGAGCGTTTTTGTTTTTGTTGCACACAAAACACATTATACAAATACTTTGCTAACTTAATAACAAACTAGGAAATACAAATCTAAAAATATAACCTTAAAAACCATTTTTCTATAACATACATCTTATATTTAGATCATTTTTCCTTAGTAAAGTATAAAAGGCGTTTATGAAAATGTACCTTAGCTGTCAGAAAGTTGGTAAGCAGCTTGCGAGGTCCTTTACCCGATGGACTGCAAAGCTTGAATTATTCATCAGAGCTTTGGTAACTCGGTGACAATACTTTAATCCCGGCTATCTTAACTGACACGCGACTCTAGTGACTTATATGAACAAAAAGGGTTAGGGAGGCATTGTGTTGAGGGTTAAATTTTCAAGGAGCATAATAACATGAATGCAACGTATTTGTGAGATATTCTTGTTGGATATTAAATTGCTAATAACAAGTATCAATGTTTGTCTCTTGCCTGTATACTTAGAATACTTTGAACCTTAAGATCATCAGATTCAAAATATATTTATATAATTGTTAATTGAATTAACACTTATGAACGTTGAAAATTACAAAATGTCAGCTAATTATCCTACAGCCTGTTCGCTGATGTAAGAGTACCTAGGGCCATGAGAAGAACTGACAATAAACTCAGGGCACTCTTTTTAATTATCAGATTATTACAATTTTTGTAAGTTACAATTTCAAGTAGCATGCAAAATGACGCATTCTTTACGTAAGTAATTACTTACAGCTTTCTATGTTGTGAATTCTATTTTCATGCTACTGCTTCATGCTATAATATTCTGATAAACTTAGCTCAAATATCGTTACAGTTAAAAATAGACCAGCTATGTATATATTCACTATGTTGGTAAAGAGGCGCCTCTAAGTATAAAAGTAAATAACGCGCGTGAATCTATTCTGATACTCTATAAATAGGCAGTAGACTCCCCGTGGGAGAAATTTACGCAACAGCCACGTTACCACGGTCTCTTAAACGCAGTAGTGTCGAGTGTAGACACATATATCGTATATCGACAAATAAATCAAAACAGTATGATAGGATGAAAGCTTCCGCCAGTATATCTGTCTGTTACATCACGAGATTTTTATCGGATGTAAAATTATTTTAGAATTTGATTAGGTTTATTTGTTTTTATTAGTCATAAATATGTTACCATTTCTGCCTGTGGGTGTCGTACAAAGCGAATACAAATAAATAATATATAAATAAGTTAACAATCTAAGGCAAGCGTAAATCTTTAGCTAACTCCTTCTTTTGGGAAGAGTTTATCTAGGCAACGACACAGTAGATAAACTACCTACTTTCTACATACAACTTTACAGAAGTCACATTGAAACTTATCAAGTATCATACCCCATTAATTAGGCCCTTACATTTTCTAATATAACCAAAAAATTATGTCATTAAATTCCTCTTAAAATTTGTCGTATAACTTTGTATAACGGAAACAGTCTCTGACATATGTGGGTCGTGTACACTGATAGTGAAATGAAAAGATGTTGTAACAATCTGTATTGTGACCCCGCAACTATCGATATAACAGGGAAATAATATTCGATAGCATTTGTAAGAAATGTCAGAAGGGTGAAAGATTTAATAAGGCACTAACTGTAACAAATACTTTTGTGTTGTTAGTACTAGTACTACTTACAATTATTCGACTATATATTTTTGTCCTGTACTTTTTGGCCTTTCCCTGCAGTGGGGTAATAACGAAATGGTACGATACTGATGATTAAAAAAGACAGCAGCTGAGTCGCTTTAGGGACTACTCACTTTTATTCAGCTCTTTTCAGCTTATGCCCATACGAGACTTAAATAAATTTAAAATTTACTTACAATCCTTATCCTTTATAGAAGTGTATAATGCAAAGGATGCAAATAAAGCTTATGATGATTTTATGGATATATTTTCACTACTCTATAAGTTATGCTTTCCTGAAAAAATTATAACTATACCAACTAGCAGAAAAACAAAATGGATATCACACGGGATTAAAGTATGTAGCAAAAGACAAAGGCATTTGCTATGGAAATATAGACTAAGACCAAACTTAAAAAATAAAGTAAACTTCAAAAATTATTCTGAACGGTACAAAAAAATCATAAAACTTACTCAGAAAGCACAGAATAATCATTTTATAAGAACGGCTCAAAATAAATCAAAAGCAGCTTGGCAAATAATAAATAAATATAAACTTAATATGCCACCAGAACAAGTAAAATTTTTAAATCATAATAAATTAATAGTTGCACACCCCAATGACATAGCAAATACTTTTAATGACTATTTTATTGATGACATTGAAAATAATTTGAATTTTGACATGAAAGTAGGTAATGATAATAGCAATAATTATAATATGATTGATGTTAACATGGGTAGCAGTAATGATACTAGCTCTAATTCTAGTAATATATATAATAGTATGACATTAAATTCATTATTTATTTTGCCAGTATCAAATGAGGACATCATTAGAATAATTACAAGTCTAAAAAACACAAATACTGTTGGGTATGACAGTGTGTGTACAAAAGTAATTAAATCAGTTAAATATATTATAGCTCCACTTTTAACACACATAATCATTCTGTGTATTACTGATGGTACATATCCTAATAGCTTAAAGAAGGTAATTATTAGGCCTTTACACAAGAAAGATAACAAAGCAGAAATAAAAAACTATAGACCTATTGCAAAAATTCCAGTATTTTCTAAAATTATTGAGAAAGTAATTTACAATTCCATTTATAGTTTTTTTAATAAGCATAATCTATTTTGCTCAGAACAAAAAGGTTTTAGAAAAAAATACACAATAAATATGGCTATATACGAATTTTTGTCAAACATTATTAGGTCTGTAGACAAAAAGATACCAGTCTGTGCCATATATACCGATTTAACGAAAGCTTTTGAATATGTAAACCATAAAATCTTACTTAGAAAATTATCTGGTTATGGTATTAGAGGAAATACTCTCAAACTTGTCGAATCCTACTTAAGTGACAGACAACAATGTACTGAAATCACTAGAATATGTACAAAAACTAAAGTAAATAAAAAATACATATCAGAACCTCGGTTTATAAAATATGGAGTACCACAGGGTAGCGTGCTTGGGCCGCTACTATTCTTGATTTACATCAATGACTTTCCATACTCCACAAAACATGATATGGTTCTCTTTGCCGATGACAGCACATGTGTAATTAAATGCTCTAATTTGAATAAATATGAAATTGACATAAATGATTCGCTTAAAGACATTATAAATTGGCTTAACAATAATGACTTAAAAATCAATTTGACCAAAACAAAAATTATGCACTTCCATCAACGCTGTGACATACCTGACATAAATGTATCCTATAATAATCATAAAATAGAAGAGGTAAACAAGGCCAAATTCTTGGGAGTTATCATTGACAAAAAACTTACCTGGAAACCTCAGATAGAAGAATTGTGCAAACAATTAAATAAATCTGCATATGCACTTTCACAACTCTCCAAAAAAGTTAACCGTGAAACTGTATTAACAGCTTACCATGGATTAGTGGCGTCGGTACTAAGGTTTGGCGTTATTTTTTGGGGGCAATCAACAGATCGTGAATTAATATTTAGAATGCAGAAAAGATGTATTCGATCTATGTGTGGCCTAAAATTTACTGATAGCTGTGTACCATATTTTAAATCATTAAAAATATTAACGTTGCCATCGTTGTACATATTGGAAACGGCTCTTTTCATTAAAAATAACACTAATCTGTTCACAAAGGTATCTGAGGTGCAAAAGGGTCCTATACGCGCTCAATATATTGACAAATTACGCAATATGCATTGCAAGACTGCATTAGTACAAAAGAGTTTCTTTGGCATGGCACCCAGAATATATAATAAATTACCCATAACATTAAGGAGTCTTCCTCTAAAAAAATTCAAAATGGCATTGTTTAGTCTGCTTATTGACAAATGTTATTATTCAGTAGAAGATTTTCTAAATGATGTTAATATCTAATGACATGACAATGCTATAATTAATTAGATAATGCTATTATTGTATATTTTATAATTTAATTAATTATCATGGACATAATTTAAATCTAATTGTTATTTAAATAATATTTGTATGTCAAATGACAAAGCATGGCGCACTATGTTTATTTTAAGACCATTTCATGTACCCACCCATGTTTAACAAATAAAAATTGATTTGATTTGATTTGATTTGAGACGAGACGCATACGCATGCGGAAAGCTGAACGGATGTGTACGTGTCTCCATACAAAATCGTTGTTTTCTATGAGCATAAGCTGAATAAAGCTTAAAAAGTGTGAGCAGTCCCTTAATAATAACAATTAACGAACATAAACATACCCAGACTTATGGATGACACATTGTTCCAAGCAAAGCTCGTCTAGCTATAGTACAAGCAGCACTAGCACTGACACTTATGTATGTTAGTGAATCTTGGGTATAGCAGAAAAAGCATGAAAGCAGAATAAAAGCAGTAGATATGAGAGCACTGAGAAGCATGTGTGGTATTAATCCGTCAGATAGAGTAAGGAATAGCGTGGCTAGAGAATAATGTAGATGGAATGATGATATGGTAATTAAAATTAAAAAGAGTATGCTAAGGACATGTGGAAAGGATGGATGGAAGTAGGATAACGAAAGAGATTTATGGAGCGGAATGACTGGGAAAGTTGGTAATTAAGGGTCGCCCTAGACGAACATACGCAAACCAAAAAGGCAAAGTGTAGGCAAAGGGCACAATTACAAGCACCTGTAACCGACGTGTGTGTACGAAAAGATTAACTATCGTTGAAGAGGCAAAGGTTAGTTTCTGCTTACCCCAATAATGGAAGACAGGTCTGAAATTATGTATGTATATACATAGCTAGTATTGTCCTGTGTGGGAGACAAACGACTTCCACATTAGTCACACGCGCTTCTGCTGAACCACTGAGGCAGTCAAACAAAACTGGTATCATACTCATCTGGCACACAAGCAGTCATGATAACACGACAGCCATGTCCATCCGTCTGCCAATTTCGGCAATTACAACTAACGCTTCTCAAATCTATTCCTTCAAGCAGGCCTATGTCCAACACAAAACGTTATTTGCATGAGCTGGTAAAGAGTTCTAAGCTTGCACAAAGTCAATAAATGTAATTAAACTTATTCCTCTAAGCTTACATAAATAAGCTCCCGCGCGCTAGTACATTAAATAAGTTATCAAACTACATGTAATTCGCTAAATAACAGCAATCAAACATTTAATTAATGCAAATAAACAAAACACCTCACTCGACACATTTTATCCCCAATTCTCAAATCCCCCTTACGTATGAGAGAAAAGGAAACAATTGAAGAGAAATTGAATTAATCTCAAATATATAACTCTCTTAGATCCGAGGCGCTTTTGCTAAAGGGGGTGTTCTGTTAAGCGAAATTTTATTCTTAAATATACTCATTGTTTTAAACAATAGATACCACATAAACTCATTCAATGTGACATTGTTTAAATAATAAATAGGTACGCATGGTTAATATATATTAGCATTACAACAAAGCTTTTAAAAGAGTCGACTGAAGCTTTTTTTCATAAAACAACGCTCCTATGGAACAAGAGTTGTAAATAATTTTACAATCTAAGGGCGTCCGTGGTTCAATAAAAAATTGTGTGATCCAAATATTCATTCCGAGTACATGTCTACTACAAAACTTACGTCTATATCGTATAGGAACTAAGCGAGTTTAGATAAGCAACCATACTCTTGAAACATATACAAATATTTATTCAGGGTGGAGATGGTAGTAGATCCACGCTGGTTTCAGCATGAATGGGCCGGATCGTCCGGGGAAGTACTACCCTCTCATAGAAGATCGACTTAAGAGTAGTAGTAATCCGTACTACTGCGTTTCGTTCGGTGAGTGAGAGTGCCGGAGGCCCAATTTCCCCCCTATCCTCTTTCCTCACCTCCCTCATTCCCTTCCTCTAACCCCATTCCCAGCCGCCATAGTGGAGGCCACTATACCAGCAGTTTAAGACGATAGCTTTTGGTATGGTGGCCACCACTTCTGGATTCCACTGACTGCTTACCATCAGGCGGGGTGGAGTCACTTTGGTAGGCTAACATAAAAAAAAAAAAAAAAAAAAAAAAAGCAAAATCTACGATACTCGTATAAATAGTAGCGACCTTCTAGCGCTGGACTAGGTGTACAATGAAAACCAAAGGTGATTGTGATGATAATGATTAAAGTAGCGACTACGTACCTTATTTTCAACCGTCAGAAATAACTCTTTCCAAGTTTGAGAGAAAAGTTAAAGTTATTTATTAATGTCGAAAGCCAAATTTAATAGATTTATCCCGAACAAAGTCCTATTGAGACTGCCAAATTTTTTAAAATGTTTTCAAAATTAATCAGCATTTGAATATACCTAAGTTATCAAATACGACGACATAGCAAATGGGTGGTAATGAAATATCTCGTTTAATATTTATATATAATCTCCTGAAAGCCTTATTTTATTCAGTATTATTATAGAAATAATTTTAAAACAATGTCTCTATCCAAGCTCAGTTTAAATTCAACGCGCGATGACATAGCTCCCTAGGGAAAACTCGCCGAGTAAAGCCTTCGATAACTTGGCGAGCGTTCTTGTCAGTGAAACGGCACCTTAATGGTTCAAGCGTATGTTTAATACCGATTATTTGAACGTGAACATTAAACAAAACGCTGTGACAATGTTTTCTTGAAGACATTTTGAATAAAAATATGATTGTATATATTAAAGCGACGCGGCGGCGGTATTGCCTGTAGCCTTTGGTCCAATTATTTTCGAAAGGTTGTCGTATACAGAATTTTATCTGCCGAAATGTAGATAATTTTCTTTTTAACTTTTCTGTCTTCGATTAAAACCTGGGTTTAGCTATTTCCGCCTTTATTAGGTCATTTTGTACAAAATCCAAGACAACTCAAAAGTCCTCGCGACTTTTAAATGTCATAACTCGCTCATTGCAAATTTGGATTGGTCCTCTTTTTAGTTAAATATTATTTTAGATGAAAATTCTTAAAAATAGGCCCCTGTTTACCTAATCCGATTTTAACTAAAACCTAGAATTTAATGAAGGCAGCTCTATCCACTTAGTGCTATTAAAGACTAACCGCAGAATCACCTCAATTACTTCTTCGATCCTCTTCCTTTTCCCTTTTCCTCCCTTATCCTCTTCTACCTACATAGTGGGCAATGGCCTGGTTTTGTTTCCTATGCCTTATTTCTGTAATGCTCAGAAAACATATATCCATAGCCATATATTACGCTTCTAACTTAGGTACCATTGGCTAAGTCAAACGGCTTGTTTGCCAACAAAGCTGTATAAAAAATACCAAAAGGTAAAGGTAAGGCTTCAAATAAAGTATCTTGTCTTATATCGCACACAAATACCTGTCTATCAGTACGAGTCTCGTTGGCAATTTAGAGCGCCATCGCCATCTCTCTAGTATAAACTTTTGGATATTTTATGTTACTGTACCACAGACTTATTATTACTAACAGTCAGCCGACTGATGTACTTGCGCGGGGCAACGATGAAGGGGACAAGGGGAAGCGAGCGGCAGAGTCGACGAGCGCAATCTCACTTAGTTTGCGTTCTCTAATCTGAAGGGGTGTACTACGTGTAACGAGTATAATACCAGCTGTCCATAATGGTCTATAGGATTTGTTCTGTGTTTAACTGTAAATCTACATCGAGGCTTAATAAAGATTTAAAATTTCATCGATTTCCACGGGAGAAGCGGTAAATTATTTTGAGTTTGTTAGCAAATTCGCAAATTCGTCATCGCTGGGATAGGTACCCACATGTCGATTTTGAAAGAAATAGGTACAAAACAATGTCTGTTCGTGCAAATATCCACTCGCGCAAAAGTCTTTCGCGCAAATAACGATTTGCCCAAATGCCTTTCGCGCAGATGTCCATTCGCGCAAAAGTCTTTCGTGCAAGTGGATTCGCGCCACTGTCCTGATACCTTGTAGTGTTAGAATGGTACTTATACTTCTTATGTAAATAATATAAGTAACGAACGCTATGGCTCGCATGGCTTTTTATAGGGATGTTTTTGGATGTTGGATGTGACAGGAAAAGTTGATGTACTAGATGTATAATAGGATACCGTTACTACTTAACTGTAAAAGCACTTTGTCAAAATTCACACTTAAAAAATAATTGTGTGATACTCAGAAATGGCAAAATTGATTCTTTGAAACTTTCTACATCGATTCTACATGTATATTCGCATGAGAATTCACTATATAGTAAAATTTAACAACAGAACTCTAAAAACATCTAAAAATAAAATAAATAGAAAATATTTATCGGTTACGCATTTATAATTTTGTATATTACCTAAAGTTTTAATTAGAAATAAGGAAGGTATATACTCAATATACCTTCGTTATTTCTAATTAAAACTTATGTAAAATATTTAAGTAGTTTTTGTTGTGACAACCTTTACTGAGTTTCTGTGCGTAGGTACATGCGCAATGGCGGCATGTAATCAACAACAAAGGAGTCGGACTACTGGTAGGTGCATTAAAATACTGTGACTGTACAATAGCGACATGGAACAATATTATTCGTTAATATAAGTATTTTGATACTAAGATATCATGTGTTTTCTGACATTAGAAGCTAATAGAGGCATCGTTTGCGTAATAAAAAGAAAATTGTTAATTTTCTGAAATATATATTCTTAAGTTCATTCAAAGTCTGTCTGGAAATAAAAATAAATAAAAACTATTTATTACTAGAAAAGGTTACATGTAAATATGATTTTATCCATTGACCTCACACTAGGCAAGCCTCTTCTGTGAGTACGTGACGATTAGGTACAATTGACGTTTTGGTACATCGCTCGGTCGACATCATTTCATTTTTACATCTATATGATAATTTTACAATACTAACGTTAATTACACTTATTATTAAGACAATACAATTAAGGGAAATCACCACCTAAAAGTTGTGCTGTTTTGTTATTAGTATTGTACATAATACGTGGAGTTGAATAAGGAACATTCTTTTCTATTCTCTGTAACGTCCCGCAAGCTTTCAGACAGCAGTCTCCGTGAGATTGAACTTTACTGAGATATTTTGCTTAGGAACTACTCAAGTAAAGAGGAACGACTGCTTCATAGAATATTTTTTTTTTATTCAATTTTGGTGTCAAACAAGCATACGGCATATAAGTGGTAACTGTAACCTATAGAGATGGCTATGTTATCCAAACATTGCAGAAGTAGTAATGCTTAGAAAACACAACCAAGCCGTTGCCGAATACCGAAAAGGAGACGAGGAAGGAAAAGGGAAAAGGAAGGAGACCGATGGGATATTTCTGCCGGCGCTCTCACTCACCGAGCGAAACACATTAGCATGAAACTAATATTCCTACGTTGATCTTCTATGAGAGGGTAGTACTTCCCCAGTTGATCTGCCCATTCATGCTGAAACAGCGTGGATCTACTACCGTAACCGTCTTGTCAACGCTGCCTAACTAACCTACACCTAATTATATAAAAGGCGGTTGTAACTTATAGGCCATTACGACTAAAATGAAGACTACAGAAGCCAAAATCAAATTACATAATATAGATACCTGTTTCACTAATTATAACAATGTATTTAACCCAAACACTGTACCTACTAGTTTAGTCTAGGTTACTGTACCTGATAGCAGTAGGTAATTAGCTGGCAACACTCCAATAGCCAAACCGGTGTTGCCAGATAAAAAATATTAAAAGCATCTATTTGTGATAATAGAATCACTGGCAATGGCACTTAAAATTTTTTTTTTTTTTCATGGTCTATAAATAGTAATGAAACTATTCAAACCAATATTTATATTAAGATAAAGCATTTTTATTGAAACTAAACGAAAATTTTACATACTTATTTAAAAATATTTTACAAAGGAGAAGACAGAGGAGCATTCCTACGTTTTGAGTGTTATGTTAAATTCACAGAAGGCCGAATCCATGGGATATTCGAGTCGAAAATAAATATAAATAAAATAATTTTAAACAAAAAGAAAACAGACTTCAAACGGGAAGGAAACTAAAAAATTAAAAATAAGTTTACTTAGCAGAAAGTAATTCGTATTTTGATTTAGTTAATCAGAAATGATTAAGTAAGTATTTTATAATTTTGTAAGTTTTTATAAGTTGGTGCCAAGTAAAACAATAACTAGGTACCTATAGATATTATTCTTTTAATTTGTAGTAAGTAAGGTTCTTATAGTATTTGCTTGGCACCATCTTTTTAGTTTCCTTCCCATTTGAAGTCGGTTTTATTGTTTTTTAAAATTATTTTGTTTTACGATTTTCAGTGATTGGTGGACCTAAATCTTGCTTAGGTATTATTTATGTACGAACTAAACATTTTGAAATATTGAACCGTATGAAGTAAGCCCGACATGACTGTTTTTAAGGAATTCTCTCGACTGTCTATGGTCACCTATAATCGCACTTATAACCCATATGGGTTTTAATATGGGTGCAAAGTTCTCATCATTAGAAATGATAAGTCCAAACACCAAGTAATTGCTGTAAATCGTTGTCGAGTTCGACTGTCTTTCGGCTCCATCATCAGATCGATTCCAAACCTTCACTAAATAGTAGTGCCTTAAAATACCTAATGAAAAAAATAACAAATGCACTAGTCGCCTGTACGACTTTCGAAAGTTCCCCTCGATTTCCCTGGGATGCCATTATCAGATCCTGGTTTCCTTATCATGGTACCACACTTGGGATATCTACTTTCCAACAAAAAAAGAATTATCAAAATCGGTTCACAATCGACGACGTTATCAACGTACACACATAAAAAAAAATATATACAACAACTTCCTCCTTTTTTTGAAGTCGGTTAAAAACATAAAACACTAAGCTAAATGTACCTAATAAAAAAGAATAGTCTACAGTCCAATATTTTTTTTTACTTATTTGTACATTAGCGGCCTTATTAAAGCAATTTCTGTTAGACAACCTTAAAATTACTTCATATGAATGGTAAGGAAGATAAAGTCTTCTAAACAGAACATAAGTTTATAAACATCATTATAATCATCGGTAAGTGCCGTATTAAGCAATTATGTACGCGGCTATGGGCATCGTCACTACGTAATATGGCGCCCACTCGCCGCTGTACCATGCGAGAGCTATTGACCTAATAATTTCATACAAAGCAATTTTAGATGCAGACACTGAATTTTGTATCAGTTTCATGGAGGGGTTAATGGTAGTGGCATAAAATTTTAATATTAAATCATAACTGAAAACCCGTTAGGCACGAAGTGGAGAATTTAATAGAAATTAAGACGCAGCGTGGGCAGACCCCTCGCAAGATGGACGGACGTCTTTATAAGGGTGGCGGGCAACCGATGGATGAGGGCTGCCGGACAAGGTAGCAAAAATTTGGGGAGACCTATGTCCAACATTGGACCTGGATATGATGATGGTTATTTCAATTAATAATGTAACATGTCAGCCTATCCTCTCAATGAAAGCAACAACATGCTTTGTAGTTGCTAGTGTAAATTGTCTGTACAATAAGGTACGTATCTCACTATGGCATACCACGCTGCACTACAGCGCAAACACACTACAACTTTGTAAACTTTGTAAACATCGTTGCGTAGTGATTTAGTTTGCGGTTCACCGACAATATTGCTTTGCCAAGAGTATTTGGTAATTTAAAACATAAAATATATATTTTACATTGCTTTGATAATCAAGAGCATATTTACGAGTATATACGATTTTAGAAAATGCTTCTAGAGGTAATGAATTTAGGATCGTTTTTTCTGCAGGACCGATTTGATATTTTTTCTGTTTGAAAAGGTTTACTTCCCAGGTGGTCAATGATTATCAAATCAGGATCTGATGATGGGATCCTGGAGAAATAGAGTAGAACTCTTCAAATTTTATAAGCACACTTGGAGCTAATTGTGTAGTTTTTGAATAAGTACTGTCTCGGAGTGGTCCTATTTCAATTTGGTGAAGATCTGATGAAGAACTTTGGAGATAGGCAACGGAACTCCTCAATAAATAATAGCAAATGGACAGGGGTCGCTGAAATCTCATGCCTGTCTATTGTTTACATCAGTTCATAACATAACATCATGCCATTACGCTGTGAAGGGGTAAGCACATGTGAACCACTAAAAAGTGAAAACGCCTTCAAACAGGAAAGAAACTAAAAAAAAAAGAAATTTACTTAGCACAAATTAATTCGTAGTTTGATTTAGTTAATCAGAAATGATTAAACAAGTAGGTATTTTATAATTTTGAAGTTGGTGCCGAGTAACTACTACAAGAATCTTGCTACATTAACAAATTAAGATTGACAATACCTTGGTTATTGTTTTACTTGGCACCGACTTCCGAAATACGAATTACTTTGTGCTAAGTAAATTTATTTTTCACTTTTTAGTTCCCTTCCTGTTTGAAGGCAGTAAAAAATGGTTTTAAATAACTATAATGGCAATGTAATGGATAGGTCTATAGGTTTTTATATGAAACATAACTGGGAAAACATAAGTGTTTCTCTGCTCTGCCTACCTAAAAATGGAAACTATACAACAGCAAAAACTACAACATACTTTTTAAATAAACGGTAACGGAACCGGTATAAATAGCGATAATATAATATGCATAACGTTAACCGTTTTGGCACAACTTTTGATATCGTTAGCAACGTGTTGGCAATTTATCGTTATTGAAAATAGTAGTGATTTACCGATATTGAATTTTTAAAGATATTTACATGTTACTAAAATGCAAATTACATCATACACGTTATGAAAGTTATAGTATTACCTTTAACTCGACAAGAAAATTGAAATGAAATAATAAAATTGTACAAATAGGTTATAAACAGTACTTTAAAATAATTATGATAAATACAGCTAGGCCTTATGTTTTCTAAAACAAAATTATAAAGAGAAATAATTTCCTTTTGTTTGTTTAAGATGAATAGATTCAAAAACTACTTAAATAGTTTTAAAAATTCCTATATTTACAAAAAGCTACGTAGGCTAAATTTAAATATGATGTAATTAATGTTATTGTGAATTTCAATATTTGTTAATAAAAAATCGCAAGTAAAGGCGTGACACTGTTTATTTCAAAAGTTTTTCAAAATTCAAAAGTATTAATGCAGACGCATGCAATGCTATGGACGGATAACTAGTTACATATAGGTAATTTTGATTGCGAGTCCTTTATGAATGAGAAAACATCAAATAAGGTCGTCATGCTACATTTGTTGAGAAAGCAATTGCGAAGATAATCACCACTTCACTGACTGCTCGCAATCTGGCAAAGTGAAGCCATTTCCGTAGTCTAATCCATGTAAATAAAATATATAAAAAGAAGCTAAGTATATACTCGTAGGTGCTACATTTGCGATTGTTGCTAAATTTGCGAAGGTGCTTTGTATCACAATTTACGTACGATTTCTTTATAAAATCGGACAATTGCGATTCGGACGCAATACAAAGGTTTCTGTACCATCAACAAAAAAATTATTTCTCGCTCACAAGAGCTCGCTGACAGACGGACAGACAGCGGTGACTAAGTAATAAGGTTCCGTTGGCTCTTGGCACTCTTTGGGTTTAGAATCCTAAAAATGTTTAGATTTACCAAAACAAGTGGAAAATAGGCACCCACACAAGAAAGAAAAATATTGTAATTCGTTATAGCAACATCAATAAACTTTTTCGCGTAAACTTGCAAAATACGGATTACATCTGTCAAACTCAAAACTCGGCAAGTTGACATAATAACTGTCAAATATTGTCACATTAATTCATAAATTTTATGTTTATCATTGTAACCATAGTTTTGTACAGGAAAACAATAATCAAAAGTGTATTATTTAGCAAAGGCGGATGCATGCTTATAATTTACAAGCGGATATCGTGTACATTGTCTCAATTCAATCCATCTAATGAAGGCGGGAACGAGTGACGCGCGTCCGCCATTAAGGCATAGCATTAGGGTTGCAACTAATAAAATTTAAATTAATAGAACCCTTTTAAATTGGATAATTAATATTTTTATTAATATTGTTCAATACGTGATTTTTTGTTTCATCTTTGCTTTAATACGAAATCAATATAATTATTTAAATCAACATACACACACTGGACGTACTAACTACTTAAAGTGTCATTTACAGAGAATAATTCCGAGTCTGGATAAACTTTGAGTCGCTAGGACCAAAAACATAAAGCATCTTTCATGGAGTAAACACACATTTATTTCCCTTTTTTATTGATAACATAAAATTATAATACACCCAAGCTAGAACTGTACCGTGCAAATATAGGTTTAAATATTCCATAACAAGCTTCCAGTAAGTAATTGAATTATCATTTTAAATTATATAAACAAAGTTATATCCCGCGAAATCTATTCACGTCGAAAAATCTCGCGAAAACGCCGAGCGTTCGCAGGAACAAGATTATAACGTAGGTAATACACCTCGTGTTTACTCACGCAGCGGCAACACGCGTATTTGCATGCAAATTGAATGAGGTAGATACTACTGTCTATCTGAGACGCTTGTACTCGTGCAATCACATTCAAATCTTGCACAAACAGAGCATCTGTGTGTTTTACTAATACTGACACTTCATTGATGTTGTTTGGAGTAGTTTATAATTTAGTGAGTTAAACTGTATAAGTCTTCCTTAAAGTGATAGTCTCGCGATAGTGTGTATTGTTTTTCATTTATTTTATTTTAATGGGAGAGCTTGTTGCTGTCTATAAATAGTTGTACAAATTAGATTAATCAGTAGTAGATCAACACTGGTTTCAGCATGAATGGGCCGGATCGTCCGGGGAAGTACTACCCTCTAATAGAAGATCGACGTAAGAGTAGTAGTATCCGTACTACTGCGTTTCGTTCGTTGAGTGAGAGCGCCGGAGGCCTAATTTTCCTCCTTTCCTCAGTCCTCACCTCTCTCTTTCCCTTGCCCTAACCCCATTCCCAGCCGCCATACCAGCAGTTTAGGACGATGGCTTTTGGTATGGTGGTCACCACTTCTGGACTCCACTGACTGCTTACGATCAGGCGGGGTGGAGTCACTTTGGTACACTAATATAAAAAAAAATGCCGATAACAAGCTTCCACTCAATTATTTCATAATTTGTATGGTAGGTACTTGTTTAACTCCAAGAATATCAACATCAATAAGATCGTAATAGTATATGGAAACGACAAATACGAATAGATAAATTTAAACAAATACCACTAAGGTTATTGATACTAAAATTATTTGTTTAAATTTATATATTTGTCTTTATTTATAACAATTACTATTCATTACTTACCTATTATACTGTTCCCATAAACTAAACTAAACTTAGCATGATAATAACAAATAAATTAATTGCTTCACCCAAAATTAAGGTTTACAGTGAAAAACTTATGAACAATTTAATTTCAGTAAAAGACACAAACGGTTGAATTGTATGAATTAAATGTACGTGTATATAAGTGTAACCTAGCGATTAAAGTAAACGCCCCCTGTCATTTTATACAGATACTTTTTTGTAATATATGCAGTGTAAGGCTGCTTTAATAGATTGAAGTAAATTTTTTGCAGTGACTTATTTATTAAGTCAAAAATAGTGCTTGTTTAAAACAACTCCCGCATAGCGTACCTATCTAACGTAGCTAAAATAAGTAAAAAAAACTATTTCTGCAACAACGAAAAACGATTTTGTAGAAGAAAATTTTATACATTCTATAAATATTATATCGTTAAAATAAATGAAGCGTTTAAAAAGTTAAATAGAAATTTTAATACGCAAACTGTTCATTTTATAACGGTATATTATAATTTTTAATTAAATTTGTGCACTGGCAGCCCTGTGTAACAATGGAGGGAAAATATTGACGTCACGAGCGCGTGTCCCGAGTTTGCGACGCACGACGCAGTTTGTTCTATTGTATGGTTTGCTTCCTTCACTGTTAAATCGTTACGACTAACAAAATCGATCAAATATGACGCGAAATTTAAACATAATTTTCTATATAAAACTAAATTTAATACAATTTAACTAAGTCAATTCGTTTTTATAGGTGCTTGCTCTAATTGAAAAGCTTTGAAAAAATAATTCCACGATGGAATAAGTTTCATTTAACATAGCATCACATCTTTCCCCACATCAACATCTGCGTTTGGTGGTGGTCAATCCTTACAGCCCTACAGCCATTTTGCCAGGCACGATTCTAGACTCTGGGCTAAAACCCAATATCACTATAACCGACTCGTGGATCAAACCTAATACTTTTATTCGTAAACAATTCTATCGAACCACCGAAGCAGTTGTCATCCGCTTTCTGATTAAGATTGGCTTGGTTTCTTTACAATAAGAGTCATAAAACGAGGTTTAAAAAGAGCATTAGTACCACGGTAGGCAGCGGCTTCGCAATGTCCCTGGCAATGCAGAAGCCTATGAGCAATAGTTACCACTGGACTGTTAGCTCGTCTGCCACTGTGGGCAATAAAAAAAAGAAAATGGAAGAAAACTCGTAATTTATGGTATTTATGCATTCCGTCTGATCTGTCTTCTGTGACCGATAATTGTATCTTTGTATAGTTTCCCACGGGCTTCCCTGTAATATGCGGACAAACTTGTACTTTCAATTACATACTGACTCTTATTATCACTCTTGTGCAATAGGCTCTTTTAATTTACATAGTTGTAACTACCCACACAGGCTTCACTCGTGGTTACTTTATTTTTACGATATTATTACAAATGTCACTCCCACAATCAATACGAATCTAACCTAACCTCATACGTTAAAATCCATCAAGCGCTACAGGCTATAGAGCGTGCAAAAAAATAGACATACATACATATTCATAAGCTCGAAATACATTGCGAAATACAATGCGAAGTCAAGGAGAGTACTCCTTGACTTCGCCAAAAAACAACAATTTTGCTACTGTTTAAAATAGTGACTACAGATATTGGTTGGATAATATAATAGTAATTTTTACTAAATATTTTAATAAGGTATGTAGCCATTTTCGTTTTTTACATTTCTTGCATTCAAAAGCACCATGCGTATGATGTTCTTAATTAAAAAAAAATGTGTTTTATATTTGGCTCTGACCAATAATTATCATTGCATTGATACATTTTGGCCTATCGCTAGTAGTAAACTGGAATTTATTTTATACTTTGTTAGGACCCATTTACACAAAGTAGTAAGAGCTGGCTTGTGCAATTTTATGGAATTCAAAGTCATGAGTTGCCTACACTTGCCAAAACTGTTTAGTTTATCAATATTTGTTCCTGTCTGTACTTTGTGTCTGTAACTTTAGGTAAAATCCCCCGCGACACAGAACAACGTTCCTTAGAGCAAGACTTAAAATAACCCGGTAACAGTTATATTTCATTAAGTACAACAGAAAACAACCCAAAGAGCTTGTAACTTATTCCTAAGTAGTACTTGAACTTTTGTCGTAACTAATTAATTGCTATAGTTAGTCGACACGTTGCAACTGTAGAGACACGGATTGCACAGTAATGTGCAGGAAAACTTGCGAATACTTGCGATACACTTGTTTATGTATTTGATTGGTACTGAAAGCCAGTTCTTAGATATCAAATGCACATTACAGTGGTTTCGATGGTCCAATTATGGATATATCATATTGTAATTTAACTAAATAACAATATTAACAGCCTTATTGTCCCACTGCAGGGCAAAGGAAGTCATTCGAGGAAGGCTTGAGCATTGATCACCACACTTGATTGCAACGGATTGGTTATTTTAGACTTCGTCCAGATTTAGACTTAGGCGATCCACATACAGCCCCGCACTGCGCTGCGGGTGCGTAACGAAGGAACATCTACACTTCGCGAATGCGTCTTAGTGTAGTGCACCACATGTGTTATCCGCGCTACGCTGCGTGATGCGGGGCAGTGTTGGATTGCTGTAGAGAGCACATATGATTTTAAAAAATCATCTTGTCCGGCTACGAACTTCCATGATCATGATTTAAGTAAATATCAAATCAATTCAAATTAACATCAAATACAAACGACAACCCTGCGTACATTTTCTCACAAAACACTACACCTGCAATTTCTTTCAATCTTTCTTCCTTGTTCCTTAATCGTTTCTATCCTTTATCAGTATGTCCAATATATACATGACAAGTACAGACAGCTAAACAAACCTTATTTCCATTGTTCACTGATCAAACATGAGCGCTGTTAGTCCATTTTCTTGGTGATGCTCAAATAAAGACCAAGTTAAATTGCTTGAGTTGCACAGAACCAAGTTCTGTAAGGCTGCACTCGCCTCTAATTGAACGTCCTGTTCACTCACTGTAAACACTGCTCCATCTTTGTTTTATATTATTGTCTGTACTTTATTTTAACTAATTAGAAAGAGTAAAAAGTCGATTTGAGGTTCGCTTGTAAGGGATAAACTCAAAAACTAACGAAACATAAAATAAACGCATTTTTTTATTTTCACTACTAGTTACCCACCATACATTATTAGCTAGTAACCAGGCTACTTACTACTTTTATCTAGATATTTCCACGGGATCGGGATTTACGCGAGTGTAAATGTACCATGTGAAGCCGGAGATGGTTACTAGTCATTAAGATTCCGTAATTCAAAGACAAATACGGAATTCTTATGCCCTAATTCTTAAAAGCCAGTTACTTTTCCTTACAATTAAAAGTATTACTGTCACCAAAATTATTAAAATAACAGAAAGCACGAGACTTATTCTTTAATCAAATAACTTTACTAGTACTTGTTTTAAGGTTTGACGACATTTTTAAAGGTAACTGAGACATTATGTCACTTTTTACATAAAATGTTCTTCCTTGACAATTTTATTGATGATATAAAATACTACATAACCTCTTCATTGTTATACTTTATTATTTGACTGCCACTTAACATCAGATGACCAATTGTACACCACTTTTTATTTCAAACAAGCTTACGGTCCACCTGATAATAAGTTATAACCGTAACGTATGAATATGAAAACACAACTAAGCGTATAAGAAAAAAAGGATAGGAAAGGTAAAGGAAGGAAAAACACTCAAAACTTAACTCAACTTTACTAGATTAGAAGGTAAGTACTTCTCTGGTCGATCCAGCTCATTCATGCCAAACCAGCAAGGATCTACCGTTACTAGTGTTTTAGAGATTCGAACATTACCATCACATACAGTGAATGAATACACGGATGAATGTAATGGTATAAGGCAATTGCAAAAACTTACTTGCAGTAATACAGTCTGCCATCTCTCCCCGTGTGCACTGTCCAGCCTTCCTTCAGTTCCGCCTGCAGCCTCTCCAGCGCGGCCTCATCCTCCAACGCGGCTCTGCCCGGCTTCGGACTCCCAGACCCAAGCCTTGGACTACCATATTTCGGACTAGCCCCCAACTTAGGACTGTTGGCGCCCAACTTGGGACTACTGGAACTCGAAGCTCCATCGCTCAAGTTAAGGCTACCAGAAAACTTATTCCCGAAACTAGGACTGGGATTCGGTCTTGGACTGGGAGGTAACTTGGGACTGGCCGTGCCGCTTGGACCGGGCGATGAGGACGCCTGCTGCAGGAGCATCGTCACGTCATCGTATCATATTTTGGACCATGTGCGTCTGAAACCAAAGAAAATTCAACATTTAATAAAACTAATAAAATTATTTTTATATTATTCATTTTTTTAATAGTTTTCTGTGAGATCAATGAGAGACGAGTTGTGAAAAGCACCAGCTTTTAGTAGACACGACCTTAACAATGAAATTAGCGTCATTTTTGTAGTTGTGGCATTTTCATAAAATCATCATTATTTTAGTAATATCTATTTTATTGGTTATTTTGTAGCATAGCTACTACAATAAAATTTATCAAATGTTAAAATCTGTGAAAAGCGCAATACTAAATTTAAACCGATATGTCAACCTCAACCGTAATCAAAAATCGTAATTAAAATCCTAAGAATTCGAAACATTCAAAACAACTCATAAAAAAGGGCAGACAAATGAAACGCTCTCGACAACGAGCCCTCTAAAATGGCAACACCGATTAAAACTGGCCACAGAAAGTCCAGTAGAAATGCCGCCAAAATTGCCGCGAAAAAGGAACGCGACGGTCGCTCGCAAACCGGAATCGCTGGAACGCAACGAACGGACGGACGAAATATGAATGAAAATGGCTACCATTTTCACGATGACATTTTGTATACCCACGCTTTTTTACCCACTCGAAAAATTGAGGATTAGGCTATTTTTGAAATTAGGGTCGACCTTTACTGAGTTTGGCGACTTAAATAAATAGGTCGGTCTAATATCACAACGTTTTGATGCAGAACAGGGAGAAATTATATGCTTGAATAATTTTGCCCCAAGTTTATACACTTTGGAAGCTAAATTAAAAACGTCTTGAAATATTTTTGAGCTATTTTGTTGCGACGATAGTGTTCTACGTGTATCAAAACAGTCATTCGGCAACAGCAATCGTTTATGTTAAAAACCCAAAATGTGTTACATATTTTACGTATTATACGTTTAATAAAAACAGAACAATATACGTTATATAGTATGAATTTGCTATTGCTTATTGGCTAATGTCCAACACCAAACCAGGATATGTCCCGAACAGCAACAGATTAAAAACTTATTTTTTATAACTATGTATTACGATGCGCAACGGACGTCATCAGTGCTATATTTTGCCGATGGAAGGACATCTTTCTTTACCATACTCGTATACCACCTGTGCTACAGTGATCATTTAGCCAAGAAATACGTTAGCTACGCTGATAGGCTGAAACATTACAAAATGAAGACTCTTGCAAGTCGTCGCGAGAAACTAGACTGTATTTTCCTACATAAATTAATTAACGGCGCCATAGATTGTAGTCAGCTTTTAAGCACTTTACAAATTAAAATTCCTACCCGATTGCCTAGAAAGAACACATATAACCTATTGGATGTACAAACGTCCAAAACAAACCTAGGTCATTATGCTACTGTACCAAGGCTCTGTAGACAGTATAACAACTTATCAAAAACACATGAAATCGACGTATGTGATTCTATGATTAAATTCAAGAAATGTTTAGACCAATACATTTATTTGTTCATTAACAATGACTGTAATTTTAAAATGTTTATTTGGTGTTTTATATTGTATTAAATTACATGTTTGTGTACGTATGTATTATACAGATTGCTGCTGTTTAAATTGTCCCCTTGCTTTGTTTAAATTTGTTTAATTTTCATTATTGTGTAACATATTAGGTACTTAACTTAGTTTTAAATATTTTTTAAATGCATGCTGTGGTCTCCTATAATTGAAGGAGTACACATGAAAAATTCTTTGTGAAATGAACCGTGTAAATTGTAGTGTATATTCTTTGTTGGAGATCCTGAATAAATAAAAAATAAAAATAAAAATACACAATATTTCATATCACAAGATTACCGTATTCATTTATGTTTACAACTCAGGTATCAATCGAAATTTTCTTTAAATTCCCTTATTATTATGAAAAGACATAGGGGAGACATTGACTACGAAGAATACAACACATTAATTGAATTTTTAATAAAAAGCGAAATTACACCGTAGCACACTTTCAACAGCTCAGATTACTGACAGTGGACCGACATACTTTTTATTACAGAAATTTAAAAATGGTCGTAGATTGTTTCAATAAAGTTCAATAACGATTGTGTCTGTCCGACTAAAGCGATTTAGCGCCATATTGCACGATTCACGCAAATGTCTCTATATTTTTCGGACATATTGTAGCAGTGGTGACCGGCTTTTACTCATAGCATATTATTTAACTTGTCGAGAGCCAAAGAGACATGTATAAATCTAAAGCATTAAGAAGCTTAACTAAATGAGTTGATATTTTTAACAATTAAGTATGTGATCTCACTGAGCTTTTTGGTTTAGTTTTCGGTTTAAATGTTTTCTTAGCATTCTTTCTTTCTGCAATATTCAGAGATCTTTAGCCAGCAAACAGGCAGCTTGCTAACTTTGTTGTTACCCAAATTACCAAAATTATTATTTAGAGTTTCTGCTTTTACTATCACAAAAGTACCTACGTGGAAAGACAAAAATGTGAGGGTAGATCTAGAATCTACTTCGCATACGGAGCCGTGACATCGCCACATCAGTCTGCTTGTGACCACGGCCGGTGTAACCTGGTCGAAACGTCAAGCAAAATAAGGTATGTAAATACCTAATGCATGATCGCGTGAATTCCCGTATATTTAGTTCTACTACATCATGCAACGCGAAAGTTTAAAACTAAATAATATTATTTGTCTGAGCTCTAGGTCAGTAATGAAAATTTTCACGTTTGTAACCAACTGTGTCTGTCTAAATGTCCGGATAACTATCGAAACTAATCAATTAAATTGATTCTCTATAGCACGGAGCGGTTATAGTCCACAAGCATTAGTTCTGCTACTATAAATAATCTTTGGAACAATAAAGTATTATTATTATTAAATGTAGTAATTTGTAGCATTTGTAATTGCAAAAAAATGCATTTGTAAGCTCTAAGAGATAACAAGAGCGCCAGAGGCCCAATATTCCCTTTTCTTTTTCCTCACCTTCCTCATTTCCTTCACCTACCCCACTCCCTTCCCGGTAGACAGCGGCTTCGCAATGTCCCTGGCAATAAACAAGTCCATGATCGACAGTTACCACTTACCATCAGGTGTGCTCTTGGTTCAATATAGTAAGTACTGTTGTGAATTAAGCCTCATTTTAAATGCCTGAAGAATCCAATAATTTAAATTAGCATTATTTAGTATCTCTAGTATTTACCTAACAGTATTTATTCTGTTTAGAGTAAATAGTATCAATAGTTTTTATACTATTTAAAGCTTTTTATACTATTTATTTGCTTTGAAAAAGTCGCTGTTTTTTTGTATCTGTTACTCCGCCAATTCTTTCTAAACCACACAACGAATTTTTTATATAGGTATTTCATTATCATTCAAATAATTTCTTTCTTATGTCTAATACATGCCTATTATAGCTGAAAATACGTTTATTTCTACATATAATTTAAATTCAAAAAATAGACCTAGTTCATTACATTCTACACAAATCAGTACATTTAGCGGGCACAATGACATAGAGAAACGTCAATCACTCTGACAGTTGCATTATCCGTTCGCGCCGCGTCCGACAGGGGGCGACACCTGTCGAACTTCTCATGGCTATCGAGAACCTCAGCGATGTTCATGAAAATGATAAATTACATCGTAGGAAAGTAATGTGTATTTAAGAGATCATTTTGATGACGTTCGGAAAACATCAAGGTGTTTTCCCTTAATGGGTAAGCAGAGTTGTGTAATAGACACATTTTGTCAGCTATGCTTGATCCATAGGACAGGTATAGTACAGTAGTAGGGTATACCAAGAACATTTCCAGACTTTTGGCTAAATACTGAATTTTTATAAAGAAATACTCAACATCACTTAAGCCGACCTAGAAATCGAACCCCTACTAACTAAAGACCTTTGCATGGTAGTCCATACGTTCCACTGAACCATCGAGTCGCTCTATACATATTTATTCACACAAATATTTGTCTCAACAATCAAAAGTCACAGCACTAGGAAAATATATACAGAGTGTATACGACGGTATGACATTAAATGCAATTACGTATAGTATATGACATTATAAAGCGAGACAAAAATAATCTACTAAATATCTTCAATAGTTTAGACACAGGACAAATTTTTTAATTTCTTTAATTCTAAATTAACACTATGTAAGTACGTCAAACGGTCACTGACTTAAGTCATAATCCACGTCGAAGAATAAACGTTGCCGTTCATTACAGTTCAGTGAACTTGTCATAATAAAATGGTGTATTACTTCGTTACTATTAAAATATTATTTATTTTGTTAGAAAATTTCAAATTTTTGTTTTTCGTCAAATTACTTTTGTGATTAATTAGAAATCATTATATGGGCTAGTAACACCTGCCTTTTCATTTAATGTCAAACCGTCGTATACACTGTATAAAAAAACTCCTAAATCCTGCTAATATTATAAATGCGAAAGTTTTTGTGTGTTTGTATGTTTGGTACTACTTAGCGCCTAAACGGCTAAACCGATTTCGATTAAAATTGGTATGTAGATAGATTCGGGTCTGTTTCCCAAGAGATACAAATATATTCATATATGTAAACATATCCCGAGAGATACAAGCCGTGGGGCGCAGCTTAAAAGTCATGTTAAAATCTAGTACATATTCTCATTCAAACAACAACTTCAAACAAAACATTAGGAATGCAAAATTTATTCGCACGTTGACATAGAGGACTAAACAAACATCGACAGTAACAATAGCAATGTCAATAGCACAATAGCTTAACCAGGTGCTTTGATTAACATAATGTTTAAACTAACTGTTGTCTAGCGTCGAGATCGTTGTAAGTTTGAACCGGACAAGTAACAATGTGCGCTGTAAAGACTTTTTTAAACCTTCATGGAAGGTAATGAAGACACAATGTAAGAAGTTTATAAATAAACAACGATGTTATAATGTCATCACGACATTGTATTTACGGTAGTAGATCCATGCTGTTTTCAGCATGACTGGGCCAAATCAACCGGGATAGTACTACCATTTCATAGAAGATCGACGTAAGAGTAGTAGTATACGTACTACTGCGTTTCGTTCGGTGAGTGAGAGCGCCGGAGGCCCAATGTCCCCCCCTTTACCCTTTCCTCGCCTCCCTCATTCCCTTCCCCTACCCCATTCCCAACCGCCATAGTAGAGGCCACCATACCAGCAGTTTAAGACGATGGGCTTTGGTATGGTCACCATTTCTGGATTTCACTAACTGCTTTTCATCAAGGTGGAATCACTTTAAAATAAAAAAAACGACCATAGCCGTTCACTGTCCCACAAAGTGCTGAGGTAATTTTGGACCTTATTTACTTTCAGTAAAAATATGAGAAAATCTGGACTTATAAAAGAATTCTGCAATCACCAATACACATTAAGCAATCGCTATCTCTTGATGTGAAGGGGTGTTCGCCCTGCATTGATTGGTACCAGTTAGTCGGCAACGCCTATTTTCAACACAAATCCTAAAGTAAAAGCTTAGATACACATCAGATGCATTTCTACCCAAAACGAGGACCTTGTTTGTTTTTATAAACTCACAGGTCTTTGTTAGAAAAAAGGGTTAAGAAGGACGGTTAACGAAAGGTTAAGATTAAGAATAGAGATAGGACCGGTATCAGTTCCAAATCTAAATTCAGTGTTTTTAAAAACTCTACAAACTGTTGATGAATAAAAAATATTCACTACTACACGAAAGATCAAACGATTGAGGTCGCTTTACACTGTAAAGACAGTCTAAAGAGATGAACTGTCATGAGTTATGACTTAGGTATACGCGGTAGTGGATCTTTTCTATGAGTATGAATGGATCGGATCGACAGAGGAGTATTCACTCTCTTATGTATTACTAAGATAAAGTAAGAGGTTGCGAAACTGATCGCTTTTAAGTGATAAGAAATCCCACTGTCTCAATTTATTGTTAATGATAATTCCATTATGAATCGCTCCGTAGGCCCCACATATTTCTTCGGTCCCTTTCCTCTTACTTGGTATATATTTTATTAGCAATCTTTCTGCAATGTTTCGAGAACAGTCATGTCCATAAACTAAGCTTGTGTGCCACTAAAGTTGTATATACCGCGAGACAAATATCAAAGCTTTACACATGTGATAGACAAACTTTTATCATACATAGCTTTACGCCTGTCGACCAATAATGGGGGAAACAGAAACTATAAATCGCCTTTTGCTGCGATCCAAACATACATCCTTTGCCTTTAACAATTATTTATCTTTTTATACACACACGTCGCTTCAGATCTGTAATTCAGATCAGATTAACTTACAGTATGCCTACTACTATTAAACCTCTAAGCCTCGATTTAAAGCTGTCATCGCATCAATTTTCACACACCAACATTACCCGCGAACTAAGTATCTTTCTAAAACAACGATTAAGAACTTAACAATGCCTGTCAGTAACACGTTCTACGCTATGGGAAAACGAGACAGCAAATACGAAAATTTATATGATAGAAGAGGACAATCATAGTTCTATATGACAACCGGTCGTTGACCTGCATTGTAAAATATGTGTATAGATTTGTAGAACGCAACCCAGTTAGAGTAAACTTTATTGTTTAATTAAAAAATACAAAAGGGGCTGTTTATGAGCGTTGTAGACTAAATATTTATTATTATAAGTTTATAGACAGTTTAATTACTTGCTTTGATGTTGTATGTATAGGTTATTAAATACTGTCATCATCATTTCATAGGTAAGATATCCACTGCTGAACATAGGCTATTTAGAGCCTTTTTGACATAATGAGAGTTTTTAGAAAAATTTTTGCCAGCAGTTGGCACCACTTATGTAAAAGTTCTCCCATTCACAAAAATTCAAAAACAAAATCTAAATTAATTTACAGTTTGAAATTTTATAATAATTTCTAACACGAGTAGACCCTTTCAACAATAAAGTTATCTGTCAGTTTTAATTTTGTTATAGTCTTAGGTATAGAAGGTTATAATCAGTGGTAACGTGTACGGACTGACGCGCAGAGGTCACAGGTTCGATTCCCGATAAAGTGTTTCTATCCCCGATAAGCTGCCGAAACTTTGGTATTACGCATCACTGCCTACCCCGTCGGAGGTAAAAAGCGCGAAACTGTGTTCCATAATTTTTTGTGTTAGACTCTTGTCAGTGAAACTGATGCAATTCCTGCCAATTCTCACGGTCTAGACCCATCTCTTTAGCCTTCTTACACGACATGGCATCAGCACTTTTCTGTTATGTTAAGAATTTTCAGTATTATCTCGAAAAAAATGAAAATGAAAATGAAAATTTATTTATTCACATAGGTTAATTAAATTAACACTTATGAACGTCAAAGTTTACAAAATGTCAGCAAATTAACCTACAGCCAGTTCGCTGACGAAGTAGAGCCATGAGAAGAACTGGCAAGAAACTCAGGCCACTCTTTTTAATCGCCAGGTTATTACAATTTTTGTAAGTTACAATTTCAAGTAGCTTGCAAAATGACACAGGCAATACACTTAACTCTATAGGTAATAATTACAGCTTTCTATGTTGTAAAGAAAAATAAAAAGTAAAAATGTGTGCTTTACAGGCTGCCTCAATTTGCATATTGCTACAAAAGGTAAAGGCAACATGTGAACTGTGGTAAATGTTTCTATGTAGGTATTATATAAACTGTTAATATTTGTTATAAGTATAAAGTAAGATAAACTTAATTTAATTTACCACAGGAGTTCACAATGTAGGTACCTCTATTTCACAAATCACAATGTATAATTTTAACAATACTAAGTATACAATTTTAACAAAACAATACAAAATGTGTACTTAACTGTTCAATTATGACTCGGGCATCATGTAATATATATTAAAAAAAAAAAACATTTTATATATTATTTATTAAATATATTTATCGAAATCTGGAATCGAACCCGGTAAATGTTATTAGGCTCGTATTCTGTCACATAGGACCATAGTAGTAGTAATAATGCATGGGGCATAATCCCAAACCTTCGGGGAAAACATCGTAATACTTATGTTAATACGGCAGAAAACACTGCCCGTTTCTTGGTATTACGGAGATAATATCTAAAAGAGGTGACATATTAAATTCCAAAAAACAGCTGTAATGTAATCTTCTCGAACAATATTTCACGCTATAACTACAGATTGTAAAGATAACATGTTTCACGCGTAACTTGGAACAATGAAGGGCTTTACGAACTTTAAAGGATGGACCAGACAGCCGACGGGAAGGCGACGTCTATGAATAAGGTTGTGTCCTCTAAGCATCGGCAAATAATACTAAGAAAACAAAACCAAACCGTTGTCGACAGTGTAGGGGAAGAAGAAGATGAGAAAAGGAAGACGACTGGGGTATCTGGGCCTCCGGCGCTCACACTCACCAACGGACAGGCATTCGTATAAAAACTAATATTTCACCACTATATTCTATACGAGGGTAGTACTTCCCTAGTCGATCTGGCTCATTTATAGTAAAACTAGCAAGGATCTACCATCGTAAAAGAGGAAATGTAACGTCTTCTATATTAGCTAGTACATTACAACTACTTTACGTCGCGTCGCGTCGCCGTCTCGCCCGCTGTCTGTACCAACATTTAGTTAAAAGTAACAATTACAAAAGGCAATGAATGTCCGAACTATTTAGAACTTGTCTAACTAGATTACTGACTGTGGGAAACGTGTAAACTTTGCTATAAAGAGTATTTCAAAATGTCGCCGGCTTTGTATTACAGCAATGTTCTGGAGTACATGGAGTCGTGATTGTTGCCATACATCTCTAAGGCACAAGTTATATATTTGAGTCATTTTTGAGAAAGTTGCATATATAAATTTATGCATTGCATATATCCGTATGTCTATAAAGAAAATTAAAAAAAAATTATCAAATACACATCGGTCTTAGAGAACATAGGCATCATCATTATATACAAGTTCATAGGTTACAAGAACCACCTAACTATCACATGCTTGTATGTCATCTGAACCGCAATTTTTTATTTGTGAAAATTATAGCTCTGGAACTGACATTACTCTTGAAAATATGCTTCATCTATTAATCTTATACACTAAATTATGCATACCAAAATGCCTTGGCAATAAGGTCCACTGAGATCCAAAACGACCTCCTTAAACACAAAGGTCCACTAATTACTTCCAGTGTCCTTAATCTCGAGACCCCAACAAACAGTGTCTGTCAGCTTTGACCTAAAATTTTGCGAGCAGTTGACCAGAATTTGAACTATTTCGTCCCTTTGAAATTACAGTAACACAGTTTAAAAAACAACAGCTTGTTAACTTTGTACATACAACAGGACATAATATACTGATTTTTGTATTTTATTATTATCAAATCACATTATCAAAATAGGAACTACGAAAAGAAGGCTTTACTGAGTTATTAAAGCACAAAAAAAAGGTAGGTAAATAGACAAAACCATCGCTGTGTAATACACCCCAACGGTAGTTACAACTGCTTTATTGACATCAATTAGTAGGCTTTGGATGCGCTGATTTTTTCTGAAACTGTGGTCAAAGCGAGTATAAAGAAACTTTTCTAGTTGACTTTAAACAACTTGGCTAGAATAACAAACAGTAGTTTTTTTTTAAATTTATTATTGTTGACCCTCAATGATCTTTGAGACTTTAAATTGATTCCAAAGGTCAAGAGGTATTTGAAAATAATTAACACATCTTAACCTTTCAAGTTTGTAGTTAGTTTTACTAATCGTGACAACTTTCCATGGTCATGACTCATGATGGATAACCTAGAGAGGTAATTTTCGAGTAAATAAAACATGAGAAATCATTAATATATTTTTTTTTTCATAAAACATCGTAAATACTTTATTTTATATTAGTCTACCTCGAAAATGACAAGTGGGCTTTTTGGACTAACTTTACATTAGAGTTCAGTTTTCTCCCCTAAGGGGGATTTTCTCAGGGGGGATTTGTGGAATAAGCCCTACTGTACCTAAACTTACTAAGGTTACTTTGGATATTACTTACGATAAAATACATTTTGTAATGGGATTGAAAGCAAATAATATCTAATAATTTTAGGGCTCTAAAAATTTATGTTCGAAACTAAACATTAACACAAAATAAATAGATATTTATATTGTATATTGCATTCAAATTGAGGTAACATTACACAAAGAACAACCTTAAATACAATGACCTAACGTCTAAAACCCACCATTACATTCAAGCTAACAAAAAGACACAATTCATATCAATACTCCAACATCGCTTCACTTTGAAGTTATCAATAGTCCGACCCAGTTCTCTTCACTGTTACTTACTGCAGATAAGCTGTAGAGTGCTTGTAGTTTAAACTGTTATCTGTTTATTAGTTAGGTACTCAAAGTTGTGAAGCTTTAAGAGCTGAAATATCCATATTAATATTATGTGAAAGTAACTCTTCTGTCTATTACACCTTCACGCTTAAACCACTAAACCGATTTTAATGAAATTTGGTTTAAAGATAGAATAGACCTTGGGGATCTGTTATCACGATAAAACGGCGTGAAGAGGTTGAAATAGGAGATTAAAGTTTGTATGGGAAATGCGACATAACCGACATTGACGCGGGCCGAGCTGCGGGCAACAAGTAGTTGGTTATATGGTTTAGAAAATCATATGAAATGAAACTAACATTTCTTGTCGAGAGTGTCGTAAGAGAGATTGAAGTAGGCCACGTTACTTGCGTACTGCAAATAACCTTATCGGCCTCCAATTTGCGTGCCAAGCGTGGTCTATACCAGATTCCTTTCTATAATGGAAAGAATTTTTTTTATATTAGTCTACCAAAGTGACTCCATTCTGCCTGATGGTAAGCAATCAATAGAATGCTGAAATGACGGCCACCATTCTAAAAGCCATCATCTTAAAGTGCTGGTATGATGGTCTCCACTATGGCTTTGGAAGATACCTTTTCACGCCCCACTTAAAAGATCCAGGATTAAAGTGCGAATAATTAAATAAAAGAACGACTTACTTATGAGATCTAAAAGTTCATTTGGGTTAATTGAAATAACACAAACGTTAAAATTACAAAATGTCAGCCAATTAACCTACAGCCAGTTCGCTTACGTAGGGTAGGGCCATGAGAAGTACGGGCAAGAAACTCAGGTCACTCTTTTAAATCGTCTTACAATTTTTCGTAAGTTACAATTTCAATTAGCATGACGCAGGCAACACACTTAATCCAGGCACTTTATACAGATTATCCAGGAAGTCATAAAATTATGTTAAAAATAAGCAGAATACATAATGAACACAACAAACAAAACATCGTCGCGTACGCAACATGACGTCACCTAAAGTTAAATGGAGATGGTAGCGCCGGTTGACCTTAGCCCACGCACTGTGACTCATACAACAATAGTTGTTATGTATATTAGCTAGTTGTTTTGACTATCCATATAAAATATGTTTTGGCTATATAGAATTGGACATTGCTTCCTATTTTATACTGGGCTTTCAAACAAACGTTTGAAATTGGAAACTGTAGCGGAGTTTGCAATAGGTAGCATCCACGCTTAACGCGATAGGTGACAGTATTGGAAATATTAATATAATACACACAACGCCATCTAGACCTAAAGTAAGCATATATTATAGCTTGTTTTATGGAATGATAGCATTCAAACAAACTTAAATACTTTTTTGGTATGAACCACATCTGGCAGCACGGTACCAGTAAAATAACCAAACCGGAAAAAGAGCGACGGAACACGACTGCACGTAGCGCGCAGTAGCGCGTTTTCGCGTTCTAGTAAATGTCATCTCTTACTGAACGAAATGGATAGAAAGATAGGAAAGTGCGGTTCCGTGCTGCCAGATGTGGTTCAACGTAGTTGCTTTATAGGACATCCTTGGGAAGTAATCCATATTACTAATCGGAAATCATACAGTCAAGTTTAGTTTCATTTCAATTGATTTTTTTCTTGAACAACTCATTTTTAATTGTAATTTTGACGTTTAAGAGTTACGTATTTCAATTAACTCGAATAAATAAATGTCTTTGACTTTGACAACTGGGTAACAAGACAACCATACGACTCACTCAATGGTGAGTGGTTATTGTAACCAATTGACCTGTCTGTTCTCTAATCAATATGAATTTTTTTTTAAGAAAACTCAACAAGCCTGATCGTGAAAGGAAAAGTGAATAAGGATATAAAAGGAAGGACTAAAGGAATATTTAGGACTTTGGTGTTATCACCGGTGTGTTCGGTGAAAATAACACATCTCCTCTTCTCTCCGCTTTGGTGGAAACAGGACCTTACTCCCATATTCTATGAAACGATAATACTTTTGCAAAATCATTTAGTCAAAGAATATCAAGATACATTTTCTTAAATATATTCTGGGTAATACGACACAACATTTCACAAAGTCCCAAGTAGAGGTTAAATTTAACAGCTGTTGAACAGCAGTTAACAGTGATAATAGTCGTAAGGACCTGTCCAATGGTTATTTAAACCAATATTATAACCTGTTAAACTTCGATCTCAGCCATAATACTTTGATGGCGAGAAGGTCATTGCAATTCTCGTTAGATGTCCTTTATTCTATAAATATAAAGTCGCTGTTTTTCCTGTCTATTTATTTCTCCGTAAACTTAAAAATGGATACGATTTTCACATGATTTCTTTATAGTTATATCTTGTATAAGTAGTTATACTAGCTTTCCGCAGCGCGGTTTCACCCACGTCTTAGGTTACTGCTCTGCTCCCGTCGCCAATAGCGTAATGTTACATAGCCTATAACCTTCCTCAGGACCTAGGCTATCATACGCAAAAAAGAGAAAAAGAATTATTCAAATCCGTTTGGTAGTTGCAGAGATTAGTGCGTTCAAACATACAAACAAACAATTAAACAAACACTCTTTTCTGCTTTATAGTATAATAGTACTAGCTTTCCGCGGCGCGATTTCACCCGTGCCTTTGCTTCCGCTCTGCTCCCGTCGCCAGTAGTGTGATGTTATATAGCCTGTAACCTTTCTCGAGAACTGGGCTATAATACGCAAAAAGAATTTTCAAATCCGACTGGTAGTTGCAGAGATTAGCGCGTTTAAACAAACGAACTCATCCCCTTTATGTAACAGTATAGAAGTATAGATAGATCTTGAACATTATATTATATCATCGAGAAAAGCCGAAGTAGAAGTACGGGTAAGGAGGCAACTGGACCCGTTCTAATAGTGGGACCGTAGGGTCAGTTACCCAATTGAATATTTTTATTAATATTCTTTGGGCTACTGGCACCACTTAAAATATGATTAAAAATATATTGTGTAACCTAACCTAACCTAACCTAACCAAGTGCCCCATCTTGTAACAACTGGTTGGGGAGGTAGCGGCAAATCTGGATATTTTTCTTTTAAAATTTTGACTCTACTTGGGGCTTTCAAAAATACCTTTTTAACATTTGCTATTAAAATGTTAACATCGTGATATTCTAACCTAATTTGCTCAGATACGCGATGAAGAGAGTGCGCCAAACATGTTACGTGCTTCATTTCAGGTAAGTATTGTTTTAAATTTCGTCCTGCAGACAGCATATATGCAACGCTATCAGTGCAGAGGACCAGAATGTTACCTACCTTCGTTCGATTCAAAAGAATCTTCCCAAAAGTTTTCCAAACATTCTAACACAAATTGCGTGATTGTTTGTCCATTAACTACAGTTAGCATTTTACATGCTACCAAATAAGGTCTAGTCAAATTGCTAGGATGTAATGGTTTTATTAAAAAATGGACTATATAGCGACCTAAAAAGTCTGTCGTTTCATCTAATGATATCCATAGTTTCTCATTTTTATAATTTTGCCGAATCGAATTGATTTTATTCTTAAAAAACTTGTCCAAGTAAACTTTCCGTAACTGTGATTCATCTGGCAGAGTACGATTAGTACACGTACAACAACAGGTACTACACATATATTTTTTAAAGAAATCTTGAAAAGTAGTATTTTTCATCTGAGACCACGGAATATTGCACAAAATGAGAAATTTTATAAGATCGAAATAAAATTCCTCTTCGGGCCGCTTAAACTTTCCCTGGTGTACTGCTCCTTCGATATGTCTTTTAACGTTTCCTTTATTTATGGTTTTCAAATGGCTTTCACATTTTGAACAGTATTATGTACCACTAGCGTGATCGTAAAGTAGTTCGGGATGACCGGATATCCATTTTTCTACAGTTTCAGCCTTGACGTTTGCCATATCTGAACTTTGTTTTAGAGATGGAACCTCGTATATATCACCTAAAACAAAGACATGAAAAAATTACATTTTATTTAGTTTATTTAGCTTACTCCGTTTGTTTTATTTTTCGTGGATCAAATTTAGTCATTGAAATTTCACCCTCTTCCTGTCAACCGATTGATCTAAAATTTGGTATTCGCCTTTGATTCTGGTGACAATACAATTATGTATATTCAATATTATTGTCAATCCAAAATGGCTGCCGCTACAAGATGGCGGACAACTTATTTTTTTTCAATTCCATCAATATGGGTATCAAATGAAAGGGCTTGTTACGTAGAATATTTTGTAGAGAAGTAGATAAGGCCTATAGTAATTTATTTTACCAATACATTGCAAGAGGACACAGGGCATTCAAATTATATACGGATTCCAGTAAAATGTCGGTTAATAGTGGAGTTAGCTGAATTGCGACTACATTACTAGAATATCATAATTTTGTTTCGCACTAAGCTCACTGGTTCATACTCTATTAAAGATTTAACAATATTAAGACTCATGGTATGTTCAGCAGGTTAAGCGAACAAACACAATACTAAAAATATTCTTATAGTACATCCAAACATGCTTTATACTCCTTGTAACTAGTAAAATATTACTTACCAAAGCTTGGTTTAAATATGTAGATCCAATTCAATAGTGAAAAATCTTAGTCCGTATATTCGAGCCAAATTGTGGTTTAGAGCAGATTTCAGAAGTCAGTATGTAAGTACACAAGCCAGGGTCAAGTAACGTTTTCACAACACAGTAACAAACAAAGATGCGCACTCTACGAACCGAAGTAAACGAGTGAGCTACCTGGCATGTCGTCGGCGGGCGTACGCATTGTTCTGATAACCGGTTATTGTACCACCCATGATCCTTTGTTCTGATTGGTCGTTGGGTTTTGTCAAATCGTGACTGTGTGCCGTTAAAAAAAATATGAAGAATAATAAAGAATAATATTGCTCATTTTATTACAATTCCTACCTTTTTTTGAGGATGGCAAATCATCAAATGACTCCTTCCACTCTGGCAGAATAAAATTCCTACATAAGTTCCGGTTTTTTTTTAATAATCCACCAATTCCGGAGGAATGTCCATATTAATATATACGTTTCGGATCAATGACCCCATTTCGATCTACCTACTTCGATCACTGCTAATCACCCATGGACCATGGACCTTATAATAATTTTCTAACACGAGTAGAGCCGTTTCATAAATATAGTTATGTGTACAAATCGTGTGAGTTTAAAATATTTAATAAATATTTGTTTTTAAGTATAATGATTCTACGAACTTTCTTCGATTTCCTTGAACATCATAAAAATTTCAGCCGAAAATCGTCCACTGCTGGACTCGCTCATTTAAGCATAGTCATTAAATATTACTAACAACAAAAAATAAACATCTTAAGTAAACATAAACTTTTACCTATACATATCTAAAACTACTAATCAAACTAAAAAACTCCTCTTTCTAAAACTAATCGGTCTATCTACTTTGACAGCTAATAAGGCTTTCTTTAAAAACTTCACTATAGGGCGCTGAAGCACTGTCAAATATAGACGTAAGTACTGACATTTATTGTAAAAATGATTCAGCGCTGAACGGTCCATTGCGTAAAATGCGGGTTTCCGAATATAAATCGTTTAAAGAGACATCACAACTATTGCGACAAGTGAATCCTTTTCTTACTTGCAGTACAAGCACTAGTTTTTATTAAAACTTTGACAAAGCGATACCTATGTTTTAAGATCTTCTCACTTTATGAAAAATATCTAAAGGCAGTCAAAGGAGGGTGATAACCCCATATCAACCGCTATAATCCGTAACCCACAATAAAAACAACATAAACCATTTTAGTGTTAGAATAAAAATTGCGCGCCATAATTTCGCCATATTTTGCATGTATGACAGCGCTTGACGGCGGCGTTTACTTCGTGCAATAATATAGTGTCATTTTATGAGGATATTTTGAGTGGTTGTTGGCCTCTAGAGATTTTATAGCAATTTCTAGACTTGACACTTTTCATATGAGTTTTTTTAGAACTTTATTATAGTTTACACTTAAAATCTCTTTTTATAGTAAAAAAAAGTAACAAGTTAATCTAGTCAACAAGCTAGTTAAACTTCAACGATGTAAAGAGTCTCGAGTATGCTCCTAATTCACACGCTTCATGCCTTTACTTGGTGTTTATTAAACTGCAATTAGCGTTTTACTTTTTACCTTATTGCAGCGACAACCAGAGGCGCCAAAGACACAATCAATAGTGGAATCTATTAATCTCGGCACCATTCTGCCATCAAGAGAACCATTGACACGTCAATCAGCTTGTGCTTTTTTCAACAACAGCGGTGGCAAACAAGCCGATCGACTTGATACTCGGTTGTTACCGTAACTTATTTGTACATGAATGTATTCTCTACGTATTGCAAAAGCTATACAACTAAATATTATCGGCTTTAACGAGAAGGAAATGAAATAAGTGAAATCGGACATCCGGCGCTCTAACATGCAGTCACGGTAATACTATCTGCAGTTTAAAACGTAATAGTATTAGGATAGCACAGACCTAAAGGTCAGCTGGTCAGTCAATCTATACTAATAAAGCGAGAAGAGTTTGTTTGTTTGTTAATCTATGAAACTCACAGTCAGATTTGAATAATTTTTTTTCTTCAAGAATTTTTAAGAAATAGATTAAGCTATGAAATATCACGATAAAAGCCTCGGGTGTAGAGCAGTAACCGAGGGTGAAACCGCGTTGCGGGAAGCTAATAAGTATTCTATAAAAGAAAGATACTTCTCCGATCGCACCTGTCCATTTACTGTTAAGCCAGCGAAGATCTAATACCGTATGGGCACCTAAAACTCAACACTAAAATGTACAAGATTCTTCGACAAACCAACTTGTCATATTTTTTATTAAGATTCATAGCTTGTACTTGTATATTTGTTGTTTAAATAGTCTGTATACTTTATAACCTCCTTGTACTCTCTGAGGGTCATTTAAATCTGTAGAATGACATCATATCTTATTTGATTATTAACTCAAGTCGCGACTATTAAGTAATATTTGTACTAGTGTTGAGGCCAACACACGTGTATGAAAAGTGAAAGATAGCTTAAAAGGTAGTTATTAAAAGAAAACTGTAAGATTTCAAGCTGATATTGGAAAGAGAAGTTTGCAAAAGCATTATGTTATTGATAATTCACCCGCCATTTTTGTTCACAATAAGTTAATTAACGCCATGACAATATTTTATCTGTAGGCTTCCAGATTTAAGGGGCCAAGCGCTTATACAATTAGCTGGTTATCAGAAAGCTTCAAGAACTCTGAGACTGCTTTCTTTTTGTACTATTTTATATCTACTCGTAACAAGAGCTGCTGGAACAGGCCCTTTGTTGTCTTGTCTTACGACATTTACCAATAGAGGTGGGGTGCTACTATGGTTTATACCAGAGACCACATAAATACGATGTACATAGACAATAAAAGACAATTTAAAAAAACAAAATAAAAAAAGACATAACTTACCTCTAAAATATTAAGAACAAGTAGTAATACATATATATAGTAAGTAATTATTAAATTTAGTTATACTAGCAGTGGTAACATCACACTAATATTATTCTGTTTTTGAACTGTGTCAAACTGTGAGCTTGAATGTTTAATTTATTTGACGTGGCGCCTTTTGTTACTGCTACATATTAAAGAAAAATGCGACAATCCAAGCTAATATATTAGCTGATAAACTTTTGAATAGAGCATAATAAAGTTCATGCTCACACTAAGAAACTTCGCGATACAACCGGCAGAACTTTCAAATAAGTCTTGTTCAACTTTATTCAACTACAAATTTATAAAATTAACTTGGACACTTCGACCTTATTCTGTACTTAAATCAAATTAGGACGACAAATGTTCGCTACTTTTTATTTAGTTTGTTCAAGCGGAAAAAGGAATTTCTATTTAGAACATTTCGCGCAAACTGCTCCTCTACATTATTTTAATATCATATAGATATCATACTAGCTACTATCTCTTTGACCTAGAGGAGACGCCAGACTTCCAATCCTGATGGTTTCCCAAGGAGAGCAAACAGGAGAGACAGAAAACCGAAGTCAAGCCTGTTGCTATTTCAAATAAGGCAAAAATCTAGAGCCGTAATTAGTAGAACACAAGACATGGCTCTACACAATATCACTGAACCAAGAATCAAATTGAAAAATACAATAAACTTATGATTGCAGTGAAATATTCAGAAATAGAGGAAGGTTTACGGTAAGCATTCGGAAGGGACATAAAAATAGCGCGGAATCCATTCGGCATCCATACGCCATTCATTTGCCATCCCAGCGCCGTCTCACCTGTGTCGCCAGCACAATAAAACTACCGAGGAATATTGCGAATACCTCGCGTTCAATGTTGTGGCCCACATTTATATTACCTCCTTTCTTTACCCGTAATATATGTTTTTTATTTCTTTACGATATTTGAAAAAGGGTGTATATTTTTGCCCGACAGCCGAAGTCATAGACGGTAATGTTTTTCGAGCGTATGTGTATTTAAGTACCAATGTAAGTCTATTTCTTTGGCACGCTCTACAGCCTAAATTACGCGAGCGATTACGAGTCATGAGTGACAACGTCGCAATTTAGTGTCATATTTCGTGGTTTTTAATTTTTATCATTTAATCGGGGCTATATGTTAAAAAAATGTTCTGTCTGTATGCTAGAATAAGGTGAGAGCTGCATAAAAAGTAAAATTGGTGTTTTCTATGTATAATAATGTATGTATTTACAAAAAAATATTCGCATTCTAGAACCCATAACACAAGCTTTATATATTATGCTTTGCAAGCTTTATATATATACTTACTTTGGGTCTAGATGGCGTTGTGTGTAGTTGTTGTGATATATGATATTATATCGAACGAACGAGAACGAGACATAAATCGACAAATTTATTTTCTTGTAATATTTCATTTATCGTATGCTTGAATAGAAATAAAATATAAATTCCGTCTATAAGCGTTGACAGTAATGCGGTGACGGGGTGAGCAGATGATCTTCATTATACAGCTTGACCCGATCACTTGTGCGTTTGTAGTGCTTCAGTTCTTTACTCATAATAATGCTCAGAGGGTCATTTAGGTACAATGGTTCGGCTCAATCATTCATTTACAAGAAGCTCCTAGGATATATCGTAAAATATTTATAAAAATACTAGCTGTTTAATAAATGTAACTCAAACCAGACCGATTTTCGGAATAGAAGTATCCTATGTCCGTAATATCCGGCACCGAATCTATGACATAGCAATTTTCATCGAAATCGGTTCAGCCGTTTAGGCGCTAAGTGGTAACAAACACACAAAAACTTTCGCATTTATATGTAATATTAATATGATTGTTACTAGTAGTTTTATAAGTAAGTACTTCCTTTAAGTACCTACTGAGATAAGGAATAAATTTTTGTCCGAATGACGCTGTCAAGGAGGGTAATGTTTTTCGAGCATATGTATGTAGGTATGTATATATAGGATATTTAAGTAGTTTTTGTTGTGACAACCCTGACCCTCGACTGAGTTTCTGTGCGTAGGTATACGCTCAGGCGGCATGTAGTCAACAACAAAGGAGTCGGACTACTGGTAGGTGCATATTAATACTGTGATATAGTAGAAAAACGCCGAAAATTTCAAACTTTTGTAATTATGTTAAAACTTATGTTAAAACTTGTGAGAAACCAGGACGGGTCACAAAGCCACATTGGTATTATCTTCTATAACCAACAAAAAGTTAGTCACTTCACCCAAAGCCCACAGGAATAATTAAATCGCCGCTATTTTAAGCAGGGCAGCACAAACATCCAAAAATAACCCTCAAAACACCCTAAAATCCCGTCCACTTTTCATTGTTTAACCTTGTAACGGAACGATATAACCCCTACTTAATTAGGTGCATTATTAAAGACAATGGGACAACAATTATTGTATATGGCGTTGTGTAGCATTGATTTAAAAGGTGGATATGTGGTATTATGTACCTAACTATACATCAATACAATTAAATAAAGCGAAAGAGTTTGCGTGAACAAGCTTATCTCTAAAATTACAAGTCGGGTTTGAATAACTCTTTTTGCGGTTGATAGCCCAGTTCTTAAGGAAGGTTATATAAGATCACGCTACTGGCGACAGGAGCAGAACTTAACTAAATACGCGGATGATACCGCGCTGCGAAAAGCTAGTACCATACATGTTCGGGCGTTAGTTGTTATAGTCTACATGACATATTTTTATTCATACTGAGATTTTTTCGTTAGAATATGAACTATCCTAAAACTCAAAAATATGTTTTGAAACTTCATACAACCTATCATATCAAGATTGTAAATTGTTACCGTAACTTTTGAACAAGGCTGACGACGCATGGCTAGAGAACACTAAAGGCGCAAGTAACTAGCCGACATGTCGCGGCGACATATCACCTAAAATTTACGTGCTATGTCTTTGCTACTTTGTAGGACAATGTCGCTCGACATTTGCCATGTTCACACTTAAGCTTAAGCATTACTAAAACTTCGGTAAATCGAGCAAGACTAACAAACTGGTCACAATCAATTTGGTCCTACTACTATGCAGCTACATTTTACCACTACCCAACCTATCCTCATTACTTCAATGTTGTTTACCCACACTGTACGCAAGCAATACATGTGAATCCGTTTAATAAAGGACAAGGGTATCCCTGATTAAACTGGATTTTTGTTTGGCCCGACATTTGCATATTCAGGTAGAAAGTTTTGATAATGCCACTTGATTATATAATACTAGCGACCATATTTGTATGTTTATTTTACCCATTTCCTCACTCATTCCAAACTAGTACTCCTAACTCATCCTATTGCCTTGGTACTTTAATGCTTTACATATTGCAAATCGTTGAAATTCTCGGCTATTCCCTACAATATTGATCTATTACAAAGTAAGAAAAGTAAGCAAGAAAGAAAGACAAAAACACATGAATAAACTTTCCGAAAGTACTTTCCACCATCGCATTTTTTTTTATATTAGATTACCAAAGCGACTCCACTCCGCCTGATAGTAAGCAGTCAGTGGAATCCAGAAGTGGTGTCCAGCATACCAAAAGCCATCGTCATAAATTGCTGGTATGGTGGCCTCCACTATGGTGGCTGGGAATGGGATTAGGGGAAGGGAATGAGGGAGATGAGGCAATAAGAAAGGGGGAAAATTGGGCCTCCAGCGCTATCGAATCTCTCTAGCATTTGATTTAAACGGTAATGAATTTTAGTACAATTCTATATTTATTTATTTATTTTATAACTTTATGCAAAAAATTGTACATAAATAAATTTATACTTAATACACATATACATACACACATACGAATATTATATATATATATATATATATATATATATATATACTCGTGTTATTGATGTAATGACTCTGCCAATCTGTCGAAGAGAATATCCCGTACCTTTAGTTTGAACTTAAAGCGGTCCGTAACCATCCTGACTTCAAGAGCGAGCGCATTCCAGAGTAAAACAGATTGAATAAAGAAGGAAAAATGTACGAAATCAGAAGTATGAGAGAGACATGCTAGAAGAAGATTATTGGAAGAGCGAAGATTTCTATCATGAAATGAACACAAAGGTTGGAAGTGCGGAGATAAATAACTGGGAAGTGAAGAAAGAAGGAGAGCGCGCTGATTTGATTGAGTATGGGTAACCATTTTAGGTCAGAGCGATAGGAAGAAATATGATCATATTTACGAAGATAAAAAATGAATCGAATGCAGTTATTGTGAAGCCGGTCATACTTATTGAGCAGATCTGCATTCAGGTCAAAATAACATACATTACCATAGTCAATAATAATCGTTTAATAATCGTTTATTTACTCAAAACTTAAACTATCATTTACAATTCGTCGATTGAAGCACTCCTTTTAGACATAATATTGCCTGTGTTAGGAGGCTCCGCTCTTCCACAGGTTTCTCGTGTAGTTTAAGATTAAGGTAATGTATACGACTCAATTAATATTACATGCTTAACAATAATTCTATAATAGTGTGTATGTGTGCTGTGTGTGATGTATGTGTGTGTGTGTGTACGATGTGTGTGTGATCGGTGTGCGTGCATGTGCGTTCGTGGTGTGCGTGTTTGTGTGTGCTAGTGCGTGTGCGCGTGTGTGTGTGTGTGTGTGTGTGTGTGTGTGTGTGTGTGTGTGAGTGAGTGTGTGTGTGTGTGTGTGCGCGCGCGCTCACGTATGTTTGCGTAAGGATATGTATAAGTGCGGTTAGACTATTACAAACATGAGAGATTCAATTTGATCATAATCTAGTTGTTTTAGCCACTTCGTTAATGCTATCTTGCAGTCATGTTTATTCATTTGGTAGATATGTAATAGCTTATTCACTTTATTATACAGAAAAGAGGATTGTGTAGCATACTGCCGGCGAGCAAATGAACTTTTAACTTTACGGTAAGGTGCGACCACATTACATTTTCTTTTTTTCAGTAAGTTTTTGTTAAAAGTTATTGTACCGTGTAATTTTAAGATGGTAAGTAAAACATATAATCTCCTAACAGACAGTAAGTCGGTAGAAGTATATAATTCTTTTGTAGGAAAGCGTAGTGGCTTAAAGTTCATTACCTTTAAAAGTGACCTTTGAGCCCTCTCAAGCTCCAGAAATTTTATTTTAGTGGCTCCACCCCATACTGGTATACAATACACCAGTATGGATTGAGCTAAGGCAGTATATATTTTATTGATAAGGTCCAGGGTGGTTACATGTCTGAGAGTTTTAAAAATCCATATGAGTTTTCTTATTCTACTACTTAGCAGTTCTAAATGAGAGTGCCATGAGAGTCTTTGGTCGATGCTAATACCTAGATACTTTATTGAGGTAACTTTACTTAAGATAGGACAATTACAAGTTGTATCTGTGTCACCACATTCATGAATTTTGATTTGAAATGCTGAACTAGGTTGCGAGGAATTTTTTAATGAGAAGCAGATATAATTAGATTTTTCAGTGTTAAGTGTTAGGAGGTTCGCTGAAAGCCATGTAGAAATCTTAGCTAAACCACTCTCGGTGCGCTCGCGTAACTGCTCCCACGTGTCGCCAGAGAAGACGACGGCCGTGTCATCCGCGTAAGAAAAGATGTTCCCTGCCCTAACATTCATATCACAAAGGTCATTAATATAGATGAGAAACAGGGTTGGGCCGAGTACACTTCCTTGGGGCACGCCGAAAGTGGTTATCGTATCTTCACTAACATAATCTCCTATTTTAACACACTGCTTACGGTCTAGTAAGTAATTTTTCAACAGATGAAGTGGTATATCTCTAAATCCTATACTTTCCAGTTTGTTTATAAGAGTGGGAACAGAGACGGTATCGAACGCCTTTTTCAGGTCTAGAAAGACGGTTAGGCATTTCTTACCACTGTCCATAGTGTTTACCAAAAGAGTGCTTAACGATAACACGGCGTCTTCAGTAGAAAGATTTTTCCTGAAGCCGTATTGAGAAGAGGATAGGATATCATATTTATCTAAATAGGATAGAATTCTCTTATTTAATATTTTTTCTAATATTTTAGACAAACTCGGAAGGACAGAGATTGGTCGGTAATTGTTAACATCGTCGTTGTTACCACTTTTATAAACTGGCGTGATTAAAGATTGTTTAAGAACTTTTGGAAATACTCCCACTGTAAAAGACATATTTATTAGATAAGTTATCACCGGTATCAATTATTATTATTATTATTATTTCCAGCGGGGACGCCGGCAGCCGGACGGACGATCCACCCGCATTACTTGCGGGCCACTTCGTCCATTTCCCCAGTTCTCCCCTTGGGGAGGGTGTGGTTGATCCAGCCTTTTCACGGCACCCCATCAAACCTTCTTGTATCCTTGATAAATCTGATCATCTGTTCCACCTTCAGATCCAACCACCGGTATCAATTGTACTCTAGCTAATTTTAAAAATCTTGTAGGTATCTCATCCCACCCCGCAGCACTTTTAGAGTCGAGACTCATTAGAACTAGTTCGACCTCAGAAGGATCTGTCTCCAATAAAACAAAAGAAGTTAGTTTGTTGTGTTGTGGCAAACTTAAATTATATGTCATACTTTTATTAGAAATAATATCGTCAGCCAAGGATTTGCCGATTACCGCAAAGTAATCATTTATATAATTAACTGATTCCTTAGGTGTCTGTCTACAGTTTAGTAAATTATTGTTTGAGTTTTTTGTTGTTTTGTATTGAACTATGTCGTTAATTGTGTTCCATAAAGCTTTACTATTTCGTGTCGCGCTAGTCAGTCTGTCCCTGTCATATTTTCTTTTTAATTTTTTAATCAAACAATTACAATGATTTCTGTACCTTCTGTAAGTTATGCGCAAAATTTCGTCACCTGGGTTATTTTTTAGTTGTTTTTGCATGTTATTCCTGTTTCTAATACAGCGTAAAACGCCGACTGTCATCCACGGTTTAATTAATTGTTTAGAACGAGGTATCTTGTAAATATGGGTGTTTGCTGTGAGACATACTTTAATTTTATTTATTAAAAGCTCAGCAATCGTATTTGGGTCAGTGTGCAAATATACTTCCGGGAGATTTATATAACTAAGATCTATACACGCTTGTTTTAGATTCACAACTTTTTTTAATTTAATACATTTTTTGTATTTAGGACCCCTAGTAATACTCAATAAAATAGTCATATGATCAGTTATAGATGTACTAAGTATAGCTATAAAAGCAGACGTTGTTCTATCGTATAGTTTTAACATAAAATGATCTAAACAATTGTGCACTCTTGTAGGTAAGGTATGACCCGGAAGTAGGCCATGAGCAGACAGTACAGTGAGATAAGATTGTCTATTATTACGCTCTAAAGATGTTTCAGTAGTCTTGGATATTAAATTGATATTTATATCACCTGTTATTATAATATTTTTGTGCTTTTTAATCGAGTCAAGATGAGAATTTAATGAAATAACAAATGATTCAACGTTACTATTAGAGGGGGATCGATAAATACCAATAATTGTGTAGTCACAAGTCGATATTTGCACACAGGATGCTTGATTAAGTACAACCTCTTTAACTTTACAAATAACATCATTTCTGATATAAACAACAACACCGTCATTCTGATTTAATGACATATTTGTATTGAACGAATTGTAGTCTTGTAGTGTAGGAATAATTTTATTCGGGTTTAGTCGACATTCCGTTAAAATAAGTATATCTACATGAAATTGAAACTGCGTTAACATTATTTTTACTTCATCGAAATTACTATAAACACTACGAATATTTTGTGAAACTATCTTTAGTTGCGAGTTTTTTATATGTTTATAAGAGGGTAGATCGTCTACCGAACATTCAACTGACTGAGCTATCACTAAACTGTCAAGATCTCGCAGAGTATTTAATGTATTATCTGTCATTATGGAAAAATAAATACCAATTATGCTTAAACGGAATAGCAACCGAGTCTATTAAAGTATGTCTCTCAGTTTTTGATATTGCATTAGCATTCTTATTGCATAGTGATGTAAGTATTTGATTTATATGTGTGTACGTATTTACCACAAAAATAAAAGTGTATAGTGTGCTATTTGTATAGATTGTGTTTGAGATGTATGTATTGTGAAGTGGCTTAATTTTATAGATTTTATAATAATATTTACGACATAATATAAACAAATTAAAACTATTAATTTTGTAAACTGGTTTAACTAATATAAGCTCTAGATCAAATGTATATATTACAATATTTGTTTTGGAGCTAGTACAGTAACTTTGTGTTGAGACAAAAAAAGAAATGAGACATAATAAACAAAAGTTTAGATAATGAATTATTAGTCATGCAGTTTGATTAAGATGCTGTACCTGAGCCTCACTTTTAATTAGTATTCTCGGCGAAGTATCGTCTTTTTGCACGTAGACCTTACCAAAAGACGTCCAACAATATTTAAATGACTTTGATTTTGCTAGGTCTCTGGCTAGAAAGTGTAGACGGGCGTTTTTCGGTGTAAGTTGCTCGGTTACAAAAATGGGATGATCTTCATTTACTGTAAATCCAAGGTGTTTAGCTCTTAATTTCTCTTTGTTTTTTATGTTAAATGTTTTGCACATTTTAAGCATCTCTCTTTTCAGAATAGAAGAATCCGTTTCTACTATTATAGGTGGATTGGTAATTTCTTTTTTCCCCCTCACACGATAAACATCCTTAATATCCTTTTTCTCAATGTGGTAGCTAATGTTTTTAGATAAATGTAGTACCATGTTCACTAAGTCCTCTGTAGTCTCCTGTTTTTTTCTTGGAACATTTTTAATTTCTAAACATGTTTTTCGGAGTGTTCTTTGTGTATCTTCAAGTTTCTCCTCTAAGAGGGAAATGTACTCCTGATCTTTTTTTTGTTGCACTTCCAAATGTTCTATCTTCTTCTTATATTCATCGTTCTGGCCCATTAAAAAGGCTATAGAATTTTCAATACTTTGACCAGATAGTTGTATTTCTTTTAACTTAGTAGTAATTTCTTCGTGTTCCTTTTTCTGGGTACACAGGTACGATCTAAACATCTCCTTTATTTCCATTTTAAAGTCTTCCAGGTCAGCTTTGGTGCATTCTTCTCTTTTCCTCTTACGCTGTGCAACAAAATCAGGCGTCAGGGCATTTTTATCCGAGCTAAGTAGATTTGATTCTGAGTACGACTTGTCCATATTATCCATAGTATACGACGTAGGAGTAATTTATTTAATTGTATGTATTTGTGTACTATTGTAGCCCGCTTCTCGTTGTCGCTTATGAATTATGGCAAGCGGCGATCGTGTGACGCGCAAGCGCTGCTCTTTTCTACGAATTGCTTGCTGTCTCGTTCTAACACTGACCCACGGCCCGCAATCACTTCTGGTTACTGCGCGCCTAGTACTTTGCAATTATTATTTTGGCGTAATTTTCTAATTAAATTTAGTAACTAAATATTTAGAGAAGTAATACGTGCACACGTTTAAACGCTTTCACGGTCCGAATGGAAGAGGAGTCAATTAATCGAAAAATTAGAGTCTGCACAATCATTGCCTTGGTCTTATTCGTTAGTCTATAGTTTATATTCCAGGCTAATACTGAGATTTCTCGTCGGTAAAACTCAATTGCCCTGTACCCGACCCAGGAAATGAACCCGAGACAGGTTGAGCAAACTTTTTACCATATTTGGGTTGTTAATGTCACTTGATTATTTGGTAATTATAACGATATGGTACATAATGGTTATGGTAAGGACTCTTGAAAACAAGGGATCAAATTAAATGGGGAAGTTTGGAATGTTTTGCAAAAGCTCTTAAATTAAGAGAGGTAGGGAACAACGAGATTCTGCATCGTGCATTTGTTTCTCAAATTAAAAGGAAGGGTGAAAGAATAATAACTATAAATAATTTAAAAACATCTATCTGGTGTAAGGTCTTAAAGACTAGCTCGAGCATTAGTCTTACACAATATAAATATTTACAATATAATTTTCTCTCTCTTTTAGTATGAAGGTACAAGTACTTCATGAATAACCTTCCCGTGCATAACCTGCATATAAACGATTACAACACTAAGAAAGCGGTTTAATCTCCATGAAGACAATTTCACCACAAAATTGTTGAACCTCGCAACAAATTTATTCAAAAATAAAATGGACGAGACTAAAATAAAAAAAAAATATCAACTTTCCTCCTCCTACTCAAATACAGAAAGTTCAAAATTATTTTTAGCCCAATTATAAAATTGCTCATTGTTACTTATATAGTTAACAAAGTCACAAGTAAACTTTCAAACAAGTCGTTTTTACGAAAGAATTTTTAATAAAATGGCAACACAATTGCGCAGATGTCAAATGACGTCTTATAGGGGCAAGTAAGCAATAATTTACCATTCTAAATTAATACCTACTGAATATTGCTTAGAGTTTATGTTGTGTTTGTTTTGTTAGTATGATATTTAGAAAACTAGTTTCTGAAAATGTATTTTCAGCGTGTCTGAACTGACAAGGTTAACTGACAAACGACAGCCAAGGAAAAGAGTGCTTTTAAGATCGAAGACACAGCTAGTGTTTTTCTTATCAATGATGTGTAAGATAAACTTCAAAAACACAGAATATTTCACTCTAAAGCATTCTATGTACTACCTATCATCCACCAGTCCAATTGAATAAAACATGTCTAAAGAAACGAAACATTTTAGGGCTTGTAAAATAGGTACTTACACAGAACTTAGTCTATCAAGGCGAAAGTCTCCGTATAATGAAATTCCGTCTGTCTGTCTAGCGAGCAATGTACTACAGATGTGCAGTTTATTTAAATGTATATTTTATACAGTACCTAGCAGATTCTTTGCTGATTTGAAGATGGCCCAGACTGACCAGAGAAGTAGTAGTAGTTTGTTTGTGAGAACACCAGTGGACAAATTACAGGCGACGGGTAAATCATTCAACAAAGGACAGGCAGCGGCGGGCTGTGATAAAAATGCCCCTACTGCGAACGCCACCCATAGCTTAAAGGTGACCTTTAACAAGCAAAGGACATTTCTAGATCTAATTATGTGGCCTTTAATCTCATTTCAATTATGTGTAACCAAGTAACAAAGAAGTATTTATCTCTCTTTGACATTATAATAGAGTAACACTTGGTAATTTTACTTTTTACTCAAATATACAACACTATTCAAAACTAAATCATTGTTCGATATAACTATTGTATTGTGACAACCTTGGTATTTCGCTACCTATGAGAATAAGGTCAGACTCAGATTGTGTAGTAGATAGAATTGGGACTAAACTTAAGATTGATAGTTCAGAAACTATGTGGTCTTCGTTCACCCCGAAACATCTAGTATAAGGGAATAGTAGGTAACAGCAACAATATCTGAGTTCTAAATGCAAAACTCCCTGGCATTGCTGAAGTGCATGCAGTACCATCTACCATCAGGTGGGCTCTTGGCTCGTCCGCCATTGTCGACCATAAAATAAAACTTGCCTGTCAAGCGTGGGGATCATCGCAAATAGGTACCTCCTTTTAGGGGATTTTTCTGCCCTGCCAATGCACAAGTTATTTCGGTCTGATCTCCTGTATCTGATACTCTGGGGATCGCATAATATTTATTTTATTTTCTGTTCCGGTCTGATCCATCGTGTAGGGGATCAGAAACAAAAGTTAAATATATTTTAAAGTAGCCCAATAATCTTCTGTAGCGTTTTGCTTGCGATATTTATTATTGCAGTTGTCAACAAGAAACTATAATGTATGTCGATCATGTAGCCCATATGTTACCTTAGTAATTGAATCACTTCCAAAAAGTTTCGTTCACAATATTTACCTGAAACAAAGGCGAAAACATTAACATTACTAAAACAAACAACATTAAAGTACGTACCGAACATACTCGTTCGTCGATTTTATACGTCAAGTCTGATTTGTTAACAACATCGTAACTGCGTACCAACTTTTGGGCAAATAAAACCTTATCCAAGACAAGTTAAAAGCGCTTTTTCTGTATCTTGTTTTGACAGAAGTAGACTTTTCCTTTAATATGAGTGCTGTGGGATGGAGTTAATCCCCGATTAGCTTCTCCACTGGTTATGTGTTAAAGGTACGTTTACAATATCCATGATTATTTTTGGTCGGTTCATGTTTGGTTAGTAATAATATTGTTTTATACTAAAATTGAAATTGACATTTTTTTTTAAATTTAAATTCTTTAGGTTTATATTAACCTAAAATGATACAGAGATGCTCTTAAAACGTACATTACTCGTAAGTATCTTATTACTAGAGTATCTCCATTTAAAATTGCTTCAGTATATTTTAGGATATTATTAGCAAAATATTCCGTACCTCCTGAACTAGTTAAGACTGTATCTCAGAAGGTAACTGTTCATCAGTGCTGGTTATATTCTACATTGCAGAAAAATATGTGGAGTTGGTAAGTTTTATGCGTGTATTATTTATTGTTGATAACAGTAGAAAGGATAGAGTAAAAGATAATCAAAAATATTTAAGTAACTAAAAATTAAAAAAAAATAACATTTCTTTATTGTCAATGTTATGTAAATTTGTAACAAATTGCAAGCGACTGCTTTGCATGAGGTTGTGGGTACGATCCCCACACGAGAAGAACTTTGTGTGATCCATAAATTTATTTGTTCCGAGTCTGAATGTTGTAAAGTTCTAGGTATCCGTGCTTGTGTTCTTTAATTGTATGTTTGTAAAGCCGACACAGGGTTGAACCCTGAGTAGTCTTTAAAAAAGTTTTGCATTATAGGTGGTATGAGATGATCTTAGTCCAGGTTTCATTAAAACTTTCCGGGACAGTAAACGTATATGGCCGTGATGACAATAAAACATCTATTTTGCCTACAGTACTTAGTGTCCATGAAAGGGTTAAAGACGTTTTTCTTCATCTTATGCAGTGTAAAGCCTTCTTAAAGTTTCTGTTTTCAGCGAGTATTTTAAAAGAAAGTTTTCTTTCAAATTATTGAGCCACATTCGTAAGAATAAAGCCCAAGACAAACAAGACAGATTAAGATAACTCTGTTGAAATAAAGGAATAGTTCATTGTTTTAAATCGTTTAGCGGTTAAGTTTCGGAGCTAAATTGGTTTGTCTGTTTAGTAAACGATTTATTTGAATAGTTTTGTGGAAGAATTCTGATTAGCGGTGTTCGGAGACGGCTTAGTTAAATTTATAGTGATTTTTGGTTAAAATAGTCACTTAATCAGATAGGTACATATTTATAGAATGTTTTGTGACGAAAATAAATGTTTACTTAAGCAATAAAATTGATCGTTCCTCGATATTACTTATTGTCTTTTTTTTTATAAGCCTACCAAAATGACAATGCATGGTAAACATTCATGGTGTCTAGGAGAGGTGGACAGCATTTCTCGAATGCAGTATGGTGGGTTCGCAATAAGTGCTGACATGAATCCTTCTATGGCAATATTTTGTTAAGATAGGTACTCTCAAAGTTAATTCTTTTCGAGTTAAACCACCAGTCGCATGCGGAGACAGCACAGCACGTACTTGTTGGAAAGTGGTACTAACCTTTCTTTCAATGAAATACAAAATTAAAGGCAATATCATCCAAATCAATATAAATTACAACCAACCAAGGTACTTGATACATTGGAATGTATTAAAGTAAATTACTTAATTTATTTGTCAGAGGCACGTGTGTTGATCATCAGGCCATCACGACTATGCAAGTATGCAGTCGTGATGACGATGGCCTAATATTTAATACTCGCAACTCATGAAATAAAATATATGTTTATTCAAATAGGTTAATTAAATTACCACTTATGAACGTCAAAGTTCACAAAATGTCAGCAAATTAACCTACAGCCAGTTCGCTGACGAAGTAGAGCCATGAGAAGAACTGGCAAGAAACTCAGGCCACTCTTTTTAATCGCCAGGTTATTACAATTTTTGTAAGTTACAGTTGCATGAACTCCTACGGAATGCTAGTGCATCGATGTTTTAAGAGCTGGCAGAAAATAATTGTCAATGATCAAAAGAAATGTGTGTCAACTTGTGGATACACACCTGACAACTTGTCAACGTGAAAGTTGTTTTTCAATGTCAAACTGACAGCAAGTTACTGTGTTGCAAGAACAAATATTATGTTAGGGATGCGAACACCATATAAACAGAATTCGAACTCTTTTTATATTATTAGTATAGCTATGTATATTTCAGAGATAAAACTCTGCCAGACTGGCATCTGGGTCAACTTCATTTCATTACGTCTGACAAGGTACACACACAAGTGTAGAGTTTCCTAGGGGTAACACAATACAACGTTGCAAAGCCTGCGGTGAGGCTTCATTTTGTAACTCGAGTGGTTCCGCGAAATCCCGGCCCACAGAATATGATGCTGTTTAGGGTTTTAATCCTTTGTATTTTTAGTATAAAGAATTTTCCATGTAAGAGGATTTTAGTATTAAATAACTGTTTTGACAAGCCTTCATTTTTTTTATTAATTAAAATGGTTTATGTAATTTATATCACACTCTCGGTCGGTGCTAAATATATAAGAGACGATTGGCAATTTTAAACTTTATGGCAATCAGAACATCATAGACATTTGAAATTGACACTGAAGCCGCTTTCAACTGAAGGTAGGTACTATAAAATAATATCTTGACGAAGTCAGTAAGTACAATTTAAAATATTTTCAGTTATAATTGTCAGCTAAGTTTACTAACTTTATGATGATTTGCTTAACATAACGTAATGCCTAAAATAAACTTAGAAAGTACTTTAATAATATAACTTTAAAAAGTAGCAATCTGTATAATACCCTTACAAACATGAAAAAGCTGGGAAGCTAACATGTTTGCTTGTAATAATCTGTTTAACTTGTTGTAGCGAACTTACACATCAACCAAGTCGCAAAAGTTACCCGCAAAATGAAACGAAACGTTTGAAATTTAGAAGATGTCAATTATTCTTAATTTATACGAGTAAAGGCTGCAGTTTTATCATCTAAACGTAAAAACGTAATGTATTTTTCTTTACAAATTTACAAATTTTAATTTTTTAAGTGTAAATAAACAACTTTATTTTATTATATCTTCTTCTAACTGTATCAATTTCTCCGTTTCTTATCAAATTAGATCCTGTCAGTTTTATTGATCAACTTCCAGTCTTTAATTTAAATTTGAAAAGGAACCTTACCTTTCTTTCTGTCAGATCTGAAATACTTTCAATTCATATCAAAAGACAGCGTGATCGTCAAACTCTCTTTAAACCCCAAATTTTTTTAAATGAAAATAAAATTTATTTTTAATCTAAAAATACGATGCTCTACAAGTAAGGTTTCGTCTTTGTCGTCTATTCTCTTCGAAATAACAACATTTAATAAACTTACTAGAAAGGTACTTAATATATTCGGAATAATTACATTGGGAATGTAATGGTACCTATAGTAATCTCAACACCATCATCGTCTGAATGACAGATGACCTGGTTTAAAAAAAAATAACACACTGACATGTCAATGTACTTTCATAAACGCAAAGGCATGCAGCTCAAACAGCCAGGCACATTATCATTGCACTTATTCCACATTCAAATTCAGCGCGCGTTCGACTCATTGACAATTAAATTGAACAGTGAAAACAAAATCTAATGGAAAGCATGAGTAGGTAACTGTTTAATTTATTAGTTGTATGTTAATGAAATCGAAGAAAGTTTTGCATTTTGTATGCCAAAGGTTTTTACAGCTAAACGGAAGATTGTACTGATGATAAGTAGAAAGTAATTGGGAAACTAGTAGTATAATAAACACTTCATAAAAAAAAAGATCTCGCACGGACAGGAGGCATTTTTGTGGGCTAAAATTTAAAAAATACTATCTATTACTCATTTATTGATCAATAAACCACATTCATCAATCGTAAAGACATTATATCAGCCGAAAGATGTCCTACTGCTAGACATTGCTCCCTCCCCCTCCCCAAGTTTCTTCAAGGTCGTGAGCCGCCCTCATCCATCAGTTGTTCGCTACCCTTACCAGGCCATCTGTCCACGTTGTGAGTGGTCTGCCTACATTGCGTCTTCTTGTTCGTGATCACCACTTTAGAATCCTTCTGTTCCAACGACGATCACTTTTGTGAGCTATGTGTCCTGGCTATTGTCACTTCAGTGAGTCAATTCTGCGAGCTATATCTACCTATGTACTCTTCGTTTTTTATAGAATGGCGCAGGAAGAATTTTCAACATAGCACTCTCGTGAGTGACTAAGCCTTCTAACTGATAATTTTTCCACAACATTAATCAAACTATACCTACGTAAAAATATACTAAGCAGTAGTAGTTGATCCACGCTGGTTTTAGCATGAATGGGCTGGATCGACCGGAGAAGTACTAGAGTAAAAGTATCTGTACTATTGCGTTTCGTTCGGTGAGTGAGTGCGCCGGAGGCTTCCCCTCTTTCACGGTAGGCAGCGGCATAGCAGAGTTTTGGCATTGCAGAAGCAATGTCCGAGACTCTGAGTCATTCATGAGTGACAGTTACCACTTGCCATCACGTGGGCTGATTGCTCGTCTGCCACTGCCAGCAATAAAAAAAAAGTCATCCATTACCGAGTCAATTACAATTCTATTAAAACCAACTCTGCATAATAAGGTCTCTTCAAAATATATTATGTGGCCAGCTAAATACATCAAGTGCATTTTAAACCGTAACTTGGTGTGCGACAACAGACACGTTGGAAAATGTAATCCACAACTCTCTACAAACAACCCTTAATTGAGTTTATTAAAAATGTCGCATCAAATTTAAAATTCCATCCAATACAAAGTTTTGGTACGATTTCCATTTTACTTTAAATTAAAAAATAAACCTTAACTCTTTCGCATGAAAATTTTACAGATATTTAAATTATTCTTCTACAGCTGTTCTCAGCGCTCATTGAAGCATACAAGATGAAAATTAGACAATTACTGATCCCCTGCAGTCTCAAGAACGCGAGGGACTCTATTACACTCGGCAACATTCCGCACCGCGTCCATAATCGTTCACAGCTTTTGTGTCACTGCGGGATGGAACTACTGGCATGGAAAATGGTGGATCGAGTAAGACGAGAATTAAAAAAAAATTTAATTGCAATACCTACTTTCATTCTTACCAGTATTAGTTCAAATTAAATCAACAGTTTTAGTCCGCTTCGTAAGTGGGCCTACAGAAAGTAAGGCAAATCGTATTAGGGCACTATAAAATCTATTTTAGACGGCTCCATAGCCAGTGTACAAAGCACCTCGCACACACGATAGAATTTCTCTACAGAATCGAACGCGACAACCGCGCGCATTTCAAAAAAGGAACGTGACCTGATTACTGACGGAAGCTGTCAGTTGTCTATGGAACGCTTTAAACGTCACAGGTGCTTGAATAAGCGACGCTTGACTTTGGATTATAAATTATTATAAATTACTTAAGTTTAAAAATGCTTAATGATAATTTGGCTTCCTCTCACAATTTGCACTATGAACAGTTTATTGTTCGCATGGAGAACGTTCCTTAACACTGCTCAGTGATAGAACGACTTAAATGGGTCGACTTTGTTATTTCCAGTTCAATGGAATTGTTTTTTACTCAATTGTAGGCTTCGTTAGAATGAATCTCTTGGGATAGGAACGCTTACGAAAGTCCTCTTTAGCACGACAGTAGAGACGTCTTATTTAAAATCACGGCATCTTACTTAACCTTTTTTATCTTTGTTTAGCTTAATTAATGTATTCTTTTATCTGTGTTGTTTTGTAACTCGTATTTATTGTAAAACGTAAACTGAAACAAGCAATTACAGTAAAAATAAAATAAATTCATTGGGTTGATTGCTTTCGTTTTATTTATGAGTAACATCGACTATTTGATCAAGTATTTACTAAAATAAGAACAACTACTTATTATTAGAGCAAGTTAGGAACATTAATTGTTTGTTGCGAGTTGCTTCGATCGGTAAAATGCCAAGCATTCGAGAAACAGTTACTTAACCACCGAGTACCGTAGTCCGTGGTCGGTACAGCACGTATTGTAAGACTATCGATCACAGCCGTCTGGAACGCGCGGTAAAACAATAATAACAAAAGTAATGACAAATAACAAGATGGAATTAAAAACGGTTTGGTATTAATATAAATTGTTACAAGATGGATGTTGTAAATGTTTGTGAAAGTAGAATTAATAAAATGATTTATTAAGATATTTTTTGCTTCTGTATACATAGATATATATAGGTATATATATATGTATATATATATATATATATATGACTGGCCTGTTGGTCTAGTGGTTAGTGACCCTGACTGCTAAGCCAGAGGTCGTGGGTTCGATTCCCACCCAGGACAAACCTTTGTGTGATGAGCATGATTGTTTGTTCTGTGTCTGGGTGTAATTTATCTATAATATGTATGTATTTACAAAAAAAAAAAAGTATATAAGTAGTATATCAGTTGTTTAGTACCCATAACACAAGCAAATATAATTGCTTAATTTGGGGCTAGATGGCGCTGTGTGAATGTGGTAGAATATTATTATATTATTATTATATATCGATGGCTTTTGGTATGGTGGCCACCGCTTCTGGATTCCACTGACTGCTTACCATCAGCATCAGGCAGGGTGGAGTCACTTTGGTAGGCTAATATAAAAAAAAGGTAGTTACTTATGTACCCATCTTTCAAGTGTCGACAAATTTACCACCCTCTAGAAAGGTATATTAACACTGTGTGATATATATCCGCCTTATAGTTAGGTATAATTAAATAAGTAAATTATCCAATGATAGATAAGATTGCTACTTCGATGAAGTCAGTCTGTCTTTGCTTTATTAAGATATAGCAAGATAACGATAATGCCTGACTATAATCATTTCATAAACTTTGTTAAGAAAAACAAGAAATAATTAAGTAAAACCTTGGAAAATAAATTAAACCGAGGAAATAAACTTTCTTTGTCACTAGCTATAATCTACTACCACCTGCACACAAAAAAAAAAAACAAAATAAGAAACAACAAACTCCATAATATTCCATGTAAGTTTCAAAGACGGCATCTCATGACCAATCAATCAGTACAAAGCTGATATTGTCAGTTCAAGCAACCGATTTATCCATAAACATTGAACATAAAATCATTAAAAAATATATACGACTATTTCGGTTTTGTTTAACTTAAGACTCTTTTTTATATAAGCCTACCAAAATGACTCCACTCTGCCTGATGGAAAATAAACAGTGGAATTCAGAAGTGGCGTGAGGTCCCAAAGGAGGAGAAATCCAATGGAGGATGTTTGCCATAATCACTATACTTAGGAGGTGATTTAGTAATCTAAATAACGTGATCGAGTAGTTATTTGGTAACATTATTGTTACTGCAACGTTAACGTAACACGACGACGAAAATGTGATTGTGTTTTATATATTATATAAGTTTAGTAATATGTACTTTAGATTAAGGTATTTATTGTATGGGCCTTGATGCCTGAAATAAATGATTGTTATTATTATTATCACTTACCATAAAGTAGGCCGTATTTGCTACGTTGCTTGTTTGCACTGAAGCTTATGTATAAAAAAGGCAGGCAGAGACAAATTTTCCTTTAGAGGTCCGATACCTTACAAAAAGGATTCACCGCATTAAGATCGGAACAAAACAAGAAACAAACTGTTCTAGGTCTAACATCATGGCTCACTACATACAAATTTCTAGAGCAAATATTTAGACCAGTAGTCGCGATAAATTTTGTACTCCATTCGTTTTTACGTCATCACATCTGTGACATGCTTCTACAAGTTACTATATTTCGTCGTATAAGCGCCATTTACCTGTTCTGTTTTATGCCCTATTCCTCGAACTATGTCGTCTAATTAAGTAGTTGGACCACACAAAATAGGTATCACGCCTTACTCAGTTACTAAGCAGAGGCCCTAGACAAGTGTCAAACATTTCTATTCTATTCATAGAATAGATTAAAAAATGTATTGGATTGACATAAGCGTTGGCGTTAGCTTATGTCAATCCAATACATTTTTTAATCTATTCTATGAATAGAATAGAAATCTTTGCCACTTGTCTAGGGCCTCAGTTTTGCTTGTTTACATGTTAACTTATATACTAAAAAAGGCAGTGTCTTACTTTCCCAAGTTTCTGGTATGTGCACGTAATTTACGTAAATACTTATTCAGACATTTATCAGCACTTTTTGTATGCAATTTACTTGCAAGTGGACGTGTGTTTTCACTTTTAAATGACTTCGGCACTCAGTCGAAAATACTATCAAGTAAATAATTTAGAACCACAAACAAATTACCGCAAAATAATGGGTTTAAAACGAACATAATTTAAACTTTTAGCGGTGCGGTTTTACCCGCGTCTTTGCTTACTGCCCTGCTCCCGTCGCCAGTACCGTGATGTTACATATAACCTTCTTCGAGAACTGGGCTATCATACGCAAAACGAATTATTCAAATCCAAATGGTAGTTTCATAGATTAGCGCATTCTAACAAACAAACTCTTCCGCTTTATACATATAATAGTATAGATTTCTTACCGATATAATAGTGTCGTGAATTAGATATTAAAGGTCAACTGCCTACCTTCTTTATTTCTGTAGTAAACCTTATCGTTAAAAACTAAATGCCTACTTTCACAGAGTCTTACAGACTGATGAAAGTGAAAGTACTGTAATTACTAAATAATATCATATTACGTGTTGTATACAAATTTACTTAATCTGCTTATTCACGCCTACACAGCGTCATGTCGTCCACGAAAGGTTAGGCAGAGGTGTAACACCCACATTCGCTATATTATGTTTCATGCAATTATTGGGCGTGCTCAATTTATTATTGTTTTTATAACATAACATCTCGACTTATACACAAGAGTATAGGCAGAGAAGTGTATGCTCAAGTTTTGATAGGACCCCGTTCACCAGGACGAGCCTGTTGCCATTACCAGACTCCAATACTGAAAGAAAATCAATATCATTTGATCTTATCAGAGCAGTCCACCAAACCAGCCAGCAATATCATAATATTTTTGTAATATTGTATTTTTCTACATGACACAACAGACGCCCTGTTCAAATTTTATTTCCTATTTTCCCGGTTTTTTATTTCATTACTTTTTTAGGATCGTAAACAAAAGAAAACGAAAATATGCATGTACCTACTTATTTACATCTTTTAAATCGTTCTATTTAGTTATTGAGTTTATACAATGTATCTGTCTTTGTAAGCATTTTATATTGTAGCTGTTTGTTGTCCCTTAATAAATAAAATAAAATAAAATAAAATACAATCATCACATAGAAAAAAAGATGTCATATTTTTTAATTGTTTAAAAACTAATCTAATCAAATTTTTATAAAACCAAAATATATACATCGTTACACATATGCTTGGATACCTCCTCCAAGCATATCACTAAAAAATATATAGCAAAAACAGTTTTCTTTTATCTGTTTCGTTTTCTTCTGTTTCTTCGCTAATTTCTTCTAAACCACCCAACGGAAATACAAATTTCACTATCGATTAAAGAATTCGCTCATGCAAAGCCGCAGCGAACCGCTAGTTTAATTTATTAATAACTAAATAACAGTCGATTATCTGCCTTTCTCTATTATCCACGGTTTACCGCTGCCATTTGTCAAACTCAGGCGAGTCATTATACGAGATGGAGGCATATCTGCGCCAATATTATTTATAAACAATCTCGTATACTTAATTATTTCGTAGGAGACATTTTGCTTGCGCGTTTGGGAATAATGACATTATTATTTTCATAGATAACCACATAAAAACCTTATATTTTACCACTAAAGACCTCTCTTTAAGTTCGACACCAAACAAATATGTAGGTATGACTTTTTCAATGCGACGGATGATGACGATGATGATAATAACTAAATCTAACATAAATGTTATCAATAAATTCTTGCCGCGGCGCAGTTTTATCCGTGTTATGTTACATTTTTGGTTACTGCCCCAGTCCCGTCGCTCGTAGCGTGATATTACTTCTGCAACCTTTCTCAAGAACTGGACTCTAACGCAAAAAGACATTTTCAAAATCAGTCCAGTAGATCCAGTAACCTCTACAATTTCACAAACTTTATCTCTTTACGAGTTTTATATTATTATTATAGATAAGCAGAATATTTACGCATAAAACATGAAAATTTACAAAAGGCAAGAATAAAACACAATATCATTTTCCTCCATTTAACATTACACAACTGAATGCAATAGCCGGCGGGCGCCCGGTCAGATTACGGCGCGAAAATGCGTGAAAATCAATTAAACTGGCCTTACGCAAACTTAATTACTAAAGTATCATTAACTGGAGCAATAATAAGTTTAATGGAAATTATGTTATATAGCAATCATGACGTATTATAATTGCATAAATGGCGTAATGGCCAGTGCGGTTACAGTTTAGGTCTCGGGTATAAAAGTAGTGATACCAGCCCGTTAGGATTGGACCACATCTGGCAGCACGTAATCGCACTTTCCTATACTTCTATCTTTTTCTATCATTAGGAATTGTCATTCACTAGAGCGAGAAAGAGCGACGGAACGCGACCGCACGTTACCACGCGCTGCGTGTTGTCGCGATCGGTCGCTCTTTGCCGCTCTAGTAAATGATATGTCTCAATGGAAGAAAAGGATAGAAACATAGAAAGGTGCGGTTCCGCACTATCGAATTTCTTCAACCCGACTAAAGGCCTCGTCATAGAAAGAAGACATGAACATTAATTCCCACGCTTGCATGAGACGGATTGGTAGTTTTAGGCTTTTTTTCGATAAGTAATTCACCATTACAGATTATAAACACTATTTACAGATTCTTTTGGAACTCACAAGATCAAAGTTCGGATAGAAATATCAACTTAATAAGACATTTAGGGTTTATGAATAGTAAACGTTCCTGTCGAATTTACAGCCGATTGAGAATAAAGCATCTGATTTTAAATGGCATCCTCTGTTCATGCAACTCAGAGGGGCCATAGAAATTTCATAAATTCTAAATTTAAAAATATGCAATGCAATCAGTATTGCAATGATTATTTTAATCGGCATCCAATACATCGAATATCGAAGAAATAAAAGAAATTAAAAAAAAACTAGCATTACTAAGAATTGCTTTTAAATTCCGAACATTTTCGAACGTAACAATCGTAACTATCACACCTATACTATAAATCACATAATTTGCTGAAGAATTGTAACACTCACATTCACTATTAAGTTTGGAAGATAAGGCAGCTCTATCAAATACAAAGTGGTAAATATTTATGTAAGAAAGTTGATTACCTCATACTTTGATTCAAGACAAGACCGTAAATATTTGGTTCGAGTCCGATTGTACTTTGTGTCTGTTAATTACTACTGAAACAGAGTTTAATGGTTCTCTAGAGCAGGTGTTGTCATGTCAAAAAAAGAAACATTCTTTGAAGCCAATAATGACAGCAGATTCGCTATTTAAAAGTTAACTATTAAACGTTGGCTTCTAATCAAAGATACCAATCATACCAATATTAACCTCCCAAAGATGTATTTTTTTTATTAATATAATAATTTCTACACTGTTAACAAGATCGTCAGAACATCACCACCTAAGAAAAAGGCGGCAAAACAAACTGTCATGGCGGTGTGGAGCGACTAGACGATTTGTTATTTCCTCTGAGTGAAAGGGCCCTTCGAAATTGTTTCAGCGATGAAATATTTATGTGTGAATTAAGGATATCTGTCTGTGTGACGTGATAGTAATTAATTAAATTCGTGTAAGTACATTGACAAAGTGCCTCCATTAGTACTTAGGAATATTATAGTTTGTTACATAACGTTAAAATTGTGAGGTAGACAAACAAATCGTAAGTTAACAACTATTATTTATTTTATGCCAAACTTTACATAAAGGCATGAGATGATGAGAATCCATGATTGATCAATATTTAATTTAATAAGTATCTATAAATATAAAATTAAATAATTTAATAAACACTTATTTAGTTCAGCTAAGGTTCAGTGTGTGCGGATTACCGCACAGAGGTCTCGAACTCAAGTAAAGTTATAGCTATTAGGTGTTGAGTGAATGAGCCAGGAGTAGCATCGTGCCCGCTACGATTAAGTGGCAACACGCTTATCCTTGGTTACATAGAACCTAACATAGCTGGTGACAGACAAATATACCTCTACCTTACCAAAAAGCTTACTGCTATTTTATTTAACATGAGTTATATAAAATAGCAGTAAGTCTTACTTCTTTCAATCAAATCAGACATACCAACAAGCAAAGTTCCACACATAGGCAGTCTTTAAACCCCGAAGACTTACCAACGCGCCCATTACACTGATGAGGCTACGAGTCAAGTCTAATTAAATCAATTACGTACACGACAACTACTTCCCCAGAGAGTACCGCGAGATATTACATACACGCAACTACAAACATTTTGATATACATTAAATATTTAAAAACTCAGAAGGTAGACTGATGTCCCGATAAGGGTGGCTGATGGATGAGGGGGCTCACGACTGCCCAAGGTGGCGGCACTTGAGGAATATATGTCCAAAATTTTGTACCTGGGTCTCTTAAGCGGCGCGTGATATGACACCTCATAAATTCGTCGTAGTTTGACACAATGTGTGTTGGAATGATGTTTACCACTTCTGGAGCTTACTGAATGCTAAGGAAGAGTAGAGCCAATTTTGTAGGCTTGTAGCAAACAAGTATGCTTCCTTTCAGCTGATAAGTGGTAATCGTAACTCATGTGCATTCAGACAATTTGGACATCTCTATGAATGCAAAGGATGGATAGGTCTTTCCTTAAGAGTCGAAGTCCAAAAAAAGCCGTCAGAAACGGCTAATAATAGTTAATTTTCATTAGAGGAGTCTAAGTATCTTTAGAATTCATTTAAACATACGAAAATGCAATCAAACTAAGTGCTCCTCTAGCTAATCTTTCAAAGTGGTCAAATCCTAATGATTCTCTGTACAGACGTAAACATACATAATGTTCATCCGTCAATCTCACATAGCGTTAAATAACACAAACAACAAAGTAGTCAAGCTATTATATTAAAACTTTTTTGTAGACTTTTTGCCTTTACCACTGACCAAATAGGATTAGAGTCTATGTGTGTGTATAAATAAGTTCTTTGTTTTCTTTTTCTTCAATAATGTGTGTAGTTAATTGACCACTTAGATGCGTTCTTCATCAACTTGATGGGCACTAATCCTTAACTCAAAAAATCGCTTTGCGAAAGCTTAAAGATCTTAAAAAGTTTCTGTGGTTACGAGCGGAGATCGGCTGCCAAATAAAAATTTGACCACAAACTGAAGTGGTCTAAGTTTTGCAAAATAGAGCTCATCAGAAAAGGAAGGTCAATTAATTGTATTGCAACATTATTGCACTTACAAATTACACGTATCCCATTTCAGAACCGAACCCACAGCCTCGGTGACAACAGACACTTAGGTAATGTGTTACCGCAGTTTTTATGAGACTATCTCGCAATGTACCAATAATAATCGATCAGAGTATCGGAGATTGCTCAAGTAAAAACAGGCGATTACCATAAAACTGTATTGATTAAGTATTACACAGCAAGCATTCATTTTCCTGTATATCGACATTGTATCCGTACACAGCGCATAACCTCGGACTCGAACTAAAAAGAGTTGCTACAAAAGTACAGACAAGGGAGTTTACGGGTGACGAGCGAAATGTCCACTTGGCAAAATGTCCTGTCTTTCCACTCTGACCAACTAAACTGACCAACTGAAACAGATCAACTATTTTTCTTTCTCAACGACACAACTTTGTAGTTGGTCTGATAGGAATATTTTTTTAATTCAAGTTTATCCCCATCCACACAACTTAAAACGGATCACCTATTTGTTTTTCTTATCGGTACAACTTTTTTGTAGGTCCGATAGGAATATTTTCTTCGTTAAAATTTGATGGGAATCAAACAACTTAGTATCAAACCTAAAGAAATGTACCGGGAAAGTATATCTTGGGAATAAATCCATATCTACTCAATAACCTATTGGTTTATGGACAGAAACGAAGTATGCTTGATTGAATAAAACGACTGTGTTAGTTGTCTATTTTTATTTTAATCCTACGGTAGATACATTTAACTATTTTTTTATCTCAATTTTTCTAGGGCGTGTCCTATTGAGATCTCATCAGATAAACATTGTATCATGGTCTGTCTAATGACATCATCGCGAAAGATATAATTATATAAGTTTAAAATAAAATTTAAATTTAATAAAGGTTTAATATCAAAGTTTTGTGGATGGGGACAAATTTGCATTAACAAAATATTCCCATCAGACCAACTAAAAAGTTGTATAGTTGAGAAAGAAAATAGTTGGTCCGTTTCAATTGGTTGGTTCAGTTGATCCCATTGGAATAATACTTCTCAAAATAAAATAAATGATCAACTAGTTGATAAGATTGGAATAAAACCCTTTTTTGGGTTCCATTCTGCACAACCAGTTGGTCGGTATAGTTGGTCGGAGTGGAAGGACAGAAAATGTCGATGTCGCTCTAACGTCTTGATATTTGAACGCCATAGTTCGCTAATAGACATGAATGCTAAATATTCTACAAGCAAACTCGTATATCAATAATGCAAAGTCGCCATTTTCAGATGTAGTCAGTAGACAATAAAACTCAGGTTCCTGTATTCCAAGGAGTGTGGATTTTTCTGTGTTAGTTGGAACATGTAATATGATCAAAGTCAGCCTAAAGGCATCCAATTCTGCACATAAGCCTTATGAGCTAGTCGTTTCACCGTGTTAAATTTATTCTTTAGAATACCTACTCCATATTTAAAATATACCTGTGTACTAAAACTCAACTTTCGTCCATACCTACAGATAAAATAGTTTAAATTGTCGAAAGGCGTGAGAGACACACGCCGCGTAAGTTTAATTTTACACATATCACAATATTTTTCTTTTATTATCAAGGCGAATTCTTAAACGTAAAATTCTTTTTTATCTGTCAACTTTAAACTGAAATTTAAAAACGGAAGCGTCGAATTCTCAATTTGATTTAAATGAGAATCGAGCTAGTGATGCACTTAAGTGAAATAGAGAGGGGAATCGGCTGTCCGTTCTAATTTTAACCTAGAATGATGGCAGATAAAATTTTTAAGGGCTTAGGTACGTTAAAGTGTATACGAATGTATTATAAACTTTTTTGTTATTAACACGAGTATTCCTTTTTTTAATTAAAAGTTTAGCAGTGTTGAGCAAAATGAAAGGAGATTATGTTCATTAACTTTTTGAATGGATGTTAAAATGTGTATTAATTTTTCAGGGGTTCAATATTTTTATGATGAAAATAATTCTCTATTGTTTAATAATATGAATAAGAAGAATATTTTTACATCAAATTATCAGCGTCGACCGCAGGGCGTAAGTTTCTCCCAAAGAAAGATTCTAAAGTCACCACGCTTATGGCATTTCAACAAGGAAGTCGTTTCCATTTATGTTATGTAGGTATTAGAATATTATAATCTCTATCTTTAATCTTTAATGTAAACCTCTATTAAAGAATAAGTTTGTAAAACGTTTTCCCACGAGCTCATTTTTTACATATGAACTTACTGTTATTTTTAAATAATATTAATAATAATAATAATAATACAATGTGGACACTATCATACACCGTCATCTAGTCCCAAGCTAAGCAGAGCTTGTGTTATGGGTACTAGATAACTGAAATATAATACATATACATACTTTTTTTTTTGTAAATACATACTTATAATACATAGGAAACACCCAGACTAAAGACAAATACAAATGTTCATCACACAAGTATTTGCCTTCCGCGGGAATCGAACCCACGACACCCGGCGTCGCAGTCAGTTACACTAACCACTAGACCAACGGTGCAGTCAAAATATTTAAGAAGTTTATAATTCGAGATCTCTCAATCACTTTTTTTCTAATTTAAAGTCTTCAATCAGCAAGAATATACTCTTTTTTTAAGCTTCACTGTCTAACTGCTGAGCAAAGACCTTCCCCATGGTTAGTCTACACCTCTCTGTTTGATGTCAACAATATTCAGCTCTTGTTGTAAGCATCCAGATTATTCCGCCAATGCTTTCTAAGCCTGCCACAGTCACGATGCCCGTCTTAGAGAAATATACTACCTACTGACAATTTTGTAATTTCTTTGATAACGCGTACCTAAATGTAAACAAAAACTACAATCCTGCTTTATGTCTACCAAACATCTAAACTGCAATTTAAAAAACGCAATAATGTAAAACTGCCAACTTCGACGTCAGTGTTCAACAGAAATTACCTGAAATTATAATTAGAGACGGGAAAACGTCGGGTGGGTATAAAACGTCTACCTATAGCAGATATAAAGTAGGTAGGTAGTACCCGCCGTTCTTTGAGTTCGTTCAGTAATTGTGCCCAAGAACGCTCTAACGTTGAATCATGAAATATGCTTCAACGAAATTGTTTTAAACTTCGACTAACTTCTAAATTAATAGACTATATTATTTTAGGTGCTATTATTTTTAATGTTAAAGGTAAAATCGTTTAGAATACGGCATTGGAAAGTTTTGAAGTGCTACCATTTTACAGTGGAGTCTGAAATAAACGGTTCTTCATACTATAAGTCGCTCAATAAAAGCTAGAATTCCACCAGAGCATGTGCATTTTTTCAATTTTGATCGCGGGTCTTGTTATAACTGTCAAAGTTTGAGATATTAAGTTCATTAAAAATATTTTAAACTCACACAATTTGTACATTATAAACTATTATTGATTGTTATTTTATGAAATATACATATGGCACCTTATAATAAAAATTACATCTACACGAGTAGATCCGTTTAACAAAGAAAGTTATTAATAAAAAAATATCGGTTTCGAAGAGAAAACTTCAATGCTCAACCTAGCACAAAGGCAATGTAAGAGGTAAGTTTTTACAGGCATTGCTTTCCTGGCTGCCTGGATCTTATTTGTCAATTAACCGAATGCTATAAAATTAAAAATTATAAAATGAAAAAAATATTTTCACAGCGAGTTCGATGCGCCTACATTCCACACATAGCGGTGTACAATGGAAACCCAAAACCACGACTGACCGTCATTTTGATCCCGTCGATCAACTGATAAGCACGTATCTAAACAAGCCACGGAATAACTCTTAGTATCGTTCAAGCTTAAGGTTAAGTTTGAAATATTATGCAAAATTGTATCAACTAAATTAACGTTTAGGGTGGTGGGCAACCAATGGATGTGGGCGGCGCAAGACCGGCCAAGGTGGCAAAAATGGGGGAAGGTCTATGTTCAGCAGTAGGCGTCTTTCGGCTGATGATGATGATATAAGCGCTATGTTTAGGGAAAATGTGATATATAATATATAAAAAAACTCCGAAAAACACTCGAAAAGCACACACTGGTAACGAGTTGCAAGTTTTGACTGACATATTCGTAATAGGTATCCTGATTTGGTACATTACCACATTTACTTAAGAACCTTGACAGTTACTTAATCAGAGAAACAACTCCCTTGAGAAACTGTATTCATATAGCACAGTCCTCTCAGACATGTCGTTCAATTGTTATCAAGTCTCTATGAAACTTATGCTCTCCTTGCTCACTTACTGAAACAGCTCAAGACAAAAACAGCTGGTATAACTACTGGTAATCGTACGTTGTCCGTAATAAAATAAATCCTCTGATTCGTTTCTTTGTTTACAGAAATAGGCAACAGCGGCCAGAATTAATTAAGTAAGGACTTAAAAGGACTTTTATTACATAGCAAATTTGATCACGAGTCTTCGAAATTGTTGTAAAAAACCATCTACAAAACCGCCATTTTGATAGCCCCGAGGAAACGCTGATAATATTGCCGTAACAGCAATAAAGATAATGTTCTACACTTCTGGATTCCTAAAACACGATCAGAGTGAAGTCATTCTTCGCACTGGTTATTTTGTTTACCGAAGAGATTTTTTGGTCTACCAAACATTCTAACATTCAGCATAACGCCTTTTTTTCTTCGCCTCTAATAATCTGTACAGAGTGCACAAGCTATTATTTCTGAACTGTGGTAAAGCCTTGGCAAGTTGCCGCTCGACATTATTTACACAGATGTTCACACAACGTCAACCAATTTCCCAGCTTTATTACATAAATATATTGAGGCCGGAGTCTAACCAAAAACGGTTTAACATTAGTTTATTTTATACATAAAATCGCATAATGAAATCGCATGGAATAATTACAAGTACATCTTAATCTACACAAAACCGCAATTTTGATTAATATCTAGTTGATTTTCTATTATGTATCACTACAACGCTACTGCATTACACAAAGTGCGGAAATAATCGATTATATGTAGAAACTATTTGATTTTCCTGCATTATTATCATGTCATTACTTCATTTCTTAACAAGGTATAGGTGCGGTAAGGTATTTCCTATAGGTGCACCCATCTGAAGACAACCACTGCACGACTTAGGCCTTCCCCAAACGAATGAGTTTGCTATCAGCTATTGCTATCAGAGTAGTTATTGCGCTTGGCAGGCGAATTTGTCACCGAAAGCCTGATAATAAGTAGTCAGTGGAATCCAGAAGTGGTGGCCACCATACCAAAAGCCATCGTCTTAAACTGCTGGTATGGTGGCCTCCACTATGGTAGCTGGGAATAGGGTTAGGGGAAGGGAATGTAGAGGTGAAAAAAGAGGAAAGGGGGAAAATTGGGTCTCCGGCGCTCTCACTCACCAAACAAAAAGCAGTAATAAGGATAGTACTACTCTTACGTCGGTCTTCTATGAGAGGGTAGTACTTCCCCGGACGATCCGGCCCATACATGCTGAAAACAGCGTTTATCTACTACCGACTAATATTGTGATTAGTGATTATGATTGGTGATATTTTATACGCAAAAAATCCTGCTGCCGTATTCCTTCAGTAGGCCTTTTACAACATATCGAAAAAAATAGGAAACGACTTGTAGACCGAAGATAACACGGCTAAGACACACAATCAAAGCACCATAATAAAATAATTATAACCAATCAACTGTTCTATGTAATCCAGAATTAAAAAAGTAATATGAAATTTCAAATTAACATATTCTATCTACCCCAAAGAGTCAGCGAGTTAATGCTCTATTGAAACACCATTCACTGCATAGTTACTCATGCAAAATCCCTAACATAATTCGATTGTACGCGCCGTGCCAGACTAAAATAGCATTAGAATCGATCGTTTCTATCAATTTTTCACAACACTGGCTCTGTGTTGCCATCACGAAATTTTATGGCCAAGTCTAGTCAATGTTGCTAGTGCTAATATAATTTTATAGTAGTAGTTATGTCCCGCAATTCTTCTACAAAGATTGATGTAGATGTATAAGTACGTTTTTATTAAATTCACGCAATAAAGTTCTGTCTGCCTTTGTTTTGATGGTTATTGTCCCTTTTATTGCTTGTGGGTGAGCAGAATTTTAAGTAGTTATTCTGAATGGTTGTGTATATTAGGTGGTAGATATTTGGTGATCACGTATTTGTAAATCAAATGCAAGACGTCCTCGGACCGCGAGTTAGATCTCTCGAGTCGGGTAAAATGGTTTCAACCCTTCGCAGGATGGAGCATCTGGAAGTAGTACACCGACTTGTCTTGCCTTCTGTAAGAATTGCTACTGCGCCATTAAGCCTTTCATTTAATTTTGCAACTGGATAAATAAAACACATACATGTTATTTTCGTCAGGCTATCCCAAATACATTAAAGTTTAACAAAATTTTAGCACTTTTAGATAAAAATTTTAATTAATTAACTGTATTTGGTAATTTTCGTATTAAAGTTAGGTTATATAGGTGCAGTGTTAGTGAAGTTAATATGATGCAGGTTTTTGCCCCGGTGGAAAGTAGGGCGAGGGCACTTGGTCGCAGTCAAGTCTTGTCTACACACAAATTAGTCCACGGACTAATTTGGTTTTATTTTTAACTCCCCTTTTTGCCTGATGCTTCGTCTTTAATTTTTCTTATACGATTAATCTACTTACGACTTTTTGTATTTTTTATAACTTTATGAAACCGAATTGTTATGAAAGAACTCTTGTGTTGGATTCCGGATTCAAAGCACACAAGTCACAAGAATAATAAGATAGAACTGTCAAAAGTTTTAGATTTCGAGTTTGAATAGCATTGCATCTTAAGCGGAAACTTTTCTCGGATTTGGATAGGGTCGTTTTTATCGGACTGACTAATCTCTTAATTATCATATCAGCAGAAAGACGTATACTTCTGGTCACAGGTTTTCCCAATTTACTCGAATTCGATCAGTCGTGACCGCCCTCATTCATCGATTAATAAATGCACGAATAAATGTGATTACTGACGGACAAATATAAATCTTAAATTGCTAATCCTCTTTGAATCTTTGCTCTGCTGAAAGATAAAATAGTAATAAATGAATATTTTAAAATCTGTTAACCATATTAATAAATTAATTACTTATTAACCTAAACATTTACATTTTATATGAAAGCTATCTGTGAGCCGATCATGAAATGACTAAGGAAATTCAACATTGCAATTATTGGTAATTGTGGACTGTGGTCAACATTACAGTGGACAATATCCCACATATTTAAATGCTTTTGTACCTTTTAACCGGGATTACACGACTGCTCAAATTTGGGTTATGTTTTAGACATTATGCGTAGGCAATAAAAATATTAGTAACTAAACATTTATTTTGATGGGGACACATACCACTATTTAAACATAGTATCAAGTCGCTGTTTTTTTTTTGTATGGCCGGTAGTGGCAGAAGAGCTAACAGTCCACGTGATGGTAAGTGATAACTGTCGCTTATGGACGACTCAAGAGTCCCTGACATTATTCTAGCTATTTACTCTGCAAAGCCACTGCCTACCGTGAAGGGAGTGGGGTAGGTGAAGGGATCGAGGAAGGTGAGGATAAGGAAATGGAAAATTGGGCCTCCGGAGGTCTCACTCAATGAATTAATGAATAAGTAATTTCTAAGCCACGCAACGGATTTTCATACGTTTTCACAATCATTCCGAGATTTGGAAAAGCCTATCTTATGGTAAGTACCTAAAGGGTAAGTGAATGTCACAGATTTGTATAATACCAGGGGCTCAGCGAAGCTGCTAATTAGGTATATTTTTGAATACCTATTCAACTATTTGACTGGCCTGTTGGTCTAGTGGTTAGTGACCCTGACTGCTAAGCCGGAGGTCGTGGGTTCGATTCCCACCCAGGACAAACCTTTGTGTGATGAGCATGATTGTTTGTTCTGTGTCTGGGTGTAATTTATCTATAATATGTATGTATTTACAAAAAAAAAATGTATATAAGTAGTATATCAGTTGTTTAGTACCCATAACACAAGCAAATATAATTGCTTAATTTGGGGCTAGATGGCGCTGTGTGAATGTGGTAGAATATTATTATTATTATTATTATTATTATTAAAATAATAATTCAGTTAAGAATTAATTAGTATACCCGGTCCACATTATGTTCTAGGTTAGATATTATTCAACAGCAAATATAAATAAAATCAATTCAAAACAAAGGTGAACAGCCACTAACAAAGCTATGTTCGTTCACACGGACTTTAAAAATAGCCATTCCATATTCAAATAATGAAACATGCATAAAAACTCCTTATTACCGCCACTTCCTGAGGGTAACCCTCTATTTCTAATCCGGTTATACAAAACACAACCACATGGCCAACAAAATAAGAGTTAAATTCAAACGTTGATCGTAATCACGGGCTTCTTTCCCGCCGTACAAGGCGGTCGTTCCTTTCAAATTTATGCTCGAGAGAAAAATCTAGTTTTACCTCCTTACAGTCTTGTTAAGGAGCTTTTATGGAGTGTTGAGAAAGGTGCAGTGAAACGTAGTTATTTAGTAACGTGCCTATATAGGTAGAAAGAACACCGTGGAGACTGCATTAGGTGTAATAGAAGTTAGATTTTTGTAGTATATAAACTAGCTTTTCGCGTAGCGGTTTCATCCGTATCTCTGCTTCCTGCTCTGCTCCCGCCGCCAGCAGGATGATGTTACATAGTCTATAGGTAACCTTCCTCAAGACCTGGGCTATCATACGCAAAAGGAATTATTGTAGATATGTTGATAATATTATAAAATTATAGCTGTAAATAATCTTAAGTTTGTATTACACAAATATCTTCTAATTGTAAATTTTACCCAAATATTTTTTCGGTAACCAGTTTAACTTCGGCTGTCATACAAACTGTTAGAAGCTTATGACGAATGGATCACTGGTTTTTCTGTCAGTACCTGGAACAAAAATAAAAACATTAAGTAGGTACCTAAGTACTTACAAAAAAAAAATAATAAGATAAATATTTGGCGATTAAAATAAGTTCGAATGTTCGTCTAACAGCTCTACATTTGTCAGCGAATTACATCTGTAGACAAATTGACATATCTTTGGATAAGATGCTCTTATCGTAGGTCTAGAATCTAAATTCATACTTCCATACTAATATCATAAATGCGAAAGTAACTCTGTCCGTCTGTCTGTTTGTCTGTCTGTCTGTCTGTTACATTTTCACGCCTAAACCACTGAACCAATTTTGATAAAACTTGGTATAGAGGTATACTAGTCCTTGGGGAACATCGTAATCTATATTTTGGGTTGAAGGGGTTGAAATCTGGGATGAAAGTTAGTATAAAAAATCGTCAATGTATATATAAAATATAATATGCGATATAACCGATAATCATGCGGACGGAGCTGCGGGCAACAGCCAGTAAACAAATAATTTGCATAAAAAGTCAGTAGATATAGGTCGACATAATGTACAATCAGAAGTAGCGAAATATTCGAAGTTTCGTGTATCCCGGGAATACAAGCTATTAGCCTGATAGTCGGGGCCGGGGTACTGTATAAGTAATTCAACACTGTAATGGCGAAGATACCGAACTTCCATAATGATGGGTTCGCATCCCCTCGTTACAGTAACGTGAACCCAGCATTGAGTTTAGTTGGAGTCTGTTCTTTGTTTATCAGAAATAAACAAATAACAGACTCCAATATGTATGGTAGACTCGCAAAGTCAGTAGAAAAAAATATATAATCGGTAATGCTTTTCTTGGCAATTAATTGCAGCTAGGTTTACAATGAGAGAGTTTAGAAAAATTTTCGCCATCAGTTGGCGCCACTTCAACTGTCACATTGGGCCAATCAGGGGTTAACTTTCAAAAAGCGCTTGACAGTTAGACCTGACGCATCAGTGCTGCCTTCTCGTGGGCGCCATTTTAGAAAACCCTTTCAGCAATTTTCTTTTGTCCTTATGCACGTGATTTATCCATTTTGTAATTAAAAAAAATATTTATTTTGATAGCGCTGTCAAAATGGAAGACCTTTTACCAAAGTGGCGCCAACTGGTGGTGAAACTTTTACTGAACCTTCATTACCTGATCACTTTTTTGATTTTTATCACTTTTGAGAATTATATATCATTCAGTGTGATTATCTCGGAGGTACAGTTAAAGAGCGTGCAATTTACCACTATGGGAGCGATGATTATGAACCTAAGACGCAATGTGGGCCGAGGACCTGATATATATAGCAGACAACCAATGAATTAGGGCGGATCACGACCGAAGGGTACAACAAAGTGGAGATGGTATGGGAAGACTTAGTAAAGCAGTAGTCGTTGCGCTCACTGTTATCGATTAGCGAGTTAAGCACACAAAGTGCGGCAGGCCCATGCATGGGTGACCATAGTGGTATTTGATTTGAGCGCTCCGTGCTTCGAAAGGCACGTTTAAATTTGGTTCCTGTTGTTACCAAGTTTTTAACAGTCGTTAGGTCAAGTTAGATGCCTCTATGAACGACCTGAATATATCCTAACACTGAGTTGACCATTAACCACTCGATATTTGATTTGAGTGGTTGTTTCTTGTAACTATTTATCTAAAGACTGACTGGCCTGTTGGTCTAGTGGTTAGTGATCCTGACTGCTAAGCCGGAGGTCGTGGGTTCGATTCCCACCCAGGACAAACCTTTGTGTGATGAGCATGATTGTTTGTTCTGTGTCTGGGTGTAATTTATCTATAATATGTATGCATTTACAAAAAAAAAATGTATATACGTAGTTTATCAGCTGTTTAGTACCCATAACACAAGCAAATATAATTGCTTAATTTGGGGCTAGATGGCGCTGTGTGAATGTGGTAGAACATTATTAACATTATTATTATTAAAAGAAACTACTATAGAAACATAAATAGAGAAGGTTCTACTACGTAATAAAATTTTACACAATTACACATCTCTAATTCGGCTACTACATTCAATGTTTCATGAAACGTCTAAAAATAATCCTAACTAAAATAGGTCACGTTTATGACGCGATACATTTTAATTTCTAACTTCGATCACTGATGTTCAAGGCCTCAGTACTATTCAAATGTATTGATGAGAGCTGGCTTGCATTCATATTTACTAGGTCTTAATCTTGTCAATCGCTCTTATTTGACTAATGTTTTATACGACATGACAGAAATTATTGGTAGTTTTTTGTTTATTGGTTTGTTTTTTTGAACGCGCTAATTTCTAGAGCTATCAGTCGGGTTTGAATAATTGTTTTTGCGTTTGATAGCCCATTTATTGATGGTTCTATAGGCTATAACATCACGCTACTGGCGACGGGAGCAGAGCAATAATCAAAGATGTAATTTTCTTTTTTTTATACTAACCTACTAAAGTGACTCCACCCCGCCTGATGGTAAGCAGTCAGTGGAATCCAGAAATGGTGGCCACTATACCAAAAGACATCGTCTTAAACTGCTGGTATGGTGGCCTCTACTATGGCAGCTCGGAATGGGGTTAGGGGAAGGGAATGAGGGTAGTGAGGAAATAGGAAAGGGGAAAATTGGGCCTCCGGCGCTCTCACTAACCGAACGAAACGTAGTAGTACGGATACTACTACTCTTACGTTGATCGTCTATGAGAGGGTAGTACTTCACCGGACGATTCGGCCCATTCATGCTGAAACCAGCGTGGATCTACTACCAAAAAATTATAGCGAGTGAAACCGCGCTGCGGTAAGCTTGTACAATATAAACCTTTTGGAAGAATTTCTAAAGAAAAATTTCTTGTTGTGTGCTTTTGAAAAAGTTGTCAAAAAGACAGAGAGGAAAATCAATCAATCCTTTATTCGCATAAGGACAGATTCTCATTTTTTAATTAGGTATTCAGTCCGTGGAATCACACTTATAGGGCCTTTCGGATCACCAGCGCTGAAGTCAGGCTAACTGATTTAAGCACATAGATTAGAAAGGCTTTTCTTTCTTTTCGGCATTCCATATGCATGATTTTATATTATGTTTTACTGAAGATTTACCTTTATTTACCATTTAAAATTCAATACGAATATATTAATTGTATTTGTGTAATAATCACGACAATGTTACCTATGTTAATTACTGTATAATTAGGTGAACCTCTGCGGTTGTACCACAAATGTAGGCTTTGATTATATTATCTGTGTGCGGTCGACTTAACGCGCTAAAAGTTTATGTTCGGTCTATATTTCGTACTCAAATTTGGATATTGTAATATTTAAGTAATTATGTTTTCTGGGTTATTATTTCTATAGCCGAGGTTAATTTAAATTTGTGCATCTTCGTCTCTTCAAAATCAATGTTGGATATGCCATGTATGATGGATGTGCCATCCATATTATAATATTGTTTTAAGTTTATCTTCGTAGAAATAAACCACATTGACATGCGAAATGTTATCCTAAAATGAGTTTACCTATGCATTTGAAAGGTACTTGTCTAAACACAAACCCACAACGTCGTGGCTACGAAGCGGGTCCCTTAACAACCACTAACATCACGACTGACCTATTTAAACTTATAGATCACTCAGATTAGAGATTTAGTTCTGTTTTGTTCTATCTATCCCCAACCTGTTGCAAGCCTCACGAAAGTTTAATTTCTTCCACTATCGTACAGTCATAAACGTAGCAATCACAGCAGTTTACGATCTAACACTTAACGTGTAAATGGTTCAAATCGTTTAAACCGTGTTTAATTGAAGCTTATTCTATTTACGCTCTGTACCATGATAGTGCACTTCAATCCTAATCCTTAAATAACACTGACGACAGATTACAGATAGGATTTAAACCATGTTGTGTTTACCCTTGCGTTTATTGCGGTAAGTGGTTACCGCCTAGTGTCTTAAATTGGTTCAAGAGTTACGTACGGAATGTAAAACGCTAACTGTCTATTGAAAAGCCTTACTTAAGACTTTATCTCGCATGCTCTAGATTTAGTAGAACACATTACGGATAGGCATGGGTTACCACCACCTCTTTCGAATGGAGAGGTTTGCCATTGTCACCACGCATAGCAGTCAGGCTCGGGATTAACATAATAATTATTTATTACGCAGATAACGCTTTCTATAACTACACTATTATATACAGCGGAAGAGTTTATTTGTTTGTTCCAACGCGCTAATCTCAGGAACTACTAGTCAGATTTGAATAATTTCTTTTGACGTATGATAGTCCAGTTTATGAGGAAGGTTATAAGCTATGTAACATCACGCTACTGGCGACGGGAGCAGAGCAGTAACCTAAGACGCGGTTGAAACCGCGCCACGGCAAGCTAGTATAACTATAAGAATTTAAATAATACACGCCGTCATTTTGAAACTAAGTAGGTACGCTTTATTACACTTCGACAGATAGAGATATGTTTGTTCAAAACTTCTAAAGGGATAAAGCATTTTGCTTACCTCTACAAAACTCCATAGATAAATAACATAAATAGTTTTCCCCCTAAAAAAGAAAACGTAAGGGATATGATGCCGCGCAAAATATTGGTATGCCCGTAGCAAACGGCCCGTTAAATTTTTAGAATACATAATGACGCTCCTACAGTACTTTGAATAGATTTTTTTCAAGTACTCTTTTTCTTTGCCTCGCCCGTGTCCTTTCAAGATATAAATTGAAATATCACTGCGAACGATTAAGGTGAATTTCGTTGGAAAAGCACTACAATAGAATCTTTCAGAAATGAATTTATAAAATTTAAATTTCTATTCAATTTTTAATGACCATTATAAAATGAGGATTTTATTTTTATAAAACGCAAATTCAGATAAGAATGTATTATCCCAATGCAAGAAAACCATTTTATAAACGGAAAAGAATGACAATGAAGATATTATTTTTTATAATATAATAATAATAATAACGTATGACTAAACTATAAAACACACAATAGAGAAATCTGTCAGATAGCAATATGTTAGAACGAAATTGTTCTGTTCGTATTACGCAAAAAGCATAACAATAAAATAGTCCTAAATCACACTTTGAACAAAATCATTCATGTGAACTTCTCAACAATGTTATTGCAAAACTACTACAAGTCTCAAGTTATCAAACAAACTTACATCAAAAATAAATTTAATAAAGAGATTAAAACCTTATTTACATCAACTGACCCGTGACAGTTACGTTTTTCCCGCCATTGTCTATGTTTCGTAATGGCGCCTTAATGTTATGCCAACACTTTCTTTTAAAAATAATAATGCAAGCCATGGTCGGATTTGAGAGTTACTTAAATAAGAATGACGGAGTGATTTTAAGTTATAATGAAGAAATAAAAGTTTATTGCCGTCATATGAATTACTTATTATTAATAGTAAACAGCTGTTTATAGCTTACTAACCTTTCCACTAAGAGAAGTAATTAACTCGCCTATTTCTCTTATGTAAGTATTTATTACTTCTGTCTGCAACCAAATAAAATTGCTCTACCTATTCAGCGCACTAGTTAGTTGAGTGAGAGTAAAAACTAAGAATAGAAAATATAACGTATCGTCGTCGTATCGTTCACGATTCACGTCGTTCTCGTCCCGTGCTCTGTAGAGCCGACAGCAATTGATTGATTGTGGCAACCACCAACCGTATGGAGCCCGTTTGATTGGAGAACGCAAAATGTATTCAAAAACATTGACTACAATTGCTTAGGGGTTGATACGGGCTATCTTTAATGTGCTCCTGTTCTGCTCACTTGTTATCTCCTACCAATACAACATAATATGCACTTACAGACTACTAGTTACTACTTACTACTCATAGTTTTATATGATAAACCTACACAAATGAAAAAGAAAAGAATTGACATCAAATTAAAAGCTAACCTTTACTTCAAAAGCGTGAGCCTCGTGAGCCAAATACAGTGTCAAAGTCAAAATCAACAAAAAGGTAACAAAGCTGAACATTATTTATAGAAGCCCCACCCTCCAACTCATAGCTAAATGGACAGGCAATCTAGTTAACGTTAGTGGCAAACGTTACATCGATTGCAACGGCAATTTGTGGGTTTGGGATTTCTTTTGCATATCCGATAATAGGTGTAATCTGATGAAATCTATAGATCCAAGCTTATATCTTTACACCTGATGAATAACCATACGATATTATGACATCACAATATTCACAGGGCAGTATGCCTTGACAGACTCAACTCTCAAATAATCCATAATGTAAATCTTGTAGAAAGACGAGACAAGGTTTCATATCTATTATGTGAATACATAGCGTTTGCTGCAAGAAGTATAAGCTCCCTGGAGCTATCACATTTAGTACCTTTTCGCACATTCCTAATAAGACCATACCGGGATTCGCAGATGTGATGCTAAAGAACTATAGCATAATATCTACTTATAGCAATCTATATATAAACAATAAGCTTCTCCATGCAGTCACTTGCAGTTCAGGCAATGTGCCAATAGAAGTTAAGTGTATGATCATAATGTACAACTCTTTAAGCTGAGATGGTTTGACGTTAAATGATATGGTTCCGTATTCAGCGTTGTATCAGAGATAGTAGACCGCCCTGTGGTCCTTTTTACTATTCAATTTTGAGAACAACTTGTCGACTTACATCATTTTTTTCCATTCCTGAACAAATACCTCTCACCAATGCTATCTCGCTTCTTTTTCCTTCAGATCTCTAACTGTCTCAGATCACCAACTTTTTTATTATAGAAGAAAGTATACAAGGGTACATACATAGATACGTAAATACTTGTACGAAGGGTGTCTATCCACTAAACATTATTCTAATATTAGAATCTAGTTAAAAACTACCGTCCTTGTATCTGAATAAAACGAAACTGGATTATTGCAGCGCGTCGGCCGTGACACATAAAATTGGTAACAGTATTCCATGATACATTTAGGTTATTCTCTTTTTTAGTAAAATTTGCATCCCAATTTTTTTGTAAGACTCGTTTCTATTTTGATTGTAAATGTTACAGAGTATTTGGGCACATAGCACAACGAATAATTCACCAATGTGATCAAAAAGTTCTTAAGTAGGTAGAGGTTATGGACTGGAAATATAATATGTCTACCAGGAAGATAATAGACGGCCTGGCTAAAGCAGCTGGAAGACCGCTTTAATCGACCCCTTTAGAAACCAAACGACTACTGTTGAACATTTCAGCAGTGGTCGTTTGGTGGCTGAGATGATAATAATGACGATGTTAAGTGCGCTTCTCTAAAGCACATGCATATCGATAGTAACACTTCAATTTAAATATACCTACAACAAATTAGACAGCCACTTCAAAGATTTCTTTACATTACAAAGCACTTAATGAAATAAAATGAAATGAAATATATATATGAAATGAAATATGTTTATTCATATAGGTTAATTAAATTAACACTTATGAACGTCAAAGTTTACAAAATGTCAGCAAATTAACCTACAGCCAGCTCGCTGACGAAGTAGAGCCATGAGAAGAACTGGCAAGAAACTCAGGCCACTCTTTTTAATCGCCAGGTTATTACAATTTTTGTAAGTTACAGTTTCAAGTAGCATGCAAAGTGACGCAGGCAATACACTTAACTCTATAGATACTTAATTACTTACAGCTTTATGCCTACTTATTACAAAAGTAATTGCTTTCTAACTTTATAAGCAAATAACCATATTTTTTATATACTTTTTATGTATCTTTGTTACCCTTTTTCGAAGAGTTTTCAAAACGAGCGATACGAACTTAAGTTTTTTTTATAGCAAATCACGAGCTTTCTTTTAAAATACAAGAGAAGTACAGGCACTTAATTGGTTCAATTTAAGAAAGAAAATTAAAATAAGCCGAAACGCACAGTTTTAATAACTTCAGAATAGCCTTAGTAAATATCTCGTTGATTTAAATTTAAAATACCTATGAACCTTTGAACCGTAACTGTAAAATTTTAGCAGTGTTTTATTTAAAACGCATGGTGTCACCTTAAATTTAGAACCATGAATCTAGTAATAGCGAAGAATAAATAGGTAGTAGTAACAGTTAAAATTTACTTAAAATAGCCTATAGAAAAATTGATCGCATTTTCCTACTTGAATGCTAATTGCTACGGTAATTGGGGTAACGGAGGTAATTCTTCCGCACTTACAAGCCTTGTGTAGCGAATTTAAGTAGGTAGAACTTTACAGACAATCATCGGGCATAAAGTACCTAGCAATGTCTAGAGTAAATATTTATGAACTGCACAAAGCTTGGTAAAGTAAGCCCAACTTTTCTATAATTTGCACAGTAGTTGTACGCATTACTACAACGAAGCAGTCAATAAGCAAATTAACGACGTTTTTATTATATTTCAAAATCAGAAGAAATGTTTTAAACGATAATAAAAACTTTATCAAAATTCGTGGCGTAGTTTAAAAGAAGTTAATGACACGGAAGAAAACAGCGATTTTAGTTTATACCTCATATTATAGTCTAGTTTTTTGCGGCGCGTTTTCATTCGCGTCTTTGCTTACTGCTCTGTTCCCGTCGCCAGTAGCGGGATGTTACATAGCCTATAACCTTCCTCTAGAACTGGGCTATCATACGCAAAAAGAATTTTCAATTCCAACTGGTAGTTCCAGAGATAAGCGTGTTCAAACAAACAAACAAACTCATCCGTTTTATATAGTATTATAGATAAACTTGCATTCTTAGTTATCTCACTAAAACAACACAAGAAAGTGTCACAGAAACTAAAATGAGAGCAATTAACATTTTAATTTTTGAAAGTGTCGCAGCTACAGTAGGTGCATTGTTCAAATACTCAAAGGGCCGCGGCCGTTGCGTTACCTTGTTCTTTACAGAAATGGTCAGGTCAGAAAGTTGTAATAAAACTGAAGCTTAACCATTAGGCTAACGCTAAGCGTAGGTACACCAAAACCTTCATCGGTCGAAGTCTGCTCGAGCGACAACGGCCGAACTCGGACGATTAAATCAAACACTACTTGTTTGTATTCAAATTTATATCAGTCTTGACAGACGAGCTAGTGACCAAAATTATGATAAGTGACTACAGCACTTCATATGCTGCTTTAGAAGCGCTTTAGTAATATCATAGCGCAGCCCAAAATAGAAAATTGGAACTAATAGATACTTATTATAAATTATTGGAATCAAGCCCGTGCATAAAAATCTATAATTACATAGGTTATAGATATCTATAGTAATTAAACATTAACAGCAGTGATATGAACAACAATTGTAAAATAATTACCTACTAATTTAAATTATAGTAAAATTATTGCTTTACTATAATTTGACGGTTTCTGTCGGATACAATAAATATTTTCCATGGTATTTATTATTTCTGCAGTAGTCGTCTAAAATAATTACGATAATAATTCATTATTTAACAATCTATTAGCGAAACTGAATAAATTGTACTATTTATACGATTACTAATACACTAACTCCATCTGATTGATTATATCAGATAAATATACGACATAAAACGAACACGCAATGGTAAACCTACAAATCCTGGTACTAAACCGCCATATTTTATATCATATAACAGTAGCTATATAGCCCATGATTTCATCATAAATACGGACAAATCACCAGCAAACACCATTACTTTATTACAATTCAATATTCATGAGTCTAGCAAGCTCCTACGAAATATTGTGCAATGAAATCATAGACAATACTCGACTATTCAGTATTCCTGCACGAAACTTTAAACGTCAAAGTAAAACACTGCGAAAAGAAAGAAAATGGCTACCTTTTCTATTTTGTATTCGAAGTTTAGTAATGTAAGGACTTTCATAAAAGTTTGTAAACAATCGATGAGCCAGCGCTCCGTCGAGTTTTTAGTATAATAAGGTTCGGATCAGTTTATTCGTTTATTTTTCTTCTTCGGAATTTATTTATCGGATGAAAGTTGAGTGTTTTAGTACACTTAATAGAAAATATAGAAATGAAAACTGTTGGTAACGTTGTCTTTGGGATGTGGAATTTACTTTTGGTGTTGACTAATAAGTACTTGGTATACCTACTGTCGATTAGATTTAGATAACTTGTGAACGAAAGATGTAAATAAAATTAAAGGGATTATCAAAGCAAAAGAGGAGGTACATAATAATTTGTAGACAGATTCTTACTAAATAATTTCGGTACCAGACATCAAAGTAAACTTCCATATAAATATTTATTACAGCCATAAAACTAAGTATATACCTACGCGACTATTTTTTAAATCATGTCGGAGATATCGAAAACAAAATTTTCCTTGGACTGCGGGCGAACCCTAACTCAAAATATATGCAATAACTTCCTTTTTCCAACCACACACGTACATGTAGTTATGTAAGTTATGTAGAGTAGTACAACCATATATTAAGCCGTCTATACGAATCTTTAAATAGTAAAGCAAGTTCTCTGTTTTCTTCTGTCCGTTTCGCCGCTAACTTCTTCTAAACCACAGAATTGATACGATTTTCACTAATGTATAGAGATTTTTTTTCAAAGGGTTATTTTATGTGTAATATTATATTGTGGTAGTAGTGAAAAGCCTAGAATTTTAAAATTTTCTTAAATATATCAGTAGGTACTTAAACGAAGCCATAGCGGATCGTAATACTAATGTTTTACTTTTTCAATCCAATTGTGTGACGAAAAAAAATCAGAATCTTGAGTTACTTATCATTCCGAACAAGGTTTCGGGAGTTGATATCATATTCAGTGTTTTGTAGAATTATTCACTGATTCGTTCGTCCAGTTCTTTGACTTTTTCGTCTCTCTAATCTTTTATGAATCTTATAATTGGAAGCAAAACTTGAAAGGAGCTACTTCTTTTAGTCCGATATCAAGTGATGCCCAAACTTTTACGGATCCTACGGATTTATGAGTGTGGGGGTTCAAGCATGTTTGAGTCTCAGAATTGTGTGCCAAGAATACTATTGTGGGGCGATGCCCATATACACGTAATGCAACAATATCCAGTGAGTATACTTACGTACTAACTGCTGTGGGAGCAGTGATCAAATTTGTATTGTACTTTGTGACCTTTAGTTGTATCTGTAAAGTTCATAATTTCTTCTCAAATGAGGCTGCTAAAAAAAAAAAAATAGAAATACCGTCTGTTACAATAGGTCACTAAACTGCGTTCGTTAATAGCGTGATAGCATGTCCCGTCACACGCGAGCCGCACACATCGATCAATCGATACCGTGATTAATGTACTTCGCTAACACGCAACTCGTCTATACCAAGGCGTAGACCACATAACTAATGGACTTAGCAGAGTAACTGACTTGCTAAAAGGTATGACCTATTTGAAATACTAAAGTTTTTCAACAAATTTGAACGTAAGTTGATGTAATTTTTTCATGATATCGTACAATTTTCTTTTCATTTACATTGATAACCGTACTTTCGTAACCTATACATACCTTCTACATTTTGTTTTCAGTATTGTGTAACAGTTTTTGCTTTAGACGTTACACTAAAGTTAAATTGACTGCCACAATCGGTGGTAATGGAAGCCGACTGTAGGTATAATAATATAATATCACAACAACTACACACAACGCCATCTAGACCCAAAGTAAACAACATACTTATATGTATGTTTGTGTTACGGTTTTTATAATGCGGATATACATACCTATGCATAAAGTTTAATATACAAATAAATAAAATTGTAGGTACCTACCTACTGCCTGTGTTACTGCCAAAAATACTTATGTGGCATTTTTACTGATGTTTACGTTGCAACTTAGTTGAGAAATAAACAACCTTTATACTTTTATTTATTGTTGTATTTTCAGCTGTTCTTTTAACGCCACTCAAAGTTCTCGCTCCATAAAGTCTCAACGTAAGATATAGCACTCCAAAGTTATCAAGTTTCAAGTGTGTTGTCCCCATAGGGGCAGATAAAACTTCGGCCAAGTGCGATGACACCGAGGCCGAGGTCATCTCGTATAAGGATTAACTATCAATTGTTATTCAATTTAGTTTCTATTCTACGTACTTACATTAAGAGTCCATAATGAAAAAGAGTAGTAAACGAATTATGAGTCTTTGGAAATATAAATCTTGTCACGATTTAGCATAACGAAACAGTAGTAGATCCACGCTGGTTTCAGCATGAATAGGCCGGATCGACCGAAGAAGTACTACCCTCTCATAGAAGATCGACGTAAGAATATTACTTTTCATGCTAATGTGTTTCCCTCGGTGAGTGAGAGCGCCGCGGCAGCCCAAATACCCTCTCGGTCCTATTCCTTTTCCCTTTTTCTGACTCATCCCCTTCTCCGTGGTCGGCAACGGCTTGGTTGTGTTTTCTAAGCTTTATTTCTTCAGCAATGCTTGGAAAACACAGCCATTTCTATAGATTTCAGTTACCATTTAATATCAGGTGGGCCGTATGCTTGTTTGCCACCAAAGTTGTATAAAAGAAAAATAAAGTGTATGCACGCATAGTTTGCACGCCATAAATGGCAGAATATGTTGTACCACTATTCATACTGTAACACCTTTTGTAACCATATTCAGACAAATAAATACTGATTGATTGATTGAAAGTAAAAAGTGTAATATCTTTAAGTTTCGTATGTTTCACGGACAGTGCTCTAAGGAACTGTTTGATCTGGTGCTATCTTCACCTTGCGGCTTCGCAGAGTCCCTGGCATTGCAGAAGTCCATATGCGACAGTTGCCACTTACCAAAAATCCAGCCTATCACAAAAAATTACCAAATTTCAGCTCGCAGTTTTCAAGATTTTGTAATTAAGTCAACTTTTTGCTTTGATAACATACTTTAATCTTTTAATACATTCATATCCGCAGTTTATACATGAGGGGCTGACATTGGAGTCACGTTTAGGACTCGTCCATAAAGCGCGTCATGCATCAGGAGAGTAAGGGAAGGGGCACGAACAATTGTGACATTGTGATATGAATGTTAATGAATCTGGTTTGAGCATTCCTTTCTAAGTATGCACTGAACTTAATATTAACAGCCTGTAAAGGCATAATGCTAGCGGTAGCTGGAGGAGAAATCAGGGAGATTCTGTACGATTTTCTATTATTTGATTGGTACCATTAGATTGATCTCTTGTTCACTTAAACCATTATCTTCTATTTTAATTTTAGTGTAATGTAAGTACTTTGACCATTGTTATATGAGGTAATTACGATCCGGGCGGTGCTGTATGATAAACCTAAAGCATAAATATATTTCGCCTGGAAATGTGATGGTTATAGCACATTCTACCATTTCAGTGGGAACTATTATATCCAGCTGTGGAAATAAGACTTCTACTAATATAAAAAAGATATAATTCTGCCACAGGGTACTGTGAAATCAAAGTTCGGAGATTGATTCAGTCTCAAGAGGAGCACATAATAATATAGCGGTCGTGACCATGACTTGCTGTGGGAATTAGGGCGGAATTAAATCAAAATATACAACCACATGTGTGATATGTTTTGATTGAGTTTTTTGTTTGAAATAAATATACAAATACTTGTATATAAACTATGTTATCTTGTTTTCAAATTTCAGTCTATATTTTTTAAGGAGGGCGTGGAAAATTTCTGCTGGCCTAAATAAATTAATGCTAGCAGTTTGACACAATATTAAATTTGTAATATTATAGCTTTTGGAATGGTGTCCCCCCACATTTGAATACTGACTGCAGTATCAAGCAGAGTGCAGGCTAATATAAAAAAGGTTTGCCACCTGTTAGAGTCGATCCCAGATTCTCTAGCTCGGCATCCGAAACCTCTGCTTCACCATAATACACTATTTAACAACACTCATTACCTAATGCACGTAAAATACAATAATAGACGTTACAATTTACTAGCTTACTGCTCTGCTCCCGTCGCCAGTAGCATTATGTAACATAGCCTATAACCTTCCTTAAGAACTGGGCTATCATACGTAAAAAGAATTATTCAAACCCGACTGGTATAGATGAAGTATTCGTTCCCATATTAACGCGTTAAGCTAGATTAGTACAAGATAAGTAGCAGTTACCAATAAACTTGACTAGAGCAATCAATCAACCGAATGATACCAAAAACCAAATGAAACCATTATAAAACATGAAAATCATTCAACCCAGAAAAGCTGAAGAGATGACACGGGCAGCAGAAAATAATACTGTAGAATTTAAAATTTAAAAAGAGACTACAATTATTATAGCGCAAATACTGGATACTGCTCCCAAAGGCCAATTTAATAACAACCCTATCAGCAAGCCTATCAACATTAATAATAATATTATTACTCTATATATTATTACTCTGTGATACAAACTTTCTACCATATATCAATCAAACATCCCTTAGGGCAACACCAAGCGTTTATTGCATTTATTACCATAGTTACAAGGGGTTGCCTCATAATACAGGTTGCTACATGGCTTCTATAGTACCTAAGGGAGTTAATACTGTGGGTCGTGAAGAGGTTTAGAGATTGTAGTGGGTACCAGATAAAGTTAAGTTATCTACCTACTATTATTTAATCTGTGGTTATATAAAGATGACGTATTGAAAGAGGCAAAATTTTAATTTAGATTTATAAATAATGTACATAAATAGATTGTGCTAGTGGCGCCTCTAATGGGTAAATAATAATTACATTTCTTTGTTTTTTTTTTAATGTATAATACAACAAAATTAGATTTAAGTAATTTACAAATATAATAGAAAAGCGAGAAAATATCAGCCTTTCTACTAAGCATTGCAGTTTGTGCAAAGTAAAAAAAACGAGACAAGTCCTTGTTAACCGTAAGAAGGAAAAGAGTGAGAGAAGAAAAAATACACTGAGGATAGAGGAAGTAAAAGTAAATTCTCATTTTCCGAATGAAACACCGTAGTATTGGTATTTACTACTTTACTACCGTAAAATCAACATGCGTACGTACCTCATCCGTATGCAAGAGCTAGTGCGTGCCTGCATGCATGTTGCATACATGACAGCAGAAGTATAAATTAATAGATAGGATCTAGGCGGCGTATATGGCTTGTGTTTCGGGGCAAGACATTTTTCTACACATCAGTCCTTGACAGGGTAGATACTTCACTTTTCGATCAAACTCATTCACTTTAACCAAACTTTTATTCAGTGATGCATCATCTATATTACTTTATAAAGCGGAAGGGTAAAGATTTAAAGTGCAGTGGGCAAATTGTCCACCTATATACGTTGCGTATCGCTCAGTGAGAATTAAACGTATACCTATTTTTAACTGCTACATACAAAAAAAAACTTGCATACATTCCCTAACCAACAATTGAAATGAACCTATGTAGAATCACTCAGCCGTCAGCCAACCAATGCACGTTCCACAAAAATGTATCGAGCATCATCAATCATTTCGGCGAGGACCGCTCAAAGGGTTATATTGAATGTGCAATATAACGAACGGCGGTCGCAATATAGCATGGATATCGGACTGTGGTCGGATCTTTTATATACATAGAATACACACTACACGCTTTTTCCCTAAAGGTGTAGACACCACCGTTTCGCCATCTATGGTTCAGTATCATCTAAGATACCTACGAACCTGTTGCAATTTACAGAGCAGAATTTCAGACTTCAATTTCTTGACGGAAAAACTCAGCGTCATTTCATAATACATTTCAATTTTAATTTACGCATTTCACCTATATTCTTAAACAATACCTACTGACCGTCTTTTATCGTCGCATCGCGTTTATCAGTTGCGTGTTGTCTGAAGCTATTCTATACGTTGTTGCAACAATCAATGGCTTGCGTGACGCCATATAGGAAGGGAACTGCACGTTACGATTACGTCTGGTTAAGTGACGATAACAAAGGCCTTGAGCGAGGGCATCCTCATTTATTGAATTAGTAGATATACCTAGGCAATCTGCACGCACAAAATTTGGTCGAAATCGATACTACTGGATCTCAATTGTATTAAAATTAAAAAGTTTATCGGAAACAGGATTTTGGATCTAAAATGTATGTGCTATCTTATTTTCGTAGTTGCTAGAGTTCAGTGTCCACATTTGACAATTCGGCTTTCGGACATTTTTAGCTTATAAATAATATAATTTATCCATCCGTAAACTTTCACTTTGGACCTACAAATAAGGCAGTCAGACTCTGATTCTGCAGGAAATTATCGCCAATAAAAATAACATATCAATAACACACAGACCTAACTATAGAGATAGACAGTTTAATTATTGTTATTTTTCGTCTTTAAGCCGGTAAATATTTTATAAAAAAAAAACATAATATTGCGTTAAATCGATTACACTATATATTAAATACAAACATGGGTGAAGAAAGGCTATTTGTTTGATGCGATATTTTGGACGATAAGGAGTTATATTATTATTAAAGTCACTAAATTATTGAGGTGATGCTCTAGTATAATTACGGTTACAACTTGTGTCTGAAGTTGAGGGCTCTCTCGGGCGGGCTCTCGAATGGGGTGAGAAGAACTTAGTTCATTTCAACCCCACGAAGACACAAGTATGCGCGTTCACTGCGAAGAAGGACCCTTTTGTTATGGCGCCTCAGTTCCAAGGAGTTTCTCTCCGTATCTCCGATGACATTGGGATCCTCGGCGTTCAAATATCCAGCAAGGTCCAATTTCGGAGTCATTTGGAAGACAAAGCCAAACTGGCGAGCAAAAAGCTGGGCGTCCTGAACAGAGCCAGACGGTACTTTACGTCATCTCAACGGCTTGTGCTATACAAAGCACAAGTCCGACCGCACGTGGAGTACTGTTCTCACCTGTGGGCAGGAGCCCCCAAATACCAGCTCGACCCACTTGACTCCCTCCAACGGCGAGCTGTTCGAATCGTCGATGATCCCAATCTCACAGACAAATTGGAGTCACTGGAGCAGCGGAGGGACTTTGGCTCTCTATGCGTGCTCTATCGTATGTTCAGCGGGGAGTGCTCTGAGGAACTGTTTGACTTGGTGCCATCGTCTCCTTTCTATCATCGCACCACTCGACATCGCAGCAAAGTTCATCCATACTACCTGGACACGATCTCGTCTAGCACGGTTCGTTTTCAGCGTTCATTTCTCCCACGTACGTGCAGGCTCTGGAACGAACTACCAGCTGCGGTGTTTCCCGAGCGCTATGACATGTCCTTCTTCAAACGAGGTTTAAAGAGAGCATTAATATCACGGTAGGCAGCGGCTTCGCAGAGCCCCTGGCATTGCAGAAGTCTATGAGCGACAGTTTCCACTTACCATCAGGTGGGCTGTTGGCTCGTCTGCCACTATAGGCAATAAAAAAAAAAAAAAAAAAAAAAAAAAAATATAACTAATAACATACAGATTTTCACATATTTATTTATCAAATTTAAATTCTTTCTTTGTTAAAATGTGTATACATAGGTGGGGATGTTATTATAAGCTGTTGTTCGTTGTTTTATACGACTAAGGTGACTAACAAGCATACGGTCTGATGGTAAGCACTTACAGTAGCTTATGGACGCTGGCAACACCAGGAGTTAGAGTAATATAATAGCACGTTGCCGACTCTTATAAACCTTTTAACTCCTTTCTTGAAGAACTACATGAACAACATCGTTTAAAGGCATCTTCTTCTTTTACGTTGAGTTAACGTGGCACAATGCCTACAAGTATTCAATTCAAAGAGTCTTCTCAATACCTGTATCTTACCAGCAAACTTTTGAAACCTCAAAATTTGTATTTGTAATTACTAATAAAATTAATTAAAACATTTACTAATCTATATTCAAATTTTGTGCAGAAATTGTTCCCATATTAGTCTTAAAACTATGAGTAAATTGGAATTTAATTTCTAACTCGACACGAAATTAGAATGTTCCAAACTTTGCAATACCCAACAATCCCTACTAAACTGTTGAAAATGGTATCGTGTAGTATTCTCTATGTTGCCATACTTTTGCTACTAATTTGGTAGTTTTATATTCATTCATTATATATTCATCTAGATATTTCAGATCGTATTGTGAGGATTGTGAGCTTTATTTGATTAGTAGGTAGTTTTGTATTATGATATAATGCGTCGGTAATTTGTTTATCAATTTCAAAACGCATTTTTGCAAATTTTGGTAATTTAACAATTGTTTTTTTATTTTATTAAAACACGGAAAATTGACTAATATAGTCGCTAGCCTTTGTAAATGAATACCATTTATATTTTGTATATTTTTATGTTATTTTTTGTGCAATAGATAAAAAAATAATAAATCACACGCTTGTCTTACCCTGCTATTGGGCAATAATGCAATGTTATTTGTTTTTTTTTCACAATTATAAGTCCAAGCCACTCAGCGTAACGGCAATCTAAGTGACCATCTTATCTGTTTCACCACAAGTGTTCAAAAATGCAAAACAGTATGAAAAAAACAACGCATAGATACAAAAATTCTCTATTTATCATTCATAATAATAGACTGATTCTCCCCCAAGCTCAAACAAGATAATAACTCGACAAAATGACGGTTGTGCAATTGTTCAATTCGCGACCAGATTATAAGTGCAATACGAAATAGCCGGTTGCGGACGCCCAACCAATTACACAACAGGTCCGTTACTGTTCCTAGAATTTTATTTAATAATCTAGGACTTTGAAGTAATAATCTGGATATAAGATCACTTTTTTATGATAGCTCGCCTGATGTGGTTACCGCAAGAGCAAGAAAATTGTAATACTAGATCATACTTCTTAAATTGACCGGGACCATTCCTGCTTAAATCTAACCAAGAATCTTCTACTGAAAAACGTTACATAAGTATTAGTCATAATACGAAAGCCAGTACTTTATTATACGCAAAGTAATTGTAATAAATTACCCATTGTTTTAAAGCAGCTTTTATTTGAAGTGAAAAGATAAATAATCTCTTAGAATCTTCGCAAGCCGTTACAATTTAAATAGAATTATATCATGATACACTTTTTATGATTAAGTAGGTATTTTTAAAGCTCGAAATAACATTATATTTTTAGTTGTAAAACCTATAATTGTATGTGATTTTTTTTGTGTTTTCCATTACTAGAACGGTTTAAAGACAACAATAAAATCCTGGTACACCTGTAATCCTAAAAATGGGTAAAACTTTACCGTTATCAATAACGATATTACCCAAAAATGTGTTAGGGTAACGTATAACTATTTATCCGATACAATTCCCAACCATAATGGGAGATCAAACCCAAAACATAAAACGTGGGCGGTTGTCACTAGAGCAGAAGGGTCTATTTATTATAAGAATGCTTTTATCAAAGCGTTTTACGAAATAATAGGATCGAACAAAATTCCAGATGTGATGTAAGCTTATTTGTTTAGATAAGTCGGAATTAAGTTATATGAGCTATGTAGGTACTTAAAATTTTATAATAGCAATAGAATAATTTAAATATGACTTGCCAATTTGCCAATTAAACGTTCTCTATTTTATTTGGTGGCAACGGCAAATATTGACGGCAGTGGTAAAGTTCTATATGTACTGTGTGAGCTTGTAAACCTAACCAAGCCGATGCCGTACGTGCGGTGCAGAGAAGAGAAGAAAAACTGAGGGAAACCAATGGGCTAATTGGGCCTTCGGTAGCTTTTTGAACGATACGCAGTATGGATGGACTTTACCTTGTTATTCTATATGATACTTTTACATGCCAATACACGCTGATACCAGCAAGGACTATATACGACAGTAGGTATTATACATCTACAAACTCTTCATACCACAACATAAAACCGCGTCATTTAATGAGTCTACCTATTATGTATTCAGAAAAATGTGATTCAACCGAGCCTTCATAAAATACGAGTAAAAGCCGTACAAACAGCTGTGGTATGTATGTATGGTGCCCTTTGTGACTGCACATTCACATATTAAAACCACAATGCTCTCTTAAACGGTTTTTGCATTTAAATATGTAGACATGATTATGTTATTAAAAATGTAATAACGAGTTACAATTAAAAATACAAAACTAATGCATGTACCTTGCCCATATCGGTCAGTCCTCTCCTTTATTTATAGATAATACATACTGAGATGAGACCTCTAAAGTTAATTAATCTCGAAACAAGTCGTAAGATTTTATTAAGTATTTTAAGAAAAAACACTCAAAATTACCGCTAAAAATAAAAACCTTTAGTACCGATAAAAATCTCTTGACAATAAAACAAAATTATACGTAGGTAGACGTTATAATCAGAGACAACGGCGTCTAAATGCGTTAACCTTTTATTGGCCTCCAGTGTAACTAAGTCAGCTATTAATTCAATGGCCGGGGTGGGTGAATTTATTGGCTCGGAGTGTAGCTTGCGCGTTGTAAAATTTTCGACGATTGTTCTACGGTGTTTTTGATGAAAATTGGGTGGAATTTGCAATAAGTGTCTTGCATACTTTATAATAGGGTAAATACAGCTAGGTTTCTTGCTGAAATTAGAACAGCATTTTTAAAAGTCCAGGAAGAACACCTGGACGCAAGTCATAGCAGCTTTCACCTAATTCTATCAGATAGACGAAACATACTTTTAAAATAAAGCCTCGATTAAATGATAAATATTGAAAACCACGAAATATGACACTAAATTGGGAGGTGTCCACTCATGACGCGTAAACCCTCTTAATTAGTCTACTATATTTACTTACATACAATGTCATTGGCAGAATAAGTCGCTTGATAATCGGCTCGGTTGAAAAGAAAATTACATGTTCCTTTTATTTTTAAAACTTGCAGTAACTTTTTTAATGTAAACTAAACTTGCGTAGATCGGTCGTCGTTCGGTGAGAATACTATTAGTTTTTGTTATAAAGAACTTGTTTGTTTTTATTATTCCCACGCTAAGCTCTATTGTATTCACAATCTTCATAAGTTTACCTGGTTGGTTAACAAGTTTTGTAAGTGTAAACAATATTAACTTCTACAATTTTTTTTTTCCATTTTAAATTTATTATTATATATTTGCCAAGTTTGCGACCTATGTGTTTAGTGACCGCTACTCAGACATATGCCTCGCAATTTCTATAATTTATAGGTGTATGTACTATTGGTTATGTTTACGATGGCTTTGCCTGCACGGTGTAAAAAACCTGGCAAGTGCGTGTCTGGTTCGCTTATTGAGGCTTCCTTACAAAACTTGGTAGACAGTTCGTCTCTCATGGTAATCGAGCATAGATTTTGCCCATTTTTCCAAGTTACAAATGTACTAAATAGTTTAACTTAACGTAATAGCATTTAAAATAATTATTACGATGAAATGATTTTAATTAATTTGTTGTTTTATATTATTTGTATACTTATACATTTATTGCCGCAACAGAAAATATACCTATTATAGGTAGGTACTGTCAATACTAATGTTTAAAAAAATAAGCGAACACTACTTTAAATATTAAATCGGTTACATTCCCACAGCACTACAACTTTAATGTACCTTACACAGTACATAGTCTATTTCTCAAGAGCTTAACAGCATATCAACCAGAGTTTTCAGTACATACGAGAACATCTAACATCTATTCAACTATGATTGATGTCCACAACACGCTCGAGACGCCATGAAAAGAAAAAAGATGGCTAACGAAATCTCCCCTAGAAACATAAAAGCCATTAACACTCACTATCTGCCCCGTTTCCTTCCTCTATGAGAAAATTCATCGCAAAAATCATTTAAAGGGAACATTTCATATTTCTATGGCTGTTATTTATTGGTTTTAGTTTAATATTGTTGTTTTTGAATCGAATGAACAAGTTAATAATTAAATTATTATCTATTTCTTTGTTTTAAACACTTTCCGGGACAGTAAACGAATATGGCCGTGATGACAATAAAACATCAATAAATTGTTTCTAGTGTGTCTACATCACTGTCCATGAAAGGGTTTTTAGTATCAAGAATCGTTTAGTAGTTTATAGATGAAGTTCAATCAATAACATTATTTCATAAATATAAATTACATTTTATTACAAATAAGTAGTTTCCCTTTGGTCCCAAACTAAGCTAGTGCTTGTATCTTGGGTACCATCGGGATTACAATTTTCAATATATATCTTACAGACTATCATACATACATTATAATATAAGTATACTACACACTATTTAAATAAAAGGTAATTAATTAATAACCTTAACCTAAAATATATATATTAAATATAACTTAAATTTATGATGACACTTCTCGTTGTGCCTGTCGCCATGTCGATCGACGAGTTAGCGGTGAAACAGACAGTAAAAGCGATTTTATACTATTTAGAGATAAGAAATATAATAAATAATAATATCTATACTATTTTATAAAGCGGAAGAGTTTGTTTGTTTGTTTGTTTGAACGCGCTAATCTCTAGAACTACCAGTAGGATTAATTTTTTTTTTTGTGTATGCAGCTTCGTTCTCGAGGAAGGTTATATATAGTCTATGTAACATGACGCTACTGGCGACGGGAACAGAGCAGTAAGCTAAGACGCGGGTGAAATCGCGCCGCACAAAGTTAATAATATAAAATCACAAGAACTACACAACGCTATAGAGTAGTGTCCCAATTACACTAAATACATAAGATCAATTAAGTACAACATGTATTTTTGCCGGCCTGCCACTTAAGACATGGATTCTATGTTATCAGAATATCTTATTTTGCTGTGGTAGGAACTAACGTTACCTAACATACTTAGTTGTTAATTTCATACCTAATATATTAACGAATTAACAAGGAATAGTACACTTACTCTCATGTACTATATCTCACAAAATATCAGCGTGAGAAACTCACTCATCACTCACACTTGTGCGTCTGGATTATCCATAAACTTAATAACGTTTCTATATTATCTATGTTTATGGGTTTATGGATTACCAATATCACGGAGAAATATAATATCTTTACAATATCCACTCATCGTTGCCTTTAAGAGGCGTAATTTTTAAATTTTTCCTTTTTCACGTTTTATTTGTCACATTTTGCCCCACAAATAGCCTCTCAGTATAAAAGTACTAAGAAACCAGTGAAGCACACGTGCCACGTTTATGGTAATCTTTTGGCACGACGCCACAGGTTTCACAACAAGTGGCTATTGTTCTGTAACCTTCTTGATTTTTACACACAGGGACATTTGGAATTCTTTCAATGGCAATCTGGCTTATAAGGATGAGCCAGTAAGACTATCTTGTAAGGCGGTTCTATTGAAAGTTTTATCTTAATATGCTGATCAGAACGTAGAAGGCCGAGCGTTATGGCGTCAATAAGAAGAGGCCTTTGTACGGCAGTGGACTGCGATGGATAGTCTAATTGATTGATCGATAGTTTTAACTCACGAAAAATTGTCACAATCAGGCGATTAAATAGTTAAGTATAGTTTTTTTCTATTCTCTGTCGACTCGACGAGTACCTAACTCGGTCAGTGAACTGGCTGTAGATTGAGGCTGACATAACTTCGCACAGTCACAGCCGCCATCACCGGTCATGGTTCTTTCAATAAACACCTATTTGTAATGGGAATTCCAGACAGCCCGTTGTGCAGAGCTTGCATGCTGGCAGACGAAACAACAGCACACATACTGCTACACTGCCCTGAGGTCGACACATACAGGGCAAGATACTTTGGCGACCCGGATTCACTCCACAAGATCGCCGTGGACATCAGAAGTCTGCTGGCTTTCCTCGAAGAGCTGGGATGGATCGAGTGATCGCCGCCCACCCACACACAAAATACGCGCACAGTCGTGGAGTTGCGGAAAACAGCCCGTATATATATATATAACCAATACCAATACCAGTGGCTATCATTTTGTTTTTATTAAGTTGACGATCATAAGTGTCACTCATGAGATCTAAATTAAATTGAGTTTACATAGGTACATACCAAAGAAACTGAAATTAATTTCAAGGAATATTTCCTAAACCAGCAAACTTTAGCCAGGTTAAAACAATTCGTTGGATGTTCTAGTTCATAAATAATAGTCTTGTTAACCTTTCAAACTACTAGAACTAGTGAAGAGTAAGTTTACCACAGCAGTAAGACGGCTGAAAAGGTCGTGTTTGCGGCGGAAATTCTGATTTAAGTTATTGGAAGATAATTACGTACGTTAATTTATTATTCCCACATGTCCATGGCTGTTGATCGCGTGATATGTCAGTGATATCAAGGATTTTCGTAGGCTGTCACTAGGGAACAAGCCATGTAACTGATATGGATCGTACCTTAATAGCTGCTATGGACCAAATTTCATCAAGAAGTTTGAATAGTTCTTCCATAAATTCTGAAATCAAAAATAGGTACGCCGTAATTCCTAGAAAGTAAATATTACTTTTGTACATAGAAGGCATAAGCAATGAGGCAGATTGGTAATTTTAAACATATTTTAATTTAAAGTTATCTCACGAAAAATTCGTGTAGGTACTTATTTCTAACGGTAGCAATTCGAAACCGTATACTTTTAAAAAGTATCTCTTAATAAAACCAACGAGTTGAATCCAAGATCTTTCATCCCGGCAAAATCAATGCCTTTGGGAAGAGAAAATCTTAATTCCACGAGAGAAAAATCTCTTAGCAACGTTATTTAAGGTCCGAGGAGCTTTTAGCAATGTATCCAGTTACTTACTGGCGTTAACTTAGATTTACCTCCGTAAAAAAGTCTAGTATGGATTTAGAGGGATTCTTTTTTGGTATTTTGCATGTTCTGTTTGTGATATACATATATTCGAGGACTTAAAGCAGTGAAAATGAGAGCGACTGCTGTCCAAAACTGGTTCACTATAGTAGCTAAGTAAATCATTCAAGAAATTAAATCAAATTCACTATTGGTCTTAAATTTCGGGATAAATATGGGGCCCATCGTTAAGCAATACATAAACTTCTGTTATCGCCTACCGTTCTACTTGTAGTATGTAACACAAGAGCAAATTTGACGAATAGAAACTATTCCCCAGTTTCTGAAAGGCTGATTGTCTAATCACCTGTTAAATCTCATGTGAAGTACCTAAAAGCATGCTAAAAGCATGGATAATTAGTTTAATAAATAATAAATTAATTAATTAATTTATTTATTAATATGATCTAATTATGTACCAATTAGATCAAACTAAACAAATTATTCATGCTTTTAGCAACCCAATTGGCACTTTACGTGAGATTTAACAGGTGATTAGTTAATTTTTCGTTGAACAGCCTTTCAGAAACTGGAGGATAGTTTAGGGACTCTACCAGTTACAGTGCAGCGTGTTGTATGATGTTACTCTAATAATACTATAAGATATAAAGAGAACCAATTAATTGCTGAAAGGTAACAAATAACGTTGTCAAAGAAACCCCATTTAAAACTCTGTCTTCTGTGATACTAATACCATAATAGTCTACACGACACGAGATGGAATATGACAAGTCTATTTTTATCCAAGATACATTAAGATAAATGTCGGTTTCTACGAACGATGCTACGGAATCCGAACCATTTCGAATAAAACCGTTCCAGTACTGAGGTCTCGAGCTCTTTATTAGTACAGTCATGTTTATTTCAAATTTACACACTGAGTTAAAAAGCGCGATGTTACATAGCCTAACCTTTCTCAAGAACTGAGCTACCATACGCAAAAAGAATTATTGGAATGCGACTGGTAATAAATAAATAAACAAACTTTTCCGCTTTATATACTTAATAGTAAGTATAGATAGATTTTACTGGAAACATTCAATTCTTACACCAATGTCAGTTTGGCCTAGTAACGTCCACTACTAAACTGATATTTCCCTAAATTACTTAAATTCTAATGGGAATCCATACTCAGTACGCAATAAATAAACGATATCCTAAAATAAACGAACGAGTTTTCGTACTCGTAATCGGATTACGTAGGTAATATACTGTTCGGATGTAATGAAAAAAAAAACCTTTGAATTTCGATAGTTCTTTATTTCGACACATAGCTAGCGTATTTACCTACAGTATAAAAAATTAGTTTAAAATTAAAACCGAACGCCGGCAAGGAATGTGCTCTTAAAAGCACAAAACAAGAAAATATTCTTCTCTTGTGTATGGTGGTCAGAGGAAAGCCGCCGTTGCATGCTACCTCATATATTACCTTACCTATATTATAGCAATGATATACTTGCAAGACTGAAGAACGAGGTAACGCGTGCAAGGCATGCGACAATTTTTTTCCTCTGACCACAACGATAATATCTATGTTAGAGAAGAATATTTTCTTGTTTTGTGCTTTTAAGAGCACAAGGAAGTTTAGTTTCAGTTGCTAAACTTATTTTTTATACTGTTTAGAAATTAGAGAGAATTCTCAGCGGGTAGCCATAACCGCTAAAGCTAAAAGCAAATCTTCCAAACAATCTTTAGCTAAACTATCGCTATCGTTACGTAAATTGTTTAAAGCAAGCATTCTACTTAATTGTTGATTGTTAAAGACACCCTCTGTGATTCGGTGGTACTGTGTATGGAATGCAACGCAGAAGTCACGGTTTCGATTCCCGCTTAGTGCAAATATTTGTGTGCATGAACATGATATTTCCATTGGTCTGGGTGTTTCTATGTATAAAATAAATTACCAAAAAAAAATTGTTTATCCGCATTCTAGAACCCATATCACAAGCTATTAATATATGCTTAATTTGGGTCTAGGTCTCGTTGTGTTGTTGTTGTGGTATTATTATTATTATTGTGTTTCAGGAATGACGAGATACCTACGAAATTAATCTTAGCAAAAAAGCCCAAGAATTAGCTACCGGTACCTACTTATTGACATTCAAAGACCAGCCAATGACCGCCAAAAACAATAGTGTAATATCAATGTCGCCTATTAAGATATGATTAGTTTAGTGCGTGATCAATTGACAATGAAACTTAATAATAATGGCAATTATAAAATGCTATTTTAATTAATTAAAATATTTTAATAACTCTTGCTGATCCGAAGACAGTTAATAGTTAATAATCATAAGACCACACACGCTGCTAGATTAGGTAAATTGCAAATAAAATGACGAGATATCGTTTTCCGTAGAAAATAAAAAAAGTAATGGCTAAATGTGTTAGAAGAAACAAACAACTCTCAACACTCCCTAGCAGTAGGATGACGCAGTCTGACAATAACAACCTCTAGACATCACTTACAAAAAATCTAATATATAAAATTCTCGTGTCACAGTGTACGTTATTGAACTCCTCCGAACCGGCTCGACCGATTTTCGTGAAATTTTGTACGCATATCGGCTAGGGTTGAGAATCGGACAACATTTATTTTTCATCCCCCTAAATGTTAAGGGTGGTCTGAAAAGGGAAGAAAACGAAAAGAAAACGTTTTGAAATTTTGTTTTGGAACACTTCTAATTTTTTTTAAATTGGGGTGGATTTAGTGGGTCGGAATTAGGAATGAAATATTATAGGGAAAGATATTTGCTTTTGAAGTTAGCGACTTGAAAATTGAGGGGGAAGGGAGGGGGGGGTGAAAGAGAAGTGAGGGGTAGGGAAGAAGAAGTGAGGGGAAGTGCGGAGGAAGTGAGGGGAAAGTAAGGGTAAAGCGAGGGGAAAAGTAAGGGGGTAGTGAGGGGAATATGAGAGAAAGATGAGAAGGAAGTGAGTGGGAAGTGAGCGTAAAGCGAGGGGATAGTAAGGGGGTAGTGAGGGGAAAATAAGAGAAAGATGAGAAGGAAGTGAGTGGGAAGTATGGGGCAAGGTAGGGGAAGGGAGATGTAAGCAAGGGGGAAATGAGGGAGAAGCCAGGGAAAGGGAAAGTAAAATGACGGGGAAAGGAGAGGGGAGGTAGGGGGAGGGGTAGGGAGGGAAGAAGCGGAATGGGAGGAGTGGGGAAGAAGGGAGAGGGGAATAGGGGAAAGTAGTGAAAAGTTTACGGGGGATATCTGTAGGTAAGTGAAAGAGCGAGCGAAGCCGCGGCGGCAAAAGCTAGTCTGTCTATAAATATTTAAATAGTATAAAATATAGTCACTGTGTTCTCCTCTTCAAATTTTCAACTTTTTTAATTTTTCTTTCTTTCTCGTTTAGAGCATTTCTTTCGAGAGGTTCAAGTGTAAGAATACTCATAATAATACATAAGTACTTAATGCAACACAATACAATACAATAGTACAATATTTATTTATTAATATAATAATATTTATTCTAATTTAACAAGCGATGATATAAAACTAACCGTAAAACGGTCACAGTTACATAAAATATGAACGTACCCAATCTTAACGTTACAACGGTTTATATAAGCGATTATTACCGACAAATATGCAATTTTACGGTAATTCGGGTTACTGTAAACTAACTAGTGAAGAACAACGAGTAGTCACGAAAATTTAATTCGACTTGATTTTCTGACATTCGTAAGATTGACTGCAAAAATTGTTTTTGTCCACAGCTCTGCTGGACATAGGCCTAGTTGTATGGTTATTTTCTAACGGTATTAGATCGTTGACGTTTTCAGCAAGAATGTGTCACATAGGGTAATAATATCTTATCTACCCTCTCGTTATAGCTACTAACTTACTGGCTGTTTCTGAAATAAGGTTACCTAGCCATTTATCAAAATTTATTGTTATAAAGGCTTTTAAACTTTTGTAAATAAAAACGCAAACTGTTTCTATCTTTCGTTGAATTAGGTCGCAAACCACCTGATACTCAACTCTTTACATAAATGTAATGTCATAATATTAATCGAATAACCTACACTAACTTTACTACATAAGTAGTAGTAGTACAGAAAGTACTACTAAGTTGGTGACAAATGTTACAAAATTTGTACTGTTAAGATATTGACACGATTAAAATTTAGATAAATAATAAAATTTGGTCCTAAAGCAAAATTCATTTAAAGCTTACGTTTCCTATCTTTACGTGCGTTCGTTACGTTCAGCTTCAATGGGTCTAGATGAAATAATTTGAGATTTCGTATAAATTTTTTAACAATGACAGCGCGGCAAAGTTACTATAGGAACCACAGATAATAAAACAGTAGATCTGGTACACTGAGCATAGACAACTGACGAAAAGCCCTCTAGTTTGTTACGTCATAATAAGCGGCTATGTAACAAGTGGTCAGTCAGACCGGTCGATCGGTGCAACGTGTGGATGTTGCGCAAAGATCAACGATTTCTAACATTGTTTGACCGGAGACGTGTGCCCGGTGGTATATGACGATAGTGTATGGCCATAATAATATATATACCATATAACTTTCGTATTTGCAAGAAAATTGTAAGACCCTTGCACAAACTACAAGAGGTTTAATTTCATGCCAAAAGATATAGTAATTGATTCGCTTCATTACTTGATTACTAATGAGCAAAAAAAACATCTCAGGTAAGAAAATTTTCTGCCTTTTTACAACACAACACAAGCTCTGTTGCGGAAAACTTAATACTCAGTGCCGAGTCTTAAGTTTTGCAAATATTTATAGAGCACACAATTCTTTGGGATGTTTTTTGATGTTACAAGGAATGATGTTACAAAGAAGCATAAGGCCCACCTAATGTTAAGTAGTAACCGTAACCTATAGAGATGGCTGTGCTTTCCAAGCATTGTAGAAGTAATAATGCTTAGAAAACACAACCCAGCCGTAAGCCGTTGTCGACCACCATAAGGAAAGAAAAGGAAAAGAAAGAGGACCGAAAGGGTATTTGGGCTGCCGGCGCTCTCACTCACCGAGCGAAACACATTTGCATAAAAACTACTAATCTTACGTCGATCTTCTATGAGAGAGTAGTGTACATCTCCAATCGATCCGGCCCATTGAAACCCAAAATTCCCAAACCAGATTGTGTAGCGCACATCCTTAGTAGACGTGTCACACACATCACTAGCCCGATCGCCTCTGGTCAGAACCGGGTTTCTGCACCACGCCGTTCTGGTCGTGGGTGTCGTCGTAGTGTTCGCGCTGGCAGCCCGACGGAATGGCATATTTAGTAGTAGTTAGTAGGGTCATACGTGATAATCATTTGTGACGTAAAGAGACCTACACTTTACGCCACAAATGATACGTTTCAGATTTTTGAGTAAGGCTAGGGGCCTTACACAAAAATCTGAAACCTAATTCACGATTGTCCAGTATATTTATAGTCACATTGTGTGGGTGTAGTATACACCAATCTCGGACGCCCGCTTCCAAGGTATTAGGGTGCCTATCCACCAGAGATGTGCTATGTTACGTAGCTATCGATGCGTTTGATAGGATTCAACTAAGATGACTAGTTTTTTATATAGCACGATGCGTGCTATGGATGGTCGCGAGTGGTGTAGTTAGTAGCAGAGCAGAGTATCTACAGTAGGGCCGTGTTTGGCGCTGAAAGTAGATATACCATCGTGGAAGCAATCTTCATAGCACATCTTCCTTGTAAGTCGCACCCAGCTACTTAAGTAGCTTAGTATCAGTGAAAACCGTAGACTTACAGTCAGTTTCTGAAAGGCTGATCAATGAAAAATTAACTAATCACCTGTTAAATCTCATGTGAAGTATCTAAAAGCATGCTAAAACATGGATAATTAGTTACTAATTGTGAAAATTACTAAATGATTTAGCATGCTTTTAAGTAGGTACTTCACATGAGATTTTAACAGGTGATTAGTTAATTTTTTGTTGATCAGCCTTTCAAAAACTGGGGGTGAGTATGTTATAGACTGCTGGTAAGCGTGTCGCAGAAAAGGATGTGACAGATAATGTAGGTATTGAAAATATCAGGGTAACACCCTAAAATAATTTTACCTAAGTAGTAAAGTCGCCGTATATACCTCAATTATTTGTAATTATTTATAGACGCGTGGCCACGAGGCAAAATTAGCATAATAATATGTCCTCGCGGATGTGTATTTTTCTTAACTTTATGACATTATAATATATTACTATACTACTAATATTAAAATATATTACTATACTACTAATATTAAAATGCGAAAGTTTGTGTTTGTGGATGTATTTTACCACTCAGCTCCTAAACGGCTAAACCGATAACTGAACGATAACGAAACGATAACTAATCTAAATTGTTAAAACTTTTTACTAAATACAATGAAAGTTACCTACCTTAAATTAAATGTATCATATTAAAAAAAACACTACAGTATCTACTTACGAATCAAAGGACAATTTCGGTAGTTTCTTTTCACCGTCACTTTGGCATCCCAAAACACTCACATACAACGGACCATGATTTATCACCTCTTTCTAATAATAACTTTATAATATTTTTGTATATTTATGAAATACTTCAAAAATACGGACACAATACACAAATTAAAAAAAGAATTACACTTTGTAACACAAACTCTACCACTAAAATACAACAAGCTGTCAAATTTTGCTTCGCTAACATATGTTAGCCACCTAGAAAAACCGACAGGCGTTAAGGGACAAAAATACTATCGCTGTCTCGTTTTTTTATATATCATTGTTGTTGTCATAACTTTGTCTCTTTTCTGTGTGAATGCAATGGAAACTATCACGTCATCTATACTATACTCAGTCTACGGTGGAAACGGTCATATATAGTTTCACAGCTTAGCTATTACATCCTCTTCTCCATAGCACATCTCTGGTAGAAAAGCAGTCTTTTACCGCATGGCGACGCATGTGGCTTTATAAGTCAACAGACTGGGATGGACTGCGTGAGTTCTACGCGTCATACCCATGGAAGCAGCTGTGTTTCAAGTCAGGCGACATTGAAACTTGTACGGCCGCTGTGTCAGACACGATCCTAGCGGGCATGGAATGCTACATTCCAAACCCGCTGGTGCCTGTTGCAGGGGTAAAGAAACGACCGTGGTTTAATCGGCCCTGTAAGGAAGCTAGGCTTCTCAAGCAGGCTACTTACAGGGCTTGGACTACGGCCCGAAATCGCGAGGATCTCTGTGCTCCTGATTTGAAGCGCAAATTAAACGCTGCTTCGAGGTCCAGTAAAAAGGTAATTGCCAGGGCTAAATCCGAATTCGTCGGCAGAATTGGCGAGCGACTTGCGAGCCTTCCCTCTGGGACTCGCGCCTTCTGGTCGCTTGCTAAAGCTGCCGAGGGAAATTTTTGTCAGTCGTCTTTGTCACCACTTCGTAAGCCGGATAATAACCTGGCCCAAAGTGCAAAAGAGAAAGCCGATCTCTTGGGCGCTCTATTTGCCTCTAACTCGACTATGGACGACGGAGAAGCCACACCGCCTACCATCCCCTGGTGTGGCGTTACAATGCCGGAAATCTGTTTTACACAGAAAGAGGTCCGGCGGGCATTGCTTTCTCTAGACGTCCATAAATCGAGTGGGCCAGACGGCATATCCGCAGTGGTGCTTAAGCAGTGTGCCCCTGAGCTGTGTCCGGTATTGACGCGTCTTTTCGAACTTTCATATTCCACTAGGCGAGTTCCGTCTTTGTGGAAGGCTGCCAATGTGCATCCGGTGCCCAAAAAGGGCGATAGTTCAGACCCATCGAATTACAGGCCTATTGCTATAACCTCCCTTCTCTCAAAAGTGATGGAGCGCATTATCAATAAGCGGCTTTTGGGATACCTAGAGGATCACGATCTGGTTAGCGACCGTCAGTACGGCTTTCGCCGTAATCGCTCAAATGGTGATCTTCTAGTGTATCTCACGCACCGCTGGGCGTTAGCCATCGAGAGTCAAGGAGAGGCACTGGCTACTAGCCTGGATATAGCGAAGGCGTTCGATAGGGTCTGGCACCGGAGCCTTCTGTCGAAGTTACCATCTTACGGACTCTCCGAGGGGTTGTGCCAATGGGTTGCCAGCTTTTTGACCGGCAGAAGCATAAGAGCTGTCGTCGACGGTTGTTGCTCGGATAGCCTGGTCATAAATGCTGGCGTCCCGCAAGGCTCCGTACTATCCCCGACGCTGTTTTTGCTGCATATTAATGATATGTTGTCCATCGACAATGTTCATTGCTATGCAGACGACAGCACTGGGGATACGTATTACACGGGCCGGGCGGACACCCCTCGTTCCATTGTGGAGGAAAGTCGAAAAAGACTTGTGTCTGAAATCGAGAGCACTCTTAACAGAGTCTCTGATTGGGGACGACTAAATCTAGTTCAATTTAACCCCACCAAGACACAAATCTGCGCGTTCACCGCTAAAAAAGCTCCATTTGTAGATACTCCGCAATTCCAAGACACAGCCCTTACAACATCTGAAAGCCTTGAGATCCTTGGAATCGACATCTCCAGCAGCGTCCAGTTCCGCAGTCATCTGGAGGCTAAAGCCAAGTTGGCCTCCAAAAAGCTCGGTGTGCTCAACAGGGCGAAGCGGTACTTCAGTGCGGGGCAAAGACTATTGCTTTACAAAGCTCAAGTTCGTCCCCACATGAAGTACTGCTGCCATCTTTGGGCGGGAGCACCCGGATACCAGCTTGGGCCGCTTGACGCGGTCCAAAGGCGTGCTGTAAGAGTTGTCGACAATCCAAGGCTAACAGGCGGTATTGAATCACTAGGCTTAAGGAGAGATGTTGCCTCCTTATGTGTATTCTATCGCCTGTATAATGGGCTGTGTTCTGAGGAATTGTTTAGGATGATGCCAACGGCCACTTTTTATCATCGCACCTCCCGCCATCGGCTGGGAGTTCATCCTTACACCTTAGAACCTCTTAGGTCCCGTACAGTGAGGTTTCAGAGAAACTTTCTCCCTCGTACGATAAGGTTGTGGAATGAGCTCCCCGTCGAGGTTTTCCCGAGAGACTACAACATGGAGTTCTTCAAGAAAGGAGTTAAAAGGTTTTTAACAGGGTCGGCAACGCGCTAGTAATGCTCCTGGTGTTGCAAGCGTCTATAGGCTACGGTAACTGCTTACCATCAGGCGGGCCGTATGCTTGTTTGTCACCTTAGTCGTATAAAAAAAAAAAAAGTCTTTTAAGCAAAGTTATTTAATTATCGATAAACAAAACGTCGAGGGACACAACAACATTCTGTCTATTTAGAGGAAGCTTATTATCCTACTATAAAGGATAAACAAAAAAGAAAATATTGAAATTATTAGACTAAGGGAAGAACGAGATTTCTTGTTCAAATTTAGAGACGATAAATTGCATTAAAAGTAGAGCACTTTCTATTTTGCATTAATAGCGGTGACATGCGGAGGTCTGTGACCCAGAAGCTTTACAGTCCTTCGTTACTATTTTCTATAAGCTAGAGGTTCCAGTTTATGGAAGCATTCTAGCCTAGAACGCAGGCTCGTCTGCTACCAATGCAAACAGACTGCAACGGTTAAAAAGCCAGGAAAATTATTAATATTATAGCTATATACTGTCACATTGGGACAACGTTCCAGTTGCTAGAATAGCGCATCCCCAGGGAGCTAGCGAATCCATCGATTTATTATGAAGGACAGTCTGTGTGAAACGAGTACAATGGCTAGACATTTACTTATTCAAACCAGACTAAGCTATCTATTATGATCGCGTGACTATAATGTACCTAATAAATTGCTTAAACTTTATTAATAAATCAATATTTTGGTTTAATAATAAATAGATTCGCTTATATTAAAACTTTATAAGTAGATAATAACTATTCCAATTATTATCTTGAGCATATTAAATAAAGGTCAATTGATTTTTTTTATTGCTTTATGCTCTATCACCGGAAAGCTTACAGTCAAAATGTAGAGAATAAATGACTTAACTGCGTAATATAAATTACAGGTTTTCACGTAAATTAAATTAAATATTATTTAAAACGTATGTACGTACGTACGTAAATTGGTTGTTTGTAATTTAAATAACCTTATTTGTTCTTAACGAGTTTTACAACGAAATTAATACAATGGTAGACGTTGTATTGTAGTCTGTCCATAATAAAACTTGGCTTAGCACTTTTTCTCCGAAGAAGTATGCAGAGGTTTGTTGCATCTTTTTCTCCTGGCCAAAATGATTCACCAAACTGGTTTAGCTACGAGGAATTAAGTTTGCTACTGGTCAAACTGTGAGTTATTTCAAGTGTCTCAAATTTGTTGATCATTAATTTGTTGTTCAAGAACTCAAATTCTTCAAAAGAGTTTTTACGTGTAAATACAAGAGATAGGTACGTAAGTGTTCGTGTTATTCAGGAAAAAGTCAATTTTGAGTTAGGCCACGAGGAATCGCATTTTTTCGTGGCCAAACCAGTTTCGCACAACAGCCCACGAGGAAAGAGGTGTTGCTGCGACATTTTGCTGGTCATGTTAGGTGCCAGTTACAGAGGACACTTGCCCAACCAACTGTCCCAACCTGGGGATTGAATCCGGAAACTCTGGGCAGCAATTAGAACCTATGTTAGTCCGTCTGTACGATGATAATATATAAATATATTTTTATACTATCGTAAAGATCGGCAAGCGTATTATTTGCAAACATGCTTTTGAACAATCGAGATGGTTAAAATAAACTTGATTACCAACTGTTTAAGAAGACGTCGAACAACAATGAATTACGTATTACTCGTAGGCTGCGGTGTATTACAATTAAATTTTTCTGGTATTATGGTGATGAACACTCCTACTGGTACGGAACATTTTCAGTTAAGTACTTATTGATGTTCAGTGCCATGTTTATTTTTATAAATATTACGTTTTTTGAAAATCCTAGATTTTCTTTATTTTTAAAGGATTTTTATCCATTGGATATGTTAATCCCATTGTACCTTAATCAATAATTACATAAAAAAATATAATTATCCTAGAAGATGAGTTGTTTCATAATGAACGAGTTGTTTTTTAGTACAAAAATACAAACCCAGCTAAAACACTGAACAAAACAAAATAAATATGTGCTATATTAGTATGTGGTTCACATTAGAACTGAGAAGAAGAGACGAGAATGTCGTCGACGACTTTTCCCGGACGTTTTAACGATGTCTACCGGTCACTATTGTAGCGTTATAGGAATATCCGGGCGGGATAAATCTTTCCGGGTCACTTTTCAGTATGCATGACATGGGTTATTTTCGATGGAAATCAGTCAATAAATTGTTTAATTTTCTCGTTTCAAAGTCAAATTAACTCAATCAGAGTTGGGTAGACCTACCTATGATCTAATTCTTCAATTCAATTAATTCAGTAAATTGGCTGTACAAATTAGCTCATATCTAACTCTGGCTATTTTGGCGTCCTTTAGTGACATAACTACCTATTATTAAATATGGAAAATTAGCATGAAACTGTAAGACAAACCATTCCAACAAGATTGTATCTTAAGTCTTGAAGATTAAACCGATACGATTAAATGCTAACCTATTCAATTTAAAGATGTATCTATTACAGAATGAATCTATGGAGTGAAGCTACTTATAATTCCTATTAAGTTTGCATGAGTCAACAGAGGTTAACGGATTACCCGACTAGAACTCGTAGGCGATGAGTTATATATTTTACTTGACATGCTTTATTGCGCAGTAATGCAATGATACCGCAAACACATTTTACTGTTTTGAAATCATCTGTCGTAAAATACTAAGCAAAAAATGTACATCTGTGTTATACCTACTTATTATGACTTTTGCATTAGCTGTATGAACGCTTGCCTTTGCCTAAAAAAATTTGATTCAATCCATAGATGGGTAACACCAATGCCCTTGAGGATTTCCTTTCATAGATAAATCATTTTATTTAGTTACCTACATAGAAATATGTCATTACCTTTACGCCTTTATTGGTCACAAAGAAATCAAAAGTATGTACAGTCGACTTATTCGCAACCACAACCCGGAAAGCTTTGTAAAGTAAACTAGTACCTATGTAACTAAGTGAAAGCTATGATGAACATAATATTTTTCTACTTAAAACTTTTACTTTTTTTACTCGGGAGATTAAATTAATTCAATCCGGTTCAGTTCCCCGCATCTTATCCTAGCTTTCGTAAAATAATATTATTTTTGTTATCATTATTTTTAACTTCTTAATATGGACCGAAGGAAGCAACAATTGTGCATAGATTAGAATATTTACAGACGTTAACGTTGTTCCCTTGGACCCGGAAGTAACGTCGTAAATATCTATCTACCCACACATTTTATCTATACAAATAGAGCGCAAAATTCAATTTATTTCCACAAATAAGAACTTCAAACCAACAATAACAATTACACGAACAGAAAAGATCGAAAACCGGCTATGAAATGCTTTGTACTCAGTAGTAAACCATTTCCAACCCCTAAAAAGCAAAGAGAAATTACTAGACACATGATTTGAATGTCATATTAACGTGTTATTATTGTATTTATAATTGTTTTATTGCATACATTAAAAATGTTACATGCGTATTTCAGACGCGTACACGTCTACCGCTTAAGGCAGCTTTACATTTAAGGCATGTAAACACGCTTATGGAATAAGTATTGCGAAAGTCCAGTTACTGGCGAATCGAGCGGCTAACACTCGAGCTCTAGCCAGCAATTAAGACGTCCTAACACAACTACTAGTTTTGCTCAAAACATAGGGTAAATAAAACAACCGATAATACATCAGAAATAGAACATGGTTTTTGAAAAACGTACCTTATGCGTCCTTCCTCATAATCTGGTTTATAAATCCATTCACAATTGGAAACAAAAACCACTCGAGCACTTTGTGAACACAAAAATAATAACGAAACTTAGGGCCTCTGATACATCTGTCGGGATTTATAACACACACACTGTATTACCTATGTTTTTGGTAAAACATTAAAAAAACTTGCATAATATTTGAACAGGTGGAGGTATTTATTTTTGTTCACGCGCGGCACAAGATTATGAACGATTGGGACGTATGTCGTCTTCTGTGAGAATCACGGCACTGGTGGGCACTGGAGTAATAAGGAGCCGGAACATCGGCTCACAGCTTGCGAACAGCGCGTTTGTTTGGAACTGCGCCTTCCCTTTCTAATGAGAATTTGATTACAACGCCATCTTGTGTGGATTGTTTGTATCACTCTATGCGATAGCTGGCAAGTAACTTTACGCAGCGGCATCGTTTATAGTTTTTATCAGAATTTGGACTTTGGGGTTTTTTGTATATCAATATTTGGACCACAAAGTAGTATAAGGTGAGCAAACTAAGTAGCTCAACGAGTCTCAACCCTCGAATTACTTAAAAAGACGTTAATGAAATAATTTGAGTTAATTTCTATTTGAGTAGGTATTTTCATTCTAGGTATTATTATGTAGAACAACAAAACAAAAAAGATTTTAAATTTCGAATTAGATAAGTACAGTAAGTACTTATCTAATTCGAAATTTAAAATCTTTATTATATTATTATTGACTGGCCTGTTGGTCTAGTGGTTAGTGACCCTGACTGCTAAGCCGGAGGTCGGGTTCGATTCCCACCCAGAACAAATTTTTGTGTGCTGATAAGCATGATTGTTTGTTCTGTGTCTGGGTGTAATTTATCTATAATATGTATGTATTTACAAAAAAAAAATGCATATAAGTAGTATATCGGTTGCTTAGTACCCATAACACAGGCAAATATAATTGCTTAATTTGGGGCTAGATGGCTCTGTGTGAATGTGGTATGTGTATGACCACCTAGTCAGGAAGGATATCGTTACTGCCTCACGATGATAGATCGTTTTACACGATGGCCCGAAGCTATTCCGTTATTATTAGACATAACAGCTGATACAGTAGCTAAATATTTTTATGAAAATTGGATATGTATATATGGATGTCCAAGCAATATTACTAGCGATATGGGACGACAATTTGAGTCTGAATTATTTAATAGTTTAGTTAAAATGTTAGGTATTAATAAAATTAGAACTACTCAGTACCACCCGTGCAGTGTGGTATGGTAGAAAGATGGCATCGATCGATGAAGAGTGCTATTACTTGTCGTTTATCAGAAAACGCATCGTGGTTAGATGAACTCCCAACTGTTTTGTTAGGTCTAAGAGCAGCGTGCAGAAGCGACAGCGGAATTAATGCAGCAGAAGTAACATTCGGCCAGTCATTAAGATTACCAGGAGATTTTTATAGAGAAACAGGTTTAAAGTCAACTAACGTTTATACCTATGTTGAAAAGTTAAGAAATATAATAAATAGTTTACGCCCTAAATCTCGAATTGATAGAGATTCTCGTAAAATTTTTGTACATAGAGATTTGAAAAACTGTGAACATGTTTTTGTAAGAAATGATATGTTAAAAAAGTCGCTTTGCCCAACTTATGATGGACCTTACCGTGTATTAAGTAGGAATAATAAGGTATATGAAATTCAGTATCCTAACCGGAAAGCTTTCATATCAATAGATAGATTAAAGCCTGCTTATACGTTAAAGGAAAGTAATTCAGACGACAGTCGTAATTTAGACTTAAGAGTTAGTAATGAGAAAGATGTCTTAGATAAGGATAAACTGTTAAGTGACCAGAAGAAAGCAAACATTCGTGCAACGCGAACAGGTCGCGTAATACGACAACCAGTACGATTTTTAGTGTAAAGGAATTGTTATATTACTAGAAAGCGAAACTGCGCTTGCTATAATGTAGAGATGTAATAAAAGTAAGAGTTAGTAATAAAAGTTGATTCATATTAAGGAATCTTGTGCGTATAACACATGCCTTACATTGTATTTATAACAGCTATAATTAAGTAAGTATATGATTATTGAAATGAGTAAAGAATGGTCGTATTAAATGTTATTGTGTTTTGTATTATCAGGCATTTTAGTGTTGTATAAAAGATGCCATAGTAAAGTAAAAAAATAGAAAGTGATTAAAAGTGTAGTAAAATAGTGGCCAAAAAAGGAGTACGTATGTATTAGCGATTGTGTCGAACCAGGCAGATAAAGCCGGTCAACCAATTACAGTTATTACTCAGCCACAGTATTTGCAGTAGGTATACGTATATGCATAAGTAGATGATTACTTGCGAGAAAATATTAAGTAGTTAGATATATACGTAATCTGTCGTAAATACATTTTATACTACTTTTATTGTATTTGTTACCTTTAATTAGAAATTAAAAGAGTATTGTATTGGGTTAAAATAAATCAAAATTTTCTATGTATTTACATATTGTATTGTGTACCTACCAAATATTGTTTTTGTCAGATAGATTTTAAGATATTTACTTTTTTATTAAAAAAAAAATTATTTTTTGGAAGGGGATGTATTTGGGGTCACGTCAGTTAACCTTTAGTTTTAAGTGTTTTGTATGGGACGCGTATGTAATGCAAGCGCAGCGCCCTCAGTCGCTCCCTAATACTATCCATAGTAAGTCGTTCCTTAGTTCTCTACTTAGTTAGCCGTTCCCTTGTATTTGTTTGTACCGTGACTCAATGTAAAAGTAAGAAGTAAATAGTGTACCAATCTTAAGTATTTTATTTGAAAATTCCGACGCGTCGTAACATTGAAGAACACATAATATATGTAAAGAATTGGGTCAAAAGGAAAGGCTCAACGTGGTAGAATATTATTAATATTATTATTGGTTATGGAACGTGCATTCAAAACAAATTAGGTATCTCTAGCAATGCACAGCACATAAATGTCCTGGTAATCCAATAATAATGTGGCGTCATCTAAGTATTGGGCCAATGATGAAGCACAGAGAAAATCAAAGTGAAGACGACGACTACGAGTTTATAGCATAAAACTCATAGCGCTATCAACAACTTCAGGCTACTTCTATACAAGATGTCATTGTATTGAGGCCTGAATTGCGATATCAACATTCTCACACCAACTCAATAAACAAGTCCCGACTACTAAGTACTGTCGGGCAGTAGACCGCCAGGCACACGATCACCTAGCGTGGTCGGAGGATCCTCCCTTTGGTTATTTATAGGTAGGTATATGGTGTGATACCTCCCTTTACATTAATAGTTATATATACTTATCTCTTTGGGAATTGATTAAATCCACCTTTTCAACACACAATTAAATTTAGAGGGTAGTTAAAACCATATTGTTATAAAATTTTGTATTTATCAATATTTATGCATTAAACATTAATGAGACCGAAATAAACCTATTGAAAAAACAAACACGTCCTGTACAAATTAGGTAAGTACTTACATTTCGCGCGACAAGATATTCGATCCCATATAATGGTAAACAATGTCATTGATAAAATAAACCTTATTGTTTTGAAATAAGAGTTTCCTATATGAGGAATCATTGATTGCTTTTATTCAGAAACGAATCTCATTATTGAAGTAGGTACTTAGGTAAGTAAGTATATGAAAAGAAACCAGTCATGTCGTAATAAATTAAATAGGAACATAAAGTTAGTGAATGAAGCCAAATTTGTTAGCAATTTCTTGTAGAATATCGAGCTGTTTCTACCTTTAGGTACCTAACCAACTTTGGAATACATTGAGTACCTAACATATGGATTTAATAACTAACATATTATTATGTAGTTTCTGATTTTAGTATAAATATGCCGTCCGCCGCGCCGCGCCGCGTCGTTACAATACAACACTTACCGTACCACAATCTCAAGCAATCTTAATATTATAACCTTACTTTGTCTATATCCTTGTTTTTAATGGTAGGTAGGTCCCTTCAAAAGATAAAGACAAAACACAAAGTAACATTAAAATAATACTGCTTTATGAGGTGGTGGTCTCATTTACGTCGATGTTCCATGAGAACCAAGGGACCCCCCCTGGTTCTCATGGAACATCGACGTAAATGACACGAAAAAATTAGACGTAGTATAAGATTCCACGAATTGTGTATTGAGAGGGGAAGGGAATATTATTATTAGTGCGGAAGCAGATCAAGAACAAGCGGTTAGGCAGACAGGTTTACAATAGTCCTCGGACTAAAAAAATCCTTAGTTTGTAAATTACTTACGAAGATTAAACATGCCATGGCAGTCTGTAATTAAGGCAGCACTTTATAAGTGTATATTTTGCCCGACTGACGCAGTTAAAGAGGGTAATGTTTTTCGAGCGTATGTAAATACGTATGTGTATGTATGTCTATTTTTTTTGCACGCTCTACAGCGTAAATAGCTTGATAGATTTTAACGTATGAGGTGTCATTAGATTCGTATAGACTGTGGGAGTGACATAGGGTATATAAAATTTCAATGTAGCGTCAGCACGAGAAAAAAAATCGGTTTCTTTCTTTTCACTTTGTATAAGGCAGGCGTGCTTTTTAATTTTTAATAATATACCTATATTGCTTGTTTAATAAGACTATCGTGGTCCTTAATCTTATTGCAGATCAGTTATTAGACGTTGTGAATCTCAATAAAACAACATTAAAAGGGATAAAATCGAAATTTATTTAAAAAAAATATTCCGTGATTTAACACTTAGTAATTAACCTATCATAATTTTACATGATAGTTGCGTGTCCGTTTGTTCGGCAACCACTTTGATAAGGTTACTATTGGATATTACATTTCTAGGCTGGTAACCCGCCGTGATCCACGAGTCTAGTATTTCCGTACTTGGCAACATTGTTCTTAACGTGTTCCTTATATAAATATACGCTTGGGGCGAATACTTATAAATACTCAAAGCGAAATTTTTTAAATCATCCGTTTGTCTCATAGGCATAGCCAACACTAAACCAGTGGTATCTTCTTTAATTTTATCTTGCAATGACAGTAAAATTCTACATTTTTTCTTTCGTTTCTGGTTTAAAACTTTTTTCTTCATTTCTATAATTTCTTTTATTCTTTTGAGGAATCTGTTTTGTCTGTTATGGACCTTCATGTTGTATTTAAGTTTTTGTTTGAGGGCTACGGCTTGGCGTTGCAATCTTTGGACTTCGGAGAACAGTTTGAGTAGTTCAATATTTTCTATTTCTTTTTGTGGTACATTTAAGTCAAGAGGCATGGTGGGCTTTTCTTCGTCCTCATCTGTCATCATATCATCTTCATAGTCTTCATTATCCAGGGTCTCCTCGTCGATGTATTCAACCTGGTATCAGAACAGAAATTTTTTTTTTATAGGAATGTCATAAATTGCATTTTATATAGAGTATTTTATACAGTTAAAGAAATTTTGCAATTTAAACCAAAATTATCATAATAATAATAATCATTGGTTAGAAGAACAAGTCTTTGATGAACTAAGGCATGCCCGAGAGGGCGAGGCACAAAGGTCTCATTTTTTAATTTTTTGCATACATCTCGAAAATGTTGCGTCGTACAACATTTTGTTGTACTACATAATGAAATCTGATAAAATTCTCTACAACTTTGGCCTTTACATTTATTACCTATCTCCAATCTTTGCTTAGCTAAAAGCAGTATGACAGAAAACGTAATGGCGGCTCCACATTAGTGCCGTGAATTCACGCCATGATTTCACAGTACAAGTCGTGCTCTCCATATTCACGGGATGTTCACAATCGTTCGTGAAACCCGTCGCGAAATGGACGTAGAAGCTGCTGCTGTTGCTGTGGCAACATATCGCTGTTTAGACATCCAAAACAAGGAAGTTATTAGAAAGCTCTGGAGAAAAAGGAGATGAAGATTAGCGCACTCGCAGCGACTGCACCCGTCCGTATGACTCTGTTATCCGAAGCAACAAACTGGCACGGGGCCTTGAATGTGGATGTGTACGCGTGAACGCCGCGCGAAGGGGCGCGTAGAGGCGCGAAGCCTTTTGTTTTGGGACAAACTACCGACTCTGATCGGGCAACAATCGTGAAACCCGCGAAAACCGTTCGCATTTACGTTTACGGAGCTTTATGCAACTACTATGGAGCCGCCATAAGAACGTTTTCTGTCATACATTTCTTTATAACTTTTTACAAAGAGATGTGAAGATATTATATTTGAAAAAGGCTTAAAAGACGGGTATTCATGAGAGCTTCAAGGTGCAAGGAAAGTTATGGCCGATATAGTAAAAAAAATTTTTTTTGCCGAATTTTTGATTTTGGTGCTCGATATCTTGGAAACGTAGCACCACTACAGTGCTGATTTTTATTTAGATCATAATCCCAACTTGTAACATTACATATAATCATGAAAGTATATACGCAACCTGTTATTTCACACAATAAGTACCTATACCATATAATCAAAATTTACTCAAATATTGGTGCACAAACCTCCAAAACATGTCTAGGCAGCTTAAGTGAAGGTACAGCTTTATCAACAAGCACCATTTGATCATTTTCATCAACCTTGAAACAGTCTACAGAGAAATGTTGTAGACAGATATAAGAGTAGTCTGTGGGTGTCCAATTGTTACGCCCCGTGAGGTCTGTCCATATCTGACGTAGGCTTGAGTCTTCAGGAAATCTGAGGCAATTTGTTAAAAAAACTATATTTGAAAATAAATCTTTTGTTGACATAATATTTGGCTTGTTATTATTATTCTATGTTACCTAATTAGTCTGTAAGCATTCCTAAGATGAAAAAAATATTAAAAAAATTGTTTTATTAATGACTTCCACCCTTACTAAAGCAGCTTTGGTGTCAAAAATATAGTTTATGTTACCCGCTTTATTTATTGATTTCTAAAGGTGAATGAATTTTTCAAAACGGTAACATAGATTTTATTTATATTGTTGCAAATCAACGTACAAAAAATAGAATCTTTCTTTTTATATTTTTAGATTTGATGTCACTCTACTGTTAAACATGACATCTTCTATATCAAAATGGCAGATTAAAATCATGCACAAACAATACATCTAGTTTCTATCAGCTACCTTTATCTGATTATCATGTTTGTAAGCAATCCAGACATTGGAAAATCTGGCTGTACTACAGAGCTGTATTTGCCAAAAGGTGCACCTTTACCGCAAGCCACCTTCACCTTTTGTAATGTAACAATTACAGGCAACTGTTCAGTAAGGGATCATCATGACTGGCCTGTTGGTCTAGTGGTTAGTGACCCTGACTGCTAAGCCGGAGGTCGTGGGTTCGATTCCCACCCAGGACAAACCTTTGTGTGATGAGCATGATTGTTTGTTCCGTGTCTGGGTGTAATTTATCTATAATATGTATTTACAAAAAAAAAAATGTATGTAAGTAGTATATCAGTTGTTTAGTACCCATAACACAAGCAAATATAATTGCTTAATTTGGGGCAAAATGGTGCTGTGTGAATGTGGTAGAATCTTATCTTATTATCTTATATCTTATTATCATAAAAAAATGAAAAATATAAATAAATGTAGGTATACCTAAAAAATGATTCTGGCTCTAAATTCTTGGAGTCTTCACATCCCAAGACTGCACAGGTCTTGCTAATCTCTGTTTTAACATCTGGGTTTTGTTTGAGTTCCGGAGCCACCATAGCTGTGGAAAAGTAAATGTAATAATTCTATCAATATTCAATGCCAGTTTAGAATGAATGTTAAGCAAGTTGGCTTGTTGTCTTCCCACAAAATTATTGTACTGTAGTATACCATCAAATATCAAGGCAGCCAGCATTACGAATCGTTTACAACATCAAAATGAACTATGTTACTAAATAAAATTACACTTATGCCAATGCCATATAATTGTTTGTTCATGTTCTGCTATGATACGAATGAATACTAACCAATTGGTGTAGATTTAACTTTGCCATCGCTGTGCTCTGTCGTATTCTCCTTTATTTTATATGCTTGACTCGCATTCATCATAATATTCTGAAATATTTGACAAGTTATGACTTAAAAACGTTCATCCGTTAAATAGATTTATTGAAGTTAGATTTTATTTTAAATAAATGAATAAAGGTAAATAAGTGAGTAACAGACTCCATACCCTGTTTTTTATTGTAGTTCACTAAAACAGGCTTAAATGGCCGGCTACAAAGCCCAAGAACATAGGTTAATTTCTTCTCATTTAAATACTAAGATAACATTTTTATAGTAAAACGGCCACACGATTGGAATGACTATTAAGAATCAACACAATTTATGCAACAATTCACGTAGGTACTGCCTGATATGTAATTTGTTGCGTTATTTTTACAATTACCCATTGAAATTTGAGGCATTATCTAATGAATGACATAAAAATACAATTCAATTCATTAAATTGAATCTTTTGAAGTCCCACAATTCATTCATTTGAATGCATTGAATGTAAGAATGTTTTGAATTACGGAAATCGGTACTAGGTACAAGAACAGAGAAGTAATTTCTCTAAATAGTTACGGTTATTTTATGTTTTTTTCATAGATGATGATGATAATTGTATGCCAAGCTAATGATTTTATTGATCTTAAGATAGGTGATAATAATTTCTCATCGTCGTTTAGTAAGACATAAACTTTTTAAATACCAATATACTTATGACATAATGATCATAGACAAGGTAGAAAAACAGTGTTGATTGACTTGACTGACTGATGTTTCTTGTTTGTCTTGTCATTTTTTCTATTGTACGTAATTTTTGACTAGACCTTTGTTGCTATCAATTGATGTTATTGAAAGTACAATTTAAAAAATGGTCGATCCAATATTCGATTACCAGTTTAGGCTTATCTTAATTGGTGATAGTACAGTAGGGAAGAGTTCTCTCTTGAAATATTTCACAGATGGGAAGTTCGCGGAGGTGAGTACATTCGCCTTTGTTTTGGTGTTATTTTTAAGATTTGTGATGTAAATTGCGCGTTATATTTTAGCTGTCGGACCCTACAGTGGGTGTGGATTTCTTCGCAAGAATCATAGAAGTACAAGATGGTACAAGGATTAAACTGCAATTGTGGGACACTGCGGGACAAGAGAGGTTTAGATCTATAACAAAATCGTACTATAGAAATTCAGTTGGTGCGCTACTAGTATACGACGTGTGTAATAGATCTAGTTTTGAACATATACCTCTTTGGATGATGGAAGCAAAAAGGCATATAGAACCTCACCGACCTGTGTTTGCGCTAGTGGGCTGTAAAGTGGACCTGGTGGGCACAGATAATAAAAATGGTGCCAGAAGAGAGGTTTCATGCGAAGAGGCCCGAATGTTTGCAGAGGAGAATGGTGAGTGTGTAGTTGTAATTTTCACAATAGTAATACCTACTTTGTTTGACCTACTCTTAAAATTTATCACCACAGACAGTTTAATAATAGGTTAATGATATGCTGATTTGTTGAGTTATCAGTTCAATGAATAATTTTGACTTTGACATCCTTAGTTGGTTATTTTACAATGATTTTATTATTTAAGTAGGTTTTGACATCCTGTAGTGCCCAAGTTATTATTTCTTGAAATACTTAGTGTAAATTATGCATATGACCATTCTTTAACATATAGCATTTAATTCATGGTCAACAGGTGTATTATCGCCAGGAACAACAAAACAAGTTCCAAACAAAACTAAACTACCAAATCCATCTCCTAATCTAAAATAATATTAGCATTGATCATTTAATAGGAATGAACTATAATCACATAAATAAGAAAAAAACAATTTGTTGCTTCCACTTTTTAATAAACCTTAGGTGACAAACAGGCATAGCCTGTGGACATGCCTATGATAAAGGCAAAGTAAGGAGACCAAAAGAGTAATTGGTAAATTACACCAGCTGCAGTCTCTCTCACTAATGAAATGCAAAAATACATTGTCAAGTTATATTTTCTATGAATACAGCCTACTTTTTTTAAAAAACAAGTTCTAAAAAAGTTAAGTAAGTTGTACAATAATGTACAACATAAATTAAACATTTCTATATTTTTTTTTAATCTGTTAAAATCTGTTAATAGTCTGTAAGTAAACTTTCAAAGATGTATTTTCTTTTTTCGCCAACAATATGTTGAGATCATACAGAAAACTATTATATAAATAAAAGCATGTAAGATTTATGTAATGCGATAATTTTAATATGCAAAACATAATGTTAATTCTTTTTCATTTAGTCTAATATTTATACTGGTTGATTTGTCTTAAAATATAGTACCACATTAACTTGTCCTGTGGATATCATAAAAAGTGACTAAGGGCTACAGTGTTATCATCAGCCTAAAGATGTCCACTGCTGGACATAGGCCTCGTCCAATTTTTACCAACTTGGCCGGTTGTGAGCCGCCCTCATCCATAGGTTGCTTGCTATCCTTATAAGGTTGTCGGTCCACCTTGTAAGGGACAGTGTTACTGCATACTTAATTATCAGAAACATCCTTATTAGAGTGTTTATTCCACAACACCAAGGTCAATATATAAGAGTATAAACTGTAGTAAACAAGAGTTTTAACAAAACTTTATTATTCCACATGATTATGCAAATTTATACCGTGATACATGTCTATGAGTCATTCATTCACTAATAGATTATTGATAACTTAGTTTATTATCTCTGTGGAGTAATTAAGTATTACTAGCTACCTGTTTGATACACTACACTTCAACTCTCGCACTAGGGAACAAGCCGTATGTCGCCGGGGGGCTTTACAAACATTTAAAGGACACAAAGTACAGCCAAACTCTGAACAAATATTCAGTATCATGGGATCAAACCTACAACCTCGTGCACAGCAGTTGCTTGCGCTTCTACTGCACCACAGAGGCAGTCAAAGTTTCCAATTTTAATTACAAAATCTGAATACCTACTTGAATGGCCTCTAGCAAAGTCCTCATCAAACTCTCGCTTTGTATAAGGCTGTCCTATGGCCATATTTTCTAGAAAAATATGATATTTACACTACTTGGGAATTGCTATGTCTAGTAATGGATTTCTATCGGCCGAAATAATGATGATGATAGTTTGTTTCTCAAGTAAAAACATAGAAGACTAGCGTTATTAAAACGCTATTAACTCAATAACACTTACTACTAAGACAATCTAAATTAATTAATTACATTATAAACAGTAGGTATCTAAGTAACTAGTTTCAGTTGCAGCAACCTTGGTAGTATAATCTCGTATAACATACGGTTGAGGTTTCCTCAAAAAATACTAACTATTACATAGAGAGACATTCAGAGTCTATAATTCTTGTTTGGTTTAACTACCGCTTGCTATTTCAGGTTCGTAGTTTCTGCCCCAACGGCCATTATTGAAATATTTCGATTTTAACTTAGGCGTACAGTTTCCGTTAATTGTACCTGTTTGTAAAGATTCCTTGAAGAAAATGCATTTAATGATAGACAATGTTCAAATAGTAAACGCCCATCCACTGGTTTACTATCATAGTTTAGATTCTCACGGTCTATGCGCACCGTTACCTACTTGTTAACTTCATATTTTTAGGAAGCAGTAATTCTGATTTTAATTTGTAAGTATGAAGAGAATTTTATTATGCAATGAGACTATTGTATTGACGTCCACTGCTGGACATAGGCTGACCCCAATTTTCACCAACTACAATGAGCTGGTGTTATATTGTTTTTGGATGTTTTGTAATATAGAACCATCCCAATTCTTTCTCTCTGTCTGATATAGGCGACAATACTCAGTACGTAATCGTCTATGTAGCAAAATGTCCAGCGAAACAAATTGACCAAGAGGCGAAATGTCTCGCATCCTATTAGTATTTTGCCTAATTATCATAATCGTCCGTAACGCAGAATACCGTAATAGCAATTTTATTAGTATTTGTATAATGTACTAACTACTTAATGTCTTGTAAAAAAAAAGGGGGAATTACCAACAAGCAAATCGTACCAAAACTTTTGACTTGGACGATTCGGTACTGAGGCGACTATAGGGAACACCATGAAATGAGCAACAGTGTTCACTGTAACTAAATTTTAACCTTAACGCGGTCGCTAACATGCCTGCCCGCTAAGCGTGGTAATAAACCATGCCCATATCTTTAAAAAAGGCCTATGACCTGTAGACATCTTTTGGCTCATAATTATGAATTCTGAGTTCAAAGTCTGGTGATTAAAGCTCAGATTTATATCACAAGATAGCAGACTAAAACACTGCAAATTTTCAGTTAGAGAACGTGCGACTAAAACTGTAGCAGTCTTAAAGAACTAAACACATGTATGAATACTTATAGTAACAGTAATGAGTGCACGTTGGTTAGTAGTTCCAGTTCTAAAGTGGCTATAGCACCAGAAAAGCTATGTCTTCGGTAAAGGAGGCGCCACAGGCAGCGAACTATGTCCCTAGTGCCTCGAAGACCCATGATAGCTCATGCTTACTCCTGAGGTGAGCCTCTAGCTCATCTAAAACCATAAGCATTCTCAGTTACCAATGTGGCCGGACGCCGTAGGGTATAAGGGTTCGCAAATTTTATCTGTCGCCTTGCTTAACCCCATATAGCGTTGTAACCATTGAACTGTATCACGTCATTATATTTGTTATGTAAAAACAGCCAGTATTGATTTTTGTGACCGACACGGCAGATAAGTGGACGACCGACTTTTATTACCTATCATACTTGTTGTTACTCGCGGTTTCATTCGCAGGCTTAAAGGAAAAATAACGATGAGGTGCAACATCGCCATCCAGTTTAGTTCAGGGAAAATCTAAATCTAAATTAATATTTTAAAGAGACACAAAAATTACTTAACCGATTTAAAAAAATTCTTTCACTTATAAAAAGCTACATTGACTGCGAGTAACATGGACTTTATTATAAAAATTATATTTTTAATCATTTTTTTACAACCAGTATACCGATACCTTGTACATTCTACATTAATATACTTGTACCTACCATTATCATGTTTTTGTTGCAACCTGTAGGTACATATACAGATAATAAATAGAGAATACTTTTTTCTATAATTAACAAAAACCATATCGTCGACATATTACATCGCTACAAAACCTTCGTTGTCGCCTTGAACGTGATAAATAAAATGTGTGGCGCCGTATTTCCTACCAAAACTTAGTCGACAGAGATTAGTGACGATATTTTTCTACAAACTTGTAACCTTATTTCCGTTACTCTAAATTTGTTTAGGGTAAATGGCGCTTGACAAAATATCCTCCTTGTGCCTTTTTCTTTACGTAAATGGTTTAGGTATTTAAATTTATTTATCTACTAAATTATTTTATTAATATGAATATGTAGGTCTAAGTATATTATACTCGTATTGAAGTGGCTAGAATCTGTTGTAGAATGCATTTATTTACGTTTTATTGAAATCGCCAGTTGCGATCTAAATCTAATAGTAATCAAATAAATTAATTATTTAGGCTTTAAAAAAAGTAAAACATTAAATTTCTAACTTTCGCACATCTCTAATCATAAAATTAATCTATACTATTATATAAAGCGAAAGAGTATGTTTGTTTGTTTGTTTGTTTGAATGCGCTCATCTCTGGAACTACCAGTTAAATTTGAAAATTCTTTTTGCGTATGATAGCACAGTTATCAAGGAAGGTTAAAGGCTACGTAACATCACGCTACTGACGACGGGAACAGAGCAGTAAGCAAAGACGCGGGTCAAACCGTGACGCGAAAAGCTAGTAATAACATTGAGACACAAAAAGAATGAAGAACATTGGAACAACGCATATTAACTAAGAGAAAACGCGCTAACATCAACGAATTAAACAGAATTACCGGTATGACTAACGAGTATAACACGATCGATTTAAGATAGTAACAAAAGTTAGTAATTTGTATAAAGAACTGATTCTCAATTTATAAATCCAAGCTGGAAAATCGCGAATTTTCTAATAAGTTTTTACTGCTGAATGCAATTAGTCTATATACAAATATTAAACAGAGACCGCAACGCGAGAGTGTCAAAGTCAAAGTCAAAGCATTTATTTCATTTTGATCATATAGTATGATGCTTAAGAAAAGTCAACATTACATTTTGTCAATTGACCTACAGCCAGTTCGCTGACGAGGTAGAGCTGTGAGAAGAACTGGCAAGAAACTCACGCCACTCTTTTCAATCGCCAGATAATTACAGTTATTTGAATGAATTACAATTTTAACACTTAACGCAACCAAAGAACCATACAAAGTAATTATTACAAATTAACCAATTAATATAATACTAAGATTAAAGAAAGAAAAGAGAGAATTTCAATTAATTAGTTTCAGTGATACTCTTACCCCCAGTTTCTGTAAGGCTGATCAACGAAAAATTAACCAATCACCTGTTAAATCTAAAAACATGAGATTTAACAGGTGATTAGTTAATTTTTCGTTGATCAGCCTTTCAGAAACTGCAGGCTAGTGTTGTAAATGTCCATAGGCTATAGCATCTGCTTACTATCATACGAACCGTATACTTGTTTGTCAACTTAGTCGTACAAAAAGAATTACAAGTTCTCATAGAAGCAAATTCTTATATACACATTTGAGCGTGAGGCAGGGTACTTACTGCCGTATTATTCGTATCACTGATACGGCGCTCCCGGCTACAAGGGCCTCAACCTCTTTTAGGCTTTACCTCAAAGGACTCCCATATTGAATTTCGATACATGACTCCTTTAAGGCAATCTGATGCGAACTCTATCAATATTTATTGAATTTTTCTTTCTAGGACTACACCACGTAGAAACATCAGCAAAAACAGGTCTGAATGTAGAAGAGGCGTTTGTTCTAGTCGCTCAAGAGGTATACAATCGCATCCAAACTGGCGAATACAAGGTAGAAGATGGATGGGACGGTATCAAGACTGGTTTCAACCGGCCCAACGGCATGGACTTCAATCTGCTGGAGGCAGAAACTGTACAGTCAACGTGCTGCTGAGATGCAAATGACTTGTAGATTAAAATGTGTAAGTATAATTTTATATACATGTATGACGGATAAGGTGTGACTATAGCTCTTTATGGGTTGAGGTTTTTGGTTTTAGAGACCGTGGCATGTGTGTATATTGGCAGAGAAAGAAATTTGTGCCTTCATCTGCTGGTACTGGGGCACTAGGTACATAAACCTACGGTTCCGGCACTTTTGGGGTCCGATTACTACTAACATCAAATGCCTTATTCTAAACCGTTGGAAACAGCCCTTTCCAATTCGACAGGCAAGTTTATGCATCCAGTTCGGCATTCAAACCTAAAATCTAAATATTGACAATATTTTTGAATGCATCAGAACCAATTTTCTACACATCCCGTCTCTAAAACTGATTTAAATTCAATCCATGTAATGTTATTTATAGTTTTACTTGTAAACATTATTTTTGTTTCAACAATATCAGTTTAGATGTTTTTAAAGGCGTCTTTAGCGCCTCAATAATAGGTGATATTATTGCCTGTATAGACAGACGACCGCATATATTATGCATACATTGCATTGGTACGGTACTGTACAAGCGGTCATTTCTTTATATTCGTACCTGAATTACGATCACATCCCTAACATTAAACAAATTAATTTGTGGAAACAAAGACACCAAAATTTAATATTTTTACATTATTAAATTGAGGCATTAAACTGTCAGTTTAATTATTCTTTATAAAAAATAAGTTCTGTGTATTATACACCTTTAATGACCTAAGGAGTAAAGGTACTAAACAGTCGCAAATTATTTAAAAACAAGTAAATATGTGTTGCTAGAAAAGCTGTAGGGCGTCAAAAAGATATCACAGCTAAGATTGTAACCTATTTACACTATGCTACTTGGGTACCAGAGTACCTAAACTAATATCTAAAATACCTAAACTAACATCAAGTCTATTGAAATCGAGTTTTAATCCAGACCAGTGTGTTGCTGACCAATCCAAAAAAATTTTTGGTGGAACGTGAAGAATTCGTTTCATTCATTCGCTTCGTTGTGTCAGTTCTTCTGTTTTTAGTGATTTTGTTAATTTTGTTTAAATATTTGGGTGATCTACTTACTTCCTCTAAACGCACGCACCACTTTCTGAGTGTGTTTTATCACGTGTATTGTCTTACCAACTTGAACTATTTGCATACAGCATTGAAATTGGAGGCCACGCGTTGTACGGAACTGTGTTGCAAACATCTATTACCTAGACAACCATATTGGACTTTGACGCTTAATTATAATTCCTTAAAATATTATTTTACGACAAACTTTTACATTGTAACGAACTTAATCTTTGAATGCTTACACTCTTGGGTCCCACTGACTGCTTTGCATTGGGCAGAGTGGAGTTATTTCAATAGGCCGAATAGGTAGGTACTTTTATATGTTTTGTTGACAAAACTCAACGCATGTAGGTAGTTCTTGATATGGGGTACTGTCCTGTGATATTTTTATAATTTCTTACAGCTTTTCTACATGCGTGTTATTATTAAGTACAATAAAGTGTCACTAACAAAACTAATAATGTCATTTAGCCAATAAACAGTAGGTACATAGCAGAGTGCTAAGATACATAATGTAATGACATAAGTAATATTTATTTATGGCTGGTTTTATCGTTACGCGTTTCGGCAGCGCCGTTGGAGCTCGCTCGTTTGGAAATGTATCAGGTAGTACTCTGAACGGCGCTGCTCAAGCGCGTACGCGTAACGAAAAAACCAGCCTAAATAGATTAAATATACTCAAGTATATAACTGTAAAAAAATTTTTACTTATAAAGGACTACAATGATGTTTAACACTATTCGTCTGTCGCAATGATATTCTATTTAACAGATATGTTATGAACGCGTAATCGTGAAGACCTGAAAACGTCCTAATTGGGACGTATTGTCTTTAGTCTGCGTTACGCACAGCAACGAGTAGGTACACTATTGATACAATTGTCAAATTTAAAAATGCCATCTTGTGTGTTCCGTAAGTGCACCAATTATGATACAAAATTAAATAAAACACAAGGAATCTCATACCATATGTAAGTACGCAATACTCTTTGATTTAATAACATATTTCAATTATTTTCCTAATAATTCGAATATAGGTTAGAAAAAAGAAAGAAATGGAAAATACATTTTTGTGGTGCGTGTGACAAGGACGCGTGCATCCCGGACATAGAATAAAAATACAGATGCGAAAATCGTAGGCAGAAAAGTCATCGTTCTTCGCAGTTCGGTTTTCCTTTTTTCTAACCTTGTATTGTTTCATAATTTTGTTTTATGTAAAAATGCATACACTTAATTAGAAATAAATAAGTGTGTGTAAAAAATTTGAATATTACCAGATTATCAAAAATCATAAAATAAAGCTATTTCTAGTTTAACCCAACTACAGTAAAGCCCAAAAGGAGGGTTATGTGTTTGACCTGTACGTATGTCCGGTTTTTTTATTCTCTCGTAACTAATAAACGGCTGAACCGATTTCAATAAATCATACGTCGCTACATTCGTCTCAGTAGTACGAGTGTCATATTTTAAAATGAGCGAATTGAGAAAACTCTCTAACTTAGACTAGTGAAGAACAAGAATCCTCGAAAAATTTTTATTTCATTTTAACTATTTATTACCCGAGGGTAGTACTTCCCCGGTCGATCCAGCCCATTCATGCTAACGAGGATAGTAAGGATCTATTACCGTAAATAGCAAGGATCTACGACCGTAATAGCTAGGATCTACTACCTTAAATATTTTAAATTAAGGATAAACTAAGATAAGACACTAAGACAGAAATGGTACATTATAACCGTTTCCGATATCTTAGTTTATCGTATTTTAAAATTTGGGTTATAGAATGTAACCCATATTAGGTTCGCTATTTTAGATTTAAATAATATTAATTATATATAATTGCATTGTCAACAGACCATAAGATGTGTAAAAAGTTTCAGTTCAATCGGCCGAAAATTGAGTTGCATGATTCCACCCGTTATAAATATAGTTACGTACAAAAAAGCTTGTAATTATGCCTATCACAGTTTTTATTAAAAATGTTTTAATTTTTCTGTAAATAAATATTTATTTTCTTTCACATGTTTTATTTTTCTACCTTTAGTAGTTGTTATAGGTAGAAACTGCGGTACAAATTTTGTACCTTCTCTCGCGTTATATTTGTTAGTCTATGATACAGCATGCGATGATTGGTAACTAGAGTAATGTTTGTTCAAATTAATACGCAATTGACAACACTAGCTGTCACTTTTTTTCATATTTGTTTTCTCAAGTCATCCTTTTCTATCATTTTGACATGTATTGAAATGTGAAATGAATGAAAAAGGTCTATGTGTGCAACGGGTACTGTGCGGAACACTTTTTTCTGTTGTTTTGTGAGTGTATAACATATCTGTTAAATAGAATATCATTGGTCTGTCGTCTATCAAAAACGGGAAATGAATTTAGTCAGTTGGGGCAAGTGCCATAAATATTATAAAACTTGTAAGTTTCGTTTGAAGTATTTTTATAGCAGTAAAAATATGAAGTTAGATATGTAATAATAGCTACACTAGGCGTATTACTGATCAATAATAAAAACGGGGTACACAAAGTATGTCGTTTAGAAACGACGCGACGTCCACAAACTGGCTTCTTTTAATTATGATACGAAATGTTAATGCGTACTGTGTCTTGATTATTATTCAAAATGTTATTTCAGTTTTATTTTAAATTTAAATCTAAAAATAATTTTATTCGATTGAAATATCAATGCACGATGCACTTACCCCAACTGGCCTTGTATTTGAATGAATGGCGCTGTCAACTTGGTACACAATAATAAAACTAAAGTAATTAAACCTTGTATGCCTCAATTTTTCGTCTCGTTTTACATTAATTATATCAAACTTGCGAAAAACTTTTTTATAAATATGTAATAGTAAGTACTTACTTATAGTTTTATTAAAGACATTTAATTCATAAAAAATGAAAACAAAACGTTTTATTTATGTAACACAAATTAATTATAATACTTTTACATTTTATACATTAAATTTATTCTAAAGAATTTTATTTAAAACGCAGTTTTACAAGTTTATTAAAAAATACATTTATAAAAATAATGGTTATTTATAAGCCTAACGTTCATATTATTAATTAATACTTATATTTAATACCTACCGCTTAATATTTTCGAATTGAAAAAAACTTTGACGTAAAAATGAGCTGCAAAATCCTATCAAAATTCTAACAATAAATTGGAAGAATATAACAATTAAAATAAATGTGTTGAAATACCAGTACTTCAAATCATTTGTTTTATTTTTGTCAACACATTTTTGTGTCACAGACATACTATTATTTAACAGAATGAATAATAGTCTCATTGCTATGAAAAACTCATTAAGCAGATAATAATATGTAAATATTGTAAAAAAGTATAGTCCATATTTAATAAAGTGTATTGTATAAAATATTATGATCCAAATGCCACATATTTTGATGCTAAATTAATATTATCGGGTATGGGCTAGGCGGGAAGTACTTACGCGGCAGCTTTTCAACTATTTCTGGAAATTTCTAGGATATTATTTTAGAACCCGTAACCGCAAGCGAACGCGAGAAAATCTGTGCAGCTAGACTAATATAACTGTCAGATCATAGAAGTAATATTTCCATTTGGCTGACACGGATGTCAAATCTCTTTCTTCATTTGAAAAAGACTGAAAATAAATTTTCTGGACCTAATAAGACCTGCCAAGGCGTTAGGTATACCTAACCCAACGACTTGGCAGCAAAATCGGACGAACATGAGAATCCATAATAAATTTATCGAATACAGGACGAACGATAAAACTCGTCCAATCAAATGTGGCATTTGGACCGCTATAAACGTTACGCATGTGTAATTGGAACCAAAGAATTCGAAAATGATCCCTACGATGTTGTTTGTTTCTTGTAGTTTTACTTATTTCACTAACCTCTAACGTAAGTTAATGATATTGTACCTGCAACAGTGTAATAAAAATATTTTATTAGATAATAAAATGATTTGTGAATAGATAATCATCTATGATATGCCTTTCAATTAATTTGTGACCATATTTTTTTGTTTTTCGACGATGAAAATAGTAATTTCAGATTTACTTACCCAAATTTGTATATTAATTTGACACCAAATTAACTATTTCTAAATTTTACTAATACGTTGTTAAACTTACTTATAACAACATTTACGTAAACACCAACTTTGTTTGTTTCCAGAATTAATCAAAATATTTTAAAATTACCGTCCATTTAACCAGGCATTCTCTTGATTATCAAGTTCTAGGTATACCAAATGATAAGTACATTTCACTTCCTAACTTTGTTAAAAATCTTCACAAAAATGATTTTAATTTATGACTAAATACCATCATCAACCTACATTCAAAAATACGGAGAAAGGTTAAATAATGAAATGTAAATTAGAAAATAGTAGAATTTTCAAGTAAAATCGTGTTTTTTGCGCAGCACAAACATCTTTCACAGCGCATAAAACACTTCCTTAATAAAATTTAAATCTCAAATTTCATTGTTCATTATAAAATAGTATCAAAAGTAAGGCACTGGTATGTGTAATTATGTTAAGAAATGCTCTACAGCACATACCGTTCAAAAGTTACATAATTTTGAATAATTTTAAGACGATTACATAAGATTAAAATATAACAAGAACAAACGGTAGTCTAAAGAATATAGCTGCCGAAAATAACGCAATTTTTGACGATTGATTAACATGTTGTTATATTTTAATCTTATGTCTAAGGTTTGTTTTATTTTTAGCTCATAATATGCTGTTATAATAATGCTTTATATAGAAGTAAAGTTTTTGTTAGTTATTTGTTGTTTTATTTGTCACTAGGATTTATGTCGAGCGATATGATGAATTAAAGGTTTACTAAGTTGAGTACTAGGGTGTAAGTCCAAAAGACATTTCATTTTATTTCTCATTGTGGTTTTAAACCGCCGCAAGAGTTAGATAGGGTTTTAGGCCCTAATGTAACAGTAGATTTTTAAAAAGAATGAAACTAGTAAACTCGCGTTTATCGATTAGAACGATGTTGAATAAGATTGAATTTAGCTATATGTAGTATAATAATATTTAGGTACCTACCAGTAGCGAAGAGTGACGTTTTGTAAGAGGGAAGCTGGTGCAAAAATTGCTTAGCTTGAAGCACGACGTATAGTCTATTTCTACACTTTAATAGATATTATATAGTCTTTGTGATTTATCTCAAAGGGAAGCCGGTAGGAATCGGGTTATATGGACCCTTCGCCACTGGTACCTACATTGTAATATTTCTCTAAAAGGTTGATCTTTTAGATATTTAGCGAAAATTTATTTACATTAATTTTTACCGGAGTAATGAACAGTAAGTGTTTTTTTTTTTTTATTGCCTACAGTGGCAGACGAGCCAACAGCCCACCTGATGGTAAGTGGTAACTGTCGCTCATAGTATGTATGAACCTAAATACGCAATAATACTTACCTAGGTATTTTTATTTCGTACTGAGAGCTAAGAATAGACAAGCCTACTTAATCTTCACGCTTGCCCTACGTGTCGGATAAGCGGATAAGCAGATACGATTATAGAATTACTTCAGCGGGAAAGGAGAGTATTTTAGAATAGATACATATAGATGCAGCTTGTGACACCTTGTTATCACTTTCACATGCATTTACGATATCTTTAAGTACAATCAGTCAATCAATCCTTTGGCAAATCGTCTTGTGGAGACAAATCCGTTTAAGTTAGGTTAGTTAATCAAATAAAAAATTCTTAACTCAACTTAAAAACTTTTTGTGTGTATTTTGTTTCGGTAGCATAAGGTATACTTCCTTTAGATTCAAAAGCTCCTTTTATTACTATTTTGCGACCTGGACATTCTGCAACCTGGACATTTTGCAACCACTGGACGTTTTGCAACTTGAACATTTGCACCTAAAGGGAAAAATCGTGTATTTTATTACCGCCACTAGTACTTTGTAAGTAATCGAAAAACAGATTAATAAACTACCTAAGTAGATATGTACTATGTATCTCCTAATCTATATTTGAAACTGAACCGAAGAGGTGCGAATAATTCTTTTTTTTTGTAATTTAACTTAACCATCATAAGAAGAATACATAGTTATCGCATAGGAGATAAATTATAATTACTCATTACATTATTGCGCATTAATAATGTAAGATGATACTCGCTAGACAGTAGGTCAAGTAAACGACCTAATTATATTTTATGTAATCGTAATTAGGACCGAATGCAACATATCAAGTGCGTATGTGCGTATGCCATTCATAGGCGTACAATCAAGTATTGACGTCGTAAAACTAACTAATAGAAATAGTCTACTAAACAATAATTTATACTATTATATAAAGCGGAAGAATTTGTTTATTTGTTTGGACGCGCTAATCTCTGGCACCACCATCAAAACAAGGACTAAAGCACACCTGTCAGATTAGAATCATTCTTTTTTGCTTAAGATAGCCTAGTTATTCAGGCAAGTTATAGGCTATGTAACATCACGCTACTGGTAACGAGAGCAGAGCAGTAAGCAAAGACGCGGACGAAAACGCGCCGCGGAAAGCTATTATTGTTATAAAATTAAATTATTTTAAGTATATCGACATTAATAAGTAGGTAGGTAAGGTACTAGGTAATCATAATTCAAAATCGGTAATTTTATAGATACCACATACCACCAAAGGATCGCCTACATTATCTATCGACCTGATTACACTGTTATTTTATTTCGGGAAAGTCCCCGAAAATCAGAATCAAGTAATTAAAAAGGAAATTCATATTATATTGAGTTTCTTAATTACTCATGACGATATGAAGTTGATGTACTTACCCAAGTGTGGTCTACCAGAGGAGTCGATAAATAAAAAAAACTCGTTGCCCGTTTCTCACAATAGGATTGACTCTTGCTATCGACAAATACAGACATTTTTTTATGCATGACACCATTTTTCCCGTGAGAGGATCGAACCCACAACTTTGAGCACAGCAGTCGCTTGCGCTCCAACTGCGCCACAGAGACAGTCCTAAGTGAAAAGACGTCAAGGTAAGCTTGTGTGTGATTTAAGATACAATAAATAAATTACCGAGTTATGTCAATGCAGTTAATATGTGACAAATTATTGGACCGTATCCGCAACATGATACGGACCCAAGGCGCAGGATACTGATCTTGCTTACATTGAGTTGGCCATATCTATCGTATAAACTGTATGTCTAAACTGGGTTGAAAATACGACCACTACAACTACTATACTACTTTCCGTAGTATTACTGTACTCTGGGATTATATAGGCAGGTAGTTTTTCTATTCCTCTCTTTAGCTTTTCTTCTTTTCTTTGCTCTTTCACTACATAAATCGGTACTTAACACTTATTTCATAAATTTTATTATACTTACATACCTACTTTAATAAATTAGCTGGTTGTAACCGGTCAACTATTTGTATTATTAAGATTAAATTATAATTGTTCATAATATACGCTGCGAGCTGCGAGCGAGTACCCTGTACGCAAATAAACCTTAAGGCTTACGCCGTACAAGAAATAATGAAGACTTGTAATTTTAAATGTCATATAAATAAAAAACATACGTACTTTAATATCAATAAAAAATCACTAAGGATAAGATAATTATTTTAAAAAGGTATTTAAAGTCCAAAATACTACGTATTGTAAACAGAGAATGATTTTGATAAGTCCCTAATTTAATATCGTTGTCGTGAACGAGATATAAAAAAATTTGGTACCTCGCGAATTAGCCTATTGCAAAGTCGTGTTATTATTATCCTAAAAATATGGTATAATGGCTAAAATCATCTATCTATCACCGTATACTTACTGAGTAGGCTCAGGGGTTTATTTAATGTGCAATTTAATTAAGCTCGCCTTTGTACATGATATTTCTTACCAATTATGTAATATGTTCTATGTGTGTACAATAAAGAATAAAGAATAAAGAATAAGGTCATTGGATTTTCACCTGCCAATCTGTTCAGTCTCTGCCTGTCAGTACTGTCAATTTGACATTGTCTGTTTGACAAGTGTCCATGGTTTGAAACTAATGACAATGACACTTTAAAAAATAATCGACCCAGGTGAAAACAAAATTTTGTTTCTTGATTTTCGCATATCTTGGCCAAGAGAAACTGCTTTAATATTAAGTTTTAAGCTCGTAGTTCTGTTACATTAAACGTGTATAATTACAGTAATAAAGCAATGTCGTCCAATCGATCCAAATCATCGATTTTAGATAAACCTCTGAGTAAAGGCAAAGGGGAGGTTTCATTAGCATTTTATGCACTTTTATTTTCTGAAATAGTTCAATATTGTCAAAACCGTTCACATTCTATAAACGAGTTGCAAAACAAGTAAGTTTTCACCAAATTTTCTTTTTATTCAAATACACCGTAATAGTAATTGTTTATAATGCCTAGTTTATCCTCTGTGTCTCATACAGCTCATTGACAAGCTCTTTTTTTTTCAGGCTATCAGACATAGGCCATGATGTAGGCACCAGACTGCTCGACTTATACTTTGTAAGAGAAAGAAATAGTAAACGGGAGATAAAGATACTGAATATGTTACTGTTTGTTAAGTCAACATTGTGGAAAGTAAGGATAGTGATAAATCTTTATTATTTATAATATAAATTAAATATAATTAATTGTAATTGATTATAATATAATTTAGGCTTAGGACTGTTGGTTCAATTAAATAGTTCCATTGATGGGTCCAATGGAACTTCTGAGTCCTTTTCAATATATACATACATAACTATTTGCCATTCTAACTTAGATATATTTAATAGTAGTCTCAGTAAATTCAAAAGTGAAATTAGACATATTCCATGTATCAGCAGTTCCATTTCTGGTTAATAAAGGACATAAATATTATAATATTTTTGTATTATCACAACTAGGTAATTTTATGTTTGGAGCATCTGTGCACACATACATACTAGCGTTACAAACTAGCTTTCTATTTCATATATTTACTGTGTTTCTTTATGTTTGTATCTTGTTTTGTGAGCCAATAAATCAATAAATAAATAAACTTCACACCTGCCTTCCATTCTTGAGGTAAAAAGAAACTGTAGAATGATGTCATCCAAAAATACCTCATTTGCCTATTCAACATTCATTAATTTTTCATACATGTGGGTTACGGGTGCTTGTTTTTTTTATAAAGTACTAGCTGCGCCCTGCGGCTTTGCCCGCGCTAAAATTGCTATGTGTTTAATTAATGTAACTCGGGAATCAGAGCGATTTTCGGAATAAAAAGTAGCCTATTTCCCGAAACCAAATCTATCTACATTTACAATTTTCATCGAAATCGGTTTAGCGGTTTAAATTTAATATGGTGGTTAGGTATTCTTAAACTTTCTAAATCACCGCGCAATTTTGTTAGTTTTCTTTCATAAGAACCTTCTCCTGACAATAACAAACACAACAAAAAAGAATTAACGAAATTGATCTAGCCGTTCACGCGTGATGCCATGACCAAGGGAAATAGGGATTCATTTTTATATATATAGATGTTGCATTGCAATTCATGCCGGGTGCTAGGAATAAAACTTTGTACAAACTTTAGAAAATACAGTAGGTAATTAACCTCAAGGTGACCACTAATTAATATGTGGCTTTTTCAGGTATTGTTTGGAAAGGAAGCTGATAAATTAGAGCATGCTAATGATGATGAGAGAACATATTACATCATTGAAAAGGATGCGCTTGTAAGTATTACTTAAAATATTATTTTTTCCTAATAGTTACAAGCCTTTTAATTTAAAGAAAGACCTTTCAATTTCTAAGCTGGTTAAAGGTTTAATAAACATTTATTTTGCCCAAAGCTACTTTAATAATGCAGTGTTTATCCACAAGGCAGTATTCTATGAATTATTCCACTTAATTCAACCTTGATAGGTTGAATTGGTGTTATATAAATGTTGTGTATTGAGAAATAAATGATATCAAAGTTATTATTTGCAACCATTCGGATAGGTATATGTTTATCTCACTTATTCCAAACCAACCAACTAAACTGATCAACTAGTGGTTCTGATCAGAACTCAGTATATGGTTTTCTTCCTATCGAACCAACTACTCGAGTAAATCATATTATGCTATTATAGAGATTCATATAAAATTGTGAATGAAATTTAAACATAAAAAGTATGATTTCAATATTTGTTTGACCATGAATATAGCAGTCTCTCACTAGAATAAGTGATGTCAGTTAATAAATATAGCTTTATCTTACTCAACAGGTTTTAATGATGATAAACCTTCAAAGTTGTCATATTTAGCTTCCACCATCTTGATATCTATAAAAATCATGCCTTGTTTTGTTAGAGATGTTTATTATACTATTTACTGTTTCAGATCAATAAATTCATCAGTGTACCTAAAGATAAGGGTTCATTGAACTGTGCTACGTTCAACGCGGGAATCATAGAAGCAGTCCTCACTAAAAGTGGATTCGTAAGTATACTTACTACAACTTTTTTTTGTTATATACCACAAAAAGCAAAGCAGAACCCTATTTATATTAACTGCAAGTTTAGAGGAAACACTTGTTATGCAAGTCCAATTCGCACTTGACTGGCTTTTTTCCATAAGAATTGCATGATGCATTCACACCCACCTGATTGTCGTGTGTATGTTGGCCTCTGCAACTTTACATAATTAGCCCCAAATAACAGGTTTTCTTGTAGACCTATGGTTATATTATATTAGTCATGCATCCTTTCGACACCATGTTTTTGTAATTGAAGGGTCCATCTTCGTGGTCTTATTCCTATGGCTCACCATATCAGCTGACCATAAGTAAAACGATTCCTGGGTAGTTCAATTTCATAATGGGGCTGCGATGAATATGCATTACTATTCCTTGACCCATACTTTAGTAGACTTTTTACTCCATTCTAGCTTTTTTTAAAATTATTTATTAGTTTAAATTATTTTTCTATTTCCAGCCAGCAAAAGTAACAGCACATTGGCATAAGGGCACCACCTATATGGTAAAGTTCGACGACTCAGTCATCACTAGAGACAAATCTCTGGATGACCGCTAAACTTATGTTATCCTTTGTTCTCAAACTTAATTAATAAAAAATTATGTATTATTTAAAATGCTTATTTCTCATAAATTAACATTATTACAACAATTAATTTGATAGTCTCAATTTTCAAACATTGTTTAAATAAAAAAATCTAAGCAGCTCCACTCTGCAGTAAGTTATTAGACAATCAAACAAATAGATGTCATATATGTAATTAGTTCAGTTATTCTGACTTAGTTCCAAGCATCTTAAATTAATTTCATATTGTTATACACATTACCTTGTTTCATTAATTTCATACAAATTGGAACCAGGCGATACTTTGCAACCTATGATAAAGAACAACCCATTTTATTCTGGAAGCAGGCCAAAGCCGACAGCAACACAAGGGTACTAATCTGATCAGGAGAAAAGGTCGTAAACCAACGAGGCAAGGAATGGGATGGAAGATATTGCATTGCATGAATACATATCCTGTCCATCTTTAATGTGAAAGATCTATTTGCAATTTCGCGTTTTGAGCCCAACCTAGACCAACCACCGTAGACCCAAGTGTCTACGGTGCAGAACCTTTTCCTTATATATTTTAAGCCTTATGAATGAAGAGAAAAGTCTTAGCCAGGAACAGCACAACTGGTTTAGAAATACAAGCATACAGTGCATAACAAAATCTACGATAATTTAAATAATCTATCACGATATTTAACAACGCCGCATCGATACAGCCATTCATTCTTAGTCCGTTGGCGCCATATCGCGTAGCCCAGACCGATCATTGGCAATATTATTGTAATTATCGCGAACCTTGCTGTTCGAAAGTTGGTAGTGAAGTAGTCCAGTTGGCTAGTTTTCATGGATATGAATTTTTGTATTGCTGGATCAAACTGAAAATAATAACACAAAGACTGATAAAATAATCACATCAGTTATCTATTATGTATTTTTATTGTACACTTGTATGATCCAAGGTTGACAACACCAGAAAAGGTGACTACATGCACCACTGGTTACTCGCACAAGTTGCTTAATTTTAGCCTGTATCCTATGATTTTAGGTTATCTCCCTCTTATGATTTATTAAGTAGTTCCGTGAAATCTTCCGAGTATATTTCTTTGATAAAAGTAGATTGGTATGATAGTAGCCAATAAATAAAAAAGACTTACAACATAGCCAGCCTCTTTGGAATGCAAACAAGGATCAGTTCTGGCTTTCAAAAATGCTTCTCTATACTTTTCGCGCCTTGCAACCTGATCGCAAATAATTTTAAGCTCCAACTCAGACAAACCATAATCTGATGCTTTAGACATTCTTAATGAATATCTATATAAAATTAAAATTACTTGCTAAAAAAATATACACACCAATGTACTTTGACAATGACAATTTCAAACATATAAGAAGGCATATTAGACAACCTACTTCGATGGTCAAATATTTTATACAAGTACAATCAGCAACAAAATTATGTTTATTATTATTTTCTAGGTGAGTCTAGTCTTTCAATAGTTACAAAGAAATGTATATTCTGCAGAAAATAAAACTAGAACAAATAAACAATTAAAGAATTTATTTCTACATGATTTTTCGAAATTAATTTAACAATGAAGTACTCAATTATGCCAGTTTGAATAGCCTATCCTTATAACGTAGTTCTCCGCTCCTGATTTGCGCCTCACGATTAGTTCTGTGCTTCCAAATCGCATATCCGTAGATGAACATGGGCAGAATAATAGAGCCGATTCCAAACAAGCTAGTTCTCGTATTTGCAGTGAAGTAATCAAGTTGGGTCACTTTCATCGACAAGAACCTTTGCACAGCAGGGTCAAACTAAAACAAAACACTTAGTGTGAAATACAGTAAAGACCCATCATTATGAATTACGATTAACATTTGTTTAGAGCTAATAACTCAATAACAAAATTACGTAATGAATACTCACAACATAACCAGCTTCCGAGGCATGTTTAAATGGGTTAGTTCTTAGTTTGTTGAATTCATTCCTAAGGGCGGCACGCCTTGAAGCCTGCTGCTTGATGATGTTGAACTCTGCATCAGATACGCCGTAAGGATTGGTCATTTTGACCGAAATTCTCGAGATGAAAAGTAAGAATCAAAATTTGCGATTTGTGAGCTACGGAAATGTCACTTATTTTTGACATTATTGACATCCGAATCAATCAAATTCACACAGATGAAAAATAAATAGACTTTGCCAAAAAGATCGGTTTTTCCGTGTAGCATCACTACGCAATGATAACCATAGAGTAAGAGATCGCACATAAAATAGAACCATAGATCTGTAAAAGGAATGAGATCTGAATGACTGAATGAATACGCGCTTTCCGGCTACCATCTTTTTCGTTTCCCTTGTTGTCGTTGTCAGATCGGCGATTTTATTATAAAGCCGCAACCATGGGTCGTATGCACGCACCTGGGTAATTTTATGTGTTATTTATAGTGTAAAATGTCATACTAATGTCTAAGCATACATTTCACATATTTGGATAAATAAAGTGACGGCAACATAACCTGCCGATTGAGTGGTCACCACATGGTTTTACATCGAAGTGTGAATTTTATGTTTTCAGTAAGGGTATATCCCAATCGGCGCTGCCATACCGTCGCAGTGTCCCTACCTGGTTAAAACTGACTGCTGATGATGTCAAGGAACAGATATTCAAACTTGGCAAAAAAGGCCTCACTCCCTCCCAAATCGGTAAGTTTCAGTGCTATTTGATCAAAGAGGCAAACGTGTATTCTACTTTAACTTGTGGTGAATTAAGTGTAACCTAACTGGAATTGGCATCTTAATTTTAAAACTAAATAAGTTGAATTGGTAGTTAGGTAGCTGTTACTATCAGATTCTCAAGCTGTCTCTTGAAACGAGACCTGTAGTGGGAAAATAATGGGATATGCGAAATATTATTATTTTTTATTGTTACACCTTCCATTCAATCATTTTCTATCTTAAATTTTTTTATTTACTGCATAACTCGAGTACTATGTATCATCCCAACACATGGCACAGTACTAATAAACTTATTTGTATAGAATAGAATGTGAATTGCTTACAATTTCCTATACTGTCAACAAAACTGACTGTTTTTATGCATTTTCTATGAAATTCAGTTTGTTAGAGGCTTAGGCACAGCAGGCTTTTTCATGAAAGATGTGACATGATCATGACATGATTGAAAGTTTTCAGCAATAAAGGCTAGAATAAATCACTACAACTTATGCTAGCTATAGCCCATGGACTTATTGATGGAACAAGAGAAACAGTTTTGGAAGTTCCAGTCCTAATGTATTAAAATTTAATTACATAAATAAAATCTATATAGTGTTGGATATGTAGCACAACACTTCTAAACTTCTAGTGCTTCAAAAATCTAAGCTTTAGTTGCGTCAAATGTTAAAATTAACACTCAGACCAAAATTGAATAATTATCTAGCCATTAAAAAGAGTGGGCTGAGTTTCTTGCCAGTTTTCATGCCCTACCTTATGCCAGCGAACTGACTGTTGGTTGAATGGCTGACATTTTGTAATTATTAACGTTCTTAAGTGTTAATTCCATAAACCTAAATGAATGAAATATATCATTCAGTTAATTTTTAAATTTTTATGATGAAATTTACTAATTAGCAACTAATTGGCTATAGGCTAATGAAGGTACTATATGCATGTATTATTATTTGTTTTTCTATTTAGTATCATGTGATGGTGTAGTAACTTTTTGACTATTATGTTGCAGGTGTCATGCTTAGGGATTCCCATGGTGTTGCACAAGTCAGATTTGTCACTGGCAAAAAGATCCTCCGAATCATGAAGGCTATGGGCCTTGCCCCTGACCTACCTGAGGATCTTTACTACTTGATCAAGAAAGCCGTCGCCATGAGGAAGCACTTGGAGCGCAACAGGAAAGACAAGGACAGCAAATTCAGGCTGATTCTTGTTGAGTCCAGAATTCACAGGCTAGCACGCTATTACAAGACAAAGAGCGTGCTACCACCCAACTGGAAGTATGAGTCAAGCACTGCTTCTGCTCTGGTGGCTTAAGTTAAAATAAACTAAATAAGTTTACATATTTTTGTTTTATTACTTTATTATTTCCAGTGGGACACCGGCAGCCGGACGGACGATCCATTGCGGGCCACTTCGTCCATTTCCCCAGTTCTCCCCTTGGGGAGAGTGTGGTTGATCCAGCCTTTTCACGGCACCCCATCAAACCTTGTATCCTTGATAAATCTGATCATCTGTTCCACCTTTAGATTTCTTATGTCTTCCTCGTCCAGTCTGTCCGATCCCAGGAGTTTCCATCTGATCAGTGAGTACATGGGGCATTCTGCCAGCAGATGGAAACTTGTTTCTTCGTTTTCCATGCACTCCGGGCATTTGGGTGTTTTATTACTTACAACCAACATTGATAAGTTCTAGTCGCATATACAAGTTTACCTTGTTCATTACTGACATTGCTTTATAGTGGAACAAAAATGGGACCTAAAAATTATGCCATAGTTTATGTTGTTACTATATTGTTTCAAAGAAACTTTATGGAGGGTCATTATGAACACAACCAGAACAAAACCTTTGTAAACTAAAGTTAATGTAATAAATTTACCTTATTAGGTAATATATCAGTCAATAGTATCAAACTTATAAACAACAAGATAGCAAACAAACAATACTGCTTATGCCTATAAGGTAACTGGTTATTGTAATAGCATTTTAGCATTGCAGAAACTGCTAAAATACAAAATTGTGTCTGGTTATAAAGATAAAATGAAATGACAACCAAATGGTAAATAATTTGAGCCTCCATTGGCAATCTACTGAAAGCGATCTAACAGACCTCAGAGTACATGAATCTGGTAATTAAAAGAGTAGTTTTCATAATCTAGTGCCTGTAACAAATTGGCTGAGATATTCTATTGGTTACTTAGACATTCATGTGTCATTTTGTAAAATAGGGTAGTATTAATTTAACCCCTTGTATGCTACAATATCAGACAATAGAAATAACATTGTGTCTCATGCACATCTGCATCTATGCATTATGATAGGTTAAAGGTTTATAATTAAAACTAATGCTTCTTATCCAGTATATTTATATTATTTACAGTAAAACATTACAATTAAAAAAACATCTATGTACATCAATGTCACAATTTATTATTTTATTTTTATTATTATTATTATTCTCTTTATTACTTATATACTCACAAAGTTACATTTTTAAATATATATAAAAAATTACAGTAATATACATTTAAAAATATAAAAATATGGAGACCCGCCGATATTGGGTACAGGGACCAAGCTACTGGTGGTTAGGGCTCCAGAGATAGGAACCTGCTCACAATACGAGCCGTTTCAAGGAGCACCTAACGCGAGTTCTTTAGATGTTGATGGAGGCTCTTAGAAATTAGTCCAATAACTGATTTGACTATCGGAACAATAATCGGCGAATCCACATCCCCCATGTCGACAACCTCGCGAGCCAAATCCAAATATTTAATGTGTTTATCCTTTTCTGCTTTCTCCAATGAGATCATTGAAACGTAGCCAGAATTATTATTATTATTAAATTTAATTCTTGCTGTCTTTTTTAGAGGCGTCCAATCCACTGCTCAGCAGAAAATAAAAAAAGTGTTGTTAGTCTAAACATAAGGATTCCAATTGCTACCATCCTCAGGATGTAAACTATTTGTAATCAATAACACTACATCAACAATCCACCATATACCTAATCCTCCTAATGTGAGCAGTTTTCCCACTGCTGTACCTGTCTGTCCTAGGCAAAACCTATCCATGCCTAGGAAGCCTAACAGTATACTATATATCAGAGTAGTCGTAAAATAGTGTCCAGAATATCGGACGCAAGGAAACCCATCTCTCAAGAAACTGCGGCTGCCAAAACATTCGATACCATCCAATGCCTTGCATTGCACTTTTGTCTTCTCAACTTGGTCGTATCTGACGCCACCAAACTTCACGCAGCCATGTCCAATCGCATCTCTAGCTGTATGATTCCCTTTGTGATCGATTGGCTCGTCGCAATCAAGAAACTCCAGCGGTAAAAAACTACATTTCACCAGTGGTCCAAGAGGTCTGTATGGCTCTTTCGAATATGGATCGCTTTCTGAAAACGTTACAGGCGCGAACATGAAGATAATTGTTAATGTAAATATTGCACTTTTTAGCGACATTTGTCGAGTTTATTTGTTTTACATTTGGTTCTTTTTACTTGAATCGAACTATGTTGACAATTAATTTGTTTCCTTCTGCATTTGGTTTGTTGACAATTTGACATTTGACATATAGTCATATATTTGCCAAAATGAGCAAAATAATGAGAGGCGCGATGAAAGTGCCTTCCATAATTGTATCGGGAACACAAAAAAAAAGAATCGTGGTCATTAGTTAATTGAATAACTTAACCGTTGGAAGTTTCCGGTGATGAGAGTTTACCCTAAGCATAATCGAATTATGCAAACTAAATTCAAGTTTGCCAGAATATAAATTGAATATGCACCGTGACTTTTTTTTCCGAACGTATTGATATTATTTGTCAAAGATATACATACTGTCACTGTCATAATGTACTTTTTTGTCTGGCTTCAAATAGTCATAATTTGCAATAAAAGTTAAAAGTGGTAATCGAAAATGGATGTGTTTAATAAGTTTTACTCTTCTGTCAGTAACACAGTATCCCAGTTGTCTGGAGTGCTGCCTGGTAATCCTGTAACTAGAGAGTTTGAAGCTACACAGTTTGTCGCAAGTGCTGGTCCAGGTACGATCAATGATATTGCTATAGTTTGCATTAGAACAGACTTACCTATTGACTACCATCATGTTTCAGTATGTATTGGTATGTCTGATTGTACTGTGCCATGGGTATAGCAGGCTAAAATTTGTAGGCGTACTTTACTTTTTTTCATTTAATACCTATTTATAATATTGTACATATACAAATACAATTTTTTGTTTATCTATGAACAAATTAATGTGTAAACTCTGAAAGATTTCTAAATTGTAATTTATTCTATTTTATTATTATGTAAATAATTGAAATGTTGGATGTGTAAAATATTTATGCAACTGACATTAAGTAATATATAATATACTAGACATGAACATATGTAAATAAAGGAGCATGAAAGAAATATACATAATATGCCGACCCAAGTTTTCAAGTGAAAAGTGTCCTATGTATATAAATTATATTTTCTTTAAAGTATCTACTATTCATATACAAAGGTTTGAATATATTTAGTTTTACCGCGTCTTTGGTTACTGCTCTGCTCCCGTCGCTAGAAGTGTGATGTTACATAGTCTACCTTCTAACCTCTAACCTTTTGGACTGGGCTATCATACTCGAAAAGAATGATTCAAAGGACGTAAAAGTGAGAACAATTGATTTGACCTTTTTTTTAATTTAGTAATTTTTTCATTTGTCATTTGTTCCATATTTAAAGAGTGTATATAAAATTCTAAATGCATGCATAAATATTTGACAATCAATAAATTGAGGGATAAGAAATCCATAAAAAAAATTTATGGGTTATTTTTCTTCATTTTTCCAATGTTTTTAATAGTTATTCTGCTATTTGGGACGGAGACAACTCCATCAAATCAAAAACCATGAAAATAAGTCTAGCTGTTCTCGAGTTAAAAGTGTTCGAACAAACCCAACTTTGTTTTATATATTTAAACAAATATCTAAAATTATGTTTAATAAGTTTTTCTTAGACTTTATTTATTAGTACTTAGTTTTTTTTTCTAATTATAAATTAAGCTTTATACATTAGCATTACACAGAGTAATATATCTATGCCCTTGATTATACAAATGCTGCTCACTTCTTGCATAAATAAATGACACAATAAATCATAAGTAAAAAAACAGATAACACAAATTTGGTGAGAAAACATACTATTGTTTATAATTTGGGTAAGAAACATAATTAATATAAGATTAACCATATCATTATATCAGTAGGTATAGTGGTACCAGACCCTTATTATTCCATAGTAAAGGTATCTTTTCATATAGAGAAGGAATCACCACACTTCTTCAATGTGTTTTTTTTAATAGTTAAATTAGTTAAATAAAAAATTATAAAAGTTAATAAAATAGTTTTCGGGCATACTTGCCTTCACGCCAAGTCAATAAGGTCATTGGAAAACTCTTCTTCTTTCTTCTTCTTTTCGCGGGCTCGTTTTCCACATGTGGTCCCTTCGTAGTTGGGCCTTTTTGCGTGATGGTGTGGTTTGTGTACCCACTGCCCTACTGCAACCATCCAAGCTCCTTCCAGAAAGCGGCCAGTTTGCCGGGTCTGCTGCAGGCCTCTCGGAGTGTGCTTGGTGTTCCCAGGTGTTGCGCCCGTTGCTCCACGACCTCGCTGCAGTTCATGACTACGTGGGCCGGTGTTTCGTCAGCCCTCATGCACGCTCGGCATAGTGGGCTGTCCGTTTGACCTATAACATGCAAATGTTTGTTAAGATTACTGTGCCCTGTTATGGTCCCTACTACATACCGTAGGTCCGCCCTATTTAAGCGCAGCAGTTTTTTAGAGAGTCGTCCGTCTAGAGATGGCATTGCCTCTCTCGATTGACGACATTCCGTCGTCTTCGCCCACAGTTCGGCGTGTAGTTTTCTTGTTCTATGTCGCAGCCAGTACCTTTGCTGATTTGCCGATATTGGTATAAGGGGTTCCACCCTGTAGGTCTCTGTTTCGAATCCCCTTCTGGCCAGTTCATCGGCCGCGTCGTTGCCTAGGGATCCGCTGTGTCCTTTGATCCATTGGAGTGTAATCGCGTTTGACTCACATATACCCTCCAATTTCCTGTGGCACTCTAGGACTAGTCCTGATTTTACTGTGTTGCTACGTAGAGCGTGCAGTACTGCAGTGCTGTCCGTTAGGCTACGAATGCCTTGGTTCTCTATTTTTCTTGCAGCCACCGCGTCTGCGGCCTGTATTATACCGACGCATTCTGCCTGGAAAATTGTGTTGTGCATGCCCAGTGCTGTTGATATATTAATATTTAAGTCAGCGGAGTAGGTGCCGGCACCTGTCCCTGTTCTCATTTTGAATCCGTCTGTTTATATCCTCACCTCCTTTGTACCGGATGTATCTGTTCTCTTTCTCTATTGGAAAACTCAAAAAGTATATATTACTTTAGTATTGCCCCCCACCCACACGCAAAATACGCGCACAGTCGTGGAGTTGCGGAAAACAGCCCGTTAATACCAATACCAATACCAATATATTACTTTAAAAATTATCTGTGGCATTTCACTTCAACCTTACAGCTTCATGTATAAGAGACCATCACAATACCTCATCATCAATATAATTCACAGCGTGAATTTATATTTATATTATATATTAATCTCAAATTCAGTGCCTTTGTGCCAGTCTTATCCATGTTCGACCCATGACAGTTGTGATATCATCTGTCCATACATTGCCATATTCTTGCGTTTTGTTGGACAATTGAGAGCGCGTGAAACTCAATTATTAAAAATATGTTAGTGAATATAATTAGCTGCCAGTATATTATATAACAACAACTACATACAGCGCCATCTAGACCCAAAAGTAAGCATATATTATAGTTTGTGTTATGGGTTATAGATATACATACTTAAATAATTTTTTTTTGTAAATACATACATATTTTACATAGAAACACCCAGACCAATGCAAATAGACATATCCATGCACACAATTTGCACTAAGTGGACATGAAACCTGCTACCTCTGCATGGCAGTCCGTACATAGTACCATCAAACCACAGAGGCAGTCCAAGAGTATACAATTCTTACTACTACTTTCCAGGTCTGTTATGGAAAATCTACAAAGGGTACAAAAAATCTACGAAGCAAGAGGCCTCCATATTCGTCTTCGAAAAGAAACACTTGGACAGATGGACGAAAGGAGACCGGGACATAATGTTAGAAACGTTAAGACGCGGCATCGTTCAGTTGACGAAGCTGCGACACCCTCAAATCCTCACCGTACAGCACAGTCTCGAAGAAAGTAGGGAAAGTCTCGCTTTTGCCACAGAACCTGTATTCGCAAGTCTCGCTAACATTCTCGGCAATACGGAAAATATGCCGCAACCAGTCCCGACACATTTAGTAAACTATAAATTGTACGAGCTCGAAATTAAATACGGTTTGATGCAAATAGCTGAAGGCCTATCATTTCTGCATAACGATGTGAAACTTCTCCATCATAATTTATGTCCGGAATCCATAGTAGTTAATCAGCAAGGTGCTTGGAAGATATTCGGATTTGACTTTTGTATTTCAAATCAGAATTCGCCCGGTGCTGCTCCCTATTGGCCGTTCACGGATTACTGTCCAGCAATGCATCCGATAACTCAGCCGGTCCTTGATTATTTGGCGCCAGAATATGTTCTTTCCGCTTCACATTCGCCAGCTAGCGATTTGTATTCCTTGGGTATGGTAATCTACGCGTTACATAGTACAGGATGTCAAACGTTAGGTAACGTAGGGTCGGACTATACAAAGTACAAGCGGTTCGCAAATGAGCTAAGAAACTTGCAGTCGTCGAGACTGACGTGTGTTACGGATGGGTTAAAGGAGTATGTCAAGTTGCTGTTGAATGCGACGCCAGAGTTACGGCCGGACCCGCATCAGTTTTTGAAGGTGAGTCCTTAATCCATAAGAGATATATTAGATACAATTCAGACGTATTTAGGTGACCTTTATCTTTGAGGACAAGTTACAAAACAGCAGGTCACAAAAATATTAAAAAAACTTTAAAGTTTGGACCATGCAAAAAATTGTTGATTTTTTTTCGGATCGCCTATGTTTAGGAACAAGCTAGGACGTTAGCAGCCCTCGAAAGACATTACAAACACAAACTATAAGACCTGCTATACATAAATTGTTTATCGTCGCAGTATGGCTTGAGTTTTAATACATTATAGTGAAGGTTTTATTCCTACCCAAGACATTACCTACCTACATTAGATTTTAGACCCAGTACGAGAATTGCTTATAATAACATAATAACTGGTTAATCATCTCTTCATCTACAGATACCATACTTCGAAGACGTCGGTGTGAAAACTTTAAATTATTTAGACTCCTTATTCCAATGGGACAACCTTCAAAAATCACAATTTTACAAAGGGTTACCACAGATTATACAGAAAATGCCACATCGTATTTGTATTTACAGAGTGTTGCCATGTCTCACAAAAGAGTTTATAAATCCGCCCATGGTACCCTTTGTTCTACCAAACGTACTACTAATCGCTGAGAATTCTACTAAGGAAGAATATGTTAGATATATCCTGCCAGTGTTAAAGCCAGTAATGTTAATTCACGATCCTATACAAATATTGTTAATATTTATGCAGAAAATGGAATTACTTTTGAAATTGACGCCAGGAGATGAGGTTAAGACAGATATTCTTCCGATGTTGTACAGGGCTTTGGAATCCGATGCACAGCCAATACAAGAACTTTGTCTGTCAGTGTTGCCAACTTTTGCTTCATTAGTCGATTACCCTGCTATGAAGAACGCGCTACTGCCTCGTATAAAGAAATTGTGTATGAGTACGAACTATATATCAGTTAGGGTGAATTGTTTGCTGTGTTTGGGCAAATTGTTGGAACATTTGGACAAATGGTTGGTGTTGGATGAAATCATACCGTTTTTGCCACAAATACCGTCCAGAGAACCTGCTGTATTAATGGGTATATTAGGTACGTATGATTTGTTTTAACAATAATTTGATCATCCAGTTCTCGACCTTACCAGGTTGTTATTTCAAAACATAGGCCTGTCCTAAGCATGTCTTCTGACGTCAGACCAATGGTGATCCGCCCTTATCCGTCCATTACACGCCAGCTTTATCAGATCTTCAATATCCATCAGTTCTACACTACAAGCTATGTGACAGAACAATCAATATAAAATACGGTACACGGCAGTTTCAAAACGAACAACAACTTTTTTTAGGTATCTACAAGTTAGCTCTAAGCCACTCAAAACTCGGTATAACAAAAGAGGTGATGGCCACAAAGGTTCTGCCATTCCTGATTCCTTTATGTGTTGAGAACGGCCTGACATTGAATCAGTTCAACGCGTTGATAACTCTTGTTAAGCAGATGATATCGAAGGTGGAGACTGAACACAGAGCTAAGCTAGAACAGCTTAATTCAATACAGAATGAATCCAAGTAAGTACTCTTTTTGTAAATATTCCACTAGTCTTCTTTATAATATGTCTAAAGTGCGGTTGCGATCTGCTCTTTCTGGTCACTTCCCACCACTTCGTTTATTTTGCTTGCATGGTCTACTCGTATATCAATCTGGAAGGTGGATCTTTTACTTGTGAAAGAGCTTTCAAATCTGACTGTTGGGTTTATTTACTAGCGCATACAATCATTTTACAAACTGTCAGATATTGAATACAGATTATAGAGAATTAATGTTTTTAGTGCAAACATTTTACGTGAAAATTATACTTACGTGCTATGGTTTTCATGGGCGCCGGTAACAGGGTGTGCCGTGTCGAAGATAAAAAAGAATAAGTTTTTTTTTATGTTAGTTTGTTTCTCTTTTAGTTTTTAGATCGCCCAAAGGCCTAATTTTGCCCTTTCATTTTTCCTCACCGCTCTCATTCCCTTCACCTACCCCACTCCCTTCACGGTAGGCAGAGACCTTAGCATTGCAGAAGTCCATGAGCGAAAGTTACCACCATCAGGTTAGCTGTTAGCTCGTCTGCCACAGTCAGCAAAAAAAATAATTTAATGCGCTATTTTCAAAAGTCAGTTCATATTTTAGAGTAATGGAGCATTCTGTATCATCACCGGACACCCTGGTTGCACCCCCACAAACAGACCTGGACAAGATGTTCTCAGGGTTAGGGGTCGACCCCTTTACTTTTAGTCAACCGAAGGAGAAGCCTGAAGTATTACCCATGGTTAACGAGAATAGGCAGCTCACGATGGAGGATAAACAGAGGTATGTGTTTATAATGTAGGTCTGTTGGTTTTGGGACTGAAGGATCGCGGCTTAACTTAAAATATACGACAATCATTAATGTGAACTTTATGTTTTAGTCTGTAAGGTACAAAATATAGATTTAATATTTTTTTGTTTTTAGTCTACCAAATTTACTCTACTCTGCCTGATGGTAAACAGTTAGTCAGGAATGGTGGACGTCATCCTGAAAACAGTTGTACCAAGGCAAACCACTGGCGATTTAGATACAATTTATACTGCCTTCAGATTTCAGATTCCTTTATTCAATTGTTTTTTGTTACGTTGAAAAAGAAAATGTAGATTATTTTTAATAAATACTATTTAAATAAAGACTTGTAATTTTTTATTCTTTTAAAAATAATGTAGGTGCTACTATTTACATTCAAACATCTTCGAGAAATAAAATATTGTCGTTTTTATTACCCAAAAACTAAGAAATATTTTAAAACTCGATTTTCTCCGGATTTGCAAAATGTTAGTTGTGACCTTTTTCATTATGACGGCAGTTCTGTGGTACTGTGTACGGACTGCCACGCTGAGGTTGAGGGTTCGATTCCCGCTCAGTGCAAATATTTGTGTGCGTGGAACATGTATATTTGCATTGGTTTGGATGTTTCTATGTATAATATGTATTTATTTATTTAAAAAACTATTTAAGTACTTATGTGTATCCGTATTCTAAACCCATAACACAAGCTATGAGCTAATCTTACATTGGGTCTAGACGGCGTTGTGTATAGTTGTTGTTATAATAAATGAAAAAAAAAATTTTGCTTATCATTACACATTTTAAAAATGTATTATTTCAATTATTTGTTGATTTCAGGATAGCACAACAACAAGAAAGAAAAATGGTGCATCAACCGCCTCCAACGCCAATACCGGCTCCTCCTAGACCAGCTCACAAACCGCTAGATTTAACCAACTCATTACTGCAATCCAACCTTAACCAACTCTCGAAACCTATGAGCCAAACACAACCAACCAATCAAAACCCAACCCTACCAATTAGTAATCATTTAAATTCGCCTAGCGTTAACCCTCCTAACTATAACCTCCAAAATCAATTTACAGCCTTCGACAATCAAGTAGCTTTACCCTCAAACACATGGCCAAGCCCTTCATCAAGCAACTTCAATAATAAATGGGCAAATAATCAAACACAACAAACAAATATGAAGCAAGATTGGTCGGCGTTCGAATCTCTTTTACCAACTGGAAACACAAATAATAATAATGTTAAAAAACTGTCAGATAATGAAATGATGGATCTATTGAGTTAAATTACAGCCAAGTTAAAATAATCTGGCGTTCTATAAAATCAACCTTTTTTTAATTTATAGTCTATGGAATAATTTTCGCGGCAAATTATAAATCAGTTGAAAAAAGAATGACAGATTTGGAAAGATAAAATTTTTCGCTATAATTTTTTATCTTAAATTATTTTTAAACCTTCTATTAGAGGATAGTGATGCTTCTTTGCTGCGAATAGTCAAACTTGGTTTGGTCTAATAGGATTATTTATTTATTTATTTATTATAGAGTACATAATAAACAGATAACTGGGCTGTCCAGATCGGATATGATCTCGGGCCAATATCAAATTACTAAATAAGATTGGAGGGCCGCACAAATATAAAACACATTTTTCTAAAGAAAAGATTTGATAGCGTTTTTTTAGCCTGTAGCGGTGGCGGTGGTGTTTATATCTAGGTACTTACCAATAAAATTTGAAAAAAAAAGAAGAATTTGCACAAAGATGAATCTTGCTTTGGACAGCCCTGAGACAGCACTTAGTCACACAAAACTGCATAAACAGTTTGAATGTAGTCGTACTGTTGCCGATCACTTCATTAATAAAATTAAGTAAAAGCGCGCAGGAACAAAATAAAGTATTATTTAATCTATGTCAAATGAATTTATTTTAATATTTGTGTCAAATGAAATCTTGTGAAGCTTGTTACAATACATTCCTATTATTGTATTTAATTCCTATATTATTTAAATATAAAAAGTCGGATACACGTAATTGTACAATAATATTTATTTTAGTGGTACAATACAATTTAAAAATGTCTTTATTTTTTTTATTGTTTTACCTAACTAATTACAATTTTATACTATGATAATGTTAAAAAGCTATATAATTCTGATGAAATATTATGTAAGTAAGGTTTTAATCTCGGGTCTTATATACGGGATATGTAAAAAGCATCTTTACACACGGCCACAGAGTAAATATGCTGTTCTGACACTAGGGCCGAGGAAACGATATTTTTTAATAGTCGATCGTACTATTGTGTATAAATATTATGTTTTATACATATATACTTGTAAAGCAAAAGGTATTATTCTCGACAGGGACTCTACAGGTAGTGGCTTACAGTTAACTTGAGTTGCACAAAAGTTGTTTGGTGTCTACTTAAAAAATAATTATTGGGTTTTTAAAATTTTCTTTGTAGATAGATGTAAATACTAAAGTTTGAGAATTACACAAATTTAAAAGGCTTTAGCCTGTTTTATAAAAAATATTTGAGAGCTGATTCTATGAGGAAAACATCATTAACTAAGCGTTTGAATAATGGAGGGAATCATATCAAAACAAATTAAATGCGATTTCAGGATAAAAAATTGCAAAAGAAAATCATTGGTTTTTAAACGTTTCCTGACTATTGTACTAGATGACGCTTATTATGTATAGCCACAAATTACCTTTTTTATGAGTGAGTTTACGCAAGGTAAATAAAAAAAAATATCCATAGTCTTCAAGAAGTTTTAAAGTAACTTCATTGATATTTTTGAGTTAAAGATATATCTCTCTCATTTTATATTTGCAAGGTCCGTTAGCTGGCTATATTTATATCTGAATTTTTAGTTTTAAGTTTGAACATTCTTATTACTAAACTTTCAACCTTATCACGAGTCAATAAGGTTTATATTAACAAGATAAGTTTATAACATAATAAAACACGCATTTCTAAGGATAATGTACAATGTGGATTGTTATGGTACAATAAATTGTAAGCTGTAGCTGTAATATCGTACCTATATTTTACAAAACGACTGCGACAGACGTGATCTCTTAAATAAACAAATAAATACACCAAGTGTTTTATTTTAAGTTTATTGTAAATAAATTCTTATTGTATTTCTTTCATATGGCAACAACGCATCTAAAATATAACTTGGTATCTTTTTGGTAACCTTTGGTTTAATAATAATAATAATAAAACTTTATTGCTAAAATTAGGTTGGTACATAAAAAGTAAATTTTCACAGAATATAATTGTGTTTGTACATTTATACCAATATGTTGGGTGCAGAGCTGCACTCCTAGCTAGGTTAGGATTAACCTGTGTTAAGAAGGTGCAGTGCCGATCCTCTTTGAGTTGTTTTATTTTTATTGTACAAAGTATTGCTCAGAATTAAATTCACTTTACAGGTTTACAGTCAATGTTGATGCTTATAGGCTTAAGGCTTATTTAAACATAAGCGATATTCGCTGCCGTTATGGGTAGTGGTACATACCTACCGCGCGTATTTCGCTAAGGTATTTAGTAAGAAGTTGCGCGGCTAAAATAGAATAGTAGTATTACCGCATACCAACTCATAGTTTTGTGTACCGCAGGCGGTAGCGAATACCGCTCAGGTTTGAATAGGCCTTTCTCTTAATATCTATAAATACCTAATATTATTTATTTATTTATTTTAGCCATGTTTACTCGTTCACTTATTTTTAATTAAAGTTACTGCTAAGCAGCAACCTGCATTTCTATTTTATTTATATTTAAGTATCTTAGTATTTTTAAATACAATATATTATTATTTGTTCTCAAATTAATCAATGACTTAATTCATTAATAACTTTTAATTTAATAACTTAATAATTTAATAAAAGTACTTAATCATTATTTATAAAATTAAATTAATAACAATAAAAAAGTAAGACTTGATGTTTTCTATTTGCGCTAGATGGCGTTTGTCAGCTTTAGTTTAGCACATAGTAAAAAATTCCTACCTACCTACCAAAGTTCTCTAAAAAATAATAATTTATTTTAATACTTACAAAGTTTTAGCACAAGAAAGATATTAAAAATCTTTACATATATCAAAGCATTTTTTTTACAAATCTTTTTTGTGTGTCTATTTATTCAACGACGAGTTGCCTATGTTTTGTACTTACTAGCTGTTGCCCGCAGCTCTGCCTGCGTGAATGTCAGTTATATCTCTGTTTATACATTGACGATTTTTCATACAAACATCTCCTTTTTCAACCCCTGTTAGCCATTTTTTTTTAAATAGACAATGTTGTTCCCTAAGGTCTAATCTGACTTTATACCTAATTTCATCAAAATCGGTTCAGTGGTTTAGGCATGAAAGCGTAACAGACAGAGTTACTTTCGCATTTATAATAATAGTATGGACTAGTATGGATATTTAAAATATATCAACTCATCTTATGTCGACGACCTAAGATGATTTGATATATATATAAAAAGTGGTCTAAAATGGGAGTAAATGAACATACAGTTAGAGGGTATGACATTTCCATAGCTTATTTACAATCATTCATATTACCATCCTAATATGACAACACAAGAAACGGACAATATCCCTTGAATGCAAACTGCATCATCAATTACAGTCTTCTGCCTGATAAACACAGAGTAGCGACGGCATAACTATTACATATTTTGTCCCTTGTTAAAATTCAAAAACAACAACAAGGGAAAGAGACAAAACACGACGTAGCTTATCATTACGTACATTTTATACGTAGGTAGGTACTTATAGAGGCTAATTATCGTCTTCGTCTAAACGACAATGCAAAGAACATGCAAGCAGTCACAACTTGCAACAAACTCGCTGTTAAGAAGCAAGTTTTGTATTCATAATTGCAGATTAGAGACCATACCATTATAAATATGGCTACTATCGCGTTAGACGCTGTCATGGTGGCTGTGGTATCGAAATCGTTCAACGTACTGTTCCATAAAGGCTGTTGGAGAATGCTTGAAGCTGCTGTTGAAAAGCTGGCGATCATACACCATACGACTAGTAGACTTTTGTTCATTGATAGTGTTACACCTAGAAAAGAAAATTGGTTAGTAGCGGGGCAAAAGAACAAAGAACCAAAAAATAAACAACAAATTTTTTTTGTTTATTTTTTGGTTAAATAATCTATTTTCTAAAAGGGTCGTTCGTAGTTTATACTTTTATCCCTAGATGGCGTTTCTCAACTTTAGCACAATGAATAATAAAAAATCTCGTTATTAATCCACTAGATACTTGTATTTTAATTACGTTTCGCTTCCTAGAAATCTTTTGTGCTATGGGTACCCCTCCAATCTTATTCATCATATTTCGTTCACACTTATTTCCTAGGCTCTTTAAGTATCATACGAGTGCTAGTGGGCTTAAAGTTCACTTGTTTTTAACCAAGTAAATTATGCAACAAACAAATGTGGATGGGGCCAAAAGCTCTTGATTGCAGACTACAGCCCGGCAAACATGGAGCCCGCAATACCCTATATTTCAGTCATTTCCAGCCAGCTCGTTAGGAAATTCATGTTCAACTTGGTACTTACTTAACCAGCAGTGGACTTATCGAACTACGGCTAAGACAATGATGATTAATGTAATGCAGAAGTGATTAAATCTTGCTTACCGTAAAAACTCATGGCGCCTGCAACGCAAAATGCTGCACACAGTCTAGCTTTCTCATTGATAGACTTGGGCAACACAACACACAGCATTATAAAGCAGAGAGCTGAAGCATGTGCTACGGCTATTAGTGTTGTAACCTACAAAAAAACAATAACTCATTAAAGAAAGCTTCGTAAATGTACTTACCTTACTTATTAGACTACGACGATGTTTAGAAGTTTTACTTTAGGATGTGTTTCTGTTTCATAATTATCTACACATTAACAAAAACCATTTTAGAGAACAAAAATACTTAATCAATTGATAATTTAGAATTAACATTTTGTGGCCAGATTAATATAGGCTTAATATACCAGTTATGGTATTTAGGTAGATCTAAATATTTTAACTTATCTAGGTGCTAAAAGTTTTAAGATGGTCAGATTTATGAAAAGATAAATCGGAAATGGGAGTATCCTACTTCGTTTTCAATACGGTCATGGTCAATATGTATCTGTGTCTTTATTGCATACAAAATAAGTTTTCAAATGAGCATGTTGTTAAAATACTTACCGACCAAATATTCATGGACGGATTCTGTTCCCAAATCAACGGCGGGAACACTACTCCCAATACTAAAATAGAGAAAGTTGTGCAAAGATGCAGCAACGCGTACAAATAGAAGTTGATGTCGAGAAGCATATTGGTAATCGTTATAAAATTCTTTTTCATAGACGCAGTCCTTCTGGCCGTTCCTGGCGATACTTCTGCAGCGAACACCACACTGCCACGAGGAGCATTTAATGTGGTTTCCCTGTACAAAGGCTGAGGGTTTTGTCTGTCAATATTCTCCAATTCTTGATAACCTACTCTTGTGTAGTTTGTAATATCAAGAGTCCCAAAATCAGAAGAGAATCGATTGCTGTTTGCGTCAAACATTGTACTGAAATCGGATGAAAATCTGGCTGTATTGGAAAGGCTTCTTTGTTCTCTATATTGTACAGAAGGATCTAGAATCTCTTTTGCGTTCGTTCTGGAGTTGAAAACTACAACGTCGGTTGCGTCATCGTCTTGTGGTCCACTTGAAGGTGCGACAGGCACGTTGTAAGGAGCATCTTGCTGCGGATTCTGTGGAATTTGCTGTTGACTACGATTTTGATTGGAGAATATAACCTCATCTTCATCGTCTACTGCGTCTCGCAGCATATTATACGTATGCCTGATGACTCTTTCTATATAAATTGGTCGTGAATACGAAGCTAAGAAGATGCAGTTTTGCATGACAATGGCTCCATATATCATGACGACGACGTCTCCAGTATAGACCGTGCATAGGTAGCCCACTATTATGGGGACAAGGCAGTTCCCGACTGAAGGCGCCATCCTCACTATCCGTTGTGCCATAGTCAATTTTTCTCTAAAGTAGTGGGTTATTATGACCTCTGTTTGCTGACCTGTTACAGCGCAGCCCGCACCTAGAATGTGATATTTAATAATAAGTACAAGTATCATACAAAAAAAACACGAAATAAAAATCGGTGGAGTGCAAATAGGACTTGTACACGAAATGTTCTGTGTTCTTAAAAATATGCGAAATCTGGTTATCTTGGTTTCAAAGATAGGTACAGCGTGGGTACAACCCTGGGGCAGAATGACATGGACAGATTGGAGTACGTATTTTTGTGTGCCAATGCTTTAAAGTAATTAATAATGTGTAGGTAGGTAGGTGGCTAATTCGACGAATATTTCCGCAATCTCCTATCAACTCATATCTTTTTAATCTTTATGACAGAAATAGACAAAGAAATTGTTACCTATTCGTACCTACTATATACAGTTAACTAACATGCTAAATACATACATAGATGGATAAATATATTACTAATACTACAACTTACGATACCTAGTGCTTATATTTATAGATATCTACCTGATATTGTAGTAATTACCCAATTAAAGTAAGATAGATATCATCTTAACATTATCATTTTTGCCGACAATCGTCCACTTGAACATGGAAAGACTCCGTGCAATCATCAACTCTTTGACCAACCATGAGCCAATCGGTTGCCTGCCAGCTTTGTCAGGTCAGCGGTCAACCTCACAGAGCTAATAAAAATGAGCTCCCAGTCGAGGTTTCCCGAGAGACTACAACATAAAGTTCTTCAAGCAAGGAGCCAAAAGATTTTTAACAGGATCGGCAACTCGCTAGTGTTACTTACTCCTGGTGTTGCAAGCGTCCATAGGATACGGTAACTGCTTACTTATGCTTGTTTGTCACCTTAGGTATAAAAAAAATACCTACCCTTAGTCTGCCTACCTAATCTTAATTCTGTGGTCAACCTTGTAAGAGGTCTATTTTTATGCTGTGTCTACATAAGACGGTAAGTACCTACCTCGTAAGTACGGATTGTAGTCTCAAAAAAATACTTTTTAAAACAAATAATATTTTCGTATTATTTTCGCAACTTCGTGATTCTTCGTTTACCCTTGTAATGTTTGACGTTTTAATAACTAAGGTCACTGTCGTGTATTTTAGTAACAATTATCATATTCCTAAGGTTACTAAGCTTAATAGTTATCACCGCGAAAGAGAGAAAGATTTTACAAAAGGACAATAGATGATAGTAGCTAGTTAAAGGTAGGAAGGTTATTTCCTATCTATCTTGTATCTATCTATAAAAATGTATCCTTCCTGGATACCTACTTATCGTAGATACCTACTTATCATTTTAAGCACAAGGTCAAGGACGTTGTAAATGATCGCGGATAAATAAATTGACATATTCGAGATGTTGGCAGTTTTTTACCTAGATACTTATGTCTTCGTAACTACCTAAGTACCTAGGTATTTAAAAAAGAAGAGCGGTCCTATAGCTACTACCGTCTCAGATACAGCTCGCTATAAGTAGATACCTACTAACCTTTTAGGATTGCCATAACATTGGCATACATAATCCTAAAAAGTTGTTCTTAGGTATTCGTATGGGCATAGTCGTGCTACTTTTTTAAAACACTGTCGACAAATGTTGTCATTTTACACCAATTTCTATCTACATAGGTAGGTAAGTACTTACCTAATAATTACTTTTAACTAATTTTTAATCGTTAGGTAGGTACCTACCTACTTGCCGTAATGAGGTCAGTCACTTGTTACGTCAATTAAAAACAATATTTATAATTTAGGTAAGTATGTTTTTGTTAATTGTGTTTTTTACACATAGCTTACAGAGCCCTGCATTGAGGCTTAAGCCGTAGGTACCCATAATAGGTACGTGGAGTGATGACCTAGTAGACGACTACTTACTGGATAAGAGCAACTCATAACTAATCAGAGTTAGGTTTCTCCAGTACCGAAAATAATTTCAGATTCTGGGATATTGATAGATAAGATCAACCCGTAAATCGAATCTGAGCTCGGAAAATTGATAACGGCGCAATATACCTACCTATTTAGATAGGTATCTAGACGTATAACTCTATATTTATTTATAGTTATATCTAATATTACCTAGGTACTTTATATTTTCTTGTTTATTTTCCTTATCAACTCGTAATAAATACATCGCATCCTAAGTGTATTAGTTGAGAAATACAGTTATGGAATATTGAACCTAAGATTAATCCCTGAAGATCGAAATTTCTAATTATACATCTTCTAGGTTTCTACATCACAACTGGGCAGTGGGCACTGTCTACGTTGTGCCTATAGTTAGGGTAAAAAGTAAGTACCTACCTAACTAACTGTGCTTTTAGTAGATAAGTACCTTACCTATAAGCAGCTAATTATTATTAACATAAGCACAAACAAGCCTATGGCCCGACTTGGGCCCCACAAACAAACAAGCCTATGGCCCGCCTGGTGGTAAAGCGCTTATTCCACCTGACTAAATTCAGACGTAATGATTTAGTAAATAAATTCAATCTAGTGAAATAGTATTTAGGAAATTCATATCATTCAGACGTCAGAATTTATTTATGTAGAATACGCGCTGCTTTTTCGTAGACGGTACCGTAGCGAACGCTTCACCAGGAGTAGGGACCTACCACTACCGCGTCTATTTATTAATAAATTGTCGAAACAATAGAATAGATGATTTAATAAATTTTAAAACGAAATAATATCGTTACTTAATGAGTTTAATCATTAGTTTAAAATAGATACCTACCTAACATGACAAATCGAGGTTAGTGACGCTGGTTTAAACGTATGTTTGCTTACAAATTTTTAAAGAGATTATTTACTGTCAGTATATAGGTAGATACATCTGTATAAAATTCTTTTACGACCTGGCTAAAACTACAAGTTAGACTAGGTACCTATCAATGCAAGTTGAATTTGTATATTCGTCATTCGTGTAAATAAATTAAAACTAGGATTATCGGCTGGGCGAATCTATCAATTATCTGATTATCTGCATATTTACTTACTTACTATCATTCTCATTTCATTAAAGAATTGCAACGTGTATATTTTATGATTGCAACTGTTGCTCCTCTAAAATCAATGAAACGCTCGCTAATGTTTACCGTGAACGAACTACTTAGTAAGTACCTACCTGTGATAGTGATAACAATACATGGATCATTCAATTCATTGAACGATGATGTGTTTCAAACTAGCACAATAGGTAGCACATTATCCGTTAACAGAGCAATAAAATATAAAGAAGTTAACTAAGTAGGTATGCTTACAACAACAAGAATATGACCTTGAAAACATATATTATGGAAAATAATTACCTATGAATATCCCAGAGAATATGTTAATTATGTGGTCGTTGCTCTTCGCGTCTGTGGAGTGACTTGATAGCAGAACTCCAGCCACCGTAAGACACAGACCAGCCAGCGCCATGAATCTCGGCATGTTGAAAATCTTCACCACCGCTCTACACCATGACTCTAAGAGCAGCCTAATCACTGTAGCAATAACAGGCACTAACGCAATATCCACATCCCATATTTTCATGGGCTCTTCAGATTCAATGCCTTCTTCCCTAATCGCCTTCAGGATAATAATTCCGTACATTGATAAGAGTGCTGGAACTGTGATGTGGTACATCGCAGCGGACACAACAATAAGCCATCCATATCCTCCATCTGGTGGTGTAGGGCCCAACTCCGGCTGTGAAGCTACAATCTTGTCCAACTGTAAGTCTTCCACTCTACCTTCACCTCTCTCCGTTTGATTTGAGTTCGGATTTTGCTGGTTCTCCATGATTTTATTTTCACAAAAACATTCACTTCATGGTAAAAAATAAGTTTAGTCAGTAAGTTATCTATACGGATTGGGTGTGTTATCTTATCATTATCTTTCCGTGTAATCACTTGTTCTATATTTTTGAAATCAGCGCCAATTAATATAACGCGAAATACGATAAAATCACATTTTAACAAATAAAATTTGTTTGTCAAAGACGACCACACAATAAAAATGTTGTTGAAGAACTGATGTTATTAACTTGTATGATAATTAGACAAAATAAAATGTTAAAGCATTAGCATTAATTTCAATGTGCAATAATGTGACTAAAATTAATTTGAAGTTTCCGAACGATTCACCTAAATGTTATGCGTACGAATTAAAAATATTATACCAATGTGTGGATGTGAGATAGAAATAGAAAAATATATGCGTTAGAAGGAGACCACTGATATTTGATTACTGTTCAACACGTATTTAATTTTTTCGTATAGTACAAAATGAATCCGTTTGATCGACATTTGGAAAAGACGCTTTTATAAGAATTTTGCTTCTTTCTTCTTTAGTACTTAGATATTTTCAATTAAACCTTGCATGGAAACCAAAATAATAATCGTACACATGTATTTAACAAAAGAACTGTCATGATTTCTGTGTGAGATGTGGATAATTTGGTGTACATCGTGCTCATGGGCCGTGAAGTATTTTAATTGCTTTTAAATTCGGGTTATTCATTGTTGTGTGGTGTCTGAGGTGTTGTTAGTGTTGTGCCGATGGGTAGGATCGTGGGCCTGAAGGTGAACAATGGAAACGGAGTCTGTGAGATCTGAACTGAGCAGCCGATCAAGGCGGAGCTCGAGACACCGGCAACACACACATCGGAGCACCCGGTAATAATTCCCGCTGGTTAAATTCACCAATAGTAGCTACATGTAAATAATAATATCCCTGAGGCTAATTATTGCGATGTCAGTAGTCGTTGTGTTGCAATGGGATATGCTAACAATGTTGATGAAGTAGGAAGGGAGTAATTAAGATTCTTTTACTCAGATAATGTTTCCGCTAGCTTGGGACACTTAAAATTACTTTTGAAGAATAGTTTTTATTTTCTGTTATTAGTGTAGTCTAGGTACATACTTTACACTGCTGGGAAAAACCCCAGAATGTATAACTACCTACATAATAATTATCTTTGACCCTTTTGATCATTGTACTGTATTGTTATAACCCAGGTTCCCTCACAATGATTTTCTTCATTATATGCCATTAATGCTCATGTTATACTGAGAATGTTATAGTCTTATTATTAAATGACTGCTTTCAAACTTGGTATTGTTAAATAGGTACTTTGATGTTATGACAAAATATATTGTTTACTCCCTAATTATTTATATTTTTGTAATTTTACACCTTACTCCATCTATTTGTCTTATTTATTAACTTGCTCATGGCTTGAACTATGAAACAATTTGATGACTGGGATGTTACATGACATAGAAGTTGTTTGTAACCCATAATATATCTAATTTCTTTCCTAAGATACAGACAGGTTTCCTGCCTAGTTTAGGATATTATAGATATTCTAGAGCTCGTTTAATTATGTTGTACTGGTTTTTGTTATAACATCTTAGAATTTAAGTCAACTCTGTATGCTATGTACAAATTACATATTTAATAAATTATTATTATTATTATTATTAGAATCCAGTGCTTTTAGAAGCCACTGGCTGCTTACCAGCAGAGTGGAGTTATTAATTCACCTTTCACATCTCACAAGTACTTCTAAATATCTTGTCTTCTATGTCACTATGTGAACTCATAATATCTTGTTAAAATTTACTTCTTTAAAGTCTGGAAGAACTTGATTTCAGTTTCATATTTGTAAAATGTACAAAATGCTGTTTGCTGCATTAAATCACTTTTTTATCAAGCACAGTATTTGCATCATCTGAGTTCTCGCTCTTCTTTTGTTAGGAAACACAATCATAGAAGAACAAGCTCAATAACCCTTCCATTTCCCTTTTCCTTCCTAATAGTCTCTATGGTTGGCAATGGTTTGGCTTGCGTGGCAATCCATATTCATAGGTTACGGTTACTACTTACCACCAGGTTTTCTTTATACATCTTTGAGTGGGCCATGTGGCTTTTTGTCACCAAAGTATTAAAAGTAATGTCATTTTTGTATTGTACGTTGGTTACCCAAAGCACTAGCAACATAATGTGAAATCATAAAACTATTTCTGCACTTTAAACATGCTTCTTTTTTCTTAAATTACAGGAGCACTAAATCACAAAGAAAAGAAAGCAGCGACAACATGGCACCATTCCAGACTAGTGTAAACATAAACCCGGAGATGGGACGCGATGGCCAGGAAGTTATCGAAGTACAGATCTTACCGCAAGATGAAAACTGGGGGGAAAATACTACAGCAGTCACTGGCAATACTTCTGAAGGCTCACAATCTATGGAAGACGTTGGAAATTGGCCCATGGAGTCCGATAATGGAATAGGATTTGTTTGCTCGCGATATTTCGGCACAACAGTAGCTCTCGGTCTGTGTTTAATATCATTTATCAGTCCCCTAGCAATGGTAGTGTTGCCAAAAATTGGTTTCTTTCCTGCGTTGACTGATAATATTGCATTACAACCCAGTCAGAGAATTCAACTGCTTGCTTGCACTGCAGAATGTAAAGGAATCCTTCTATCTCTTGCATTCAAATTAGTCTTACTTGCTATTGGAGTTTGGGCTGTATTTCTAAGACCAAGAAATGCTATATTGCCAAGAATATACGTGTTCAGAGCGATGACATTAGTGATTCTTGCAGTCTGTATATTTTCGTATTGGTTGTTTTATGTTGTGCAAATTACTGAGGCGTCAAAAGCGCTTACAGTGGGTGAAGAAGCAATGGATTACAACGCATTAGTATCTTACGTATCCAGTTTTGCCGATACATTATTGTTTATACATTATATAGCTGTTATTTTGATGGAGTTACGGCATCTTGAGCCTGTATACTATATTAAGATAGTACGGAGTCCAGATGGCGAAAGCAGGTCTTATGCAATTGGTCAGTTTAGTATACAAAGAGCAGCTGTATGGGTTCTACAGAAGTATTACACTGAGTTTCCGATATACAACCCGTATTTGGAGAAAATACCAATATCTAAATCTCAAAGAAAGGCACAGTCTAGTATAAAGTTTTACGAAGTGGATGGGTCTACAAATGCACCACCAGGTCAAGCTAGGTAAGTTTAAAACATTATTTAGCTAAAGCTTAAAGAAGTTTATGATGTTACTCAGGTGAAATAAAATAGTTAACAGATATTTACCATAAATCAACATTTTACTATTATCAGGTATATATAAGCGAATATTTAAGGTCCAGTACTATCTCATAAAAATGCAACTAACTAATGCTAAAAGAACTTGAGAGAACTTACTTAATATAATTTTGATTGTATAATATGATGGCCGATGACGAACTGGAAGCTCTTTTGTTACAAATACAGACCTTTTAAAATACTACCTAGTTATATTGTTTTTAGTATAAAATTATTATTATTCATTAATACATACGTAACTTCACGCCTGTCTACCATTAATGGGGTAAGCAGAGACTATAGAGAACGCCATTTGCTGTGATCCAACATTTTAATACACACATCGTTATGGGTGCTTGAAATTGTATGTGCCCTTTGTAAACACCACTTATTTGGTCCCTGTATGTCCGTCTAGAGCGACCTCTACCGATTATCCCAGGCATTTACGCTCCATAAATCTAATACTAATAACATAGGATTAATATTTAAAATTCTTAATGTTCTTGTTTCCGAATACCTTACGTAAGCATTGAGAAAAATCATTTTAAATCACTTTTTTATTCAAAAGTAAATTGAGGAAGTGATAAGATGTAATTCTATGGCGATTAATCGTCAGTCTTCATGGTATAATCGATCGGTCATGTACCGAGCTTGACCGGCCCGATAATCCACTGTGACGATAGTTAAAATTGTACCTGGTATTTTTTTTATAACGATTATGGTGGATTTTAACTGTTTTGTTGTTGAGTGATTAGTTTTAACTTCATTGTGATTTTTAGTTTGTATTTTTCAACGACTCCTACATTAAGGAATAATTTTGTGTCGCGGTAAACATACAATTTTATTAGAAAAAGCACAATCGCCGTACCAGGAATACTTTTCCATTATGACCAATAGTTCTACGTCTTCATTACACGAGCTTTGGGAAAATATGACAAAAACACAGTTCATGTTTTTTTTATGTGTTCATAATAGGGTCTAAGTCTGCTATCACAATAGTGTCAGAATGGTCGATCATTGATCTCATAATGTTTGATTTTGAGTAAAGCCAGATTCTCGAAACATAAATATGTGCATTGCGCCACGTCGCGTGTGGGATTGAATCCGGTATAATATGTCGCGATGTTTGGGGTAGACTTTTCTTGCTTTCCAAAACGAGTTATTTATTTGCCGCAATATCATTTTTTAAGTCTCTTTAAAGGGACAATGGGTAGGCCTATTTCACCATCGACAAGAGCGCATTTGCGGGGTGCGAGATATTTTTAAAACTTATACCAGGGCTCTCATGCGGTGAACTGTTTCGTTAATCGTTGGCCCTCGTATGCGGGGTGCGAGAAAATCATTACGGTCCAGTGCAGTACATTTCATTGGTCGTTATCCCGAATGCGGGCAGCCCCCACACGATCGGAATCAACCGTGTTATCGATCGATTAATTTCATTCCCCCACATTTGGGCTAATTTATCGACCAATGAAAATGAGCCTTAAGCCGTATGTTGGGTGTGAGTGTTGAGTGTGAATGCTTGTGCGTCAGGTCGACGACCGGTTCGTGCGGCGGCAGCGCCCGGCGCCGCGACTCGGGCTCGGCGCACAACGAGCGCTACTACGAGGAGGCGGAGCGCGAGCGTCGCGTGCGCAAGCGTCGCGCGCGCCTGCTCTCCGCCGCCGAGGACGCCTTCGCGCACGTGCGCAGGGTCAGGGTCTCCGCCGCTAACGGTCAGTACTGTAGCACACTACTACTACATAGAGGAGGCGAGCGTGTTTTAATCTTGTCTTACTGAAAATATTTATCCCTTTCCAAATAGAACCACTTACCCACTAGAGAATAAATCCACCCGTACTTATTGCTTTTCAAAAAGACCACTCTCCCACTAGGGAATACGTCCACCCATACTTATCGCTGTTCGAAAAGAACCACTGCCCCACTAAAGAATACAGCCACTCAAACACAAATAAATAGGTAATAAGTGTTATACTAATGCGTACACAACAAAAAATCACGTACTTTGTGTACAATTATATGAACAATGTTGTGGTATATTCTAGGCGGCGCACTAGGACCACGCGAGGCAGCTCAAGCAGTGTTCCCATCGCTAGCTCGAGCGCTGCAGAAGTACCTGCGAGCCACCAGGCAACAACCGAGGCACTCTGCTGACTCTGTAAGTTAAACAGCATTGAAATCTAGCCTATCTACTTTTATACTAGTTTCTGTCTGCGTTAAATGTCTGACTTCGTTCGCGTTAAATTAGGATTTAGCACATATTTTAAAAATTAAAGTCCATGTCGTATTCTGATGTTAAGCTATTTACTGTATAGTTTTATTAAAATTCATTCAGTAGTTTTTGCGTGAAAGATTAACAAAGATCCATACATCCATTCAAACGGATTGTCTCAATTGCTTGTACACAGTAAATTATGAATGTCAACATTTAATTTTGAGTTTTTGACTATTCATGGCATGATTGTGTGACATTTAGAGAGTAAAGACATTTTTCACTTGTCACATTGAGGTTGACCATGACCTTTTCTAGATGTATACCTATTTACCATTTCTTTTACCTAATTTAAACATTAACATTTGTACTTCACAGGTTCTCGCTCATTTAGCGCGCTGCCTCTCCCAAGACGCGTCGCCTCGAGCATTCCTCGAGCCCTTTTTAGTCGAAGGTCCTGTTTTATCTGCTGATCAAGAGACCAGACCGTTACAAAGATGGTCTCTCATCTCAGACGAGCTTCTAGCAAGGCCTTTAGCCGACAACATAGAGTTCCAACTACGACAAGGTGACGTATCCCTTATCTGTACTATAAAACAACTACCAAAGTTTAGTTTGACAGAAGAGGTCGTTGACCCCAAGAGCAACAGGTTCATTTTGAGGTTAAACTCTGAAACGTCAGTTTGACAGGAGGAGTATTGTAGCCGAGAAGACTTTAGACTTGTATGACATTCGGAGTATTTTTAAGTTTAGTATTGAATTTTGAGGTTGGTTAGTCGATTAATATTGATTAATAATAATCGACTAATTGGGCTTTTGTTTTTCAATTCAGTTCCAAGTTTGATTGATATTATTGATATTATTGATATTTTTATTTTACCTAATAAGATATAGTACAAGTATCTTATGGCAGCTACGATAAGATATCAATAGTATTTAAGGGAGCTTATGCAGATTATAGTGGAAATAATCTTAATCAAGAATATGTATGCGTTTGCCCATCTGTCCTTTGTCTACAATCATAAAAAAAAGTAATTTGATATTACAATATTTTCCGCACTAGGGATCGAAACCCAGTATCGTGCAATTAACACACTCGCTAAATAAACATTTAAAAGTTTGGTTTATATGGGAATCGAACCTGCGACCTTTTATGACGCGCTCCCATTGCTCCACTGAGGCAGTTAAATGCAATACTTTATTAGTATATATCTATAAAATTATGTGAACTTTTGTTTATATGAAACTTAATTAAAATACTTGTACTGTTCTAAATACTAAAACGTCACTTAATTTCTCTTAACTCTAATAACATTAATGAATTTAGCGAATATGAATTTTAGTAAGAGCTACTTATGATAAAACCTTCAAAAATTATTAAACTGGAATATAATGGACATCATTCCAAAAGCCATCATCTCAAACTGTCAGTATGGCGGCTTTATGATGTTCTAAATTTAAAAACAAATTCGTTCATCATCACAGCCTGTTATTATTCCACTGCTTGGAAAGACAGAAGGCATGAGCAATGAGCTTTGACCGCCACACTTACTCAATGCAGATCGTCAATTTCAGACTTGCATTGATTATTCTAATTAAAGGGCGTTTTATTATTTAGACATTAAAAGTGCAATTGGCAAATTACAAGAATCTCAATAACTTAAGACGTACGTCACCATTTAAATTGTAAAGACTAGACTGCATTTAACGTTAAATTTTAATTAGGTATAATTTGTACATTGTGTCATATAAGTATAAATGTATTAAGGTCTAGGTTACCGTAATACGTAGAATAAATTTATAAAGGTAAGTTTACACGTGGCGTATTGTGAGTCGCATATCATTTTGTAATAAAATACGCAAAACACGCTATTCTGGCAATAAATAACTAAATGGTATAGGTACTTATTTATGATAAATCCGGTTTTATTTCATTTTTAAATCTCGTTATTTTCAGCCTCATCATTATTTTTATAATCTTTTACCTATAACTTAAATGATGAAGATATTCTAAAAGTGTACTTAACTCTTTCATGGACACTACTGTAGACACAATAGATGATTTATTGCCATCACGGCCATATACGTTTACTGTCCCGGAAAGAAAGAAAAACAAAAAAAAAAGTGTTAAATAAAATCAAAATTTCATATCAGATAAAATAATAGTTAATTTTATAACGAGCGCATTACCTACATTTTTATACAGTGTTAGTACGCTCACAGACTGATAGTACGCATTCCAAAACCTACGCCGATACACCTCGTGTACACTAGTCTTTATTTTCCACCAGTACACACTGGTTGATAATATCGGAGATGTATATTAATAGTCTTAATTAATCATATCATAGGATATTATATTTATTGTATTAAATATTAATTAATTTTTAATGTATTTAAGATTTTGAGCGCTGTATTTTATGGGATCATAAAATATATTATTGTCTCTGCTTACATGTCGTTCAAAGTATTAAAATGCTTTTTTTACTTTGCAATATTGACTGAATAAATAAGTCATTATCTACTAATAAACTCAAAATACCGATGAATCAGCATTACTTCATGTTCTCTATCCCTTTCTGTCGTTTTTTAATAGAAAGAGACAAAACATTGAATAGTTTTTCGTCGCTACTCTGTGTTCATTAGTAAGATTCAAGAACTGAATTTTAAATTTGTGCAATAGCAAAAACTTTTCGGGAAAAGTTTTGACAAAAAAAAAACACTTAATATTGTGCATAATTTTTTTATAAAAAGAATTTATTCATACGGACGGACTTTCCACAAAAGTTGGAATTTATACGAAACTAGCCTCTCATTTTTATAAAATTTAATAATAATAATAATAATATAAGCATTTTGAATATATTAAAGACAGTTTTAAGACTGCTTTAATAAATTTTCGAATGTTTTACATAATGCAAGTGAGGTTGTGCTTATTATGTGTGTCGCTGTGTGACCAAAGAGCGCTCGATATTGTAGTTAATTGTAACATATCATAAAGTTGATATTCGTCTGACATTGTATTTAAATGTGACGCTTTGATAAAATATTTTGTAATTGTATATATTCACGTGGTGTGGGAGGCAAAAGATCTTATGTGCATAGATATTATTACCTAATTGAATTAAAAATAAATAACTATTGAGAGACCCTTTATATCTGCATAATATATCTGGGAGATATATTAACATATCTATAAAGTATATGCGACGCTGGTCAAGTGACTACATTGTCCTTTTTTTTATCAGAAAATTCTCAAAAGTAAATTTACCAGCTTAAAATGGTTATTACGTTAAGACTCTTGCTTCTTAGTCCACGGTCTAGTTCAAAACCCAATCATATAAGCAACAATAGACCCAACGCTCAAGTCGCGGCCTTTTGTAAAAAGCTTGTGCCTATAGTGTTAAGAGTTTTATATAGCTAATGCCAACGTTTTGTGAAATATTTTACTATAATAGTACATTTTTACAAGTTTTCTCGATAATATATCAAATTTATAAGACTTGATAATCGCTACAGAGGCCCTAGACAAATGGCATAGATTTGTATTCCATTTAAAGAATAGATTAAAAAATATATGAGATTGACATAAGCTAACGCCAACATTATCGTTACCTTATGTCAATACCATACATTTTTTAATCTATTTTTTTGAATAGTATAGAAAACAATGCTACCAGGGCCTTTGGACAGTAACAAACCTACTTTTAGTCTACACAGAATATCAGTGTTATCTAAGGTTATCTGGGTCAGATAAATCGCTCCAGGTAAAGTTATTTATTGTAACCAAACTCGTCAAATGACCAGATATTAGATGTTTCATATAGCTATCGAACCATTGGTTCTCGGGTTATAAACGCACAAATGAACAGATGAATCTGTCTTAAATGTACACTTGCCTAGAAAGGCGAGAATATATAGTAATTGAATTTAAATGACTATTGGTCAATGTGTTATTTGTTTTTATAATATTAAAAAGATGACTGCGAATTGTCACTCGTAAGAAATAATTTGAAGTATTATTTATTACAATTGTTTGTAAAGTATTATTTGGTTATACTCAAAAAAAAATCTTTATTTTTATTTTTTGTCTCAGCTGACTGTCAGCCAAATATTTTTTTAAATACAAATTAAGTATTTCATTATGACGATGTCGACACAAATAATGCACAAAGTTTTGCCTATAGATGTAATGAATGCACAATATCGGAATCGTTGTAAAACAATTTGTACACTTTTGTATTTTATTAAATATAAAGTGAATTTTGTAATTTGTGTTTTTATACTACCTACATAAAAGACATTAACTTTCTACTGCAAAAGTAACTCAATTTACATAAACTTAAGTGCGAATTTCAAGCCAAAAATTTAATTACTCTTATTTCTAAGCCAAGGAAATACCAAAACAAAGGTTCAAAAAAGAACATTTTATTTAGTCCATCCCTTCAAATAGTTATTATTAATTTTTTTTCTAAAGTTTAATGTACGTTATCGTTTAAGAAAAAATGCGAAATGATAGCACTTGTTTTAATTTCAACACAAGTCTTATAAATGTATGTTTTTTAGTACACAGTCATACCTACAAACTTTATCGAGTTACGATCGTATTATCATGTTAGCCGATAATATAAGTGAATCATGATTAATATGACAAGTGTTATAGGTACGTGATATTTCACAATAATGTTTTTCATAATTTTATCGGTAATCAACTAATTATAAACAGTAACCTGTAAAATAGGTTAAATCGCGGTACATTGCTACGATAAATTGAACATTATTTTATTTGATTTATGTTTCTAAATTGAATGGCGTAACTTTTCATTATTAATATTGTTTTTCAGTAAGTTAGCGATACTACGAATAGTTGAAATATAATTTTATCCGGTCCCGACATGACGTGGTTATTTGCAAGAGTTTATAAATATACAGCATTTTTACATCGGGCAATCCTGTCTAGTGAATGACTCCACTATCTGATAGTATGCAGCCAATGGCATCCAGAGGACCTAGACAAGTGGCATAAACGCTAAAAGAATAGAAAAAATCAATAAATATATGGGATTGACATAAGCTAACGCCAACATTTAGCGTTAGCTTATGTCAATCCTATACATTTTTTAATCTATTTTGTCGACACTTGTCTCGGCCCTCAGGAGTGATAGACATCAACCGAATTTTTGGATATTGGTTCATGGTAGCCACCACTACGATGGGTAGTATTGATAGTATTGGTAGGCTGCTAGGAACTAGATAGACAAGTACCGTAGTACTCACATTTTATCGGATAAGTCAGTAGAATATTATCGATATACCTAGTACCTGTAACGTTGACTAAATAACGCAAAAACGTGTAAACGTGTATTGTTTAGTTATTGCAACACCAATTAGTTAAATAATTGCGGAAGCTTGTCATTAGCAACTTAAGTTATTTTATACTTACTACTATAAAATGTATTATTAGTCTGTAAGCTTTCCAAAAATAAATAAATAAAAATAATTAAATTTGTGAAATTAATGAAACTATAAACTAAAAAGTAAATTATTTTAAATATATTAGTTACATATTGTCTTAATTTAAATATCACAGAAATTAACATTCTTCAAGAACAATTAGGAAATAAATAATAATAACATTGTTAACTTCGCTATTGGATCATCGTCATGACGGTGCCTAACCGCCATTTTACCAAATTTGTTTTATTTCAATACTATCAATTCATTTAAGAAAAAAAAAACCACAACCATAGCCAGGGTTGTTAGTGGTTTATTTCAGGTATAGGCAATAGTCCTAAGACTAAAGTGACTTTCGAAAATACTGTAAAACATTTTTTCAGCATGGTATGTATTGCCTTTTTCCTTTTGGGTGACAAATTTGGAATAATAATAGTGCAGTGTAAGTGAAATGCACAACATACGTAGGAATCTTTTTTCGAAAGGCAACACCTGGCGACTTTCTTGCTCATACTTGAAGACCAAAATCTGGTTATTGCTATTTGACAGGTAAGCGATATTAACGACATCTATATCGATTTTCTACCATTCAAACATAATTATTGTCATTAAAACTAGCAGCAATAGGCAGTACACTGTACGCAGCGGTAGGCGAGTACATAGTCCGAATGATACGACCTCTAGACTGCCGCTTGGGCAGGCACAGGAATATCCATACAGCCACTATTGCTAGGATTATGCACAGACTGAATATAGATACTGCGAATCCAACATGACGTTTTTCAGTATCGCAGACGAAGAATTTAGGTTTTAATTCGAAGATTTTCGCGTTGAACAGCGCTTGCGGAGTGCCACATCTGAAATACGAGATAATTTTATGACATTATTTTTAAAGGTATAGTTACTCGTGGTCCTACTACTATGACCCACTAAAAGGTTACTTAATATTTAATTTGAGGTTTTACTGTTTTATGTAGAGTGTATTAGAGTGGCCGCTTTACAAAGTGGGACTACAACGAATTGTTATCCTTTGTGGTCTCATCAGTGGGTCATTGGGACAACAGGAACGACTCTTTAGGGAGACAAATAACATAATTCGGCAACAGATAGTAGTAGCAGTGATTTCAGATACAATGGAACCTGAACCTCTCATCAAGAAGATGTCTAAAATTTAAGCTGATAACAACTGCGTGTATAATGTATACATATGTTTGCGTGCGTGTGTGCGCTCCTGTTGCGAATTCGCTATTTTGAGAGTTAGGACTAACTATTTTGGCAAATTGTCATCAAATACACAAACTCATTAATGACAAAATATTTAGTCGCTTATTTTGGTTAAAACATTAAAATTTATATAAACAAGTTGTTTATGCCAGAAAATTACGCTACTGCATGAACTAAACATTGAAACTGTAACGAGGCTAATGACATCATAGCCTTGGTCTAATTGAACATTATGAGGGCAACACGCAAAAACGATCTTTATTATCTCTTTAAGTAAAATAGGTAGTCAATATTTTGTTGTGATTTACAATACTGAGCTATAAGAATAATTAAATAGAGACGGGTTAGGAGGCAACTCCTCTTGCCCCATCGAGAATACATCTCTGTTTGCGTAGTGCAAACTTGTATCATAATAAAAGTGATAAACACCATATTAGAACAGCTTTGGCTACTACGAAAAGAAAAGAGATCAGATCGCGATTGGTTTCTGACGTCCGACGTCTTAAGCAAGTGTTACTTAATTTATGCTAATTGTAGCTTTGTGGCAAAATGATTGAGTTTAATACTGGAAATACATATAGGTAAAAATAATGTCAACAAGTAGGTATCCAACTCACCGAAGATGATCTGTGTAATGATTAGGTATCTGTAGCTGCTTCAACCATTTTATGTTACAATCACATTGCCAAGGATTCCCTTGTAGATCCAGCTCGATCAGGTGTCCAAAAGGCTCCATCAATTCTTTATCTAATTTTGTTAACCGCGACCCTTTCAATGACAATTTTTGTAATACAAAATCGTCAGCATCTTCCAAAACCTCTCGACCAAATGCCAAGCTGCTGAATTCCGTTAGATTTTTATTCCTTTCCAACTCTAATTCCTTCAATCCATGTAAATACTCAAAAGAACTGTCAGGAACTTCTGATATCAGTAAGTTGTTTAGTTTTAACACTTTCAATGCAGGTACATTGGCAAAGTCTTCACTGGCGATTTCAGTTATAGGATTGTCAGATAAGTCTAAATACGTTAAAGTGTATGGTAACTCAAAAATAACTGATAAATTATTATTTGTCATGATAAGTTCTCTCAAATCGTACGCGTCAACGAAAAAGTTATCCGGCACTTCGTTTAGGCTGATGCCGCTAATGCTTAAGCTTCTAATCTTTTGCGTCAAACCATAACCGCTTCTATCAAATAAGTTTCCATTTTTCAAACTCCCGCCAATTTGATTGTTATTCAAATTTATTTCGTTCAAAATGCTTAGATGATGAAACATTAAATTTGTAAACGTAGTGAATTTGTTGTTTGCTAAATTTAAATATTCTAAATTTTTAATGTCTCCAAATGTTTCTTTGTCTATGTATTCTAGTAAATTATTGCTTAAATCCAAGCGTTTCAGTTGCGGTAATTTTAGGCTATTATTACTAATATCTGTGATAATGTTATTGTTTAGTAATAATTCAACCATTGTGGTTGATTTGAACAATGTAGATTGCACTAATGCCGATATATTGTTCGATGATAAATCCATTGAATGCACGATATCGGGGAGTGAATAATTACTTTTTAATATATTCGTATTGTAGGAGCACTGAATGTTATCACCGATATGGTCTTCGTTTTCCACATTTTTGTACCAACACACACAGGTTTCACTGTCACATATAGAGGTGGTATTAACAATGGTAATAAAAGTGAGAATTACAAAGAAAGCGAGCATTGTGGTCGTGTCTCAGTCAGGTATTGCGCGATAAGTAAGAATACTGTTATCGTGTTGTCGGTAGATAACTCTTATCGATATCATTTGTTGGTCATATAATTGTTTACGTTTTACTACCTACGAGTTATCTATTGAAGTTAATGAACGTATCAAATTGATAGAAATTCTGCAATATTGAATTAAAATTCGTTAAACAGCTAATTTTCTTTGTTTTTATATGGTAATTTTGTAAACACAGCCGGTTTTAGTTCCCATAGCTAGTCTAAGTTCCAGTTTTAAAATTAAAGGTATTTAATAATTACTCCCTCACTAGTAGATACAGTGTGCGTATCTCTGATTTATTTTCACAAACGTTGAAACCATTCACAAGTCATACATTTTGTCCTACACGATCATCAAATCTCATGCCGTGCGCTGATGAAAGTACAGCACTATCGAAAACAAAAACAATCCGGTTAGGTATCGATATCCGGCTATCGATGTCCCATTGGTTAACACAGTTCAAAATCACGAAATCGTCTAACAAACAATAAAGACGCGAGTATACTGATCTCGTCATTGTTAAATTATACTCTGTGTTTATAACTTACTCATCATTCTATTAAAAGCATGTTTTGTTGTAATTGCATGTTTTGTTCGCATAAATAATAATATATATTGACGTCATTACCGTTACTGTTCGTGATCATAATAAACTTAAGACATTACTCATTAAACATACATTTTGTATCTGATAAATGCACTTACTTTGTCTTGTCTCTGCCCCTCAAGTTTGTATTTGTGCAAGTATTTAAACCAATAAAATACATACCGTTACATGTTTTAACGAAAAAAAAAGACTTTTGTTTCTGCTGCCCTCCACTATTTCATATTTAGATTTTATTATAGTTCAATTCAATATAGGTAATAAAATAAAAAAAAAAGTTTCTTCTTAAATGAGATTATATTTTGACTTATAACAATATAATATTAAGACTAATATTATACTACCACGAACTTCAACACCATCATCAGGAGAATCAGCAGTGTACTGTCGTAAGCTGATTAAAATGATACAAAAATAATATTTTTCTGTTAAAAGTGTTCCAGTCTATAGGACATTACAGCCATATATTAAGAAAAGAAGAAAATTAAAAATTAAATTTCCATGACAATGTTTTTTTTTTAATCTTACGTCGTTTGTCCTTCGAGAACACTACAAAAGTCAGCTAAAGAGGTCGGAAAGATATCGAAAACAGAGTAGTCTAAAATAAAAAGTAATGCTCACTTAAAATCTACCACGTGCCGCTTGAGCTTGGCCTTTCGCACTCGGGTCTTCATGAGCCTGCAATACAAATTGTAAGGTTAACAATAGTTTTACTATATACCGTCTATTGTTCAGTCGATCAGCCCATTCATGTTGCAACCAGCAAGGATCTACAGAGAGACAGAGTAAAGAACTGAGCTCTATTACAACCTCATAGCATTATTATAACCTTACTTTGTTTCTATCCTTGTTTTAAATGGAACAAAAGAAAAAGACAAAACACAGTAAGAAAAAAAAAAAAAATAATATGTGGACACTATCACACACCGTCATCTAGTCCCAAGCTAAGCAGAGCTTGTGTTATGGGTAATAATAATAATAATAACTCAAATATAATACATATACATAGGAAACACCTAGAATGAAGACAAATACAAATGTTCATCACACAAATATTTGCCTTCCGCGGGAATCGAACACTCAAAATAATACTGCTTTATGAGGTGGTAGTAGGCCTCTTGAACCAGTTAAGTTCGGAAACGAGTACGGAGCTGTGTGTGTTTCATGGTTTCAATCTTTATTCGCATAAACTTGACTCTTATCTTTCGTCAAAATTTTCTTTCCCTAAATAGTTTAAAACAAAAATTGGATTCTTACCTTAATAACAATGCTTGTCCTAGGTCCCGTATTCCACAGCTCCCCCTTATCATCCACAAAGGCGGCTTCCACCGCCACAGTGTATAACCCAGCCGCGTTCACAGAGACTAATTGTTGCGCGGAAAAGAAGTCGCGTACCGGCGTCACTGTCTGCACCGCTGTTAGTACTGGCGGGATGTTTGTTAGCTCCACCGTCTTGGAGATAGAATAAAAATACAAATATAACTTTTGTCACAACAATTTTTTAAATTATTATTTATGGTCAACGCTAACACTAAGTACCTAGGTGTTTATTCTGGCATAAAAACATTTAAAAAAAAAATACGTTATATATACAGTTACTGTTGTCGAACGTAGAGATTTTTCGATAAAAATTGTTTGTTTTTTTTAAACTGAACTGAAATAAAACTAATGATTTGCAAAGTCAAAGAATTGATGAAAATAAAATAAAAAAAATAGTATTGATCTAATCGCGTTTCACTGTCTACATTACATAGAATAAAAAGTCACCCACCTTTTCATTAGTGCGAGGATGCGGAGTGGCCGTGACAGTTATCTGGACTCCTTTAACTTCACGTTGGCGCTGGCGTTTGCTAAATTATAGAAACAAATTTTGGTTAATATTATTAAATAACATTATTCCAGTATTTGAAATTTGAACATTATGGTAGAATATTAGACGTTTATTTATGTTGGGTCCTAAATGTGAACCTTGGGGTACACCAGAAAGTATCGATCTGGGCGCTGAATTAAAATGTCTATTTTTCCGAGCTATCCTTTTGTCGATAAATAGTCAAAAGTCGCTTACATTCTCCTTGAACAAAAAATTGCCATGTATAAATATGACTCAAGGAGATTGTAAGCAACGACCTCGAAGGCTTTAAAGAAATCGCAAGACTTGTCGTGGCCAGGGGCGCTTTACACCGCGTGTCGTGTGTAGTACCTGAGCGGGATGGGCGGCAGCACGACGCCCTCCAGCTTGAGCGCGAGGCGGTGCGACAGCGGCAGCGTGGCGGCGTGGTCGGGCGGCGCGGGCGGCGCCCCGGCGGCGCGCCAGGCGGGCGACAGCGACACGCGACACAGCGCGCCGCCGCCGCGACCCGCGCACACGCCGCGCGGCCACACGGCGCCGCCGGCACACGCGCGTACGGCCGCTAACACCGCTTCAGCGTGCTGCGTAATACAAGGCGTTTGAGTTGAGAAAGACACCTCCTCGGACGAAAACTGCTAGACGAGCAAGCGAGAGAATTCCATTCAATACGCATGTAGGTAAACATAAAAATGGGATATAAGGCTGTCTACACACAAAAGCCGCCGGGGCAGCCTCTTTTTCAAACAATTCTGGCTGGCACTAGCCCGCCGGGTTGAGCCGGGCAGCTTAAGCAACACACAATAACGATTGTCAGAGTGAGCTTATAGCGAAAGTAAACAGATTGGATGATAAAGAAAGTATGAAACGGACAAAGATGATTCTTGAAATTGCAAAAATATCTGCTATAGTTTCACAAATTCGTTAAGGACACTCCAATTGTCTGCGGGCGACCAGGGTCACTTGACAGGAGTGTCAGTTGGTCGTCATCACTGTTGGCGTTGATGTTTATTTACCAACGAATTTGCCAAGCTATAATTTAAATAGTGCATCTCAATTAGCATTGGTCTTTTTTAGGGTTCTGTACCCAAAGGATAAAATGGAACCCTATTACTAAGACTCCGCTGTCCGGCTGTCTATCTGTCCGTCTTTTACCAGGTTGTATCTCATGAACCGTGATAGTTAGACAGTTAAAATTTGCACAGACAATATATTTCTCTTGGCGCTATAACAACAAATACTAAAAAACAGAATAAAATAAATATTTAAGGGGGCTCCTTTACAACAAGACATGATTTTTTTGCCTTTTTTTATAGATCGCACTCGGCCGGTTTTTCAATAATATTCAACCTCAAGTTTTATTTGTTGGCGATTCCAAAAACACGATTAAAATTAAATATAAACTTTAATTCTGCTGCAACAATGTACAGATAGATGTACTGTGAAAAATTTGAGTATATTAATAAATAATGAGAAAAACGAGATAGTATACCTCCTTGAGGAACGCCACCATAAAGTTTTCAATAATTTAACGCATTATCATCGATTTTACTAACTGCGTTCTTCAAAATATAAGGAAAACAAGATCATATTTTCTAAAGAGACCATAGGTTAAGAGAAAGAATGAATATATAACAATACGTCGTGAGTGACAGTGTTGAAAGCTTTAGATAAATCTCTAGGATTAGGAATATTAGAGTCAGTCCCCCTAAGGTAAACAGATTGCAATGTCTTAATAAAACACGACCCCAAATTGGAGTGATAATAGATTTAAAGTTTATATAACTAATATAGAAATTATTTTAACTTACCCTGTGCGTAATACCAGGATTAGTAGTAGGATTATCGAACAGCTGCGTAGTAATATTGGTCAGAGCATTGCTTGCTGATAGCGCGATCATCTCTTCCAGCGTAGTGGGCTTTAGGTCCACATTGTCCAGTTCTGGTGCTCGCTCTTGCTGGGATGAGGTTATGCGCTCCAAGAACTGAGCTAACTGGGTGTATGTGTGTTGAGATCTGAGGTTTTGTTAAGAAATGGTTTGATTTCTTTATGAATATTTTCTTTATTTAAAGTTTATGAATTAGTGCAAGATCCTTACATTTTTGGGTGACTTATAACTACACATTTGGACTGAAACATTTTTACGAACTTTTGGCGGAAGCTCGAAGAATTTGTCTATAACCTTAAACCTTATTCAATAACCTATACGCCATATTATCTATACTATTATATAAAGCGGAAGAGTTTGTTTCTTTGAACGCGCCTATCTCTGTAACTACCAGTCGGATTTGAATAATTGTTTTTGCTTATGCCTGTTCCTGAGGAACGTCATAGGCTATGTAACATCACGCCACAAGCGACGGGAACATAGCAGTAAGCAAAGACCCGGGTTAAACCGCGCCGCGGAAAGCTAGTATATAATATGGCGTAAATATTACGTCACAAAAAGTTTACATTTCCTTTACTAAAGGAGACAGGAACGACAAGACTAAAGTGAAAAATAAGCATTTTCCTAGTATTTCAGAGCTGCTAATTTTAATATTTAATGCTGCGTGTGTCGGTCTGTGGTAGAATTTTCCTGTCCTAAGAGGATGATCTCCAGAGTTGAATTGCAGAATTGGAGTGATGTGATAACATGATACGTAGCTAGATTGGTATATATCGTTATCGGTATAATTATACGTTTCTATGTTAAAAGGATACATATGCAAATGTCGGAGAGTAGAATCATCAGCGTGGAAAGCGGTGCGTGCTATGGCTGCGTAGCGCTGAGCCACAGCTGACACGGCGCGAGCCGCTTTACGTATGGCTGTCGCAAAGGCACCTGCTTTCAGGGCGGGATCGCGAGTACTCTGTAGATTTTACGGTAGGGATAATATGTAGATAAGGATGGCTATTGTTTTACTAAAATATATACAGTATTTAAGTTTTGCGATACCTTTGTTAGTGCGGCAGCCTGCTTTATAAATTATGTGTTTAGGATTTACTAGTACCGTTATTTCAAAAATTACAGTGGATTGCAAAATAGTTTTACTAATCATTTATTATCGGTGTGATTTTGCATAATGTGCTGAAAATAATTTCAATTATTATAGGCTCTGTCATCAAATAAATACAAATAATACGTTAAATAAATTCAAACCCAAACCGCAGTAGTGCACCTACCTGAGCGTAGGTATGCGCGATGGCGGGCGGCGGCTGCGTGCACAGCGAGTGAGCGGCGTGCGCCGTGCGCGCCAGCGCGGCGAGGGCCCGCGCGCGCGCGCGCATCCACGCGGGCGCGCGCGGCGAGCACGCGCCGCACCCCGCGCACCCCGCCGCGCACCCGCCCTCGCCCCCCGTGCCGCCCGCGCCGCCCGCGCCGCCCCATCCAGAACAAACCTCCCACCCCGCACTCGCTTCTTCTAGTCCCGTTATACCTACGAATGATGAAACCGTATACGACATCGTGCAACATTTCCCAAAATATTTTTTTTTATTGCCGACAGTGGCAAATATGCCATCAGGCCACCTGATGGTCAGTGGTAACTGTCGCTAATACACTTCTTCAAAGCCTGGAATACTGCGAAGCCGCTGCCAACTGTGAAGGGAGTGGGGTAGGTATGTATAGGAAATGAGGGAGGTGAGGAAAAAGGAAGTACTTCCCCGGTCGATCCAGCAGAGAAAACCAGTCGAGGTGCGAGACATATTGACATCGTCAAGGTTGTTTTCACTACATTCTACTAAATACACACACGCACAAATGACTAACTAGGAAGGGAGAGCCAATTAAGAACTCCAATTGATATATGTATATCAATCTTGAAGAGCTATTTTCATTTATTTTCAAAGTGTTACAAATTATCGTTCGTGTAGCATACAACTATTGAAGAAAAATATTAATGTCAACATAGTCAAATACTTTAGAGAAGTCACAAACAACACAAAAAACACATTTTCGAAACTTTCCAGGTAGGTACTCAAATATATACTTTTCTACTGTATAGCGAATTGTAGAACGTAAGTAAATATATTCTGTGTTGTAAAACCTTGTCTCATATGCACGAGATTGAAATTTCGACACCAAGCATGTGAAACTTTTTGAAAATCCAAATATTACCTGTCTTAAGGGTATGACTTTGAGCATTTGACCTCTAAACTCGTTTTTTGTGAATTTTGTTTCAAGCTGACTAAAAAAACCGACAAAAAAACTATACTACTACAAAAGAAACTTATGGTTACGCCAAAACACAGTAGATATGTCATCGTGTTGAATGTTGATGACAACGCAATGAGGTTTATGCCTATTTTATTTAATATCTGAGTAACCTTCTCGTAAAAAAGTTTTCAAAAACCTAGAACTATTCTATTACAACATAATTTATTTTTGATTTAAATGTTGTACTTTGTCTAAGCTTGCTATGATTATAACATTGAAAACATGAAGTTGGGACTATCCAGCTTTTACCATTTATTTATTTTAGCGCTGGAATAACTGCATGATACACTCTGAAGATAACCATGTCAATTCTTGTTTTTTCTTAGTAAATAAAAGTCATCTTTATAAATATAATATAAAATATTTTGTGTAATATGCATACACAGACTATACAACATACACATAAATACAGACTGCTTCTGTATTTCGGTGGTATTGTGTGAGGATGGTCTCGGGTCCTATTCCTCTTTCTCTTCGGGAAAAAAGGCGTAAAGCTAAGTAGGTATGTAATCCAACATTAAAATCACACACCTATAATAATACAAAAAACTTCTTGTATACATACTTACTTATATACTAAAACTCTATAATCTTACTTATATACCAATATATAATTATATCAGAATAGAACGACGGCAAAAGAAGCATGGCACGCATACTGACATTTATCTACACATAGCATAAAATGAATTTAAAAACATCACGTTGGTACTTTTCCGGTTTCGAACCCACGACCCCATGCTTCCAAAGCTGATGGCGCCTAACTATTGTATGAAAGCCTGAATTTCCATTAGTACAGTGTCAAATGCACCCCGACGCGCTCCGTTGCCGTACGCTTGGTGAAAACTTACATTACAGTCAATTACAGTCGTAATACAATGAAGTACTTTATTTTTCGATGTTACTAATATAATGTTACTAATTTTATTTTTTATTGAATAAAAATACCGACAAATATCGATATATTAATTCGCCCTTAGCCCAGAAGGACCACGGATGCATAGTGGTATACCGTAATCCCACCAGTCGGACAAATTGGACCACGGGTCCTTACCCAAAAGATCAATTTGTTTCTCTTTTAGGCATAATAGTCAAGATATAATTCTCACGTTACTCTATGACATGATCAAAATACGAAACTAACTTGCGAACTAATTTTTATATATTTATAAACTAAATTTCTATTTTTATTTTACGTTATATTTATATTTAGGCTGGCCTGTTGGTCTAGTGGTTAGTGACCCTGACTGCTAAGCCGGAGGTCGTGGGTTCGATTCCCACCCAGGACAAATCTTTGTGTGATGAGCATGATTGTTTGTTCTGTGTCTGGGTGTAATTTATCTATAATATGTATGTATTTACAAAAAAAAAATGTATATATGTAGTATATCAGTTGTTTAGTACCCATAACACAAGCAAATATAATTGCTCAATTTGGGGCTAGAAGGCGCTGTGTGAATGTGGTAGAATATTATTATATTATATTATTATATTTGTACTACTTATAATATGTTTTCATTCAATAATTATTTGAAATTAATATTTTTTGTATTTCCTCTTTTCACACGAGTCGCTGAGACTCGACTAAAGTCAAATTTGACAGTTTTACAGGCCTAGGGGGGAGGTGCTTCTGGCGGGGCGCTACTCTCCTCTAGGGGTTTTCTGTTTTATTTAAGAATTATGAATGAAACATAAAAATGGATGAACGCGAATTGTTTAATACGTTATTACCTTTCTTACATATAAAATTTATGCATTACCATTAAATACTTATTAAGAACATTTTGAATTTAGGTTGAAGTAGGGTCTATTCATTTCTTGTTTTATCAAAATTTGGTCAAATCTATTAAAATTATAATGAACATGATTTATTTGTAATGATCTCAAATATTAGATTATAGTTTGTATATGATCAATACCCCAAATCTTCCGTCTAGAATATCTATTTTACCTAGGGTGTTTTTGAGCCATGCAATCTCCTTAAATACAAGTGTTGCAATTAAAACAGCCTAAATTATAAAATAACACATTTTAAATGTATTTTATGTTTTAATGCTATATAAACATACCTTCCTCCACAAGTTTAGCATCAGCCACGGCAGCTCGGTACAGCGCTGTTAACCACCTCTGTGCCGCTTCACTGGGAGCTTCGTCCGATAACCGCTTCAGAATAGATGCTGCTAGGCTGTGGTGGCCATATCTAAAATATATCAAAATAATAAAATACTAATATTATGTATAGATTCACGCCTTTTTCTCCAAAGAAGTAGGAAGTTTTGGCGACAGTTCTCGCCAGCTATGTTGAATTCCATGTAACAAGAGGTGAGTGTATTGTCATTTATCGAGCCAAATTTAAATTTGAATGCTAACACTGATATTTCTAGACAGAAATATATATTTGACAAAATAAGAAAGAAATAAAATATATTTTGAAGTGGGAAACGGGCAACAACTTTCAGTATCGATACGAAGTGGGGCGGGCGTAAGTTATTAAACAATAGTGACTTACCGTAGTGCCGCTCTAGCGACCCTGTACCGCACCCATCCGTCCGCAGTAGACATGACGTCGAGTATTCTCTCTTGCCATTGTGGGTTGATTGTATGCGTCAGAGCTTTACCAGCTCGTTCTTGGAACAGAACCGTGCAGAGGAGCACTAGAGCTGTGCCATCGTCTTCTGGGCTATCTGGTTTGTCACTATAAAACAAAGCATAAAATCATATCCTCAAATAAAAATATATAACACAAATACGCATTTTTGATATGCATCAATTTGAAATTCACTTTTTACTAAGGATTTCTTAACTAGTTGAAAAGTTATGAAGAGGGTCCAGAATAGAACCCTGGAGAACACTGCAAAATTACATTAACGGAATAAGGTTCATGACTGCATGCATTTTCACATTTGGAGATTTATTTATCACATTAGATGCATTTTATTGGAATAGGTATCTATTATTTAAATTGTACGTGAATTGGTTGGTAGAAGTTCAAAATTCTCTGTATCAAAGGCCTTAGAGAAATCTGTCGAGTTGAAAGAAGTACAGTCACATTGAGAGCTTATTTCTCTAAGGTTAAAATTAAAGCCGTGAATTTTATTAGATTGTGATATTTTCGCAATTCGTTGAATATGTACAGCAATAAATAAAATTTGAGGACAAGGTCTAGTCGTGGTTATATAGCATACCTGCGCTGATGCAGATACGAGTCTAAAGCCGCCTGCAGTGCGTGCATGGCGGGCGCCAGGTCCCCCGCGGCGTGCGGCGCGCCCCCCAGCGCCGCCAGCGCCTCCAGCAGCGCGGCCGCGCGCGCGGGCCGCCCGCTGCAGCGCTGCAGCTGCTCCCCCGCCACGCGGGCTGTGCGATGGGAGTGAGCTTGGGCGGAGGCACCACTTAGCTGTACCTATGATTAACCATCATAACCTAAGTATGCACTAAAAGCTGACTCGAATAAAGCGACGCAACTACTGGAAACGAGATGCCTCATTTTGAACCGCGACGTGCCTGGACCCTATGTCTCGAGGTGAACGGCCTCAATATGCCTCGAGTGTAGACTCGAAGCAGACTGAGGCCGCTCAGCTTAAGTGAGTCAACTTAAGTAGTTAAGGCAGAGTGAGACAACTCACCTTGAGCTGCTCGGCCTTAGACCGTATACCTTAAAGGTCTATCCGCACACATCAGTGCCGATACGTGACCGACAGTGCCGTACCGGTTAAGTTCCGCACACGTCAGTGCTGACACCGACGCGTGCACTAATGATTAGTACACAATTGGAGGGTGTAATTGAACCAATTCTATTAATTTCTCGTCGTCCATCTTGGAATACTGCGACTTATCAGGCAAAATATAGTCAGCTAGGAATTCCCGTTGGATCACTGAATACGCCAAATGGAGCGTCACTGACGTAACCGGACGTCACTGAAACTGACTAGTTCGAATGGTGTTTCTTATGAAATGTATGAAACAATAATAATTTTCACTGCTACTGTATGGTAGGGAACTGTCGGTCAACCCACGTGTCGGTACTGATGTGTGCGAATAGGCCTTAAATAGACGAAATACAATAGTCTGTACCGTCAGTGATTTCACCAGCCATTGCCTGAACCCTGTACTCGTAAGCTAAAGTCATTCTTCTCTTCTATTATTTGTAGTGGTGATTGAATATCAAAAATGTGCGACAAACATATCCAAACACATAAAACAAAGAAACCTAGATTTTGATAAACAATTTAAGACAATACAACAAATAAAAGTATTTTAGATCAGATATACTAACAAAAGTTTTACTTACCAAACAACGCAAGGCAACTCTTAAAGGTTTGATATTGTTCGGATTGTCATCAGCGCCGGTCGCAATGACCAAGGTTTCTAACGCCAACATCAGATCAGAACCATCCACTGGTACACACTCCTCATAACTAAAACAAAACATTATACGTGTAATGACACCAAAACAGAATGAAAACAAAATGCTTTGCCTTTTTCATTGTCGAACTTCTAACATGTTGTTAGCGACTGTCACAAACCCAAATAAAACAACAATGTCTAATAATCAGAGATCGAATAATCCATATTGACCTAAACTTCGAGGGCGTAACATAGAATGAAGTCCAGAGATTAGCACTGTTCAAACAAACAAACAAACTATTCTGCTTTTTATCTAATCTATATATATAAAAATGAATCCCTATTTCCCTTGGTCATGGCATCACGCGTGAACGGCTAGATCAATTTTGATAATTCTTTTTTTGTTGTGTTTTTTGTTGTCAGGAGAAGGTTCTTATGAAAGAAAAACTAAGAAAATTTCGCGGTGATTTAGAAAGTTTAAGAATTTAGAACTTAACCACCATATTAAATTTAAACCGCTAAACCGATTTCGGTGAAAATTAGTATGTAGATAGATTTGGTTTCGGGACATTACTTTTTATCCCGAAAATCGCTCTGATTCCCGAGTTGCATTAATTAAACACATAGCAATTTTCGCGCGGGCAAAGCCGCAGGGCGCAGCTAGTCTAATATATAAAATTCTCGTGTCACAATGTTCGTTCCCATACTCCTCCGAAATGGCTTGACCGATTCTTATAAAATTTTTTATGCATATTCAGTAAGTTTGAGAATTGGCTACTATCTATTCTTCAAACCTCTAATTGATAAGGGGTGTCCACCCCACAAAAATATTTTTAATTTTTTTGATATATTTTTCTTTTTAATTTTTTTATTATGTGGCATTAAAAAATACATACAACCCTATATTTTCACTTTTCGATCACCAACCTCTGCTTTTTAATAGTCATTTTCATGATTTTATCATTTTTTATCCCACTCGATAACATCAATTATTATCACTTGGTAAGTTATACCCTCCATGTGTTTCCGATTAGATTGGCATATGCAATGACTATTAATAAATCCCAAGGCCAAACAATGTCTGTTTGTGGCTTAGATTTGAGCACACCATGTTTTTCACACAGACAATTATATGTTGCATGCTCTCGAGTGGGTAAACCTTGATGGTTTACCCACTGATGGTTTGTTTGTATTAGCTAAAGACGGGCTAACAAAAAATATTGTTCACGCTGTAGCATTAAGAGATTATTATTATGTAATGAATTAATGATATAAATAATTATTAGTTTTAATAAATTGAAAAAATTAATGTTTGGTGTTTTGTTACTTTTATATTCCCTCATCATTCACAGCGCTCCATGCCTTTTTCACTCATATTCCACATCCTTATACACTTCCAATAAGTTAGTTATTTTTTTCTACACTAGAAATTCTCTAGAAATTATTAACATAACAAAACAACGTTTGCCGGGTCAGCTAGTAATAATATAAATGAGTTCTTACCAATGTACAGTAAGCTTAGTAAGCACATCGGCGGCCGTGGCGGCGCGGTTCAGGTCCGCGCTCAGAGCGATGTCGCTGCAGTACCTCCTGAGAGCCGCGCACCCGCCTGTGGGGGAAGCAGCTGCAGCACAAACTGCTGGACATGCTACTAGTTTCTAAAAACAAAACATTATATAAGTGCAGATCATGAAATAAATGGAATGCATATAGAACAATTTATGAATTTTGAATTTTTTCGAAAAGGACATTGGCGAGCAAGAGCACGACTGTGATTGGTTGTTTTCAAACGCGGAATGTTTGACACTATCAAAATGAGTATCGTTTGAAAATGGTCAATCATAGTCGTGTCACTTCCACATTTATAAATCTTTTTATTATCATTTATTTTAATTACATATATTAAAATCATATAGTTTACAATTTTTGGTGAATATCACTTTGAACAACTTAATTTTATTTAATGCTACTATAAGAAAACAGCCAATTCACATATAAATTAATATATAAACTTAATTTCTACCACTTACTTGCATAACCTGCAAACACAACATAGTATGCTCCATCTCTTGGCTATCTGTCGCAGCCCTCACCAAGTTTTCCACACAATCCGCCGGCCATAACGCCGCGTGTTCGGCCAGTTTGCGCAGACCGAACAATGCGGCGCGTCGCACTGATGAACGGGCGTCGTTCATTGCGATGCTTAGAAGTAGCTCAACCTTTGAAGACATTAAAATTGTATGGGTTCATGTACATTGTATATTGACTGTTTTGGTAGTGTAGTTGGTATGTATGACGGCTGTTGTTAGTTCAAATCCGAACAGAGACAAAATTACGTGTAGTTTTTTTTAATGTCCTGAGTGTGGGTGTATGTTAATTGTTTGTAAAGTCCACTATGACACAGGTAGAAAAATCTCTAGGCCTAAATTAAAAAAGAAAATTAGAAAATTTGAAGAACATTTTGGTTATCATAAGATAATATATTAATAATAATAATAATAATAATATTCTACCACATTCACACAGCGCCATCTAGCCCCAAATTAAGCAATTATATTTGCTTGTGTTATGGGTACTAAACAACTGATATACTACTTATATACATTTTTTTTTTGAAAATACATACATATTATAGATAAATTACACCCAGACACATAACAAACAATCATGCTCATCACACAAAGGTTTGTCCTGGGTGGGAATCGAACCCACGACCTCCGGCTCAGCAGTCAGCGTCACTAACCACTAGACCAACAGGCCAGTCGATTATATTATGGTAATTTGTTAGATTACATTAGCATAAGTTAACTATTTGTATTAATAAGAAGATTTAATATTAGTTTTCCTAGTTGGGTGTGCTTGTATTTAATTGTATGTATGTAAAATTTACCAGGTCATAGAGTTCATCTTCAAGTGTGTGTGTACGTGCGTGCGTGCGTGCAAGCATGCATGCGTATGAGTGTGTGAGTGTGAGTGTGAATGTGAGTGTGCGTGTGCGTGCGTGTGTGTGTGTGAGTGTGAGAGAGAGAGAGAGAGGTCCTATTTAAAATAAAATACCTGATCAGGAACATGCACAACAGTATCAGCAGCTATATGCGTGAGTGCTGTGATAGCTGCACGCACTGTATTTGATGATGGGAATCGTTCCAGTAGTGATCTGAGCAGCTTTAGGACACCTTGGGCTCGAACAGCTGATAGTGGACAAAATTATATATTTTACAATTGTTTTTGACATAAATAAAAAAAAAATCATTGCATAACAGAAACTTATTATGGTGATATGTCATACTAGCCTATCAAAATGGCTGTACTCTGCTTAATAATATGTAGCTAGTGCAATCCAGGTTAGGACGACACCATTCAATTGTCATTGTGGCATACTCCAGGGATCAATGTTTCTTGGAAGGCAGTATCAAAACTAGAAATTCAAGTAAAGAATTGTTGGTTTTTTTATACCCTTACCTCCACCATGTACAGTTCTCAGTGCTCTAACAAGTTTTGCTCTACGCTCAGCGGCTGTACTCTCACAGTCCACCATGTCCCACAGTTTGTTGCACATAGCTACTGCAAATGTGCTAAAAACATAATATAGTAAGTTTTAGTAAGTGTTAAACAAATATTTACCAATTTTTAGATAATGTTCAAAGAGTCTTGAATTAAAAAGAATTGGCCAATTTTCTGATGTTTGTAGATTTCAGACTATCAAAGAAATATTTAAACTCACAAAAACCACTAAATAGTCTTATTAATACTTGCCTAGCTGCATACCCATGTCTTGTGTAAATAAAATATTGAGTGGTTAGTGGTCAACCTATTGTCAGGATTTGTTCAGGTCACCTATAGAGGTATCCATCTTGACCTAATGACTGTTATCAAATTAATAAAAACCGGGACTGACTTTTAACATGCCCTTCGAATCCAAAGCCCTTTTAAACCACTAATTGTTCATTGATCAGTGAGCGCAATGAGCTATGAGCGCTACTATCTTGTGTAGAAAAGCACTAATAAGCAGTGCCACCACACAATATGTAGTGTTGTAGTTACATACAATATGCTATCACCTGTTTATATTTAGACAACAAAGTAGAGAAATCATTATCTCATAGTAATATTGCTTTGAGCCACATCCTGAGCAATGCAGGAAATACTGCTCTATGATTAACTTGTTCAAGATTTACACAGGAGCACTTTGGTGGACTAATATACAAAAAATTAACATTGATCATTAATCCCCATGCAATAAGATCTATTGTTGAATGTACTCACTTTGAATGAGCAGCAAATCTAGTTGTAGCATATATAGCAGCATCCACTTCAACATTATCATGACTGTCTAATCCTCTACGTATCGCGTGGTGCACATTCTGCCTCTCAGGTATAATGCCGGCCACAGCACCAAGAGTTCTTAGAGCCAAAGCTCTAGCAACGGGATCATTAGAGTGCAGCACGCTAAACACTCGTCTTAAGAACTCATCGACATTCAGAATCTTGTCCAAATGCTTCTCACTTTGTTGACAAACCCGTAATACCCATAGCCGAAGGAAGTTGTTCCCCATACGAAATACATCGGCGAGTTTTAAGAATGACGAGTTTATTAATATAGGGAAAGGATACTTTTCAAACAAACGCGGAAATCGGACTATTGCTTCACACTGTTCGCCTACTTTTCCAGATCGGAGCCCTGAAATCATACATTTCATACAATAAACGGTAATATAGTTGAAAGTTATGTGATATTAATGCAGAAAGGTTATATGTTTACCTTTGTCTAGTTCAGTTAATGCTGAGTTAGCATCTTGTTCCGGTTCACCGGAGTTGTCATTAAATGTATTTAATCGAACGCCGATCATTGTTAGATAATATTTTTAGTATTTTGTTTACGTTCAAGTACCGTGAATCCAAACAAGATCAAGCTAAACCTAAGTGTCAGTGTCAAACTGTCAACTAGTGGTGGGCGTTGCGACGACGGACCGGTTGCAAAGACCGTTTTATGTAATACGACGATGGAACCGTTTTCACGTCCTAGGTCTAAACAGTCTTCGTCGCACAAACCGTCGTCGCATGCGATTTTTTGTTTTATGCCTATGCAAATAAAGTCGAGAATGTAATGATTTAACTATTAAACTAGTCGCGCCCTCGTCGTCGTCTGTCAGTGTCATTTCGTCCGCGTTCCTTCGTTCACAAAACGCTCGTGATTAGGTGTATGTAAAGTTCAAAGTCGCTGGGCATTAAACATTGCATTGGCACTTGTACGGTGTAGGTATATATCTTGTAAGTGTAAATATTTTTCGATAATTTCTAATAAGTTAAATAGAAATATTAGTTTTGTTTTGATTTGTTGTTTACAATTGCATATTCAATTCATGTTGTTCATTTTGTCCTTAGTCCGTGAAATCTATAAATACATTGAATGAAACTGTAAACAGTTGCAAGAAACTACTCCGTAAATCGTTTCAGTCGTCGCAATTCGTTCCAGTCAACGACAAGTTTCGTCCTCTATGACGTCTCTAAACCAGTTGCAACGAAGACCGTTCAACTGGTTTACCGTACCTGGTACCGACCGTACTACTGTCAACAGTGTCAACTGTTATTGTCAGTCTTGAGTTGGTCTTCTTGAGTCTCAATCTCAAATCATGTTTTGATTGATCTAATTCGATTTATTGAACAATAATTATAATTTTTTTTTTTTTCACTTTTTTACGAAAATTATAATAGTTTATCGAGTACATAGGGCAGTGAAAACTAAAGCGCCATCTAGTTTGTTACAGGATTGACAGTACCTGTATCGGTGTGTTTCAATAGAGGTCGCTACTATGTACTTTTATTATATTATAATAATAATATTTACTTTGTATCATTGAAAATCGAACAATGTAATTAATTTAATTTGTTTCTAATAATTTAATTTGGCAATTAAGTTATTTAATTGTACGACAACGAACATTAAACAAATGTTATTATAACATTGTAACAATCTGACTAAAGTACATTCCTATCAAGTCCACTGCAGTAAAATCTTTACCTACCCAAAGACTGCTTACCCTCTAGAGATCACCAGATCTTTACCAGATCAGTGTCTTTGCAATGATGCATTTCAAAATTTGCTTTTAATCCTGAGAGAGGTGCAATAGTTTACTTGCCTCATGACTGAGTTTATAATGTAATGATGACGCACACCTAAAAGTCTGGAACTTCCATTCAAATATCTAGGTAGGTACCTACCTGAATAATTACAATTATTTCTTCTTTCTTTCTTTCTTTTATTATTTAGCAGCTATTATTCTATCAAAAGAAATTAGTACCTACCTGGATGTCATCGAATCTTTGTCACGGTGTGGTTACTCTAATCTCAACGGCAATTAGGTGCCTAAATGATATTGTTGTGTAGTAAATGCAAGCGGAGGCGGATATTAGCATGCAACACACTAAACACTCGTTTTAAAAACTCATTAATCTTGACTATCTAAATGTGTCTTGTCGTACGTAAAAATAGTCAATCTTTACGGCAACCCGGTTAAGTAGCCATGTTTTCAAAAAGAGGTTCATCATACAGCATAGCATTCTTTTAACCATTTCAAACATTTGGTTAATTATTTTCATAAATCATTTCAATTTCGTGACGATAATGAGACGTTTAGAAACGTGACTAACAAGCGAAGTAATTACATCGGAAAATTGTCCTAGCCTTAACCTCCCATTAAAAGTAAAACTAACCTAGCTCGAATAACTATCGTGGAACAAAGCGGTGTTTACCGGCAACTCTCGGCTCAGCTCTCAAAGGGTCGTAATTACACCCACCGTGTAACGGGAGCGGTGTATGTCGCCATTACAGAACGAAAATAGCGCGAAAGTACACACTAATCATGGCGGATCGTTGGTGACGTTTTGTTACCGTAGTAATGTGTCATTTATTATACTAGCTAACCGCGCCGACTTCATACAAAGGTTACAAATATTTTTAATGCAATTATAATAAATCTTTAAAATTCTTTGAAGCGAATTTTCTTACTTTTTGCCCGACTGCCGAAGTCAAGTTTTTCGAGCCTATGGTGGTATGTATGTCTATTTCTGTGGCACGCTCTACAGCCTAAATGGCTTAATGGATTTTAACATATTATTATTATGAGGTGTCATAAGATTCATATTAATAGTGGGAGTGACATAATTAAGGTAATTTTATTATAGCAATGTAGCATCAGCAAAAAAAAACGAGTTTTTTTTCTTTTGAGTTTGTTCTAGGCAGGCGGACTTTATTTTTTTTAATAATATATTTTGCTTATTCATAGAGATTGCTCCAGTTTTCTCAATTATGTAAAAACTAGTTATGTACATAATTGTATGGCTGATTGACAGAATAATTGTTAGCTAGCTATCTAGTGTGTGCGATTATGTTCTTGCTAAGTTTAACGGTCGACGGCTTAGCGGTAAATTTGCTAGCAGATATTATGTTATTAGATAAATATTCAGGATAATCTAGCTCTTGGAAGATGTAGGTAAGCTTAATAATAAATAGCGAGCGTTATAATATAATACTTAATAGAATGTAGTTTGTTGTATGGGTCTAAGTGAAAAAAAAAATTTTAGGGAGAGAACTTGGTTAGAATTTCGTCTGTGGTGGTTTTCTATTTTAGTTTCAGTGATGTGGGTACCTAACTGCGAAGTTTGTGTGAAAGATGATGAATTTGATAGTACCCCGGCGGCAACGCATTTCCTAAGACGCCGTTTCTATGCATATTTTGTGATTTTTCTTTCACAGGTAGGTAGGCACATTGGGTACATTATACATAAAGCATATTGTTTTAACTCATCAGCCGTGTATCTTTACTATCTAGAAAAATAATGTCATCAAGATAAACGAAACCCCAACACTTTCCCACGACAGCAGTACCTATAGAAAATTTACTGGCCTTTTAGAATTAAAAATTTCTTTTAAAAAGGGTAACATTCTTCGAATATCTTACTCTTATCAAACAATTTTAATTTAAATGGTTACGCAAAATGAATAATGCTTAATTTATATTTATCTGTGTCTTAAAGTTTAATCCTTCCGGATACGACAATAGTATATTTTGACATATTTTTACTTACAATAGGAGGCTTAAAGATTTGTGTTGGACACACAAGTAATCGATGCCGGACGTTGGGGGATTATGTCCACGCTAAAATTGTCTAATACAATTTCTTAGAAAGCTTGCAAAATGTACGGAGGAAATTTGTTTTGCGATTTGTGCTAATATCAAAAGTTATTTGTTCGATTTAGGTTTTTGTTTTTTCTTGTACTACGCACAGAATAGATTTTGTTCTGTGATTAAATGAGTTACGACTTGATGCTTGATTTTGCACTGATTCTCTAAGACACATCACAGAAATCACAAACAACAACCGATGACAAAGCTATAATGTTAAGGGAGGTGCTACCATAAGAGATTATTTTCTTTAGCTTTAGGTAATTTCGTAATAGTTATTACAACAGCAGTGGGATAATAAAATTTACAATAAGTAGGGTCCGCGATCCAAAATCTATTTCAAATTTACTTTGAAATTTACTGTGCAATGTTTGTAAGATGTAAGTAACGTTTTCATCGCAAACTTTCAGCAGCTGACAGCTAACTTAAAAAAAAATAAAATTCATATTCTTGCCCCCAGTTTCTGTAAGGATCAGCCTCTCAAAAACTGGGGGTAAAAATATGAATTTTAATTTTTCTGCTAAAGCTTTTAGGTACTTCACATGCGATATAACAGATGATTAGTTAATTTTTCGTGTGATCAGTCTTTCAGAAACTGGGTTAAACATACTTTTGACTAGACAAAAGACACAACATATACAAAGTTTAATCTATTTCAACGATAGCCACATTCTCACACAACCCTTTTAACCAAACCAAACATGGTCTACTTAATTAAAGGGTCTGGTTCGGTAGCTATCGTCTTCCTGTTTCTTTCAGAACAGTGAGCGATTGTTCAGAGGATTAGGCGCTATTATCAGTATTAGAGGATAAGCTTCCTAATGATAAGATTTAGAACTCTATTGTGTGCCTCCATTGTTGGAAAACGCATGACTTTTGTCAGAATTGCTACTGTTTTTTTTCGAGATGGTAAATTGGTCTTACGAAATACCGGGTTTAGATAAATTTGCTATCCAACTGCTAAAAAGAGAAGAATATTTATCTGATACTGGCATAAATAGAAAGCATTTCTGAGCGTATTTCTCACTAACAGGTAGAGACAATACATTTGAGAATCAGCTTTTGTTTTTATGGCGGACGCTAATTTCAATCATTCTGGTTTTGTATTATTTTTATATTTATTTTTGATACTATAAACAAGCCACTGTAGCAACGTGCATTGACAATGATATATAGTTAGGTTTAACATTTTCCATAAATAGGTATCTCAAAATTGAATCAGAAAATCTTGCCTCTTCTTTACATTTAACTTTACACCAAAACCATAGGTACATGAGATTATAAACCGTTCTGTTTCCACAATGTTAAGCCGTTAAGTAGTCAAAATACAACACATTTATGCACAAAGATCTTTGAAATAATCTTCTAAGAAGTGTTGAGTCGTTAAAACATTACGCTTCGACAATTTTACCATTTAATATTTATGGATCTCACCAGCTTTATTCCTAAGCAAATAAAGCTCAAAATAAGTTTTTATGGTTGTATTATAGAGTGAGGGGTTAATATCACACGTAGGGACACTGGTGTAATCAAAACATCGTGAAATAATCCTCTTTTGTGTGGAGCGTACAAATGGCGATGCGGCCGGTGATCGACCACTGATCAATATCTTGGATTATCCAACACCTTCCTGTGACACGTTGACTAAGAATTTGTGAGACAGGGAGACATGTCTTAGTACCTAAAGCTATGATTTAATAAAAATAAGTGTAGTAAAAATTCTTTCCGACTTTAGAATAATCGAAAAGGCTTTGCGATCGAATAGGAAGAAGGTTTTAAACGGAAAGTACCAGTACCTTCTCACATTTTCTAAAGGATTTTCTGTTCACAATCCACAGCCGAACGTTATAAACAAAATTATTAGTCTTAAGTTGTTTTATAAATTCTATTAATAGTGCCACCCTCACCGTTACAAAGGGTTATTATAAGCACAATAAAATCAAAAATAATGAATTACGTCAATTTTTGTTCTCAACCTCGCAACCGAACACCGGTGATTATCGTAAATTAAAAAAAAATATTACCATTCCAAAAATCGTATCCCAATAAAATTCCCGCGGTTACTGGCGACACTAAGCCACGCCACGGTGCGAGGCGTCAATTTTGACACCAACGGCTGCGTTCAGGAATAATAAAAAAACATTTATTATCTGTATATTATTCAGTGTAAATAAATAGAGTGTAGGGATGAATGGCTTTGTCCCCGCGCCATTGTACCATCATTGTATGGGGTTTGCGATGTTTTTATGGTGTCTGTCGCATCGTGTTGGGATTAGGAACAAATCTGCTCGATTATTGCTGGTGACAAATATTTGTGGGACACTTAGAGTCACTATCATGTTGGATGATGATATTATCATCTCTATTATGCCATGTCAATATGAGGTTGCGAGGGAATATGGTGGCCAAAGTCAATAAGCGACACTCATTTAGTGTCCAATAATGAGCTTTATTTAGCGCATACTAATTTAAAACTACTAAAAAAATTATAGAGCCATCTCAATGAGTTTTCTAACAAAATTTTTATTATATTTCTTTTTTTTTTGTCTTATTTTGTTTCTAGATTTTTCTTCTATTTTTGATCGTTTCCTTCAAACCGCATCTTATGTTTACTGTTACCATTATGTTAGTGAATTTCGATCCTTCGAAACTTTATCGTAATTTAAGTATGTATACTGTATCTTTGTAACAAAAAGTTAGATATGTGAATTTGATTAAACCTAACACTTAATTCTTCAACTGAGTGCTAAAAGAAAGGTAATTTCCTTTTTGTCAATCTATTTATTAAAAGCAACAAGTAAAATAGATAGGTACGATTTGATAACACCTAGGCAGCTACATTTAGGTGTAAACAGTAAAACAAACAAAAAGTCGTTAGATTTAGACTTTTTTATCATCTCAGAAACAAATCTACAGGTTTAGTTGAACATATTTTTCTTATCTTAATAGTCGGAGTGTTTATTAAGTTACGATAACAGACAGGTGGCAGTTTCGCCGTTAACGCACGATCTTCGGATATGTAGTAAGTAAGTAGTTACTTACGAAGATCGGCGAGTAAACGTTTTCTTTTTATATTTTTATCGTTTCACCACATTTAACTGTGAATGCTTTCTTTATTTCAACGAAAGGCATTATCAACAGTTACTTGAGTCTATTAAAAACTACATTTTGTAAGTGTACGCGATACCATTAGAAAAAAAAAGAAATGAAAAATAACCGCGAAATTTTTTCGTTTTCCCCAAGATAAATATCGTTGTAAATCTTATCAAGATTGTTAAAACAATACGAAAATATGAGTAGTCATTCATTTCAGTTTATTGTTACAAGCACTCGACAGCATACAACACGTTTATCAGATCATAAAGTTTTAATTACAAAATGTTAGATTAGAAGAAAATGAGAACAATCGTTGTGGTTCTCAGGCTTAATGTAAGCACAAGAAATTGCTTTACAGCCGACTTAGAAATGTATACTGATGTCATACGGTATTAGGGCAAGATTCACAGACCGCACTTTGACTTTACTTTGATGCAAAGATCTACTTTGTACCAAAAATATGTTTGAATATGAAGTTGAAAGTAATCTTCGGCAATACAAAGCTTACTTTGCGAAGGTGCCTTTGCTGTAAAGTAAAGTCACGATTGTGAATCTGGGCCTAAGAAACATATTTTTGGTACAAAGTAGATCTTTGCATCAAAGTAAAGTCAAAGTGCGGTCTGTGAATCTTGCCCTTAGTATTCTGTTGTGGACTCAAAATAATTTTAATAAGTATCTAACAATTTACTTTTTAAATCAGGCTGCAAAAAATAAATCACAGCGAAATCGGTGTGATGTGTGACGTATTTCATTTTTTTTAAACTGAGGTAAAATAATAAAATGCTATGATAATATGCAGCTCAAATAAAGTAAAGATGCTACGCATAATACCGCTACCGTAGCTAGCCTTTATAATATTAACTAGTGCCGTAGCTCTTTTTTTACTACCTACGACAGTCTTTGAGTAAAGGCAACTGATATTGGTACATTTTTTTGACTCATGCAAAGCACTGTACTAGGGAACTCGTGAATTGTTTTATCATAATTTATTTGTAATACTATTGTCTGGTATTTTTTACTTAATTAATTCTTCCGTCACTAATTCTGAACTGGGATTTTACTGGTTTTTTTTATTGTAAGACGGTCACTGGTTTGCTTTAAATATTTTTTTTACTAATCACTGGTTGGAATCATAGTCTCAGCAAAACACAAGTAATACAGCAAATAACAGCACAATACAGTAATTTATCTAAAATTAATAATGTTAAATTGTTCCTCTGCCACCGTTAGGTTGCATGTATGTACCTACCTACCTACTTCACTATTACCTAAGCAGTAAAGTCTATCAGCCTTTATAAATAGTTAAAATTTAATAAAATTATATTAGAGGTTAAATATTATATTTATGATATAGTTAGATCAGATCAACTGTATTTCCAGCAGATGTAAAATATGAAGAGGTTGTATCATTATAAATGTCATATTCGTTGTAAAATAGACATAAATATACTTGTTTATTAACTTAATAACATAAAGGTCTTCTGATTATAATATATTTGTAATTAACCGAATTCAAAAAAAGGAGGAGGTTTCTCAATTCGATCGTATATATATATTTTTTTTATGTGTGTTCGCGGATAACTCCGTCATTTTTAATATTCAAGACATCGACATTTAAACAATAAGTTGACTAGCTTAAACTAAAGTCGCACACAACACGCACAGTCGCACATATCAAGTAAATAAATAAAATAACTAACTAACTGTAAAGGAAAATAACGTGAGGAAACCTGGTCTTAAAGTCTGAAATGGCCAATTCACCACGAGCAAGCGTGGTGATCAAGCCTTATGCCTTCTCTATATGAGAAGAGGCCTTTGCGGCAGTAGGACAGGAAAACAGGCTGGTATTATTATTATACAAAAGAGACGCTGTCGCGGAAATATGCTCTACTTTAATTAAATTAGCTCTAGATTTGTTCATCAAACTATAAGGATCAGTCGGTATATTTTGTGGAGAGCTATTCACCTTGTTTAATCAATGCTGCAGCCATCGTCCTGAGTACGGTAATCCTTGTAAATTAGTGTTTATAATTTAAATGTCAGTAAATCGAATAAATAAAATAAACGATCTGTTTAGTAGAAGAAGCCCTTGGAGGATTCTTGCTTTAACCGCCACTGTTGGCCGGAATGGCAGGCGCATTGGTGTTAGAAGTAGCGGCAGTCTTATTATTAAGACGCTACCGCTTGTCCTGTCTGGAATATTTTATTTTCTTAGATTTTTCTACCTCAATTTTATGTGATGGTTTGACCGCTATCATTTGGTTGCCTGACTGTACTTACCTATTTATGTAGGTATGACGGCTAAGTTTTTGTGTTTTATTCTTTAATGAACTTTCGAGAACTCTACATTTTAGAGTGTGAAACACGTAAAATCATAGTCTAATCAACAAACAGACATCGCCCTCATAAATCATTCACCGTGACCAGCGAGTGAATGAGTGAATGAAATAATGATCGTACAGCTTTTAACACTTTCAATATTATTCTTGTAATCGCGAGGATAACATCTTTGGAGAATTAGCGATAAAAAACTTTGTGAATATTAATAATGGGTTTATGTATGAGGTGAAAAAGGTTTTGATTAAAAACAAAAAAAGAAAATATAGCATCATAGATTAAAATAGATAATCACAGTGACAGTGCTTGTGACTGCTCTCCATACTCACAGATTGTAGGTCCAATTCAAAAATTTTCCAAATGCTATGATTCAGATTAGATATTGACCTTTCTTCTTTTTTCTAGTACCTACCTGACAGTTTACAAATCGTATATAGCTAGTTATGTTTAAATAGACTCGGCTCCTGCAATATAGCTGGCCACGTGGATGTTATACACTCTTGTTTACCCCTTCGGGGTAAATAGCGTGAGGTTACAATAAGCTATTATTGAATATTTGCCATTTGGAAGAAGCTCATATTTTCATATTAGGTTAGGTAATAATATTATTATCATCAATAGCATTAAAACCTCTACAAAATTTTCAAGAAAAAAATACTGCCTATTTCTAATATTTTGGTCTACCACTGATACCGCCGGCACGCCTACACAAAAAACATAACAACACAAATTTAGCAGATACCAAAAATTCCTTAATTCTTCTAGACACGATCCATTGTGAACGAATCAAGAGCACCCGTCGTTCTCCGGTTACATACCAGTAACACGACACAACTAAATTTGTACTTCTGTCCAAAAATTTTCAATTATACATTTATTACCTGTAGCTCGGTTGAACCTCTTTTTAGAGGCCGAATGGTGTTTAGTTTCATGGCTTAGAAATTTAAAAAGTTTAATTTAACGTATGGCTTTTGCGTTTTGAGTATTTTTTTATTAAATTTTTGGTTGTGATTTTTGTCCGCTATCATATCGTCATAATATATTTTCGTAGTTTTTTATTGCATATTTGAAATAATGGATACGTTAACAAAGGAGCGCAGATTGTTTATCATATCTTTTAATAAGAGAGCGTAGGACGTAGCGAGAGTTAAAGCGGTTAGAAAAGACAAAGTTAGAGATGGATCGTTGTAGCGTTCAGTTGAAATTCCTATTTGCCCACATTCGGGGGTAAACATGCGGGGGAAAATAGGAATAAACTTTCCTTACAGTAATGCTTACGATAGTAATTTTAGGAGCAAACTATTTCGTATTTGGTTCCAGATAAGTATGCTTATTGCATAAATCAAGCGCACATAGTTTTCACTTTGATGCCTTCTCTATAATAGGTCTAACAATTGTATGCTGATTCTGCAGATTCATTTGTCTCTTGATTTGTAACGATTACAATAACAAAATATTACTACGTTTTATTTTTTTAATGCTTGATAGTGACAGTAACATTTGGCGGGAAAACTGTTCGTATTTATCAACAATGGCGTCCATGGTGTCTCACAGCGGGGTCATGGTGACTAATAGTAATAGTGAGTCAGACCCCATGGGGATTATAATTGATTAAATGATTAATTAAATTATTATATTTTATAAACTTACTTTTGTGAATGCCATATGGCTATGTAAAATATTATATATGAGGAAGAGTTTGTTTGTTTGTTTGTTTGTTTGAACGCGCTAATCTCTGGAACTAGCAGTATGATAGCCCAGTTCTCAAGGTAGGTTAAAGGCTATGTAACATCACGCTACTGGCGACGGGAGCAGAGTAGTAAGCAAAGAAGCGGGTGAAACCGTACCACTAAAAGCTAGTGTAAAATATTTTGTTAGCATTTGGATACAGTTTAGGTATTCTAACCTATAATTCCGGTAGTGTGTAATGACATAATATACCTAGTTAGATAGACCAAGGTATGTCATAAAGTACTCGTAGTTACAGATACAGTCGACAGGATAATTCCTATGAGTATTAAAAGTAGGTAGGAACTGCTGTGATGTTGTCGATGGTCATTTTCTAATGAGGTTTATAGAGAGCACTACTACACTAACACTAGTTTCACTATAATTATTTTTTCTGCTTAACCAGTAAAAAAAAGGCTCGCAATGAGTTTAGAAAATTTTAATCGTAGGTACAATTATAACATACAATTTAGTAAATCTAAAGTTTAAAAGTAAACACATACAATTTGTACCAACGTTTCTGGTACTGTTTTAGTGCCGAACTTGGTAACTAATTAGAAAGAAATACGCCAAACGAAAAGCCAAGAATTTATACAATATCTTTACATAATTTGACACACATCCATATTTACTCGCCCGGTGTCACCCACCGTGAACTGACTGCGTTTATTGTGCTGTCCCCATTGTGTTGAATCGTAATTATGTAGCTATGTGTTATTCATAGGCCATGGAGGGGACGAGTCGCCATTTTGACACTTTTGTAACCGATGGGGTGTGAAAATCATTGTAAATGTGATTTTTGTAACGTGATGCAGAGATATTATTATTTTTTGGCAGTTGTAGCTGTTGAATTTTAGTTTGGTTAGTGATTTTGTTGTAAAATGTATTTAACAGAGCAAGTATTCGAAACTTGATGCAAATTTACCGCAGTACGCTAGTTTAACACTCTTAGCGTTAAACTAGCATTCATGTAGCTTTTTTTAAAGCCTAAATTTTTCTTTCTTATTCCTCTTTAGAAAGTTAATGTTGTTGTAGCATATATTACTTATACTTACTAGGTTTCCGTGGCGCGGTTTCACTCGCATCTTTGTATAGTACAGTAGTATGATATTACATAACCTTCCTCGAGAACTGAGCTATCATACGCAATAATTTTAAAATACGACTGGTAGTTCCAGAAATCAAACAAACAAACAAACCCTCCCTCAATAGTATAGATTAATTATATTATCAGCTCAGACGTAAAAGGCGTCTACTGCAAGATATAGGCCTCTCCTGAGCATCTTTATTTTAACGAGAGGTAGACCGGTGACGTAGATCTAGGCAAGTCAAGACCAATTAAATTATCCTCATACTTACTTTACCCACCCACATATTAGTTCATTATAAATAAAAATTCAGTGGTTGACTAAACAAGGAGCTCGCGTTACGGCTTGATGTGGTTATTCCGCCCAATTACCCACTATTACCCGACTACCCAACATTACGCGATGGGACCGGGTTACGGGCAACCCCGGATGAAGACTGTTTAATCTCGGATTACTCGTTAACGTTAACTATTGTTATACCTAATAGTATTTTAGAATGGGGATAATAAAAATTAGAAATGAACATTTGTTTAATATTCGTCATAATTAAAATTATTATTATTACAGTTGGCTTAGAAGCTGTTAGCGGCCTCTTTGCTACCTCGACTAGAATTGATCTATTGTAGCGCCCTTGTTATTTATAGTTCCCTTCTTAATTCTAAAGAGTCTAGGAACTGCCAGATTGTCTAAGTAGAGAGACTGTATCTCATCTGGTTGCGCCTGGTGCTGTCCTAAATGGATGCTTCTTTTGTGCATGAGTGGTCAACAAGAGCAGAGGTCATGCATTGCAGTCTCCTCAGACTCTAGGCAGAATCTGCTCATTTTGGACCGGCTTTGGTTGAGTTTAAACATAGCTAGTTTCATTAACAGTGGCCGGTGAGTATTCTTATCATCGCCGATGTTTTGTAACTACTGAGTTGGAGCAACTGTTTGGTACGTTTATTGTAATGGCCATTAATGAGCGCTTTGGAGTGGATCTCTGCTGGGCCAGATTGCCATGCTCTTTGCGCTTTTATTTGGAACAGGTGGTTGAGGAGAGTTCGGGCTCCTTGTTTAGAGATACCATAGAAAGTTTCTGCTCCTCTCGTTAAGTTTTTAGCGCCGTTAGAATTATTAATTTGTACTACTATTTTTTGAGAAACTCAATACATTGCGAATGAGTAGGTCATTTAATTCTAAAAAGTGTGCCGGACGGGCGGTAATCGAACCCAACACGTATGTGTTGTGTAGATCTGTGAACGATCCGCTGTCGTCCTACACCTATAGGTTCCGGATACAGCACTGATCTTCGAAGACGTCGCGTAGGGCTTCACTATAGGGGCATACTGAAGTAAAACAAACGATCTTGGTTCAACGCTTGAGGTGTTCTGCTTAGGCCATTAGGTGTTGAGGCTTGAAGAGTCTTCTATGGGTTACTGATTAACAGTGAACGTTCTGTGTCCGCGCGCGCGCGCTTATATACCATTCGCCTCGGTTAGTGCCGTGTGCAAAACACCTCGTACAAACTTTATTTTCATTATCAATACATTACATTTCTGGTTATAACTACGTCATTTTTAACAATACAACAATCATCTAGGTACCGTTAGATAGGTATCGATGTTACCTAACATGAAATATCTATACTATGATTCTAAACTTTACGATTACCTAGATATCGTAGTATAAACCTAGAATTTTAGTGCCTCCTAGACGTACTTTGAACTTTATCTGCTTATATTTTCTAAACTATTGAATCTATTTTAATAAGATTTCACGTACATCTAGGGGACACCATTCTCTAAAATAAAACACCAAAGTAACTATTTTTTATTGATTGAAACCTAAGTTACAGACCAAATTATGACCTAAACATAAAAATAACTTTGTTTCTGCTATAACTTATAAACTATTTGTTTTATCTAAAAAGCAAATACATATTCGTGAATAGAACACTAAGGAGCACAATAAAAAGTGATTCTAAACATTATAAATCTAGATTTTAGATTAACACTAAATGGTTTCACCATAAGGTAAACAAAAAATAGTTCGCTATTAACTTTTACTAATGGCGGTAGACGAACGACGTTTTCGTTCTCGCTCTCATATATAAACGTGTGGCACTCAAAATCACTGTTCATTAAATGTTATGCTAGCACACGCGTGCGATGATTTTTAGTTTTTTGGTCTATCTAGGTTCTGTCTATCACTGTATGCACTATTTTAACACTATTTAACACTGTTTTCACAGGTGTCGCGAACATTTCTCCCGCCGTGCAGCAACGCGTGGACACGTCGTGTTGGAGCGGTGCTGCAGTCCATCCGGTGAGCGACGTTACTTCGGCAGAGGCACCAGTTTCTTGGTGGGCCTCTTGAGCACTCCAGCTGATGTGCGCACCTCCGCTGTCCTGATCTGCCCGTCGGCGCCTGGGTAGACGGCCACGATCCTGCCTCGCGGCCAAGTGTTGCGAGGTAGTTGGCCGTCGGCTATGAGGACGGGGTCGCCGACTTCGAAGAGGGGGCCCTTCCCATGAGGCTCCCGCCGGTTTTGTAGCTCGGGCAGATACTCGCGCACCCAGCGACGCCAAAATTCGTCAGCTAGGTACTGCGCGCGTCTCCAGTGCTTCTTGCTGATGCTGTCGGTCTCGCTGAACTCACCCAGAGAAGGCAAGCGGGCGGAGCCCCCAAACAGTATGTGGTTTGGGGTGATCGCCTCGGTGTCACCTACGTCTACAGAGACGTGGGTGAGGGGTCGACTGTTGACTGTGTACTCGACCTCGTACAGTAGCGTGGCAAGTACTTCTTCGTGCGGATACTTGTCGTGGAGAACGGTGTAAAGAGTGGTCTTTACACACCTGACTAGGCGCTCCCAGGCGCCCCCCATGAAAGGCGCCGAGGGCGTGATGAAACGCCAGGCGATGCCACGGCGCCCTGCTTCGTGTTGCACTGCTTCCCGCATCTCTTTGTCGGCACCGTGCATGTTAGTGCCGTTGTCAGAGTATATTTCAGACGGGCAACCTCGCCGCGCGGCGAATCTGCGCAGCGCCAGGATCGCTGAGTCAGCGCTGAGATTAGCGGCGACCTCCAGGTGCACTGCCCTAGAGGTAAGGCAGGTAAACAGCGCCACATATCTTTTCTGATGTTGTCTTCCCACTGTCACGAAGAGTGGCCCGAAGTAATCAAGGCCGGTGAAAGTAAACGGTCTCTGGTGATGAGCGAGGCGTGCTTTAGGGTGGTCTCCGGTGCTCGGCTGCGGCGGTATCGCTTTACGTATCTTACACTGTAAACATTGATGCACTATTTTCTTAGTGGTCGGTCGTAAGCGCAATATCCAATAGTGTTGGCGTATTTCATTAATCACCAACTCTGTTCCACTGTGATGTAGGCTTCTATGAGTCCAATCTATATATAACTGTACTATACGATGATCACCGTCCAACACAGGCGGCCTCTTTGTTTTCTCTGTAATATCTCGTACGGCGGCTATACGACTGCGCAGTGTAATCACGCCGTTATTCAGTTCTATGGGCAGTACACTTAAGCGGCTTCCCCTGGCGCCACTCCCACCTCGCCGCAGCTCGCGGAGGTCGGCGCTGAAGGAGGCTTCTTGTACCGCCTTCACAAGGAGGTCCTCAGCGCCGCGGGTGTGTTCTGCTGTGAGAAGCACGTACTTTGTCGAGTCAGCGGCGAGGCGGGACGTGTCGCCAGGCGCTGACTTGTTTTTATGCTTCTGCTGTACGCGGCGCCAATCTGGATCCTCCAGAGTATTTTTCTGTGTTCTCTTGTACAAGACTTGCTTCTTAGTTTTCTTGCATAATTCTATAAACTGTAGAACTCTCGCTGTAGTTCGTAGAAGTCGTTCCCACTTAGAAAATCTGTTTACATCTGGTATGACTTCTGACACTTTCTGTGTCTCGCTATATGAATCTATAACTGTTGTGGTACGTTCCTCCCCTGTGTCTGTGCAAATATTAGTCTTCTCCGTGGGCCATAACGACGGATCTTCGTATAAAAACGCAGGTCCATGATACCATTCATCTAACTGTTTCGATAGCGCCTGCGAAAAAGTTAATAATATGCCGCGCGTAGCAATGTCCGCACTGTTGCACTTAGTAGGCACCCAGCGCCATTGTTCCACTTTACTGTGCTCTTCTATCTCAGCAAGGCGATGTGCGACGAATGGTTTATATGTTCTTGAGCCTTTCCTTATCCACGATAATACTGTTCTGCTGTCCGTCCAGTATATAACGGACTCTGGTTTGATACGATGTTCTCTTAAGACGTTTGAAACAACGCGAGTTCCTAACACAGCGGCTTGAAGTTCAAGACGTGGAATAGACACTATTTTCAGCGGTGCTACTCTCGCCTTTGCTGAGACGAGTGTCACATATACTCGGCCATCCGGTGTGGTAGTTCTCCAATACACAGCTGTAGCGTAGGCTGTCTCACTGGCGTCTGTAAATACGTGTACTTGTATTGAAGCTGCGTCGCTGTAGCCGGGATAGCACCGCGGTATGCTGACTGTTTTCAACTGTTGTAATTGTTGCTTCCACGATGTCCACTGTTGGGATAAGTCTTCATTTAGCTTCTCATCCCAGTCTGTACCAAGTCGCCACGCTTCTTGTAGTATCTGTTTGGCTCTAATCGTGATAGGTGAGGCGAGTCCAAGAGGGTCATAAAGAGACATAACGATGCGTAACGCTTCTCGTTTGGTAGGCGTTTCCTTTTCTAATAAATTGCAGGGGAGTCGAGCGAGCTTTAGGTTAAAACTCAGCTCGTCAGTACTCGGATTCCACATTAAGCCGAGTATCTTCTCTTCTGATCTATCGCTGGCGAGACTGACTGTTTCTATAGGGCTTGAACTTGGCTGTAACTTGTCTATAACTTGCACTGAGTTTGACACCCATCTTCGTAATTCAAAACAAGCTTTTCTATGTATATCGCGGACTTCTGTTGCTATGCGCGCCGCTTCGTACTCATCCCTGAAGCTGTCCAAGTAGTCATCCATGTAATGGTTTTCTATTATCGCTTCTGCCGCCTCAGGATGTAGGCACGCGTGTTTACGCGCGTTCCAATTCTTTGCGAATATCGCTGTACACGGTGAGCTTGCTGCGCCGAATATTAGTGACTTCATACGGTATTCTGTTGGTGGGCCCTCCCGCCGGTCACCTCTCCACAGGTATCTAAGTGCATCTCTGTCTTCTGTCCTTACTTGCACTTGCATGAACATTTCTGCAATGTCGGCAGAGACGGCAACACGGTGGCGGCGAAACCTCATGAGCACACCAGGCAATGATTGCAGCAGGTCCGGTCCCGTAAGGAGGTAATCATTGAGCGATGCTCCCTTTGTTCGCGCGGCGGCGTCATGTACAATTCGTAGCTTCTCTGGCTTCGAGGGGTTGTATACGTCGAAGTGGGGTAAGTACCAAGTCCTCCCAGGAGTTCTATATGATGGGGCCTCTTCTGCATAGCCCTTTTCTATCAATAAATTCATCTGTTCTATATATTTCTTTTTCAGTTCAACGTTCCTGTCAAGTTTCTTCTCTATTGAAGTAAGTCTATTGATTGCTATTTCATAACTGTCAGGCATCTCGAACTCTTCTTTTCTCCACAGAAGAGCTGTTTCTATATGCCCATTTTCTATCTGTTTCGTGTGCTTTTCTAATATATCTTCTGCTTGCTTTTCAGGGTCGGATCGCGGACGACGTGGTGTGATCATCAGCGATTCAAGTGCAAAATGCTCCTTCAACTGTGCGTCTATGTTTTCATTAACAGATGACATCTGATTCACGAAGTGTACGGTGTGTCCCAGTGTTCTAGTGGACGTGCCGTGTAGTACCCATCCTAAGGGAGTCAGCGAGGCGACTGGCTGGTGACTGGGTCCCCTTCTGGTGGCGCTAGCAACGAGGAGATGCCAGTTATCTTGTCCGATAAGTATCTTCGGTACGCCCGTGTTGTATACTAGCTTCTCCTTTATGTCTTCTAAGTGTTTGCAGTCCAACAGGTCACGTTCACTGACTGTTTGTGGTAACAGGTGCAAGCTCGGGTATGTGCGTGCACACAGCGGCGTCTCTCTGTTTTCTATGCTCTTCAAAGTAATATTTATTCTTCTAGCACTTGATATAACCATTGCCGTATCGCCAATCGTTCGAATCGTGAGTGGATCAGATGTGCCTTCTGCACCTATTTCTTTCGCTATATCTTCGTCTATAAGTGACACGGTGGATCCATCGTCTAGCAGCGCGAACGTAGACGCTTCTCCCGCCGGTCCAACTACGTGCACGGGAACTATCTTCAAAAAGGCTTGCGTCTTCTCACAGACGCTTGAGCTGGCAACTGTCTCCTGTTTTGCTTCTACTTGCACGTTTCTCTTCTCGTAGTGCAGAAGATGATGATGGCGAGCGGTGCATTCTCCTATATTGCACTTCTTTGACTTGCATATGTGTCCCATGTAGCGCGGGCGAAGGCAGGCGAAACATAGGCGATGTGTCTTTGCTAGTTCCCACCTTCTGTTCACGTCGGCAGACTTGAAAGCGTTGCATTCTGATGCGTGGTGACCATCTTTTTCGCATACTCTGCACTTCTGCGAGGAGGCGCGATCAGACGTACGCTTCTCTGTCGCTGTATGCGTTCGCTGTACTGTTCGCCGCGTTGGTTGCTGTTCATTAATATTCTCCGCTGGGGCGAAAGCACTGCAGAACCTTGCGTATTCTGTCACAAATTCACTGAAGCGGCTGAGATCCGGCAGAGATTCGTACTTTTCTGTGTACGTCCGGTACCACGTCACACGCAGAGAGTTCGGCAGCTTTTCAGTAAGCACTCGCAGTAATTCAGGGTTCACTAAATAATGTTCTTTCTTGAGTGCTTGCAGTGTAATAACGCTACTTCTTATCTTGCTGGCGAAAGCGCAAATATCCTTAGGTGCTTCTGTGCAGCGTGGCAATGTCTTCAGCTTGTCTGTCTCTGCCTGCGCTATGGAGTCTGGCCTTCCAAATTGCAAATCTAGTTCCTTCATAATTTCGTCCGGTCTTGCATTTCCTATTAGCTCTGAGCTGACTGCTTCCAGAGCTCGACCCTTTAAGCTTCTTCTTAGTCTTGCTGTATTTTCTATATCGTTGAAGTATCTTCTTGTGGTGTCGTACAGCGCGCGAAACGATAGCCATTCTGTATGTGCGCCGCTGAACGTCGGTAAAGTCATAATGACTTTAGAAACCGCCGGATGTGGAGACACTATCGATGTATCCAGAGGCTTCCTGTCGGCGAGTGCCGCTATAGCGGAGGTAAGTCCCGTGATGAGTGGTGTCATCAGGTCCCCTCCCTGGTGATGAGTTTCCTTCTTCTGAGGAGCTTCATCTTCTGTACTGTTTTCTATTCTATTCTGTTGATGAATATCCTTCCTTGGAGGCGCTTCATCTTGTTCTATTCTGTTCTGTGGATGAATTCCCTTTCTCGTAGGTCCTTCATCATGTTCTATTCTGTTCTGTGGATGAATTCCCTTTCTCGTAGGTTCTTCATCATGTTCTATTCTGTTCTGTGGATGAATTCCCTTTCTCGTAGGTACTTCATCATGTTCTGTTCTGTTCTGTGGACGAATTCCCTTCCTGGTAGGTCCTTCATCATGTTCTATTCTGTTCTGTGGATGAATTCCCTTCCTTGTAGGTCCTTCATCATGTTCTATTCTGTTCTGTGGATGAATTTCCTTTCTTGTAGGTTCTTCATCATTTTCTATACTGTGTGCCATCCTAATTGACGGCTCTGGTGCCTCTTCAAGCCACGACTTGACATATTCTATTTTGGAGTGTCCCTCTTCTTCATAGTCAGAGTCGGAGTCCTCCTCTTCAGCCCTCTGAAGAGCTAACTGCGCTAACTGTAGTTTTATCTTCAACATTTCTTCCCGGGCCTTCAGCACCTTCCTTTTCGAGCGGCTGGTAATAGCGGAGCGTCTGTCTTGATCTTTCGCCGCACCACCCTCCTGGCTGGCTGTTCTCGATCGTGTCTGTTGCGATGGGCGTACTGTATCACTAGAGCCCTCTTCCGTAGCTGCGTGCATCGTAACAGGCGGTGTTTCCCCCCGCGCGGGACGCGGGGAGAGGGGCGGCGGCGGCGGCGGCGGCGGCGCGTTGTCGCTTGTAGACGGCGAGCGTGGCTGCGTCTGGTGTCGAAGTACAGGCGTACTTGTAGATGCACCCGCGTCAGTGTCCCGCTTCCAGGTTTCAGGAGCTCTTCCCTTTGAACGTGTGACCGGCATCTTCAGTTCTTCAGTATTATGTCTTCAAATTTCAGCTCTGCAATCCGGCTCGAAGGACCAGCAAATGTGCCGGACGGGCGGTAATCGAACCCAACACGTATGTGTTGTGTAGATCTGTGAACGATCCGCTGTCGTCCTACACCTATAGGTTCCGGATACAGCACTGATCTTCGAAGACGTCGCGTAGGGCTTCACTATAGGGGCATACTGAAGTAAAACAAACGATCTTGGTTCAACGCTTGAGGTGTTCTGCTTAGGCCATTAGGTGTTGAGGCTTGAAGAGTCTTCTATGGGTTACTGATTAACAGTGAACGTTCTGTGTCCGCGCGCGCGCGCTTATATACCATTCGCCTCGGTTAGTGCCGTGTGCAAAACACCTCGTACAAACTTTATTTTCATTATCAATACATTACATTTCTGGTTATAACTACGTCATTTTTAACAATACAACAATCATCTAGGTACCGTTAGATAGGTATCGATGTTACCTAACATGAAATATCTATACTATGATTCTAAACTTTACGATTACCTAGATATCGTAGTATAAACCTAGAATTTTAGTGCCTCCTAGACGTACTTTGAACTTTATCTGCTTATATTTTCTAAACTATTGAATCTATTTTAATAAGATTTCACGTACATCTAGGGGACACCATTCTCTAAAATAAAACACCAAAGTAACTATTTTTTATTGATTGAAACCTAAGTTACAGACCAAATTATGACCTAAACATAAAAATAACTTTGTTTCTGCTATAACTTATAAACTATTTGTTTTATCTAAAAAGCAAATACATATTCGTGAATAGAACACTAAGGAGCACAATAAAAAGTGATTCTAAACATTATAAATCTAGATTTTAGATTAACACTAAATGGTTTCACCATAAGGTAAACAAAAAATAGTTCGCTATTAACTTTTACTAATGGCGGTAGACGAACGACGTTTTCGTTCTCGCTCTCATATATAAACGTGTGGCACTCAAAATCACTGTTCATTAAATGTTATGCTAGCACACGCGTGCGATGATTTTTAGTTTTTTGGTCTATCTAGGTTCTGTCTATCACTGTATGCACTATTTTAACACTATTTAACACTGTTTTCACAGGTGTCGCGAACAAAAAGTATAACATCATAACTATGTATTTTCATACAAAGCACGGCTAAATACAGCGTTTTGGCAGTTTATAAAGAATACCTACTATTGATACAATTATTGAAGCGCATTTTTTGAGTGAACTTGCACGCAGAAGTGGATCAATTTTGGATGCGAGTTCTACTTTAAGGAGAAACATGTGAAGCTATTTTATTTATATTACTCTACTAAAATAAGATTTTCCTATAGTCACTATGTTTGGCGACCACTATATATTACACAACGATGACCACTTTCCTTGTATTCCCTTAATCTCTCCTACGATTGAAAACCACACAGCTAATCGACCATCTGATCTCCATAACCAAGACCAATAATTATTATTAAACGACACCATTATTTGATGGCTAGTCCAATATTGCTGCCTTATTCGTCACCGTTCGTAAAGCGTTCGCGTCGTGCTTAATGCCGACCCGAACCAAAAATATTTTTTACAAAAGTAGGCTACCATTAGATCTGTAAAAAATGTTTTCGAAATAAAAATCAAACGTTCTTGAGTTCAGATTTATAAATAGTGAACATGAACTTTCCTCTCGAAATTAGAAAAGGCCGTTTCTGATTGTGTAGAATGAAACAGTAGTAGGCAAACTTCTTAGAGTTTTTTCTACGTTCCTAGTTGTCATAGATCACATACCAAGTTTGGCTGCTTGATTATAAAAAAATAGTGTAAATAAGGTATCACCTGGTCTAACCACGTGTATAATGGTACTCAATGACAGTGGAGGCGTCGGACCGAAATAATGGGAGGACAGTGGGCAAGCTTTCTTGTGCTAAATACGCAAAAAGGGCAAGGTATAAGTGTAGAGCGATAATATAATCTGGCGTTGTTGTAGTTTGTTTCTAAATATTTTAAAATGTAAGCTAATCGAAAGAGGTGGATCTGATAAAGTTAGTAAGCAACCAATGGATAAGAGTAGACCAGGCAATGTGGAAGTGAAGGTGCTTAGGAGGACGTCCAGAAGTCGTCGATGGGTCCAGTCATCTCATGGATCTACCTGATCAGCAAACTGGCTGTAGAGAAGAAGGTAAATGAACTGACATTTGTTTTTTTTTACCTTCATTCGTCACATCTATGCTATTATATAAAGCGTAAGAGTTTGTTTGTTTGAACGCGCTAATCTTTGGAACTATCAATCATATTTGAAAAATCTTTTTGTATATGATAGCCCAGTTCTTGAGGAAGGTTATAGGATATGTAACATGACGCTACTGGCGAGGGGAGCAGAGCAGTAACCAAAGACGCGGGTAAACCGCACTGCGGCAAGCTAGTAGTTGATAGAAATGAGTGTGAGTTTGGTTTTACAGTCATAGCTCGGCACTCAGTCTTATATACAAAAGACTGGTGCCTCCATCAGAGCAAATTTATGTTGATTTAATGAAATCAAACAACCAATCTTCAAGCTATCGCTTCATCTTCCAACTTACAGCTATACTTAACCTTCATGAACACTCTTGGCTCAGTAGATGTGTGAAGCCATTCAAATAGACACGGATACCTGCCGCGTTTGACACGTTAGTAACCTCTTAACAGATTATCTGCATTTAAGTCCATCCCTGTTAATGCATTTATGCAGAATCCGGCTTAGATAATCTGTTGTATGCGTTTTATTTCTTTGTATTTAAGTAACATTGTGTAAAATATGTTTTGGTTCGTAGTATTCTTAGTCAGTAGTAGCGTTACATCTGTAGAAAAATTAGCTGATAGCTCTTGGTTTGTTAGCGTTCAGAAATAGCATTGTATATTTTAACTGAGAGTAAATTTTAAGAAAAAAATCTTAATTAATAATATTAATTTGGATAAGCATAGAATATTGATATCTTTATTTTATTTACAAATGTTTCATTAAATAAACTTCATCTTTGCTGTTCAGTTTGATCTGTGTTTAAAGGTCAATATCACTTCAATGATTACGATTTTTTGTGTTCTGTTTGTGTATTTTGTGATGGCAATTTTTTTTTTTTTATATTAGCCTACCAAAATGACTCCACCCCGCCTGATGGTAAACAGTCAGTGGAATCCAGAAGTGGTGGCCACCATACCAAAAGCCATCGTTTTAAACTTCTGATATGGTGGCCTCCACTATGGCGGCTGGGAATGGGGTTAGGGGAAGGGAGTGAGGGAGGTGAGGAAATAGGAAAGAGGGGAAATTGGGCCTCCGGCGCTCTCACTCACCGAACGAAACGCATTGTACGAATACTACTACTCTTAAGTCGATCTTCTACGAGAGGGTAGTACTTCTCCGGACGATCCGGCCCATTCATGCTGAAACCAGCTTGGATCTAGTACCGTTCAGTTTCTTTGATGATATTTCTTTAGGTGATCTTTCTTTGTCATCGTTAGTAATCAAATCAGCAGGCCAATATAGCCTTTAGATGAGAGTCATATTAGAGCTTTGAAAAATCACATTGGTTTGCTCAGTTTCTAAATCGCAATATCATCATGACTCCTAAAATATTGATTTAACATAATCTATTAGCAGCAAAAGTATTACCGTTGGTTTAGGGGAGTGCCACAAGGGGTCGTGTGTGAATCCTATGGACTTATGGTTTTAATGGCGACCCTATGGCAAATATAAGCTTAGTGTAAACATAAACATTATTTTAGTAACCCGATGAGCTTAGTAGAGTCCCACAAACGATTAGCTGCCACCCCCTATTTTAATTATCAGCAACTTTATTTTCACCCTTTTATTACAAAACGCCAATGTAATTTACACCGTATCTATACAACTTAAGGGTCATAAAATAGTTTTTTGACTGTTATGGTTTTTAGTTTTAATCGATATAGAAATTAAAACGAACATAAATATACAAGAATGTTGTTATTCTTATTATAATCGCGTAAGGTTCATATTTCTTTAGCAGTTGATATCAGTTTATTTCTCTGTAAACTATAATCACGATGTAAACTATTATTTTAGACTTTCTCTGTGTTGGAATAAGATTAATTGTTGCTTGGATGTTATGTTAGTGTATGTATTTAATACTAGTTAATCCACCCCAGTTTTGTATATCGCAGCTTGTTGATTAATTTGTAAAAACTTGTAGAGATTAGCGAATTGATTGTTAAAAATACCCTCTATAAAATCTGTTGGGAATACAATTTGATTTATTATTTACATAATAATATACAAATAATAAAATATAATACACATTTAGGTTTTTAGAAAAATAAATTATATATTTGTTTTTATTTATAATTTTCAGAAAACTAAGAAAATATTATTTACTGTTATTTATTTTTCTCTTTCTTCTCTTACATAATATTACTGGTCATTTAGTGGTTGCAATTATTTTTTAATTTTAAACATTTTACAAATGCTCTCTATTACGGATACTCCAGACCAATGTTCCAGAATCCAGATCATTGTTGTTAAAACCACCAAGTATTACCACTGTGACGTGATTGAATCTTCAGCTCTCCCATGAGAAACGCTTAATAATTGACATAAATGACTGCCACGGCCCCATGCAGAGGTCTCAGCCTAACGAAACGTAGGTATTTTACGCTCAAATTCAAACTCAAACTCAAAGCATTTATTTTATTTTGATCATAAAGTATGATGCTTATGAAAAGTCAACATTACATTTTGTCAGCCAATTGACTTACAGCCAGTTCGCTGATAAGGTAGAGCTGTAAGAAGAACTGGCAAGAAACTCACGACACTCTTTTCAATCGCCAGATAATAACAGTTTTATTTTTATTAGAATAAATACGCTTCTGCATACCCCTTCGTGAAGAAAATACGTTATGTTTAACAGGTCACATATTGACTTTATAAATCCACCATGGCTTGCTTACTCACAGTACTGGTGTCATTAACGATAGTTTAATAAGTTCCAGCGGTGGGCTATAATTATGCAGCGACATTACATAGCCATCATGTACTCAGTAGCGAAGAGAAAGTAACTCGAGGCTGAACAAAGAACGCAGCGAAACGTTCAGCCGTTGTTGTGATACGATGTGTGTGGTGCAAGTGAAAGGAAAAAACGAATATGATAAAGTGAGTGTATATTAAAAGACATTAGCCAAAACGTCAAGTAAAAATACTTAATTATATCACAGTGCAAAAAATCTTAGTCGTTTCGTTTCCTTAAATTGTGTTATTATTTTTAGCATTGATTTTGCAAACTGTCCATTGTTTTACACCCTATCTCTTGGAAAACTTTGTAATGTAATTTAAAAGATTTTATAAAAAGCCTGGAATTTAATGAAGATATTTTTTTTTGACAAATGCAACTTGTTCAGCGTGTCGTTTGGTATGTTTTCTAATTCTTTTACAGACGAACTCTAACATGGTAAAAGGTGCATGTCATAGACTTTTGCTTACAATTTAAGTAATTTAAGTAAGCGTATTATATCGTTCGCTGTCTCGTACAACTTGTACCACATCGCAAGGAGGCGTACAAATCCGCTTACGGGTATGATTGACGGCTGACAGCGGCAGGGGCGACGATGCCTACATCTATATTGTTACTATACAATATACTTAACAAATCGATATATTGCTCATAGTAGAACTTTAGATTTCATTTTGTAACAAGCTATAGAGGAAACTATACCTACTTGGACTTTCTTTAAAGGATACTTTACCTTACTAGTGTTGTGATGAGATTATTTTAAAAAGTTTCACCGATGTAGGTATCTTAGAATAAGCAACCGAAAGTATATTATTATATTAATTACTAGCTTTCGCGCGGTTTTACCCGCGTCTTTACTTACTGCTGTGCTCCCGTCACCAGTAGCGTGATATTACATAGCCTTTAACCTTTCTAAGAACTGGGCTATCAAACGCAGAATTATTTAAATCCGACTCGTGGTTCCAGAGATTAGCGCGCTCAAACAAACAAACAAACGAATAAACAAACAAACTCTTACGCTGTATAATATATTTGTATAGATTCAGTGTCTTAAGTGCCAATGGACTCGTTATGTTCAAACACTTACTCGTATATTTATTTGTATTCTAGATGCAGATTCATTTCTTTGGAAATGCATGAGTCAGGTCAATATGCAGCAGTAAAAGTCTTACGTCTGTATTTTTCTCCGAAGGAAAGTATTTGCTATAATTAGGTACAGTAAGGTGACATTTAGGACGTAACGCTGCTACCCGTTAGTTGATATTCCCTTATTCACCTTTATTAACACACACAGAAATAAATGTTGTGTTTCCATTTCGGGTCGGAGACACATCGCCGAGTCCACACCCTACAAGAAGCCTAGTTATTTCAATACTACCTATTTTATATTACACAATCTAAATCCCTCAAAACCTTCTTGTATTTTTAAAGTTCAATTAAACATTGTTGATCTTATGTTCAAATCTGTGATCGTGTTGTTGCAAGGCATTACGACTTATCGAATGTTAATGCTGGAGACGTAGCGGATCTGTTGAGAGTAATTACTGTGCGGCTCCGTTGTTACACGATACGGTTTTGTAAAATGTAATATGTATAATAATATTAATAATAGAAGCCTGTTATTGTCCCAATGTAGGGCAAAGGCTACTTCTCATACAAATAAGGCATAAAATCAAAGTGCTTGAGCTTTGTATTTGAGTTGTTTCACTTACTTATCTTAAAACAATTAAAGAAAACAATGTAAAAAAACTAAATATTAAATTATAATTAAAAAAATTAAAGTTAATTTTGGAAGTATGATATATGAATAGAAACTACTAGGTGATTTAATATAAGTATGAAATCTTTGTCTGTTCTTACTTTTCAAAACTTATTGTTTACATAATCGGGAACGGGCAAGAGATCCTCTAGATACTCAGTTTGCATCAGCAAATCGTACTCAGTTATTATTCTCGTACTAATTTTCAATATTAAAACGCTTGTAATTAGAAGACAACCAACTGATCTCGTATCGTATATAGCAATGGACACGTACACACCAGATTAACAGATAGGGCGTGAAACATGTGCGTCGGTTTATTTGTCGCATGTTAATGCACTTAGCTAATGCGATGAACCACTGTTACTTGTAATCACTGTCTTGTGGGGTTATTATGTAAAACATTCAATATAGGACTATAAGTATACTCAAATACGCAAATGTTGGAAGTAGTTGATGGATAGAGCTTAGAAAACTTTGTTAATATTTAATTAATATGAATATTAAGGCGTAAAATACATTTTAAAATCAATAATGTAGTCACAACCTCTTATAACAATCTTAATATAGCCTTATTTTATTTCTATCCTTGTTTTTAATGGTACAAAAAACAAAGACAAAACACAAAGTAACTAAATAATACTGCTAAAAGAGATGGTGGTATGCCCTCTGGTTACAACTATATTTTGCTACTGAGGGTATCGTAAGTGGCAGCAGTTATTTCTGTTTTAAATATTACCCTACTACGGGTATGGTTATCAATCCAATTGCGTTTTGGTTACTATGAAAAATATATGAGTTTAAAATAAGCTTTTATCTAGCAGAGTTTACCATTAGTACCATTAGTAAAGTTAGGATATATACTTACAAAAAATAATTATTTAAAAATATCTTAGTTTTTTTTTTTTTTTTTTTATATTATAGCCTACCAAAGTGACTCCACCCCGCCTGATGGTAAGCAGTCAGTGGAATCCAGAAGTGGCGGCCACTATACCAAAAGCCATCGTCTTAAACTGCTGGTATCGTGGCCTCCACTATGGCGGCTGGGAATGGGGTTAGGGGAAGGGAATGAGGGAGGTGAGGAAAGAGGAAAGGGGGGCAATTGGGCCTCCGGCGCTCTCACTCACCGAACGAAACGCAGTAGTACGGATACTACTACTCTTAAGTCGATCTTCTATGAGAGGGTAGTACTTCCCCGGACGATCCGACCCATTCATGCTGAAATCAGCGTGGATCTACTACCGTAAAAAACAGTTAACAGTTATTTATACATAGGACCGAGAAGTACACCCTGGGGAACTCCTATATATTCTATAATTTGTTATAACGACAGTAACCGTTTTATCCAATTAATGTATGTCATACCGATACAAATTAACATTAAAACTTGTGGTCTACTCACTCGAACACTTATAATAAATCTTCGTTGTCAAAACGCAGTCGTAAGTCTTAAACGTAAGTTAAAAAACGTCACAAGTTAAAACCGTGACAAAAATATTGATTAACTGTCACAAAGGGCACCTCGTTAGGAGGTAGAGGGATATAAAAGTCGCCATTACATGAAGTAGGATGCTGTGAACGACGTCTGACCACCACAATGTTACAGCGAGATTCATGCGAGCCAGGATCTTCGTTTGTAAACGTGTTGGGCATTTATTACGTGTAAGGTAAAGGAATTTTTTTTCATCAATTTGAAAATTTTAACATAACGATAAAATATGTTGTTTTAGTATAATATTGTAACGTAGAATGCATAATTTGAATTTAAAGTAATTCGGAGTAAATTTAGTTGATTTTTTTATTTATTTTAAACCACCTAAATGATCGTGCTTTGAGTGATGATAAGAAAAGCTAGGACCGTGGGGTCCAGGTGTTGTAGGTACCATCCCAATTACCATTCGTGACAAACTACTGGCATCTTGATCCCTTTATAAACCATAGTCAATAACATATAACTTTTTATTCGCGGCAGCTGTTTAGTCTATGAAAATTAGTTTTGTATAAAAACTCTTTACTTAACAAAGTTTCACCAATCAATTAATTTCCAGAAGACGTTCAGTTTGATAAGGATAAACCAGCATAGCAGTTGAAAACAAAACATGAAACCAATGTCTATCGATCTCCTGTCCATATCGACACGTAACTAAATCTGTTGCCAACCGCAGCTCGCGTTGTACCTCAGCCGTCACATAAACTAATCACGGGCAGATGTACGATGACGGACCACTAATAGAAGTGGTCCAGCTCAAGCACCCTTTGTCCACTACCGATACCGTAAATACACGTGCAACCAGCTTGTTAATAACCATTCATAGAAATATGAGGGTCTAATGGCTAGATTTTTTAACATTAATCTACTTACTAATTTTTACTCTACCTTATGTAAAGCACACATTTTACTTTTTATTTTTTTTCACAACATAGATAGCTGTAATTACTTACTTATAGAGTTAAGTGTATTGCCTGTGTCACTTTGCACGCTACTTGAAATTGTAACTTACAAAAATTGTAATAACCTGGCGATTAAGAAGAGTGGCCTAAGTTTCTTGCCAGTTTTTCTCATGCCCTATCTTACGTCAGCATACTGTAAGATAATTGCCTGACACGTTCATTAGTGTTAATTTAATTAACCTATGTGAATAAATGAATTTTGATTTTCATTTACTTTGGTTAGAAGAGTGGTGAATACTGTCCTAATTTTCATCAAGAAAGATTACTGGCTTTATGCACCTCACTGTAGCTGTTTTGTAAGACGCTCTGCATTAAGGATCCCAGATAAAACCAAAAGAAAGTATCGTAAAACGTTTTAGGTTTTAATTCAGAGACTAAACCGTCTAGACCTAGACCCGTTAGATTGCATTGTGAAGGCTTTACTTAAATTTTTTGTTTACGTTTATCTCTCATTAAGAGAGTAAGCTGAAACTATAGAACGCCATTTACTTTCGATACAAAGAAGTATCGACAAGCTTGGTGACCCAGTTAAAATAAATGTGACAACTGTGAACCACCGATTTTGTAACCATAAAATCCGGTCAATTTTGCAATAGACAATCTACATGTGTACCTCAGAATAAGGACAGATGTGTACTTACTAGCTGGCAGTCGTCAGTAGTAAGACGGTAAAACTTTCTCCATTCGGCCTCTAATATTAAAGGATTTTTCTATTCCTCCAAACGCTTTCACGCAGCTAAAGTTACACGGATCAGCAGACATGGTCAGCAGTGCCACGTAGCAACGATTCTTTGTAGTGCTCGAGTCGGTATTCACATCTCGTCGCTGTATCTGTTGGTAGCATAAAACACGAAATTGCTTTCGCTAAACTGCAGCTTGAACAAAGGACGCTTGCGGAATGTACCGGGTTAAGCTGTGGTGTAAATTAGAAGTTGTAAGCGGTTATGAAAATTTTAAATAAATGAAGGCATTAATTTAAGTTTTATTTTCTAAATAGTATCAATTAAAGTCGCTGTTTTCTTCTGTTAGTTTTACTGCTAACTTTTTTAAACCAATCAACAGATTGATTGATACGGTATTTTTTAAATTCAGATATTTTCATTTATATTATTATCTTTGCCGAAATACGTCCACGGCACGCATAACTAAAATACTTGCATGTTATAGGTAGTATACTCCTTATAGGAGTGGCAGGCAACCGATGGATGAGGGCGACGAACGACCGGCCACGGTGGCGAAAATTGGGGAAGATCTATGTCCAGCAGTGGACGTCTTTTGGCTGATATGATGATGATGATAGGTAGTCGAGAAAATTTCAAAAAATTGTTAATACTTAATTATGATGTAAAAAAGAAACTGGAGCGTATCGCCAGGTATAAATAAATCAAAGAATTTTCTATATTGACATTCAGTATATTGATTGACGATAGTAACGTCTGTTTTATCTATTGTATCTTGTACCACAACCCACCGATCACAAAACAGTGCGTAACTACGGAAGGCTTCGTCCATCGAATGTGCCTTTGTGGGTGTTCCGACTAGCCGTGGTATTTCTATCGGCTCGTGCCTACATTGTCATTCACATGCTAATAATAGGAGGCGTGAATCGTAAAGGGTTCTTTGTTTATAAAAAACGATATGGGAGGAAATTGATTTAGAGTTAAAGAATAAAACTGACTGCTGTGTTGTGATGTTCAAAACCGAACAATTACTCATGTGACAATTACAAAGTTTTACTAAGCTTATAATGATTTTAATAACTTAGAGTACTTCGACCTATGGGATGTAATACGCTACATTTTGTCGTAGTTTGTCTGAGGAACTGTTTGACTTAGTGCCATCATCTTCTTTCTATTATCGCACCACTCGACATCGCAGCAAAGTTCATCCATACTACCTGGACACGATCTCGTCTAGCACGGTTCGTTTTCAGCATTCATTTCTCCCACGTACGTTCAGGCTCTGAAACGAACTGACAGCTGCGGTGTTTTCCGAGCGCTATGACATGTCCTTCTTCAAACGAGGTTTAAAGAGAGCATTAATATTACGGTAGGCAACGGCTTCGCAGAGCCCCTGGCATTGCAGAAGTCTATGAGCGACAGTTACCACTTACCATCAGGTGGGCTGTTGGCTCGTCTGCCACTGTAGGCAATAAAAAAAAAGTTTGAGTTTCTCACGATGCAAGTCAGAAAAGATTAAGTTAGTATCAGAAAATAGTATCCACAACTTTATTTATAAGAGAGAAAGTATACCACTGCTACTTCTACTATTAGTAATTGACTAACCCCCATTTCTATTAAAATCAATATAGCATAATATAGTTACTAAATTGATCTTTGAAGTCCCCAAACGAGCTATAGAAACGCATTTAACTGCACTCCGGGTGATTTTATGTCCGATTACACTTAACCCTGTCGGTAACTAACCGTGGCAAGGGTTACGGTCCCTGTGATCGTGGCAGTTTGTTTCATTTTTGCTATTATTGTTATGCGGTCATATGAGGGTTGAGTTACCTGATGCGTAAACTCTTCATGGACATTGATAGGTTTTTTATTGTCTTCTGGTACTGGATTATTTGTGATAATGTAGCATTATATCAACCTGTCTCTTATTTACGAGGCTTTGGCTTCGAAACACAGTAGTATTTTCTAAGATTAAGTGAGTTGGCAACAGATTAGTTTTTTTTTTACTGTTTCTGCAAGTTTTAGAGAACACAGCTATATCCTTACGTTACTACTTACTATTAGATGGATGCTTGTTTGCCACCAAAAATGATGCTTCAATTTTTGATTAAGAAATCTCTAACAATATTGTAGAATATATTTCGCAGTTCTCAAGCAAGCGAACGATCTCACACATCCAAGAATGTTAACCCTACACAAATCATATTCGCTAAGCGATGTGTCAAACCGCTAGCGATACCTCGCGACCGTAAACTGCGCTCATGACGAATTATGTATTGTTCCTTATGCAAACTTACATCTACACTGTGACAAAAACCACCTTTGGAATTTTAATCGTTGCGTAGACGATATAAGGTATATGTTTCTGTGATATTTAGTTAAGTAACCGATATGTAAAGTCTACTATGTTGCGACACAGTAGCTCAAAAGATTTTACTTTCAAATTTACAAATGCAAAATAGCTTATTGTATTCTCGGTGGTGGGCTATAGCGTTTTATTATCTGGTCTTTTAACGTTAGATGTGGACTCTTCATTCGATGGGATTTTTCGAAGGAATGGACTATTGTCAGATGGAAGGCAATGTCTTTCGTTTGTCGCATTGTTTGTCGGCGGAATGGTGATTGCTTTTAGGAAATATTTTAAGCCGTTGATGTAGAAATTTGCTGTTTATTTTCTTTGTGAGAAATATGATGTATTTGAAATGAAATACTATGTTAAATTATGCATTCTCTCTTTAGTTAACATAGCAACTCCCTTTTCCTTGGAGAGATAAGTACAGGTTAATGTCCTCTTAGCCACGAGGTTGTGTTTAAAACTAACAGTGCTTTAACTATTAATGTGCTTGTTCGTATGAAACTACGAGTCACAAGTAAGTAGTTATTAATGTGCTTTTTAATTCTATATTTTCTAAGGTTGTTCCTGTAGGTTAATTATTGTCTGACCTTTGTAATTTTAACATTCATAAGTGTTCATTCAATTAACTCTAATGAATGAATATCTTTGACTTTGACTATATAGGTCTCGAATATTACTGACATAAGATGAAGGAATACATCCTGAGGAAACCTGAAGTATTTTGTGTTTGGTGGTGGCTGATCTACTCGTTGGCTGAAAAGAGACCTAGAGTCATACTCAACTTTGCGCCTGACACTTTTGTGAGTACGCAGCTGCTTTGGCAGTATAAAATTAGTAAAAATAGAGGTCTCCTACACCTTTTAACAAATAAAACATATGTGCAACTTTCTACTACGTTTTATTCAAAAGGTACTAATTCTAACAAAACTAGTATTGATTTCATTGTTTTTGATAATTACTGCAATAGTAAGTACCTTGAATGCAATATTAGGTATAGTCGATCACATATTTGCTTTACCACGTTTAACAAAAATTTTCATATTTACTTTTAAACTTTCGCGTTGCATGATATAAATTTATAATCATACGGGAATTAACGCGATCATGCATTAGGTATTTACATACCTTATTTTGCTTGACGTTTCGACCAGGTTACACCGGCCGTGTCACAAGCAGACTAAATCAAAATTAAAATTCAATAAGACTCATTATGGCAGTGACAACAAACAATTTGTTGTAAACAGTTACCTCAGTTGTCACTGACAATGTACTGAGGTAACTTGCAAGCGAAAATAGACACAATTGTTTTGTGATATGCAAACGACATTTACTCTGAGGGTGATAAAGGAATTTTATGGTTGACTATATGAGCACCCGTAACCGACGTGTGTTTACAAAAAGATTAATAAATGTTAAAGAGGCAAAGGAGGTATATTTACATCGCAGATCATCGTTCTATAGTCTCTGCTTACCCTATTAATGGGAGACAGGCGTGAAGTTATGTATGTATTAATAAATTAGACAATGTTTTGATCCATTAGCTCCATAAGGCATGAAAATCTCTAGCACAGTAGTCACTTATCCCACTACGCCTTTTTCTACATTCATCTTTCAAAACTATATCACAAATAGCAGGTGTAAGTACTCGGTATCACAGTGGTATTGGTAGCAAGCCTCCCCTAGGTGGGGGATGGGGGTCGATCAATACCGGGCCCCTTTCAGCGCCGTCTTTGTTTGGATCATATAAAATCTTCAGAGGGTGTGGTCTCAGACAATGGTTACCATAATTTTAGGTAAATTAAGGACTAGGTTTTATGTTTATTATGTTGATATTGGTTCACGTGACTAGGTTAAGACCTATAGAAGAAAGAGAACAATGCAGGTAACTGAAGTTACACGATCTATCTTCTATCTCCAGCTATTTACAAAAGACCCAAGTGTATACATAATGAGATGAAGTTAGTCTCAGGAGTCAGTAAATATTTGTGTATCGATAGCAGTAAAGACACCTATTTTGTCTTTTTAATAGTACTTTGTGCTAAACAAGCATATTATGATTCACCTGAAGTTTGGTGAGTACTCATAATCTTAGACATGACTGTAGTCTTAAAGCAATTGCAAAATAATGTTGTACAAAAAACAACCAGACCCTTGCCTACGATTAACTGATAAGGTAATGAAGGGGAAATTAGAAAAGAACGTTGTCTACGAAGTTTGTTGGCTCACAAAATACTTAAAATAACATAATTTATGTATTACTTTTCTTTTTTGTTTCAACCTGTCATAAAGTAGTAAACGAGACGCCTTTTATTCAAGATGGGCGTCATTTGTAACTAAACTAAAAAAACAAAAAAAACTTGTCTAAAGTGAAAACAGAGAAACCCATTTTTCTTGTGAAATATTATACTATGTCACTCTCACAAATGATACGTTAAAATCCATTAAGCCAAAGAAATAGACATACATAATAATAATAATAATAATACCAGCCTATTTACTGTCCCACTGCAGGGCAAAGGCCTCTTCTCATATAGAGAAGGTATGGAGCATTAATCACCACGCTTGCTCAAGGCGGATTGGCAATTTCAGACATTTAAGTCCAGGTTTCCTCACGATGTTTTTCCTTCACCGTCAGTCAGAAATGTCCAAGATAAACTTAGAAAGTACATATGATTTGAAAAATCACATTGGTACTTGCCCGGATTCGAACCCATTATCTCGTGTTTACGAAGCGGGTGCCTTATCCACTGGGCCAGTTCGACTTATACGACATACATACATACGCTTAAAAACATTACCCTCCTTAACTTTGGCAGTCGGGCAAAAACACTATCCTACATATTCGTGAAGCCGTAGCCACAGTAACGCGCATCTCAAGATTGCCACAACAGAGTCTTCCATTACTATGATTTATCACGACCCAGCTCTACCTGCGAACTGTGAACCCTACCTACCTCTACCTATCTTTATGTACCACTCTATATTTAACGAAATTGAATATTTATACTTATACAGTTAATGTAATAAGATGTAGTACCTACTTTTATAAATTGAATGTAGTTCTTATTGTAAATCAGCTTTAGGTAACATTGGTGTGGGTATTTTGAAAAAAATTCTTTTGCGCCATATAATATTATGATTATATTTTTACATTATGAATAAAATCACGCCGTTTTTCTGAAGCTAAAAGGCAGGAGACATAGCCAACTGTACAGCATATCATTACATTAGATATATTTAAAAAAATTATGAACGGTAATGTTTAAATTTTACGGTAGAGGAAGCTCCATTACATAAGAATTATGGGATTTATTAAAATTAACTTGTAAGTAAGTACATGTGTGATAATACCTACTTTTCAGCTCTTTAATCTGTCCCTGTGTCGTTTTATTACAAGTAAGTACTTATAATAATTTAAGTAAGAATAATACCTATTTATAAAAGAAGGCAATAGGAGGCCCTTCGACTTAATCCTTGTAAATGTAGTCTCCACTCTCCCTGATTGAAAAGTTTCGTTCTTTAAATCTTTAGACTTTTAAGATGGCGGTCTATAAAAGAAACATTACCTACATATTCAGATTTAAAAAAATATCGTAGGAAGTATCCCAAATTTATTAATTACATGATGATACCTATTAAACCTAGTTATTTATGTATGTATACCTAAATTATTCTTATTGTGTGTATTTAATTATTAGGTAACTCTGTTCTTTTTTTCAATATGTTGATGTTTACTTAGACTGATGAATAGTTATATTTTATTTATATTTTAGGTAAGTAATCATTTACTTTGTCTCGATGACGAAATGTCTTCAGCTATTTTAAAGGTAAATATTTACTTAATTTATTTAATTTCAAATTAAAATATGATAGGAAAATGTTCGACGCGTAATTGCTTCTTGTACACACGAAGCAATGGTAGATGTATAAATGTAGTAGAATATAAATTTGCTGAACAAAATTCTAACCTGGGCTAGTATATAGGTACTGAAAATTTCAGAACTGCAATTATCTGGCAATTGAAAAGAGTGACCTGATTTCTTGCCTGTTCTTCTCACGGCTCTACCTCGTCAGCGAACTGGCTGTAGGTTAATTGCCTGACTTTATGTAATTTTAAAGTTCTGCATCATATATTATGATCCAAATAAAAAAAGAAACATCCGATTTAATTTTACTCGCCAACAAAACAGAGATTATAACATAGTAGATAAGTAGGAAGGAAGCGTTATAATCAATGTTTTTTTTTTTTTTTTTTTAAAAAGGTCTTCATGCTGCTAAAGACATAAACTTAATATGTCCTACACAGATAATACAAATCTAAACTTAAACTATTATGTCTTTTAAAACACGACACGGTCATTGAACACTAAAAATGACTTTATGTAACTACATGGCCTTATGACGTAAAGCATTTAATAATTACTACACCATATGTTTAAAAACTTATACACGTATGCCATTAGTATAGAATCTTGTCATTTGACCTATGAACGAGTGAACTAGTTCGGTTGTATACTCTGTGTAATTAGGTACTATGAACCTGTCCCTGTTTCATACGATGTTATGCTTTTTGCTCGTCGGCCTCTGTCGGCTATAAAAAAAAAACGATCCTCAGCAGTAAGAAAACGATCAAGAAGAAGAATATGCACAGGAATATGCATGTATTAGGTGCTCGATAATAAGAAGTTAAGAATGAATCGATTGTGAGGACCGTTTCAAAATCCGTTCCGTGGATTAAGAGAAGTTATCGGATACACAGACAATAAAACATTGACTTTATACTATTTAGATAAAAGATAATTATCTATCTACGAATTTTTCTAACTGTGTTAAGGTTCGTTCTCGTTCCACCGAAACGGTAGCTATTCACGACCCAATTACAAACAGAAACTTTTCTACAACCCTCTTTTAAAAAACTGTGACATAGTTAATGCATGATATAGACTTTGGTTAAGGGTACACACACAGACACATCTGCGCTTCAGTTACGGCTCTAAAAGCCCAAGTGCAGCAGACGCACTTTGTCTTTTGTCAGAGCTAGGTGCAGCTATTAGCAGTTGGTTAAACCTATTTTATTATCGGCTAAATCTAGCTGTAGCCTGAATATTCGGGTTAAACTAGGTCTAGTCTTTGGAATGCCTGCGTCACTTTGTATGCTACTTGAAATTGTAACTTACAAAAAATTCTAATAACCTGACGATTAAAAAGAGTGGTCTGAGTTTCTTGCCAGTTCCTCTCACGGTTCTACCCTACGTCAGCGAATTGGCTGTAGGTTAATTGGCTGACATTTTGTAATTTTAAAGTTTATATTAAGTGTTATTTCAATAATCGAAATGAATAAGTAAATGTCTTGACTTTGACTTTGAATAGCGGCTCCAGAACTAAATATAGTCAACCCCTAATGGTTAGAACCAGGTGTTACATTTATCACCTAGCTAATTAGATATATTGAAGTAAACACTATTAACAATAAAGTAACTAATAACTAATTAATTTGTCTCCTACTAAATAGTCGTAAAAAAGCAAAAACATCTGGAGGAGATCGCTTTTATCGATAAGACTGCCAATTGTCAAATTACAGTTACATAATTTTCATTGTAAAATGTAAGTTACATGTGGTGTACAATAAGCATATCCAACAATAGACTATCAACATAATTAGTAATTACATAAAAACGAACATAAATTCACTTGAATTCCTTATTAACAATAACTAACTAATCTACGTACCTTTAAAAATACTAACCTGCTAGCTAAAACACATCTCGCCCGCGCTCTCCATATTATTAACAAACTACACAATAGTATTTGTATATTTTCAAGCCCTACTTGTATACATAATTATGTAAATTTAGTTATACTCAATACTTTTAAGATTTCAAATAATTATGTTATATTTATTTTAGGTGTAATAGACCTGTTAATGAAAGTATAGAAATTTATTAATACATTGACTGGCCTGTTGGTCTAGTGGTTAGTGACCCTGACTGCTAAGCCGCAGGTCGTGGGTTGGATTCCCACCCAGGACAAATCTTTGTGTGATGAGCTTGATTGTTTGTGCTGTGTCTGGGTGTAATTTATCTATAATATGTATGTATTAACAAAACAAAGTATATATAAGTAGTATATCAGTTGTTTAGTACCCATAACACAAGCAAATATAATCGCTTAATTTGGGGCTAGATGGCGCTGTGTGAATGTTGTATAATATTTTTATTATTATTATAAAAAAAAATCCTTTCACATATAAACTCAGTAGGTTCTTATCTCTAGATCGAAAGTCGCGATCTCATTATGTGCAGATTGTGTTCAGGATTAGCAACGCCACCTGCCGCCGGTCGTATCTGCTTGCACCGAACTTTAGCCAATACACTTGGGTGTATAGGATTATAAGTAGCTTCAAATCGTGTAAATGATCTCACAGTTATTTTATAATAATTAAAGATAGAACGAATTTTAAATTTGATTTAAATGGTGTTTGAATGTTTGTTATTTGTTGTACAAATAAAAATAAAAAATCAAGTCAGATGGCGATCATATTTGGTTTCGTTTAACACTTTAGCTATTTAGAAAGCTATTTCAGACCAATAGTTAATATACATAGCATAAAAAAGAGTGTGTGTACTCATGTACGCACGTAAGAAGTTATAGGTTACTTCTTTGGCGTAACAATCTTAAAATACCAAATAATAACACAACGCATACATATATAAATAGCATGCAACAATAATGAAAAATCATAAAATATAATTAAAATAAAAGAAAACAAAAATAAATATTTATTAGATAATAATGTAATAATTTATAATTTGCAATGTAAATAAATTATACATACCGACAGTTAACCTCAAATCTATAAATGCACTTAAAACAGTATATTAAAAACCACTTTTATCACTAATATTCAAAATAAATATTTTTACTGATAAATGATCAATAAAAAATATCTATCACCGTCATAAATATAATTGAATTGATATAAACGCCTATATATTTTTTATTTATTCACACTGATTATTTGTACTGATACGACACACAAAGGTTCGCAACTAACTTCAGGGTGTAAAAGGATCGCAACTAACTTCAGGGTGTTACTTTTTTCTGTCGGTGTGCGCGCGCATCGTAAAAATTCACTTTCATAATTTTTCCCAATCGCGCCAAAAGAAACATAACTTCAAAAATAATACAATATTGAACAGTTTAATAACTTTACCATGAGTTTTTCTGATTGCGACGCGCAACGCTGACACTGACAGCTCGGGATACATTAAAATTTATAGTATTTCGAGTTATCACCAGGGGCGCTGTTTATTTTCAGTTAAAAGACACGTTATCTCTTGTTCACGTTTTGTGAATGTGTGGTGTTGATTATAATTTTTTCATGTTATTTATTTGTTTATTATGCTATCTATTAATTATTGTAATGTCCTTTACTAGTACAAAAATCAACATCTATCATTAGCAATTAAAAAAACGTTTGTACATTTTTCTAACAGCTGGATGATCTTAAAGGTGTTAAAATATACCTAGTAGGTAGGTACCAACCTAATATTTGAGGCAATTCCTGCAGCTACCCGGTAAGCGATATGACATCAATACATATGTAGGTATCTATCATATTGTTACGTATCGCTGGTTTACATCTCTGAAGCAAACATATCTTTGATCGTTCAATTTTTTTTGTTGAAAATAGTGTTGCTATTTATGTCATTTTACCTATCTGTTTAAAATAAATAAAAAGAAATAATAGGTACCTACTTATACATATAGAAAATATACTAACCTACCTATGTCGGCGTAAATGTTTATCGTAGGTTTTGTAAAGTTTAGTGGAACCGTAATGACCTGACTGATTTTGAGACACTCGTTTAAAAAAGGCGTAATATTATATAACAATTTAAGTTACCTATCTACTTAGTAAACAAAAAAAAACTACTGCCAGCTTAAGGGTCAAAGTCAGTATTTAGGTAGTATTTGTCAAAACTTTATATTTTTATTAATAAAGAATGTTAAAAACAAAATATTAGGCGGTAAACCATTGAATAAAATGTCGATTTAAAACCAGTATTTTGGCTGATAAAACTGTACCTAAGTTCTGCTTATATTCAGAATTATACTAGCGAGAAGAATACAATTGTACAACACAAAGAGAAATAACTCCACTAATATTAATAGTGGTAGATAAAAAGTGAACATCATGACGACAATACGTAATGCCTTGCTGTGGGCTCCCACCCCCACTGCTGGGAGTGGGCGTGGGGTGCCTGTGTACCGTTACAGGGTGTGGTTTGCCGTTCAATAACTTAATACACTTGGGAGGCTTTCACGCTGAAATCTCGCTCGGTTATAACGCGACCTACTAGTTTTGATACTTGTAAAGTGTTACTACGGAATTTAGGTTACGTACAGAGTATTAGCTTGCGAAGGTGAGCATGATAGAATGGTAGAGACAAGTTAATATTAATGATACTAGGTTTACTATTAGGTTTACGTTACAAAATGTAGAGCAATGAAAAAATCCGAATGATAATAGCTAAATAATAGACGGTACAATTTCGATAGAAAACCACTTGACGTTATTGTAGTGTACACCGTACATATTGTTTGACACCGCAGTGATAAGTATACCTTCTGCAGTGTGATGGTGTCAGTTGTGTGATTGATGACACACTAACAATGCAAATGCGACTAAATAATAATTTTATCGAGCAGGCGCGACACACAGGACAAACACTAGCATGTAATCCACCCGGATTGTTGTATGGAGGCTATTAATTGCAGGTTTGCAGGTAATCGATAGAGGAGGTGGCGGCGGAGCGAGAGGACGAGGGGGGCGCGGTGTGCGTGACGGATCATGGCGGCGCGGGGGGCCGCGCCCCGCCGCCCGAGTTAAACGCGCCCGCCGGATACGCGGTTGTAAGCTATCCGGCCCCCCGGGCACAGCGCACGCGATTGGCTGGCGACTCCACCGGCGGGTCTACCGGGCCGTAAGCGATAGCCAATCGGCGGAGAGAGGGTCCGCCCCCTGCGGCAGGCGCGGGCCGCGAGTCGCGGCGCTATGCACAGCGCGCACACTCGCTCCGATGCGCGGCTCGTGGGACGAGGCCGCCACGGCGGCGCTGCACGCGCGCATCCTGGAGGCGCACCGCGGGCCCGCCGCGCCCGAGCGCGCCGCCGAGCCCGCCGCCTGCGCCGACCCGCCGCCGCCACCCGCCGTAGAGCTGGCGGCGCCGACACCGTTGCTGCCGCTGCCTACCCTCAGCTTTAGCGCGGCACAGGTCGCCACCGTTTGTGAAACCCTCGAAGAAAGTGGAGATGTCGAGAGACTTGCGCGATTTTTGTGGTCTCTACCGGTAGCGCATCCTAATGTAGCCGAACTGGAGAGATGCGAAGCAGTATTGAGAGCTCGTGCCGTGGTCGCGTTCCATGCGGGCAGACACCGTGAGCTGTACTCTATCCTGGAACGACACCGCTTCCAGCGTTCGAGTCATGCCAAGCTGCAGGCGCTGTGGTTGGAAGCACACTATCAAGAAGCAGAAAGACTGCGCGGCAGGCCACTGGGCCCTGTGGACAAGTACCGCGTGCGCAAGAAGTTCCCTCTACCCCGCACCATCTGGGACGGCGAGCAGAAGACACACTGTTTTAAAGAGCGCACGCGGTCGTTGCTGCGCGAGTGGTATCTTCAGGACCCGTATCCTAACCCTACGAAGAAGCGAGAACTGGCGGCGGCCACAGGCCTCACGCCTACGCAGGTCGGCAACTGGTTCAAGAACCGACGACAGCGCGACCGCGCCGCCGCCGCCAAGAACCGCTCGGCGCTGCTGGGACAGGGCTTCGCCTCATCGTCGACGTACGACGAGGACTCGGTCGACTCCGAGATCAACGTGGACGAGGAGTAGCGTGCGGCCGGCCGGCGGTAGTGCGACAGGACGCTCAGTGACGTATAGACACAGTTATGTTATCCTAGTTAGAGCGCAGCCGTGATGTGTGATGACGCGTTGTAAACCAGTTGTTAGGGCGTTAGTATCGTTCAGTGTCGAGTGCTCCGCGCCGGCCGGCGTCTCCCAGGTACGTACTGACTGGCTCTCCAGGTGCGACAGGGTTCATTTTATATAATGTTTCGCGTTATACTCCTCCGTAGATTTATTTATTTGACTACTTCGCGACAAAGCTTCGTTCCGTGAGAAGCATTTACTTACCTAAATATTTATGAATGCTACTATTATTACCAGTAAATATAGATTTTATTTATCATATCAGCTTTTAGTTATATTGAGAATGTAGATATTACGTTGGAGTAGTGTTAAGTATGGCTATAATGAAGGTTTGTACCTGAGCATAGTCACTGGTCGTGGCTCCCAGTGATGTTGTTTCATAATTATGTGTAATTAAATATATCTATGATAAATTATTTATTACGATAGACGGCAAATATTTGATTGTACATAGAAATGCTGTAAGAGACTTGTTTGGTGTAAATAACGGTGAATAGACTTTCGGTAAATATAGGCCTAATGAATAGGTGGTAGACACAGTTGCGGTCGAACATGTTGCCATTAATTTATTTGTGTATAAACGATACCAAGTATACCAACGTTGAAATTAAATTTAGGTAATATGAGGTACTTACAATTTTCCGAACATTATATTAAATTTGCAGTTCATTCAATCAATCAAAACTGTACACAATTTTTCATTTAACCACATTTTCTACGCTGTATTTTTTAAACGAATTGCATGAATCTTACTATAATAATGTTATTTTAAAATTATTTATTTATTTTAATCTAAAAATATTTTTTGTAATGATTTTAATGATAAATGTAAATACGTAGAGTTGACTCTACATTTGTAATTTTTTGACAGATGTTCCTATCTATCGTAATAGACAAAGTGCATTTCTTTAATTATATCCACAAAGTAGGTAAATAAACGGAAGAAAAATCTATAGGCCATCAATAAGTAGGAGTCTTTGATGACGTGCAATCACTTATATGTAAATATCTAAAATAAGCAAAAGAATAATGAAAAAAACTGATTTGTAGTACAGGTATTTAAATCTGATAAAATATTATTGCTATACCTAAATTTACTTTTGCTGTCTTCTGTATTGCAAATTTACAAATATTAAAATTAAGTAAATTGCTAAAAAATATGTTAAACATAATAAAATATGGCCTATGTTACATTCATTGATTTCAAAGGTGAAAAAAATTTTCAAATAGGTAACGAAGATTTTTAGTTAAATCATTACAAACAAACATATAAACAATCAATCTTTTCTCTTTATAATATTAGTTTATTGAAGTATAGGTATTTCAATCTGGTTATTGATTTTTTCAAATTTTGCTATACTTAATTGCCTTTTTAAACTACAAAAGTATAATTACATCTTGTAGTTTTTCATTTAAAAATAAAGGAAATAAATTGTTGGAACAACACACTGAATAAATAAAAAATATTTTAAAAATCTCTGATTCGTCCTTTGGGACGAAACAGACAGCACAAATCAGTGAATTAGTCTATTTAAAAAAAAAAACATACGACCCGAATTGATAACCTCCTCCTTTTTGAAGTCGGTTAAAAATGGACTTTTATTAGCTGTTGTCTTTTTTCAGTAAAATTATTATTTTCATCAAAAATATTTTGAAAGTTTAAATCGTTTACAGTGGTTAGTGAGGATAAGTTGGAGATTCAATTTTTCTACAGAACAAAATCTTATGTGATCCATAGCTTTGCAATTTTTATTATTTTTATTTATAGTTCTTTCATAGCTGGGTATACCTAATTTAGCTGAGTCAAAGATTCGTTTATTTACTGTAGTGCGGGAGCCGTATTAACAAAATTAGGCACCCGAAACATTTTTTTTACATTTGGAATGTGTTTTGTATATTAATTAAACCCTAGGCAATGCAGAAATGGTTAAAAAATAGTAAAAGATTATACATGCCTACTGTGATAACGCTTTTTTTCTGTTTAAATACTTTGGGGTAGAATTTTAGGTATTATAATTTTGAGATTTGTAAACTATTTCTTATTATCAAATTTATTATTGTGATTAGTTGTTTTTCTATCGACAAAATGTCTATTTATTATGCTTGTAACTTTGCTTTCTGACGATGCATCAAATTATTGTTGAAGTAGTTGACTAACAGATATCAGATTGACTTAAAAAAGCCTACCTAGTTATTTAATGTAGAGGCATTTTATATTACTTTTCCATTTTCCTTCTGATTAAATTCGTTGTAAGAATTAAGATTGGGTTTAGCAGTCCCCGGGGCTCCCTAGTGTCAGTGTTCGTGTCTTCACTGTTAATCTTGGCTTATATGGGTCACAGAGATGGGCGTGAGGGTTGGATTATAATGCAGAAGTCGGATTAAAAATATTAAGAAGGACGTAAAATAATTATTTTGTGAAATTATTAGGATTTCATGCAATCTACCGATAACTCTATTATTCTAAGTTTAGAACATTAAGGTAAATATTTCATTAATAAAAACACATAATATTGAATATATTATGTGTTAGAAACTTCTTTAGAAATATGATTTTTAAAAATAATTAGTTCAATTTTCAATCTTGAGCATTTCATTTTTTAAATTAAGTAAGGCGAGGTATATAAAAATCCATTTTTATATATAAATATTCTGAATTTATTTATTTAATTTAGTAAAAATAGAAGTACAATATCTTCTAAAATAAATATTTTTTGTTTCGTTCATTGAATACGTCTTTTATATTGATCCAATACTATCATAAATTTTGTTGTAGGTAAATAAAAATTGTTTTCTGAAAAATCTTTTTTTAAAATACTAATGTCATAATATCATATTTAATTTAATGATAAAACCATGAATCTACATACATACCTACCGATTTAAAAACACAATGCAGGCTATATTTCACCAGTAGTTAGGGATAGGTACATTAATCTATTTTCATATTCTGAGCGCAATGGGCGTTCATACCAATCCGTTATTATCAAGACTCTGTCTCATATAGATAGGGGAATGAGCATTGATCGCCACTTTTGTTTAAGGCGATTGTTTTAGACATTGGCAATGAGCATTACTAAGAGTTAATTTATTTTGCAACTTAATCATCCCTAGTTGCGTTGTATGACATTTACGTTGTAAGTAGTCTCTCACAGATAAGATATTTTATTATTCCAAAATACTTAGTTAACTGTAAGTTAGGCTTAAGAGCGTTTAAACAAAAGAGTGGTAACGTCGCAATTTAGTGCTATATTTTTGTGGTTTTCAATTATTGATGATGATGATGTTTTCAATTTTTATTATCTAATCGTTGCTATATTTTTAAAAAGTTTTCAGCTCTCTTTTTAGAAAGCTGTATAAAAAGTAAGTAAGTAATCATAATGGTTACAGTTATTTTACTATGAAAATAACGCCATGGAAATTTTCAATAAATAGAACTTCTTCTTCTTCTTCTTCTTTGTCCTCGCCTTTTTCCGTTACGCGGGGTCGGCTTTCCTAATCTTTCGGCGCCATTGACTTCGTTTCAATAAATAGAACTGTAAGCATTATATATCCCATTAAATGATAAAAATTTAAAACCACGAAAATATGACTAAATTGTGCTGTTGCTACTTTTATGTGTGAACGCTCTTAAAGCTTTTCTAACGCTAAAACTGATAGGCCAGAGATAGCGTGCGACTTAGGAGCCATCATTTAAAGTTGAGTGATTTTTCAGTAATCAAAGTTTAGTTTTCGGTCCGGTTTGATAAACCTAATATTTAGGCGCGGTAAACGGTTACTGGTTACTACAAAATGTCTAATTAAATAAATGAACGACTTTTTGCAACAGATTCAAAACATGCAATATTAAATTCAGTTGTTTTAACAAATTATTAACAACAAAGTTAATTATTTTATATATATTTTATGTATTATTCCAATACATAGATATGTATATAGGAAAGTGACAGGTTTATTTAAAAGTTTATAACATTTAAATACTTACAAAATAGAATGTAAAATAATCTCTAATACATATAGAGTGCAAGCTAAAGCAACATTTTAAAATTTAGTGTACAAATATCATTTACCTAATTATTTGCTTCGAGTACACAGTTGTCAACAATTAGCTAATCATTCAAATCATCTAAAGTTATGTGGTTAAAAGAGTAACCTAAAAATCTATAGAAAGATACCTACAAACTTTAATTAACGAAACCAAATTGCCCAAAAACGTGTAAGTTTCATAATGTTTTAGAAAAGAATACCTATGGAAGGCCCGACGACTCAGGACGACTTCGTCATTTTCTTAAACTTGTCTCTTTCCTAACTCGTATTTTTTTAACTTGCCATTTTCTTACTTGGTCTCTTTCCTAACTCATTTCTTGCAGTATTATTTGGATATGGGCTCAAATTTAAATACGGCACTCTAAATTTAAAAGATTTTAATTTTATTACTTCATTTTATTTTAACTTAATTTAAATGCCTTGTTATTTCTTGTACAACACCCTGCTCAATGTGTGAAGTGCTCTCCAAGATTTCGGCAGAGGCAGTAATACTCGCAGTATTTACTTCTAACTCAATTCTCAGTATAATTAGTATATATTGTATGATAAAAAAGGTTTAAAAGCATTCTCTACTAGTTAAAGTTTGGGTGATGTAGAGACTTCTTCGTCTCTTTTATTATTTAAGAGTCGGACTGTTGTTTATGGAGTAGTGACAGACTTACGGACAGTAGCAGCGTCCTGGTCTTAATTCTCAGTATAAATTTATTTTATATTATATTGCTGGGTACTACCTACTAATAGAAAGTTGGTTAAAATTGACATATTTTCTTTAGTATAATTTTATAATCGAACATTTAGTGGTAAACAGGCTTAAAATAATAAATTATCTAGTTAGCAAATTGTATCTTAGCATAATTTACATAGAGTCAAATATTGCCAAAACATTTCCGACATTGATGAGCCCCTTTTATAATAAAGATCCTTCAATAGAAAATAGTCATAAGGTAAATTGATCGAATTTTAACTTTACGGCAATCACTTTAAAATGAATAATACCGTATCGACAACTGGTTTTACCATATTTTTGAACATAATGTTCTTGTCAAAAATTATGGCAAAGTCGTCTATCAAAAACAAGTGTTATTTTTAATCGTCGGATAATATCAATAAACATCGAAGGACTTAGCACGCGATGTCTATCCTTGCTGTGTCAGAACTGCTAAAGAAATCTAATGTTGTTCATCGAAGTATAAACCACAACTTTTATGTCACTTTTTTAATATGACGGCGTAACAGACGTCGTAAGTGACGGTTGTCACTTTCCACCTGTGCCAGTAGGCAACGACAAAGACTTCCTGTTTGTATTTTAGTAAAAGCATTTTGAGGCAAGCACGACACGCCTTTTACCACTATTTATCGCAATTTTTATGAGCAGTGAAGAAAAGAAAAAAAATTATGCAGCATTGTCAATTGTCGAATATGGAAATACCAAATCCGAGAATATCGTTTATGATTGAATGTCTTAACTCTATTCATATTACCTATAATCGAAATTTCAAGCATTTCAGAGTTCTAATCTAAATCAAACCTTTCAAGTTTCTCTTACAACCTTATGTGATAGTTTCGATATTTGTATAAGTTGCTAAATTCAATGGCAAACCTAAATAAAGTTTTTCGAACGGTTGACAAAAAAGTAAAAGAGAGAAATTTACACATTGTTAATACCTATCCAAGATTATAGCACATGATCGGATATCCAAGATTTTTGCAATTACACCCTTTCAAATTAAAAAAAAAATAAGCCTAGAAATCGATAACTATAGCTTCACTGACGAAAAAGCCTAGTCTGTTTTGCATTGTGTACAAAATTCAGCTGAACAGTTGAATGTTACTGTTAAAATTACTTCCTATTTTTAACGTTTTTTATACTTTTTGTCGGTTCAAATAGAACAAAAATGTGTGACACATATACGACAAGTATAAAACCTGTTGTTGATTTTACCTTTACAAATCTCGACTAACGAAATTTTGTGTAATATTTTTGTGATTCGCGCAGCAATATACTTAGGTACGTAAGTACGTATTTAGGTGAAACTGTAACGCCTCTTTCTTTTAACTGGTTTAACCTCAAACAACAGATTTTATATTTAGTCTGCTAACATGACGTTAATGGTAATAATTTATCTAAAAGCATACACGACTTTTCATCTGTCCCTATCCTCCTATTGCATATAAATTAGTGATAAAGATTACTTTTTTTGGAATAACGTTAATAAATTTAAGGTTTAGAAAATTTAGTTTAAATATGGGCCAAAATCATCATTAACCTCCAACATGAAACGTTTCACAAAGAATATTTTAAATACTTACTGAAAATATCACTTAATTTTATATAACCTTTGTGCTGGTTTTTGAACGAAAGATACTTAGTTATCATTTAATTTCACATTATTTTATTTATAGCATAGTTTACAGTATTAAAAATTGTGATGATTAATTTACAGTTGACACTAAAAAAATAACTGATACATTCGTCGGCTTAGCTACTTTAGATAAAGGTGAATAAGAAAAATAAGTTTCATCCTCTCTCTGTTCAATTTTACCTACATAATGTTTGTTATTTTATTAGGACTATTAGCGACAGAAAGTTCTTTAAATCTAACTTAAAGTTAGCAGTTGTTTGAATATTTGCATCAACAAAAAGACTGCTGGATTAATGTCCTCGTAGGCCTATGTCTTTTCCAGAAAAACCTTCTCTTTGACAGACCTTTATCCATAGGTTGCTCTACCATCTCTTAGTGTATGAGAAACCTTCGTAGTAAAACCTAACTAATTATAAATCTATGTTGAAATGAAACTATCTCGCCACTGTTCGCAATAATTGCGCTGTATGTATTATTGTACTGTCAAAATGTCAATCACAGCTCACTTCGACGCCGTATACACAGGCTATACACCCACATAAGAGATAATGTATTTATCTGTTATCGAATAGTTGTAAATAACCCGTACCTATGTCTACCTACTTGTTTTGAAGACTGATAATCGAACATTGTTGGCTGCAACTGTGAAGGATAGATTATTTTTATTTTTAAAAATACAATGGTCAATTATTAAATTCTTTTGTAGTTTGGGAGTGCATGTGCTTCCTTATTGTTTCAATGTAAGCAGGTCGTAAATAATGCATCTCATATGATACACTTTATTGGAGGCCACCTTTGATTTGATGGTGGCTAGCATTTGCATTCCACTGACCGCCAGAATGGAATTGTTAATGTTGTGTTTAATGAAAAGAACTACTAATGCATTCATAGAACTTTCTTCAAAGAAAATTTAATAGTTTTAATTTTTTTAAAGATACTGAATCGTCAAACAATGTGATAATTATATTTTGATTGAGTTTGTTATGTAAATTTCAGTAAATTTAATGACATACTAAATAGCTAGTATATTCCACTGAAAAGCTGATTAATTGAAAACATAACAACGAATATGCACCTAAGTAAAACAATTTCTTAGCGCAAATTTGTTACAAATATTGTTTGATTAGTTTGATACTATATTTGATGATATGTCAAAACTGTTTCATTTATTTTAGAAGTATTATCTTAACTAAATATACACGTGTGCATTTAAATAATTGTATAGTGTCAAACAAATTAACGTCGCACTATGATAAAACTATGATATTTATTTGAACCTGTTCTGTTATTTATTCTGTAAATAATAATAATTTTCAACTGGTTTACATTCGTTACCCTATGACTAGAAAAATAAAAAAACCTGCTGTTTTATTTCACTCAAAACTCATCATTAATCAGTTAAGTACATCGTTATCAAGGATTTTTATTATTTTTCTAGTCCTGAAATATAATTTTCTACTTTCTTTAAAATTACTGCTGGTAATTCAATATTTTATCTATATCGCTATTTGAAGCCAAACAAACCTCTTACAGCATTTCACCACTATTAGAGCTAAACGAAAAATAAACAGTTTTTTACCTTTTTAACTTACAAAATTTTTGACAGTTGTAATTTTTTGTAAATTTCCCGCCACTGCGCCCAGCGGGTTAGGTTAGTTAGCAGTAGGTGAAAACTTTGTAAAAATGTATCATAAATAAAACAAATGCAAATTGTAAATACGATATCGACTTACATTACAGTCATTAAATTAAAATTGTTAATAAAATTATATTCGTAAACAAATATCTTTGTATTATTTACTACCAACAAGAATTTCAATTTTGATCCAGGGTTATAAAGCCGGCTTTATGTGTGTCTTTTAAACCTTGCAGATAAGCCTGCCATTTTTATCTATGAATTGGTAAACCTGTCATTGTTTTAGACAATAAAATTTGCGCGTGGTTATATCAATAAACTACGGAGTAGGACTATTGTCCTACTCCGTAGTTTATTGATATAACGTAGGATTTCAGATGGCCACTATACTACATTTACCATGATAGCTAAAAAAAAGTCGAAATGGCCCTGTGGATAAGGCCCCCTATTCGTAAACACGAAGTAGTGGGTTCGAATCTGAGCAAGTACCAATGAGATTTTCCAAATCATATGTACTTTCTAAGTTTATCTTGGACATTTATGACTGACGGTGAAGGAAAATATCGTGAGGAAACCTGGACTGAAGTCTGTAATTGCCAATCCGCCTTGAGCAAACGTGGTGATTAATGCTCATGCCTTCTCTATATGAGAAGAGGCCTTTGCCTTGCAGTGGGTCGGTAAACAGGCTGGTATTATTATGAAGACACGTATACGTCGTCATAATAGCAATTATTGGGACTCTCCTGTCGGTGTAATCCTGTATCGTTAATAAGTAGGTATCGTTTTTTATCATAGACTAAAATGGAACACTGTGGAACTTTTAAATATTTTTCAGCAAAAAGTTCTCTAACATCGAATAAAAACAATTGAACATTAATTTAACGATTTTATTATTAGTGCTTTTTATATTCTTATTAAGTTGAAAATTGCAGTAGCGTGCAAAGTGACGGTAAAGTGACACAGCATTCCATGGAATAACACGTCAATTACAATAAAATAACATATAAATAAAATGTGTTATACAAGCTGACTCAATTTACACATACCTACTTATAACATTTAATGCAGTATTTTATATACTTACTGCGATTGTATTAATTATCTTGCCAATCAAGAATAACATAACTGTATAAACTAAGTTATGAAAATAGTTCTAAAGCTAAGGCAGTTAGAACTTTTTTCCTGTAGCTTGTTTGCACATAGACCGTTTTTACTTGGAAAATATTTGTTTTTCATCTTGTGTTTTTTAAACAGGACGTTAAAAAGTCATATAAAAGGCCAGCATGCATACAGTTCAAAACGATGACTTTTGGAAGTGTGACTACCACTAGGTACTGGATCTCACAGACTGCTTACCATCAGGCAGAGTAGAGTCACTTTGGTAGTCTAATGTAATAAGAAATGAATATGGAATTTAAAAAAAATGGCGGTGATAGCACTTTTCTATTTATCTAACTATGGTTTGATTCTCTCGAAACTTTAAGTGCTATGAATGAATATTATATTAATCGGTGATACTATTTACTTGTGTGGGCGTGCATACGAGCTACGTGTTTGTTACTCGTCTAATGTTCAAGTAATGTTTGAATGACGTAACTGATTGTTTTTGTTACGCTCCGATGAATAGAACAAAATGGCGTACGCAGCGGCCATATTTAATATATAATATTTTAAGTAATTATTTTTAGCTTAGTTGGGGCTGTTCTAGAATTAGAGTACTCCCTTACTTCGGCCCAAGGCACCTTTTGAGTAAAATTTAATAACTAGGTATTTAAATACAAAAAAAAATTAATGACAAATAGGTAAATAAATAATTTTCCCCAGTCTATGCTAGTTCATCCGTATACCTACGTATCCTTACAATGATTTTTTTCAATAAATAGAAAAATATATAAATTCTTAAAGTAGGTATAAAACGAAACCATCTTTTAATAATTTAAACTTTACGACGACAAAACTTTTTATTTTGTGTCTGTAAATGGACTATCTTCCGCGTCTTTGCTGACTGCTCTGCTCCCGTCGCCAGTAGCGTGATTTTATATGTAACATCCTTCTATAATGTTCCTCGTGGAATGGGCTATCATATGTAAAAAAATTGTTCAAATTAAACAAACAATTATGTCCGCTGTATATAATAGTTATAGATGGACAGTTAAAAAACCATCGGTGACAGTAATAAACTCGTATTGCATACCATAGATTAATAATATATAATTTTTAGTAATTCGTTACGAGCCATTCAATTAATATAGCCTGTAATTAACTGTGTACAATAGTGCCGCGTATTTCTCTATAATTGAATGTTCTAGACTACGCAAGGTGCAACATTAAAGGAAATTGTCAGTACAACGTGCTACAACATAGTTTTTGCGTTAAACTTTATTATAATAGTCAATAAATGTAATATTTGTATAATTAAAAATAGAGATAGATATAGCTACTATCTATAGATCTACTAAATCACTTATATTAAAAATACAGAAATAACTTAAATAACTTTGGGTCTAGATGGCGTTGTGTGTAGTTGTTGAAATATTATTATTATTAACTAGGTCCTATAAAATAGTAATAACTTAACCACCTTATTACTGTCAAGTTACAGGGCAAAGACTTTTTCTGATATTGACAAGATGTGAATACTAATCAAAACCACGTTTTACAGATAAGCAATTAAATACTTATACCTATTATCTTGTACATGTTTATTTAGGTTTCATCAAATAAAAGAAAACTACTTAGAAAATGCTAATTGATTTGTTTCCATTCTGCTCTTGCATGAAATAGTTTAAGAACTCTTTTTGGAGTACTTAAGGAATAATCCATTATTAGTGTTCAAACATTATACATATACTAGCCCCCAGTTTCTGAAAGGCTGATCAACGAAAAATCAACTAATCACCTGTTAAATCTCATGTGAAGTACCAACTAGGTTGCTAAAAGCATAAATAAATAGTTTATTTGATCTAATTAGTTACTAACTAGATCAAATTAAACCAATTATTCATGCTTTTAGCATGATTTTAGGTACTTCACATGAGATTGAACAGATGATTAGTTAATTTTTCCTTAATCAGCCGTTTAGAAACTGAGGGTTATTCTAAAAAATGGGACTTTAAATGATACCAGAGCCGACTAACTCCGACCTATAATGACATAGTAATGAAATGACAGGGCAATAAACTCTTGTAAGTTGTTACTACGAGTTATTGTAACGGTTATAATTAATTTGTAATTATGAATGTAGATACAATTGACTATTACTTTACACTATATCAAGGTACAGAGAACAGGTTAAGTTTCTAGCTAATTGTATTTCCTTCTGCACCCTCGAACTTGAGGCCGTAAATAGAGGTCAAAATAAAGTTAATTGTCTCAGTCAAAAGATTGCAAAGATATTTAGAGTAATTTATTTCTTTAAAATAGATCCTCTATGCGGTATTAAATACCAGTCTATTTTAATGCTGATGAGCAAAGACCCGAATGAAGTATTTCAATATTTACCCTAACTATTTCTACCGTCTACTACGTCGTCATCTACTACGAGTATTTACTATGTTGTATCACTAGACTTCCGCCCTCGCTTTGCTTTGGTGTCAAAAGTTTCTTTCGGTCTCACACCAAACGCTTACGGAAAATATTATTGAAATAGTGTTGTATTGCATCATTCAGGTTTACAAAGGCGCTTTAAATATTGAAATTAAAAATATGTTAAACTTAATAAAATATAACCTATGTTACCCGTTATATTTGCAGCTTTTTAAAGGTGAAAGAATTTTTTCAATCGGTTACCTAGATTTTGAGTTAAATCGCAACAAAAAAGCATACAAAATCAAACTTTTTCCCATTATAATATTAGTTTCGAATAATCGTAAAATAGCGACGGAACTTTATGTTTTTTTTTACTTTATAAAAAGGGATGAACATAAAGTAAGTACATAAAAAAATCTAATACATTTGCTTATAAGAAGTCTAGTAAGGAGCATCTTTTTTAAACTGCCCATGGAGGTAACGACATGTATGGCACCCCTTATAAGTAGGAGCATTCATTAACCTTGTAAGTTCAGTTCAATAAATGGCACACAGAACAATTATCACACAATGTTATAATGACATAATCAACAACGTTTATGGACAATATATTTTATGAATAGCACATAGGAAATTAATTAGCAATATAGTTTCTGAGTTAATGAGTTTGTCTCGATAAGGATAATGATATTTGTTAAGCATTATCATACTGTAAGTTTAATTTAAGTACTTATAATCTGTGATATAAGTGTAAAAGGATGTAGAGGGCCGTTAATACGGTTGATACCAAACTAAACATGGACGGATTGCGTTAAGGCTGACGTGGTAAACGACAGTGTTGGTTGATAGAAAATGGCAGAGAAAAATTTTACCTCCAGCACCAAAAGGCTTTACACATATACCGATAAATGGTTCCTCTCAGAACTTGTGATGCTGAGGAGTTATTTTTTCACTGATATGAGAGATGAGAAGAGGTTACGCGTACGTTTATCCAGTCTGCTATATTAAATATCTAGTAATGTGTTAAGCACAGTTTTAAAGGATTCATGTATTTTTACTTACCTACCTATATTATACTTAATCGCCTTGTACGACCATTCACAGTCAGAAAGTGTTGGTAAACTTATGCTGTGCGTCACTTATGCAAATATAACCTTTATTTTTCTTATATTTTATTCTTCATATTTATCAATCCGCTTCTACAGAAGCTTGATTAAATAAAACAGTTGGACTACAGATATACGGTACAATAAAACATAATATTTACTAGTCATTAATTAAATTTAATGTTAATACTAATTAATTCACAACGTGAGTTGTGAACGTTGGAGTCAAGTGGATCGAGCTGGTATTTAAAGGCTCCTGTCTGTGAATAGGAGCCACCAAATACCAGAGAGTGTGGTGAGAGCAGTTCTTCACTTGCGGTCGACGGAGCGGACACGACACGTCACAAAGAGAAAACTCCTTGGAACTGAGACGCTGCAACAAAAGGGTGAACGCGAATACTTGTGTCTTTCATACCAAAATAATTTATCTCGCATATCAAATTAAAAACAAAGTAGAGATTATAATTTAGATGGTTGAAACTGTCGTTGTTTTATTCATGAAGGACTTTTTCGTCTAACAATTTATCTATGCAGCACAGAGCAGCAAGCCTTTCTATAAATCTACAACTCATCTCTAGATACGTATACAGTCAATCGATCAGTCAATAGATATGAAGCAACAGGTCTTGATTTCACAACCAGTCATCAGCCTAAACAGCCAACGACTTATTAATTGTAACATTATACTAACAATGGATTAAACTGTTTGTATTGACGTAGCCTAAACGATTATAACATTTATAACTCACCTACAAACTTTAAAAACTCAATGATAAAACACCAAAGGGATGAATCACAACCTTATTACAAAGTCCAAGAAGTTTCAATATGTTTGTTTATGGTTTAATTTAAGAACGAATCGGTAAGCTGGCGAGCTGTCAAATATGACCGCGGCTGTTATTTTTTTGTTTTTTTTTTTGGAAGCTTAGACAACAAAAAGTTGAGGCGGGCGTCGACCCGATACGTTAATTGCACCTCAAACAAATTAACGGGTATAACGATGCGTAATGAAACTGATGTGGAATGTCATTTTAGTAGTTCTTTGTAAAAATATGTCTAAAAATAAATATACAATAAAGAGTATTAGATGCGAAGCCAATTGATTGAGGGCAGGCAGAATACTAGGTACTTACCTACTTTATTAAGACTCTGCATTGATTTTTCTATGTGATGTGTAATGTTCCATGTAGTTCCACTTTTTTTATAATATTTACATAGATGTCTGATAAGGCTATGTTTTACTCGCTGGCAAACAGTAACTCTTGATCATGGACCTCAAAAGCATTAGAGACACAGTTTGTTGTCACTTTTACGGCTTCGTCTGCCGCTGTGACCACATAAAATCTCTGTATTTGAGGCATTCTTCGAAGAGCACTAAGTTTGAAACGCACCAAATGAAGCACACCAAAAGTGTTCCCCGAAGCGCACCAGTATTAGCAATATTCTTGAGAATACCTCTGAACTACAAATTGATGCGCTAACAGGGTATATCTTTTAGTGCAATTTAATATTGTTGTGCTTTGAGGAATAATCCCTGTACCTATTCATAACCTTAGAGACGATTTATTATATTTCAAGCACTAAGGCATGTTTAGAATCGAAGTAAGTATGTAAATCATTACTCATCAGTAGGTACCTTTATCAAGATAGCATTGCCATCGCTGCGTTCACATGTAGGGTATGTACAATACTAAAACTCAGGTACCTATCTAAGTTATTTAGGATGTATATTACACATTCCTATTATTAACATTAGAAAACCCTCTCAGCAATTTTCTTTTCTCCTTAAGCACGTAAAAGTAAACATTAAAATTGGAAAAATGAACACGGTATAGTTTTTGTTTTGATAGCGCTGTCAAAATGGAAGACCTTTTATCAAAGTGGCGCCAACTGGTGGCAAACATTTTACCAAACACCCTCATGTATCAAAATCAGTTACAGAAGTTATTCCAGTATTCGTTTAATAGAGCGTTGTTCTTCGAAACATCAACAAACTGTACTTACTCTTTTTCTGCTACTTATTTATTTTTTAAATAAACAAAAGAACAACACGTTATTCATGTAAGAAATTTAATTAATGAAAGTATCTAGGTAACTTCCTACTTTGTCATCAAGTTATGCCTCTTTACGACAGGTTATAAAAACCTTATAAAAATCATTATCCATATTATTTTAGAAGTCAATTAGTTTTAAAGCTATATTTACTTTTGAAATGTAACAAAATAACACAAATGTATTGATTTATTTATTTTTAACTTAGGCCTAATAGTTGACGTTTCGTATTAAATTCCCGCCCGGCGCCGGCGGTGTCAAAATGACAGCTCAACTTTTTTTAGAGACTAACTTTAGACACAACTCTATTCAGCCAACTTTTATTTTTATTTGGTGACAGAACATTTTAGAGATTTGTATGTTGATTTGGGATACATTTATTTGTCCGGTGTTATGTTGTTGGCTTGTTGTTTTGTCTCGTCATTAAAATAACTGAAAGGTTGATTAAAAAGTTTTTATTCTGTTATACTTTATTTTAAGATTTGTTCTGTATATTATGTAGATTTTTTTAATCTTATCTTCTCTGTTTTACCTTAATAAGTGTAAACTGTAAACCGCTAAAATATGTACTTAATTGTGTATTTTTGAAACGTGTTACATGTATCTTATATGTACTTCATAAGTGTTTTTTTAAGTAGATATGTGTATTTGTTACAGTTGACTATTAGATAAGATTATATTTAAAAAAACACCATTAAAATAATAATTGACTTAAATAACTTGATAATCTTAAATGCTACTTAACTTATGTAAATGAGCACTTAATTTATCCTCTCAAAAGTAAAAATTATTCAAGCTTTTTCCGTTTTTCTAATTTTGATTTGAGATCCTAAGAAGATTTAGAAATAAGTAATTATCATTATAAAACACACTTAAGCTTTCTAATACCCCATACAATATTTGAACATTATCAAATCAATTTATAATAATTACTACAAAAAAAGAATATTTAAAAAATGAATGGTAGCAATAAGCAGTGTTACAAAAACGTTATAAAAAAAAGTAAAAGCTGTCTATGGACGCCCGATGTGTTTGTAATTAGTGCCGGGGGCGTATTCATGATTAATATGTAGTTTTGTCCGTCCGTCTGACACGCGAATTTTTACGGTACGTGATGGGAATATGCTATCAATGGGAGAGTACCTTAGAATTGTCTGTGGTCGGTGAAACACTGTAAACACTGTACTTATGTTTTATGAAGAATGTCGAATTATTAAGTAATCGTTTTAATGGGATTGTACGGACAGCTACCTATATGTTTCATTAAGTGGCTGTTGTAAGGGGCGATTATGAGGATTAAATATTTTAAACTCACACGATTTTTACACATAACTATATTTATAAAACGGGTCTACTCGTGTTAGAGAATTATTATAAGGTGTCATACCTCTTTACCCGACGTTTCGGTCGAATTACACCGACCATGGTCACGGGCTGACTGATGTAGCCAGGCGTCGTCTTCGCCTTGAAGCTCGGGATTCGGCAACTACCCTCACTTTGTCTGTTGTTACACTGTTTTGTAAAAAGTCAGTACTACGACACACAACACTCACGACGTCTTCACCTTGGCCTACTTTGTCATAACTGCGACGCTCACACTTGCTGATTACTGGATTCCAAGATGGAGATAAGCGGTATCCGTCTTCTCGGTTGAAATTTCGGTACTTTTTAATTTCAACCGCTTCTCGAGCTATTCTGGAGTAGTAATGCCGATCAGTGGAAAGCACTTGCGGCTTATGTAGCTCAATCCAGTGGTTGGTTCCTGACTCTAACAGGTGTTCAGCAATCGCAGACTTATTTGTTTGACGGTTCTTGACAGCTTATAATAATTCTCTAACACGAGTAGACCCGTTTTATAAATATAGATTATGAGGATATCAGAATGGAGAGAAATATCCCACCGTTCACCAACTCACTTGATAGAGAAACTCTTTGGGATAGGGTTACGACCCGCAGTCTAGAGTTTAGCTAGCCTAGCGAAGAAACAAGTCCTTTTAATTTATCTATCTATAGTATTAGGTATATAAAGCGAAAGTGTTGGTTTGTTTGTTTCGCGCTAATCTCTGGAACAAGCAGTCGGGTTTGAATAATTCTTTTTGCGTATGATAGCCCTGTTCCCAAGGAAGGTTATAGGTATATGTAACATCACACTACTGGCGACGGGAGCAGAGCAGTAACCAAATATGAGAATAGCTATAATATATTGCATGTACAACTTTTTATGTAGTTATTAAACAAGAATACTGTCTGTAATACGTGCTCTGGCACTCTTACTTATAGAACAAAATACTACGGTATGGAAAGTAATAGTACATGCCAATATTCTGTAAGAGAGTATGTCGATAGAGGTCATTTCGGAATAGCAAGATTCTGCTAGGAGTAAAGTGAGACAGATCAGTGACGTCAGCGAACTGGCTGTAGGTTAATTGGTTGAAATTTTGTAAATTTTTACATTCATAAGTGTTAATTTAATTAACCTAAATTAATAAATATGTTTTTGTTTTCATTTTTGATCTGTATTGTAATATAGCTTTATAATTTTATTAAAACAATTTAAATACTTCATTCACTCTTTTAAATATCCCCTTTGTTTTTAAGTCTGAAAGTAACCCGCGACACCCCATATAGTACATTCGAATGTTGTTCGTCACGCTTAAGTCTATGGTAAAACAACATTAAAGAGAGGGCTATTTAGCCTGTCGGGGTAAAAGGCTATGTAGTATGTTTTTGTTAGAGGCAACACTGGAGCACCCCTGAATGATGGGGAATGGGGCAAGGGAGGGAAGAAACCGATTGCTTGGATTTGCAATTATAATTGAGAATTAATGTACTAATATTATTAATGAGAGAGTTTGTGTATGTGTGTTTGTTACCTGACTGGTTACAAACACACTCACTTAAACAGCATAAAAATTGGTACGTACATTAGATTCGGTACCAGAGTTACATTACTTTTTTTTTAAACCTTTCCTTTTTTCAGCGCGGGCGAATTTAGTAATAACATGTGTAAGGCAATAAATCTGGAATGCACTACCTGCTGAGTTCATTCTCTATATAACATGTTCTAGACTTTCACAGAAAAGTTTTAATGAGACCACTAATTTCTCAGCAGTCAGCGACTTGAAATCTTCGTGAAATTTCAGAGTTCTACCTAAATTAAGCCACCTTGATTGGAATAGAATTACAGATGAGGAAGAAGAGTAGGTATTATTACCATTAATATTCTACTGTAAGAAATGGCCTTTTTTTTCTGAAAAGGCATGAATATTGGTCCACACACTTTTAAGGTTTCTTCAAAGTGTGGTAATTGTGTGTAGAGACTTCTCGCAGTAGGCCTATGTCCATCATTTGACGTCTTTTAGCTAAAATATTAGCTAATAAATAAAGCGAGAGAGTTTGTTTGTTTTGTAACTCGGATTTAAATAATTCTTTTTGCGCATGATAGCGCATGAGAAAGGTTATAGGCTGTGTAACATCACGCTACTGGCGACGGGAGCAGAGCAGTAAGAAAAGACGCGGATGAAACCGCGCAGCGGGAAGCTAATAATAATAATAATAATTCAACAACTACACACAACGCCATCTAGACTCAAAGTAAGCATATTATATGCTTGTGTTATGGGTTCTAGAATGCGGATATACATACTTAAATACTTTTTTTTTTGTAAATACATACATACTATACATAGAAACACCCAGACCAATGCAAATAGACATGTTCATGCACACAAATATTTGCACCGAGCGGGAATCGAATCCTCGATCTTTGCGTGGCAGTCCATACACAGTACCACCGAACCACAGACGCAGTCAATTATACATTGTCTAACATTGAGCGGCATTACACTATGCGGCATTATACTATATTATTCTGTCAATCGCTGAAAGTACACAACTTGAATATATCACAGGGGCCAGTTTTCAATCAACCGTTATTTGTAAAGAAGGAGGCCGACTGTACTGTCAGACGAAACGTTTAGCGCCACGAGAGCTCTTCAGGGATTGTGGCGACGTATTTAATTAAGCTACGGTGATATTAGGAGAAATTGTTATAGATTACGACTGTGGTATGTTAAAGCAGTGTTCTTTAAAAAAGAAAAATACTGAATTAATTTACAAGGAACAAAACGAATGACATTCTATGTCTATACTAATAAATAAAGCGGAAAAGTTAGAAATACCAGACGGATTTGAATAGTTCTTTTGCGTATGTTAGCCCTAGTTCTTGATGAAGATTATACGCTATGTAACATCACGCTACTGGCAATGGGAGTAAATCAGTAAAAAAAGACGCAGGTAAAACCGAGCCGGAGAAAGCTAGTAAGTAGTTGATATAAAAAATAGTTTTTAGTCTAAAGTGTGGAACCACCACATCTCTTCTCGTGAATGTCGTAAGAGGAAAAATGGCGACTTGAGAGGTGCCCAGCCCAATTACCTTCAGCTTCGGTCATCTCCCTTTCCTCTTTTCCTTCCTCATCCTCTCTCTTTCTGGTCGGCAACGGCTTGATTGTTTTAAGCATCGTTTTTACAATACTTGAAAAACACAGCTATGTTGATAGGTTACGCTGATCAGTAAACGACAGGTATGTTTCTTAGCTGAACGAAACTTTTACAGAACAAAAAATATCGATTTACCAAAAATACTGACCTTAAAAATACAATTTGTGTTTGACGATAGACGTACACCCTCCCCATCGCATTATAGTAAAGTGATTTCAAGGGCTCGCTCAAACTCAATAAACGTGATTGCTGCCCACCCCTGTGCCGGCTGATGTCGTGAAGATACTGTAGACACTTCACAATGCATCTTTGGTTATTTTATTGAGTTTATCAACTAATTTGTTTTTTTAACTTTTGAAATAAGATACTTCTTATTTAGTTCAAAAGACTTTAATACTTTACTAAGTATAATGGGATTTGCAATTAAAGTCTTTTGTACTTTGTACTTATATAGGCTCTGTGGTTTTCAGTGTTGAAAATGAATCCATCTCATATCTTATCGTGAGTGTAATAACAGACTACTAGGAATGAAACCAGGTATTGTATGCTGACTGTTAATTGTTATTTAAGCTTTCAATCAGCTGTATCCACCAAACGCCTGCTAAGCGTAGCAAACATCTATCATTAGGCAAGGAATAAGTCCAGTTAACATGTCATCAAGCTAAAGATTTGTTAAAACTTTATAACAAAATTACAAGTTCGAAATTTTTCGAAAAGTTCTAATTCGTTATCTATGTCTTTGCTCCATTGGTCATACTTTTTATGTTTGACATGATAATATACGTTTATTGATGCCTAAACTCATTTAGATATAGGTATACTCATATATATAAAACGAGGCTGGAATATATATGTATCTAAGTATATATAACTGGCTGGAGGCTGTAGTAGTAAATTGACTAAAGCCGAAGACTTGAAAAATGTAACATAATAAATAACTTTTGTTATAACTAAATTTTATTTGGTGTTTCCAATTATGAAGTATAAATTAACTATTATAAATTAAATATGTGACCTTTATAAATTTGGTGTTCCTAACCTATTTTATTTAATGTCAAAAAAGTTAATTAACAAAATGTTTCCGTCGAAGAAATTGTAAACTTCTTTTATTTATATTTACAATTAAATAGGCGTTTGAATACTTACAGTTTAAGCTGTTTACTACTTAAAAATAATTAATTCATCAGATTTCTCAATATGGAAATAAAATGGTAAGTATCTTCAATGCCTACTGACATAATTTTCCGTCAAGAGATGGATATTCTCTTTCCTTTTTACTTAGAACTAATTGAGTACAACGTGTAGGAATTATAGATACACTTTTACCTTCGCCAACATGAGTGCCAAGCATTGCAAGTATCGTCACATCATGCCACATGATTTCTTCTAATAATAATACAAGGCTTACAGACTGACAGCCTTATGTTACTACACCTAACGATATATAACTCGTGCGGGTAATATGCTTCTTCAATTATTCTTTCAATATAGATTACGGGTCTCTTCAGAAAAAGCATCTCATAAAGCCATGAAAGTGGAAGCATCCGTGTCAACAGTTTGCCAAGATGGGTGTGAGCATTATGTTTGCCACTCCTGGATCCTTGATACAATCAAGCAGAGTAAAATAATTTCAGTAGACTCTTATAAAAAAAATATAAATGTCGATATTAAGCCTTCATTTCCATTTAAATTACGGGTTTCCAAACATCAGAATCAAACACACAAAAATGTATACAACCTTATTAATTTCAAAACTCACAGATCATCCTACGTACTACGGTTCCATACAACTTAATTGATAATTTACATCATTCAAAAATCTACCCTTACGGAAACACGATAAAGCTTAAATTCTAGTACACAACAAAAGGAATATCACAAGGGTTTTTGACCAAAAATTTCATGCTGAAATGGACTCTTAAAGTTATAAATAGTAGGTGTAGATTAGCGTGGACGTGTAGCTAAGGTCCCAGTGCCCTAGTGCCGTCGGCGTTAGGTCCCAGGATATTGCGACACTCGACGCGACATAATGTATTAATTCGCCATTCTCATTACAGCCCGGATATTTGTGTCTGATAGTCTGCTGAATAGTTTTGTGTTAATATGGCGCCGAGATATTTGAATTATGTTCTTGAAATCAATTACATTTTAGAAAATATAAGTTGAAGTAGGATGAACGGTTACTAAGAAATGCATTCGGAAAATGCACAATAGTCGAGTTTAGATGACGGTGATACGTATCCAGCAATGGACTTCTTTCGGGTGATTATAATTTTACGATGGCAAACAAGTAGAAGTCACATTAAATTCTTCATTATTTAAGCTTGAATGAAGTAGTTTCTAAATAATTACAAAGGAACAACATAAAAAATAATTGATTTTTATTAACATGGGGTAGAGTAGCTCTAATTGTGATACGTGGTACCCAACATCTTCTATGTGCCGACATTCAAGGACTTCTGCAATATCAGGACCTGACATTTAGTATTTTCTTTAAACTTGCTTTTGAAAAAAAGGTTTGTAGTACTTTAAACTTTAAATGCCCAAAAGGACATTTTATATCTTCCACTATGGTGGCTGTCCGCCATAGTGGAGGCCACCATATCAAAAGCCATCGTCTTAAACTGGATTCTGGATTCCAGTGACTGCTTTCCACCAGGCGTGGTGGAAACACTTTAGTAGGCTAGTATAAAAAAAAACTTACACTTAAGTGAGGGAAATAATCTAGTCGTCTATAGTGTGAGTGTGACATAAATAACGTTGTTTCGTTTAATGAAGGACAGATCACGCCTCAGCTGCATAGCTGTTAAAACTTACTTGGAACAAATAAATTCTAGAAGAACTGGACGAGATTATACCCAGTATTATAATACCCATTATTATGACTGAACACTGTGACTTATAAACAAAAATAAAACAATTTACACTATAGGGGCGACACCATCAATATAAAATACAATGTAAAAGTGACATTAAACACTTATCAAGATATTTATCACACAATATAAGCCATTACACATCGCCATTTAAAATAAATTAATAAGACAAACCACTATGTATTTCTAACACGTAAATCATAGAAACAATGTTGGTTTCAAGTTTACCCTGATGTCTATAACGGGTATATGGTAAATATAAAGGTGGTGACAGACTTATGGTATTCATGACTTGGTTCGATGCTCGTTGATCCTTTCGCATTTTATCAAATGGTATGCTAGTGTAACGTACTGACTAGTGTTGTCAGTTGTACAGGATTCCTGGTGTCATTCCTTTTTAAAATAAGAAGTATAAAAGGTAAGTACTATATGTGGCTCTACACTAGCTAATAAAGCCAGCTCATAATATACCTAATCAAGTAAATTTTAGTTGTGAGATCCCATTGTAATATTTGAATCGACTTAAAAAAAGAGATTGTAATGATTTAAATCGCTATCATTATAAAGCTTTTTAACACACGATAGAAATATTGCCTTAATGGTTTTAAAAACTATTTGAGTTGATCGCACCGCTCTTTCATACTCCTGTCCAAAACGATACGTGCATGATTAAAATGTAGCACGTTTACTAATATGTAGTTCTGCCACAATTCCCATAACAATGTTCGCTAACACGTTCGCGTAACACAACCACAAAGTAAGTTGGTAACCACCTTTACTTTTTACTTTAGCAATACAATTGCACAAAAACAAAGCTGATATATAGACTGGTTAAACTTTATTGGGGCAATAATTCAGTGGATTGATGACGCGTCTTTTGTTAATGCAATTATGTTTCTTTATTGATGGAGGGCAAAAAGATGATTGGTAATGTAGCGTGTGCTGGGTACTAAAGTGGCTAATGAGCACAATGAGTAACCCAAATATTGAGACAAAAAGCGTGTAAATACAAATGTAATGACCCAGTGGTTAAGGCATTAACGTGGCTTTTTCAAATTTATTAACTAGTATAGTTTTAGGTTAAGTTTAGAACATTACTGATTTAATGCTCTCCCTCGTCAAAAAGCAATAGTATTGACTTTATTTATTTATCTACTACAAATACTTACATCTTTAAATACAATCAATAGGTATAAATTAGAGCCCCATAAAACAGGTTACGCTATTTGACTATGGGGACAACTATGGGTTTGACTTGGGGATACTATTCTTTTACGTCTATATTGTATGGAGGTTAGATACTGCCTCAGTTATACCAAGTGCCGATTCATGCTAAAACCAGCCAGGACCTACACAGTAGTAAGACTGTATGGAACTAGATCAATCATCTCACACTCAAGCATATCGAACCAAAAGTAAATATTTTTGGAACTATGGTGTGTTTTGTATTAGCTAATTATAAGTTTGTATATTTTCTTGTTGTCTTTATAAAAATAACTGGCATTACACCTTTTTCTCCGTAAGGGTAGGCAGAGCAGCTGATATATACTGTTGTTTTCAATATAAGACCAATATACTCAAATATTTCTTTTGAGAGACTGGCTGTATTTTGTGTTACTTGTAGTCAAAGTCAAAATCAATTATTCACATAGGTTATTTAAATTAACACATAAAAACGTTAAAGTTACAAAATGTCAGCCAATTAACCTACAGCCAGTTCGCTGACGAGGTACAGCCATGAGAAGAACTGGCAAGAAACTCAGGCCACTCTTTTTAATCGCCAGGTTATTATAATTTTGGTGAGATTCAAATTCAAGTAGCATGCAAAGTGACACAGGCAATACATTTAACTTGATGGGTAATTAATTACAGCTTTCTATATGCGTTCTTAGCCTGTAAAGAACGCATTTTACTGTTTATTTTTTGCTTTACAACAAAATCTCTCTCAGTCTCAATTCGCATATTGCTACAAAAAGGTAAAGGCAACATGTGAACTGTGGTAAATGTTTCTTTGTATTATATAATCTGATAGTATTTGCTATAAAGTAAGATTAAACTTAGATTAATATGTATTACTTACATTAATGTATGTTTCTAATGCCTAGACAAGAATTCGTGACAGACAATTTTCATAATCTTCTATTATTAAACTAGAAATGTGCAAATATAAAGTCGTCAGACTAATCAACAAGAACACCTGTTATAAAATGCAGTCACTAAATCGTTAAACAAGTACTCGATATTCTCCCGTGAAGAAATAAACTGACATTTATGGTAATAGTACAAATTATCCAACTCTTAAGCAACGAGCTACGAATTTGCAACCAACAAATTGGTGGAAAAATTTTAAGGAGTTGGATTGTATGTGGCAAACAAATTGTAGCAGACTAATTGCTTCGTGATGGCCCATTACAAGTACAGACCTATACAATACATATTTTTAATCATGTCTTTATAGGTAAAAAGACAATAACCTAACTATAGCAAAAAAAAATGGTTTATTTTTTTTTATTTTAAGGTCTTTATCTTCTCTCCGTGCCTCTTTTTCTTTCTCTACTTCCCCTCTTTTCATCGTGTCATACAAAGGTGGCGTGTCATTTATCAATGGTTTTTTACAAATTAGACATTTTCCTGAAATTTTAGACTTGATCTACAAGTATTGGTTTGTGTCCGCTAAATAAAATAGGCCACTGGGTTAGAGTTCTAGTATGATCTTCATTAAATACAGATCGCTCAATACAAACACTGCCTTAACCGAAGGTCTGTATTATAAAGGTCTTTATTATGCACTCTTTCGACCTTTCTTTGTATAATATACTCATAAAACATTATTAACTCGTTTATAAAAATACTAATATTAGGTAAACAATGTTCCTTAAGGTCTTATTTGTTCGTTTCATAGTTTTTTAAATCGATACTATTTACATATTTGGTATCATTTTTCTATTCAATGGTGTTAAAACTAAGTTGTTTTAAAGTTGAAATATTCGCCCATTGTTTTATTTAATGTATTTTATTCAAATTTTATCTTTTTATTTGAATAATACTGTATTTGGTAAAAATAAATTAATGTAGTTTTTACTTTACCGTAAGTACTAGTACTACTTTCAAAGATTATCTATAATAATAATAATATAATAATATTCTACTACATTCACACAGCGCCATCTAGTCACAAATTAAGCAATTATATTTACTTGTGTTATGGGTACTAAACAACGGATATACTACTTATATATTATTTTTTGTAAATACATAAATATTATAGATAAATTACACCCAGACACAGAACAAACAATCATGCTCATCACACAAAGGTTTGTCCTGGGTGGGAATCGAAACCACGACCTCCGGCGTAGCAGTCAGAGTCACTAACCACTAGACCAACAGGCCAGTCATACTATTATATAAAGCGGAAGAGTTTGTTTGTTTGTTTGAACGCGCTTATCTCTGGACCTACCAGCCAGTTTTGAAAATTCGTTGTGCGTATGATAGCCCGATTCTCGAGGACGGTTAGGTATAGGCTATGTAACATCACGTTACTGGCGACAGGAGCAGAGTAGTAAGCAAAGAAGCGTGTGCAACCACGTCGCTGAAAGCTAGTCTTGGATATCCAAGATAAAGTTTGAACTAAATATCACCTCTTTTGAGATTTAGGGCAAGGGCAAGGCAAACCTACCTACATATTTAACTGAAACCAAAATCCTTATTATAACATCTATAGATATTCTTGACTCTGTTATATAGAAAGTATATGTTATACGATTTGGAAAAGGAACATTAATAGTAATCCACTTTCGAACTCATAACACCACGAATAGATTTGCATGCATAACATGACTTAAAAAAGTCTTGCCTGTAACTTTTTAAGCAACTGCTTCAAACCAATACAAAAGATAAGCTCAGAATATCGTTAACAGAGTCAGCCAGAACCAATCACTAGGTGTTATTCGATCACGACACGAACGTATTCGCAATTTTTGTCCAATCTCATGGATTTCCGGCGACAGCACTCCACTTCCGTTGGCACGGAAACGAGACGACACGCCAGATATGTTCACCAACATGCTGGCATAAAAGTGATAACAAAATGCCTTAATTTCATTTTAAAAGTAGGTAAGGTTTAGTTTTCTAAACTAATAATTATTCTAAAAAGAAAAGATAATTATGATTATTTGTATGTTTGTTTGTTTGCAACGATTTAAATAAAAATCTACGTAACCTATTTGAAAAAGTCTTTCACTTTTAGAAATAAAAAAAATAAGCGGCTAATTATTATTTAGTCTATATTTTTATTATATATTTAAAAAAAATTCAGTCATAAATTTATAAACTTGGGAATTAAATTATGCATTAGGTATTTACATACCTTATTTTGTTTGACGTTTCGACCAGGTTACACCGGCCGTGGCCACAAGCAGACTTTATTTATTTTCAGTCATATTCAGAATTTCAATATTTTAAGCGCCTTAGTAAATCTGAGTAATACGTCACTATTGCTATGATATTTTCCGTAAGTTTGTTGTGAAACCGAATGAAACTTTTGATACCGAAGCGAAGCGAAGGCGAACCTTTAATACCTAGTATAATAATTTGAATTGTCTTTTTTAAGAATCTGAGTATTTACTCTTGATTTTTATATCTTACTCTTGAATTTCTACAGTAACCTAAAAGTAACTAGTAACTGTCTTTAATGGGCTAACTAAAGAGCCTCTAGGCTCAAAACCGTTGCCTTTAATAAAGATAGTATTCGCTTTAAGCTTCGTTGAAGAAGGACAAATGAATTTGAAAAGTCACTTAAGATACTTTATTGCTTCGAAGTCTTTTACTCCTGTTGCATCATTATACCATCATAATTATTACATCATGGATTTTGACACAGGTATTACGCTTGGCAGGCGGAATGGTGACCTCTATAAGGTGGTACAGGTAACCCGTAGGTAACTACGAGTAATACAAAAAGGTTACTCGTTACCTGGTATTCTTTCGACACCCAAGAAAAGAGATCCAATATTCTATACCACGTGATAATCATGATTCATTACATTGTATACACACACATATAAATAACTTCACGCCTGGCTCCCATTAATGGGGTAAGCAGAGACTATAGACATTGCTTTTTTGGGGATCCATTTAGTGTTGAGGTAATCCTCGCTCTCATTGCGCTCCAGTATAGGGTTTGTCGTCTACTAAACATGCCATGGTACCAGTTGAAGAGTATACAGAAAATTTTGGTTACGAGGAAGAGTACGACGCTGGCGTATATATCTCAAGTTCGATGCAGTATCATAATTTACTTCGCAATTTATACATGTTGGCTTTTTATGAAATAAACGAGATCTTATTTCTGATGAGTGCATAGCGGAATCACATTGTATACATTAAGAATAAATACAGTAACACGCTTTTTACATGTGAGAAGGTCGTACATAATGACTATATTAGAGGCAGCCATTACACAGATCATTATATTTGAGATATTAGCACTCGTAGATTGCGCTTTTATCATTTTAGCTTAATTTTTTATATTAATGTCAAGGATTTTATGTTAAATCGAGAATCGTGTATGATATTAAATTAAAGTGTGGTAGTCTGCGCCTGAATTTTGTAAAATAATGAAATTTTGTAATGGAGTATTTTAGTTTTTGTCAGCAAATGTTGAAGTTAAAATATTTTTATTAAATTTTTTTATTTTGGTAAGCAGTCAGTGGAATTCAGAAGAGTTAATTCAGAAGTGGTGGACACCATTCCAAAAGTCAGACTACTGGTATGGCGGCCACTACCATGGCGGCTTAGTAAGATGGTTTTTTCATGCCCTGCTTAAAAGACCCAGGGTCAAAGCTAAATGGGAACACATGTCTCGTGTGAATGACAGTTAAGAAAATTTTATATTTAGAGTAAACACCAGGGGCGCTGTTAATTCTTACATGAAAGTATTTCACGCCATCACCACCACCAGATATGGCAAATATGGCTGTTCTAAAGATCAGTGGGATGTTAATAAAACCCAGCAAGATTTCTTGATAAAGATTATTTTTAGAAAAGTGAAGGCTCAAAACCAAATTTGTCACCGTTATCTGAATATTGAATGATGACATATTCTTTTGAGCCGCGTTAACAACACAGACACAAGTAGGTGCGGTTGTTACAAGTTTTCTTTCTACTTGGCAGGCGAGAGATTGAAACAATAACAGGGGTTGAACACACAAATCCCCCGAGATCAACCCCCGGGACTTACTCGCAATACTCACCCTTGGTGTGAGGGCACAGTTGCAGCGATAAGCGGAGCGGATTATGAAAGAAATGATTAATAAATAATGATTAAATTTGAATTAAAGACTTCATTTGTAATGTTTCCTTAAATCTTTATAATATAGTGACTACCTATAATGACTACGTATTGTGCGTATGATTCACTTGTTACAAAACAGAAAGCTATGCTTTATCTAAGTGCTTCTGTTTATTTGTGTTGCATTTGTTTGTTTTCTTTGTTATACAATTTTCTTGCATTTATTTACTCTATTCCTTTAAAATGAAAGGTATACAATTGTGGTTTAAATAATAAAACTGTATATATTTTAGTTGACATTTAAGTATAAAGGAACAAAAATTTATAGGTACTGAACGTTTAGAGAATAAAATCGTAGTAGCGAGTTTTATTGTTTAAAAAAATATATATTTTGACAATTCTTCTATAATCGCCAGTCAACCTGCCAAGCTTGGTGATTATCCTAAATGCACAATCTTCAAAGGCAATGTTTGCAGGAGTTGGTTTGTTTGTTGTTTGTGTGGTACGACATGTATGAAAGGTTTATTATAAATTGAATGATATCGTTGGCTAAACGCTGCAAATGAAGCCACACCATAACTGTATATTGATTGGATTTAGCGAATTCAATATTACTGTTTTATATTGTTGAAATGATGGTTATTTGCCTATCAACTTCTTTGAATTTGTATCTTTTTCGAACTGAGTTTGATAACTTAATCAATCTTATTACTTTTAATACTTAGCCAAGTATTTGTGTTGAATAAGTGGAATTTCTTTATTTTATTGAAAGAATATTCTAACGGCAAGTAAGGATTACCATATTTTTATTTGAAGACACATATTATACTTATATTTTTGATAAGATAACGTTCCGGCTGAAGGTAAGCAAACATTCATTAACTTTTGCAAATTGTAACGCTTAACACATAGAAAAAACCTAACTAAAAAAGTTCTAAATAAAACTGAGATCGATCTAACACTATATGAGATGGCGGCAAGAAAATCATCCAACACTGAACTGGAGGCGATCTTCAATTTGTCAACCAAGCGTGGCGATTATCGCAAACCTCAATGTAAGTAGGTATTAAGTACTTGAAGCAAACATTTGTCTGAAAGTGGAGTCTTACGGCTGCAATGATTATAATTGATCTAAAAATAGCGTGCAGACACATATATAGTACAAATACATAAGAACAGCGTATTGGACTGAACAAAAAAAGAAACACGAACTTATTACAAGTGATACATTAGATCGATGTAGCTGACAAGTGGTCTTTTTATTAATATTGTAGACTGGACAAGATAGATACAAATATTGATAACGTAAAATTAACGTCTTTTGAAAATAATGATAAATTAAGAAATGTCTATATTCTTTCTTTTTACTTTTATAAGATTCTCTTGCTTACTATGTATCGTCGCATTGCAAAATTGCGTCAAAGCACCTAGTAACCTTAGTGTAGCAGTGCGTTGCGACCTTGCGATGCGGCCCGTTTGTAGTGTGCGATAGTACTATCGAACCAAATGACGCACCATAAGCTTATTTTACCAATCCATCTAAATGCAAGTAGGTCGGAATTCGCCTGAAAACTGATTTCCTTGGCAAAAAACTTGTTATCATTTTATTAGACACTGACATTTTACTGAATACACTGTTGTTAGGTTAGTATTCAAAACGTCCTAAGTGAATTTTACACACGATAGATCTTACAAGTTTGACAGTTTTAAGGGAAGTATTTGCAAAATGGGTCATGATTTAGTTGGTTTGATAGTACACTAAAATTTAATAAAGTGACGTAGGAGGATTTTCTTATGCGATGCGGTGCAGCCCACCGTTATTCGCGCTAGCCTTAACACACAATCAGGATGAACATTTATAAAATCAAAATTTTTATCCCGAATGAGAATCAAAACGAAAAATTTACATAATTGCACATTACTACCGAGTCAATCGACCAACTGATATATTCACAGTTTTTATTCACCTGTGGCAAAAAATTGAGTCTGATTACAAAGTATTAAATGACATTGGATTACCATCACCTTGTAGCAGTCATTAACACAAATGGTCTCGTCCGCGCAATAAAAATCGCATTTACGAAAAAAAACGAACTGATTAATGACATGACTTAAATTTACTATAATATTAGCACTGGTTCACATATGTTTTATTACAAAACTTTAAAATTTCCATTACTATATTAGGCATATATTACATGAATCCGCTTTGAGAGAACGTGGGGATTATTGCTGATGCCTTCTCTTTTTTTTTTTATATTAGCGTACCAAAGTGACTTCACCCCGCCTGATGGTAAGCAGTCAGTGTAAACCAGAAGTGGTGGCCACCATACCATCGTCTTAAACTGCTGGTATGGTGGCCTCCACTATGGCGGCTGGGAATGGGGTTAGGAGAAGGGAATGAGGGAGGTAAGGAAAGGTGAAAGGGGGGAAGTTGGGCCTCCGGCGCTCTCACTCACCGAGCGAAACGCAGTAGTACGGATACTACTACTCTTACGTCGATCTTCTATGAGAGGGTAGTACTTCCCCGGAAGATCCGGCCTATTTATGCTGAAACCAGCGTGGCTCTACTACCGTAATAAGCCTCTTCGCTGTATGAGAAGAGGTTTTTTCTCTATAGTGGGACAGTAACAGGCTGTAATTACTAACTCATATAAACAAACCTCCTTAAAGAAATTCTCTGAACTACAGTGATTCTCAAAATCGCTTGCTTGGTTTAGAAGAAGTTAGTCAAGAAACAGACGGACGGACGGAAGAAATGAACGTTGTTCTTACAATGATAAAAACAGTAAAAATGTTTATGATGCAAGATAGAAACAACAAGCAAAATATATTATTAATTAAAAAACAGAAGGCCCGCCTGTCATATACATAAACTCAAAAGAAACAAATCCATTTTTTTGTGCTGACGCTACGTTGATATTTTAAATACCTGCCACTCTTACAATCAATACGAATGTAATGTAACCTCATAATGTTAAAACTCATGAAGCCATTTAGACCGTAGAGCGTGCGATACATACATACGCTCGAAAACATTACCCTCCTTGACGGGTGGTTTTTCTTTTGGGGGAGGGTTATGTTTAGCAGTAGGTAGACGTATTCTGGCTGATAAGTAGATGTTGACTACGCACAGATACAGTATTACGTAACTTACTCGTATCCCTAATCCTATTAATATTATAAATGCGAAAGTTTGTATGTGTGTGTGTGTGTGTTTCCCACTCAGCGCTTAAACGGCTGAACCGATTTCAATAAAAATTGGTATGTAGATAGATTCGGTTCCGGAGACGGGCTACTTTTTATCCCGATACAACAAACCATATTTTAAGCTATCCAATAATAAACAACTGTTTAGTCGTGGTTCTTATTTCGGTGATTGATCAATGTGTTACCTCCTTTACATACTCAGTGATACACGGCCGTAAAGATTATCACGCAACCTATCAAACATTTACCATTTTTATTGTCAAAAAAAACATTATTCTTACGATTTATACTGCGTATTATATATTTACATACATAACATTAATTATTATGGATCGCAGACCGATTTCAATTCTAACGTCTCATTACAGTTTTCTAGAAATCTGTTGTTAGTCATTGATGACAGCTCGTGCAGCTCTTATTTATTTTTAACTAAATAAATGTTACATTTAGGTTAAAGTATGATTTTTTGAACGATTATTTCTAACCTATTTGACTGCTTCTGAGACACAATGAGATTGCATGCGATTGTTGTAGGTAAGTACATAAAGTTGTGGTCGTGGCTGGGAACAAAGCTTTGAATAATGTACTATATTTTTATATAATGGGTAACGTAATAAAACACGAGACAAACATGGTAAAGTCAGTCTCAAAAATCGCTGACCACATAAAAATTTCAATAATCCATGTACAGCGTACCGTGCATAAGTCACTTACCACGAATAGTGCCAGAAGTAGATGCACATTGTAGAATTTTAAAATTAGCTAAACACCACATTGTCAGAAATAACTGAACATAAGATTGTCAAAAGTAGCTGAACAATATTTAACTCGTTAATATCTGAACAACAGGCGTTACAACTGTAGCTAAACATTAGTAATTGTTTGTTTCAGCTTTCTAGTGTTTTATATACCAGATTGTCAAAAGTAGCTGAACAATATAGCAGCAACAATACAGCGATTGTTCAGTTTTTCAAATAAAAGTAAAATATTTATTGTTATAGTTAATCTTTTTAATTATTTCTTGCGATTATGATGATATGTAGCGCGTTAATTATATATCTAGAAATTCCCACAATATTGTCTTGTGAATGGCTTTATTTGATTATGCGTAAGTCTCTGGCTTCATGAGTTTTGTACGATAATTTCTAATTGTTATCAGATGTTTAAAACGAATAGACGGGCAAGTAGGACTCACTATGAAAGGTCTTTTTTTTATATTAGCCTACCAAAGTGACTCCACCCCGCCTGATGGTAAGTAGTCAGTGGAATCCAAAAGTGGTGGCTACCATACCAAAAGCTATCGTCTTAAACTGCTGGTATAGTAGCCTCCACTATGGCGCCTGGGAATTGGGTTAGGGGAAAGGATTGAGGGAGATGAGGATAGAGGAAAGGGGGGGAATTGGGCCTCCGGCACTCTTACTCACCAAACGAAACGCAGTAGTACGGATACTACTACTCTTACGTCGATCTTCTATGAGAGGGTAGTACTTCCCCGGAAGATCCGGCCCATTTATGCTGAAACCAGCGTGGATCTACTACCGTCATATATATTCGAATAGATGGTAATCCTACTAGTGCTTATACTTCTGTACTATTCTTGTATGTTGGTGTTTTATTGATGTATTTTGTAGTTATTAATAAGGTTTTATTCATAGCACTTAGAGTCAAAATAAATGATATATTAATTTAATTTCACAATAAAATTAGCTTATTGGATTAAGTATAATGCACTTGGGTAATAAGAAATCTTATAACTTTGGTAAAATCAATGTCAGAAACTAAATAATAATTGCATATTGTACGATGAACTAACGACGAAAATTAATGAATGAGTTTGACTTTACTTCACAATTATGTAGGACTGCGGATAGAGGTATGTTCGATTCCCTTATAAGCAATTATAAAAACAAACATTACCTTATTAGTCAAAGTACAAAATTTTAAAACAATCTCTCAAGAAGCATTTTTTTGTCAATTTAAATCTCTCTTTCAAATCAACCAAAGAGTTTTATAAAATACAGATTACCTTTTTTTGGTTGATACCACAGATTAAGTATTGTTGGGTCCACTGGCGCCTATCATGTGATTGTGACGTCATATTTAGTGCTGTCGAACTGGCATGTGGGAAACAACGTGTGGATTAAGATTGAACACGGATTGGAAGGCACAGTGTAAATATCTCAGTGGGTTAAGTTGATATTAGTAGTTTAGCGATCGAAGTCTACACAGATGGTCTAGACAAGTGGCTTACACTTATAGATTGACATACCGAAGCTAACGCCGCGAAAGTACCTCTGTCTGTCTGTTACGCTTTCACGCCTAAACCACAGCACCAGATTTGATAAAATTTGGAACAGAGACAGGTTAGACCTTGTGGAACAACATCTAATAATTAAAAAAAATGGTTTCAAGGCGTTGATATAGGGGATTAAAGTTTGTATGAAAAATCGTCAATGTATAAACAGAGATATAACCGACATTCACGCAGGCAGAGCTGTGGGCAACAACTAGTATTATATAAAGTGGCAGAGTTTGTTTGTTTGTTTAATCACGTTGATCTCTGGATCAGTCGAAATGAAATAATTCTTTTAGCGTATGTAGTATGCAGTAAGTAAAGACGCGGGTGAAACCGCATTGCAGAAAGTTAGTGCATTAATAAACACCGATATGAGACGCTTATCATATCTAGACCTTTCATGTTAAAATCTGTAAGGATTATCGTCATCATCCACAGCCTGAATCAACCCACTGCTGGGTATAGGCCTCTCTCTGTTTATGCCAGACTCCACGCTCTTGTGCCAGTCTCAACCATGTTCGGCCTGCGACGACTGTGATATTATCCGCCTATCTCGCTATTGGACGGCCACTTCCTGTTCCATTTCTTGGACGCCACTCGGTAATGGTTTTACTCCACCTGTCATCACCTCGCCTTGCTAGGTCTTGCCCAACTCCATTTGAGTTCTATTATCTTATTTCCGACGTCAATACAGCAAACACACATTATTAGTGCAAATATTTGTGTGCATGAACATGCCTATTTGCATTGGTCTGGGTGTTTCTATGTATAATATGTATGTATTTACAAAAAAAAGTACGTTTAAGTATGTATATTCGTATTCTAGAACCCATAACACAAGCATATAATATGCTTACTTTGGGTCTAGATGGCGTTGTGTAGTTGTTGAAATATTATTATTATATTATTACTATTTTAGACTCTGTTGGGCACAGATATTATTTTGTTCCTCTGCCTATACCTTTGCTGCATCATGCCATGACGAGGCAGTATAGTTAGGCGCCGCCGCGCGCCCACATGATTACTCCGTAATGGCAACAAGTATCTAATAGTCTGAAACCTGCTTGATTTTATATCTAGACGAATTGTAAGGAAATTCGTGTATTATGTTTTAACAAGATGGATATTTATCTTATTTTAAATTAATTTAACTAATCTATTTCATGCTGTAATATAACATCACTAAATTTTTCTTAGGAGGGGTAAATAAAGGTATATAATAATTTTGTTTCGTCAGATGGATTGGATCTCATGTAACAGAAGGCGAGCCTGAGGGCCCTAGTCTAGACCCTTGTCTAGGCCTCTGTTGTCGTTTAAATAATAATAATACCAGCTTGTTTTACTGTCCCACTGCAGAGCAAAGGCCTCTTCTCATATAGAGAAGGCATGAGTATTAATCGCCACGCTTGCTCAAGGCGGATTGGCAATTTAAGCCAAGGTTTCTTCAGGATTATCCTTCACCGTCAGTCAGAAATATCCAAGATAAACTTAGAAAGTACAGTACTTAGTACTTAGACCCCTTGTCTAGGCCCTCTGTTGTCGTTTACCTAATACAATTCCAGACTTTGGGTAAATATAAACATTTCACGAAAGAAAACCCCAAAATTACTTATTCGGCCTGGAGAATATAATCAATATACAGTACCACTAGACCATGGAGCCAGGCATAGGAGCATAGGACCTTTTTCCTTGTGCAGAAGTAATCTTTTGTGTTGTATGTCATGTATGTTGCCTTTACCTTTTTGTAGCAATATTCAAATTGAGGCAGGCAGTAGCCTGAGTTTCTTGCCAGTTCTTCTCATGGCCCTTCCCCACGTTAGTGAACTGGCTCTAGGTTAACTGGCTGCAATTTTGTAATTTTTAACGTACTTATATACCAACTGCCAAATTCAAATAATGTTAACAATTAAAATTCTGTCAGTATTAAAGATGTTGTCGTGAGTGAAGATGGGAACACACGATAATGTTTCGCATCTTCGTGTTACCAGCCTGTAACATCGTATCAGCGCAGCGTGAGCCTGAACTTAGTCAGCAGTAAATTTATTAAGAAATCGATAGGACATAGGTCAAATAACGGGCACTATGACATTTAGATGTTTGTAAGGTAGAGAAATTTATGGGTCTTTTTTAATGCAGTCGGGAAGTGATGACTCCACCTACAAACATGTATTTGTATACTATCAGTCAAGAGAGGCAAAATAAACCTGTAAACAAGCAAATCAAACTATTAAAAAACAAAAGGCTCGCCTACCTAAGAACAAACCGAAAGAAAAACTTATTTTTTGAGCTACATTCAAATATTATATACCAGCCTCCAGTCATACAGAGAAGGTTTATTTAGAATTTACTGTCATTTTCAGATATCATAAGTTGATGTTTTTCTTTACTTTAAAAAGAACATGATTATAAAAAGACACATTGTTACTTACCCTGATTAGAACCCATACACAATCTTAGAAAAACTACCACGGATACAAAAGTACACATAAAAAGTCTTTTAAATTAACTTTAAAACACGAACAAATTAATTTACAACGAAAAAAATCGCTATCATGCACAAACGTATAAAAGTACATTATGGAAGTATAACACGCGCGTGCACATCTAACGGCATTTAAGGTTGGAACAGACAGCAAGCGCGACGTAAACAGTTATATGTAAGTACTAGCAGACATAGAAACCGTCACGACAAGTGTGACAGTCCTGTCTTCTTAGATAACTCCCTTAAATATTATTACACATACCTATAGGGCAACCGGCACGCACAACTTATACCTGCATTTGCCAGCATTAGATCTCACTACGGATACTACGATTGGTGCATTTCTGTGCACACGAATGTTGGACCTTGAAATAGCCAATGACAGTACAGCTTTTGCTTCATGCGGATCCTGCTCCTGCCTCTTTTGTGCTACTATATTACAACTCTGTCTTGTCGCGTCGTCGTAGCGACCAGGCCCAAGTAAGTGTAATTCGGCCAGTTCATAAAACATTCTGATAAGAATGTAGGCAGGCCCTACACACCTTCTGGTTCGTGGTCGATAAAGAGCTCTGGCAATATTACAGAAAGAAATCCATATTTGTTCATTCATAAAAATGCGAAAGTAACTCTGTCTCTGTCTTTTTTTTTTATACGACTTTGGTAGCAAGCATACGGCAACCTTAACCTATAAACATGGCTGTTTTCCAAGCATTGCAGAAGACTTGCATGCTTAGAAAACACACCCAAGCCGTTGCCGACTACGTAGAAGGGGATGAGGTTCCCCCCGTTTCCCTTTTCCTTAGGGCTTCATTTGGGCTGCCGGCGCTCTCACTCACCGAGCGAAAAACATTAGCATGAAAACTAATATTCTTACGTCGATCTTCTATGAGAGGGTAGTACTTCTCCGGTCGATCCAGCCCATTCATGCTGAAACCAGCGTGGATCTACTACCGTGTCTGTCAGTTACCGCAATAACTAGTCTACTATAAAGGATGTCGTGTTTCTATATTAGTTAACATTACGACTAATTCGCCATCGTCCCGCCCTCTGTCTGATCTAACCTTTATTTAAGGCGCGCGTGACAGGAACACTACGATCAACTTTTCAATTAACAGGTGGAGTCGTTAGAGCTGTTTGCTACATAAGTATTCCATGTTTTATTATGACAGGGTTAGCTAATCTGTTAATAATATGCAGATGTTATAGATGATCTATGCTTATGACCGTGGCGAATGATGGCAGCTCAGAACTCATTAAAGAATTTGCTTGGAAGAATGTATAAGAGGGACTATTAGGATTCTAAAGGATTTACTCTTTAAGATCCTTTAAGTACTTGTTTGAGTAAAATTATCAACTAACAGCAGTGGTTTTATATACGATCTTTATTTGAAAACCTGTTTTTATGCAATGGATCGTTCAGCGCTAATTCCCTTTTACAATAAGTCTATTATTGACAGCGCTTTAGTGCTAACAAAAAACCGGGATTTTGAAGCATCTTGGATTAAAGTTTGTAATTATAAAGAAAGTCACTGTAAATCAAGCACTAACTTTATAATTCATTTATAAACATACGGAAATTAACGCGATTATGCATTAGGTATTTACATACCTTATTTTGCTTAACGTTTCGACCAGGTTACACCGGCCGTGGTCACAAGCAGACTGGTGAGGCGATGTCACGGCTCCGTATGTAAAGTAGATTCTAGATCTACCCTGACATTTTTGCCGTATGTTTATAAATTTATATCATGCAACGCGAAAGTTTAAAAGTAAATATAACTTCATAATTCGTTATAATATGGTCTATGTTGCGAGGTTCTACAAACATAATTAATGGATAAAAATTTTCCGGATATATATCGAATCAACGATACTTAGTTTTAAGACACTACTTTTACCGGTTGACCAAAGTCAGAGTATTTGAAAGCTAAACTTTGAGAACCTTATAAAAATGGCGCCAACCAATTTTGTTCTTATTTTAAACAAACACCTTTAGATTTCAGATACAATTAAAGGGTAAATAATACATCTTATTGGTACGACAATACGGATTAAAATCGCGTAATAGTTTATTTGGAAATGAAACGAGTATTGTCTACGCGCTGTCAAAAAATCAGTTGTTCGTAACTTCGTGTTCTTTTCATTATATGAAGTCATGGGTTGTCAGAGGATATCAAGCTGCCCGAAGACCTCTGACGTGGTCCTACGACTATATATAGCGACATGTTTCCTTATTAGAATGACGGTATCATACCGATAGCGCAACAAATAAAGATCATCTAATCCTTTGATATTGCGTAAGATGTTGTTCATGCAAAATTAAATCATTATTGGGATCAAAACTAGTGTCAATGATTTTTTCTCACAATTTTTAAATAAAATTTTCGCTTTGTCTCGTTTGGATTTTGCAAACACGAAATTAGAAAATTTATAAACTTTCTGCGGCGCGGTTTCATTCGCGTCTATGCTTACTGCTTTGCTCCCGTCGCAAGTAGCGTGATGTTACATAGCCTATAACCTTCCTAAAGAACTGGGCTACCATACGCAAAATGAAATATTCAAATTTGACTGGTAGTTCCAGAGATTAGAGCGTTCAAATAAACAAACAAACTTTAGCTTTATAGAAGAGTATAGATAGATTTATTACGCCTAATGCGATCTATCGAATACTCATTCCCACAAACATGACATAAACATTGACTCTAATGCAGATATTTAATACGATACAGCGGTGATCTAGGATTTTAATAACGGGGATAATTAAAATATGTCTATGTATGTGACACGAGGCTTATTAAACAAAAGTACTTTACTTCACATTTTTGCACGTACACTCTTGTTTACACCATAACAGTAATAAAAATATATTTTAAATAACCACTTGTCAGGTTTGTAGTAGGTATGTATTGATTGGTAAGCAATACTTCAATATACATAATTCATAAGCGTATATAGAATGTATCAATGGTCTGTAGTTGATATAAACGAGCGGAAATAAATATTTTAAATTTTGTAACCCTTGCAAGTTACGTTCACGCTTAAAATGAGATTTGTCATTTAGCAACTGCTTGTGTGTTTACTAAATAATAATATAATTATAAGAACAAAACAGTAATGATTAAATATTATAAATATTTTTACTATGATTTCAATACAATTAAGTTTATTACATGTTCTTCTAACTATTGGTAATCGTCTAGGTACTCAGGTTATCTGATTACCAAAGACGTATCGCTCAATCTGTATTCGTATGTTCATGTCTCTGATATAGATGTCTCCACGCCCATTTTGTAAAGTAAATGGACATAAATATGTCTGTGTCACCAATAAATGCCGTTCGTGTAAAATCAAGTAGGTATATTTTGCACGAACGTTGGTATTAAAACCAGTCCTTTTATTGATTTATAGATACGTATAGAACATAACTTACTCATTTAAACATAAATAACATAATATTGTAGTGGTTACTAGTGATGGTCGTTGGAGCAGATGAATTCTGGAGTAGCAGCTTATAAGGTGGACCATAAGGCAGGCAATCGATGGAATGGGATGACTCTCGGCTTTTCGACGTACAATATTTGGGGAATTCCTATATTCAGCAGTCTTTGGGTGAAATGATGATGATACTAATGAAGTTACAGTTAAAGTTTTAAAGGACTAACTGTTGTAAGGAGGTGAAAGGTTACGGAACTAATTTTAGCCTATGCGCGGTATGCCGTAGACATCAAAACTTTGAATAGTTTCTTGGCAGTTATTCATAAGATTCTACCTTTGTGAACGAATTGGCAGTAGACAAATTGTTTAACATCTTTTGGTTAGAATGTTTAAAGGTATGATACGTATGATCTAAATGAATAAAATAATGAGATTAACTTTGACATTTAAACTAACTTCACTTGACTATTATGTACCTATCTCTAGTCCAAGGAAGCAGCTGATACTAAAAGTTAAAGAAATAAGTAATTTCATCCACAAAATATGGCACGATGAGTTGGCAATACGGCATTTCTTACTAACAGGGGGCATGATCTTACGCTAAGTAAAAAATACGTCGAGCTGTCGATTTGATCGTAACATGGAGTCCTGACACATCTTGATAACTTAATCTTTATTAAGGTCTGATAGAGAGGGAAGATTGTGTTCTGTAGTTTAACTCAAGTATTTACATTGAAGACATGAGTTTTTGTTTCATCTTTATTACCTATGTATGTTATCAAATTATTGTTTGTAGATTTAATAATATTTGCTTAAAATTGACAAGAAGTTAGCATCTTTATCTATACCTAATTTTATTTAAACATACTATTAATGAATCAGGTCCTCTGGTCATCTTGTTATTGGCCAGAGAGGAGATACATCCATCTTAATTTTCGCTTTCCAGGCCACGGAAAACATTTCAATACCATCGATCACTGTTCTTCGTGCTGTACTGCTATGGTGTTCTTTCTACTGCCATTTTGATAGAATAATAAGAGGAACAGACTACTTTTTAAAGAATACCCTAAATGCACGTTGCTTTTAATTTTTATTTACCTTAATAAATTGTTCTAACTGAAAATAGAGTTTATGAACACATGATACTTCAATTTAAAAAACGATCACAATAGCTGTATCACACAGTAACGTATCAAATTCTATTCTAACCTCATTGTTTATGAACTTGTTTAAAAGCGCACGTACCGGCCATTTTAACAAAAACACAAAAAAGCTATGCATAACATATAACATTATAAAACAATTTCAAACAAATAAAACAGAACTTTTTATCGATACTGAACTCAACATGGAAATCGATATAAAAATCGATAGAAAGGGACGAACTGAACAAAAATCACGAATCATTGCATCGTGATCTGTTTTTTTAACGTCTCAATAATAAATTTGGACACAAAATAAATAGTTATATCTCAGCGTGCCGTAATTACGTTGTTAATAAGTACAATGCAGCTATCTGAATCAATCGAGACGTCATTTGTTTGACGTTTCAATCAACATCACATTGTTTGTATTGTACGTTTAATATGTATAGATTGTGTTACCGATATACCGGTTTTTTGTCGGCCCATTGTGAGATGATGGCTTGTTTTTGTTTAAGTTACGATTCGGACAAGCGCGGCGGGCGCCCGACTCCGTGTCGTGTATTGAGACGTCTTTGTAATTTGTTATGAAATATTAGGCCGATAGATACCGAACAGTTCGATCTGATTAAAAAATGATTCGATCGAATTTTGAATTCGGAATATCGATAGCCGGGTTTTGGCGCGTATTTGACCGCCATCTTTACGGATTTTTTTTATTTTGATTGCACTGACAAACTGATGTTTCAGTCAATTTTTTCAAATAAAGTGTGAAAGTATTTGTGAAAAGAAAACTGCTACTTTTCTTAGAATAAAATTCAAATAAATTTCGAGTCGAAATCTGCATTAAGTGGAGTACGGGTTAGTAGAGATCAAAATTATATGAAATCTAATTAAGTAATTTGGTTTTCTGCGATCACGTTCCTTGCAGTAGAAAATACAAATAACAATGACAAGGGAAAATTTCAAACAATATGGTAATGAAATTACTGTATCGGCATAAATTTGCACACGCTGCAAGTTTTTTATATACCCTTTTATTACACTTTTCACATGTAAAAACCTCCATTCGTTATTTAATTCACAGCATTGCACAATAAAAGTCTATAAATTAACGTCAGTGTAAGCTTGTTCGCGCAAACGATTAAAATGACAGTTGCACTCCTTAATGTCTCTGTATGTTTTTGCACCAAATAAATTATATCGGAATATTAAAAATGAGCACCTGACAACTTTCGGTCCGCTGATAAAAAAAACACTGACCGTTATGAGTATCTAATGACTCTTTCGATTCAAAAAAGGAGGAATTAAAAAATGAATTAAAAAGTAAATACGCGCTCGCGAGGTGCGTTCCAATTTCAAAGTCGCCACATGTCGGCGATGACTTGCAGTTTGGAGCGATAGCTTTCGACCGGGACGATTATTTTATAAAAACTAAATAAAATAAAACGGGCTTTGCTTTCAACAGGTTGTTTATACGTTTTGAAATATAGTTATGTAAATACTAGCCTCTTCTAACTATAGGGAGCAGCTGTCGAACAGCAAAAAGTTAGTACTAGTACTATCGAACCAACTGAATCATGACCCATTTTGCTAATATTTCACTTAAAACTGTTAAAATTATAAGAGATCTACCGTGTATAATGCATTAGGACGTTTTTAACCACTCGTATGCTACATTATCAGACACAATAGAAATAACATTGTGTCTCGTGCAGATCTGCTCCTAAGCATACGAAGGGTTAATACTAACATAATAACAATGATTTAGTAAAATGTCAGTGTCTAATAAAATGACAACAAGCTCGTTGCCAAGGAAATCTGTCTTCAGGCGAATTTCGACCTACTTGCATTTAGATGATTTGTCAAAATGGGCTCATGATGTGTCACGTTTCACTTGGTTCGATAGTACCTACTACTACTTTTAATGATTATGTTTGCTAACACGATGTTATAACACTGCTTTTCTCACCTTAAACTTCAATTTACAGGTTGGTCTATGTAGCAGTGTTCAAATTAGCCAAACTTTTCTGCCGCAATATTTTTCTACTCATAGAGAAGAGCAGGTTTGCTAAAGAGGCGACATCTATAATTTAGCAGGCGCTACTTCTTGTTCAGGGGGCTTACCACCGCCTCATATAGCAGTATTATTTTAAAGTTACTTTGTGTTTTGTCTTTTTCTTTTTTAGCTTTAAAAACAAGGATAGAGACAAAGTAAGGTTATAAAAAGATGGCTTTATGAGGTTGTAGTACGGTCCCTGGACGTTGTGAGATGGACAACGTGATACGTCATTCGGTTTGAGCTCCAACGCGGTAACTGATTCATTATTCCACTGCAGGGAAGGGTCTTTTCGCTTTAAAGAAGGTGACTGATTGACTAAAGGTAGTCCCTTCGACGCAATAGATTGTTAAAATCATATCCGGGTATAATATGTCACTAGCGTATCTGTTCTACATTGCTAGTATGAACGAGTTGCGAATCCGTCAAGTTGAAAATCTATCAAGTTGAAAATGAGGGAATTATTCCATTAAAATTTTCCTCTTTGGCACCGAATCTATGCACTTACCAATATTCATCGATATCGGTTTAGCAGTTTAGGCACTGAGTGGTAACAAACATACACACACAAACTTTCGCATTTATAATATTAATAACATACAATATTATATTATTTTATTGTAAACATGTGCTAAGCTGTCTTCATTGAATACTCATAGCGCTTGCGTTTTATATAATCATATTTATTGAATTGTCTTCATAATATATTGTGAATTAACTACGCAGTGTGGATTAGCTGTGGTAGATCACTAGTAATAAAACGTGTCCAACAGGTACTAGAAACCATTTAGATGCTTTTTTGTACACTATGTCTTAATTAATTTATTAATTTATGCGGTAGTAGATCCACGCTGATTTCAGCATGAATGGGCCGGATCGTCCGGGGAAGTACTACCCTCTCATAGAAGATCGACTTAAGAGTAGTAGTATCCGTACTACTGCGTTTCGTTCGGTGAGTGAGAGCGCCGGAGGCCCAATTTCCCCCCTTTCCTCTTTCCTCACCTCCCTCATTCCCTTGCCCTAACCCCATTACCAGCCGCCATAGTGGAGACCACCATACCAGCAGTTTAAGACGATGGCTTTTAGTATAGTGGCCGCCACTTCTGGATTCCACTGACTGCTTACCATCAGGCGGGGTGGAGTCACTTTGGTAGGCAATAATATAAAAAAAAAAAAAAAATTACTACTTTTTTCTGTCAACCTTCAGCCTACGGGAAGTTCACTGCTGAACATTCTCCTTTATTCTATACTCTTTCTTTCTTTATTAAATAAAGCGTAAGAGTTTGTTTTGTTTGAACGCGCTAATCTCTGGAACTATCAGTAAGTTTAAAAAAATTTTTTTGCGAATGATAGCCCAGTTCTCGAGGAAGATTATAGGCTATGAAACATCACGCTACTGGTGACGGTAGCAGAGCAGTAAGCAAAGACGCGGGTGAAACCGCGCTGCGGAAAGCTGTGTACTAATATTATGTTACTTCGCAAACACAGATAAGTCCAGTAATGCTTAATTGTAATCACATTGTTGCTGTACTCGTGGTCACTCAAGCAAAGCACTTTTTTTCAAACTTTAAAGTGTAGATGATAATAATATACAAGTTGAGGGTTTACTAGACAAAATGGAAGCTTTTAAGGTAAATTATTATTCTCCAACCTAGATACTGTCGTGATGACTTAGGGATTATGTTTTAAAAGCACAGCGGTAAAAAATTTCTGAAACTGTCAGTCAGATTTGAAAATTCTTTTTGCGTATATATATAGCCTAGTTCTTGAGGAAAATTATAGGCTATGTGTAACATCACGTTACTGGCGACGAGACCAGACTAGTAAGCAAAGATGCGGGTGAAACTGCGTCGCGGCAAGCTAGTCTTCGATATTATTGATATGGTGAACAAAAAAGGACGTGAAGAAACCTGAGCTTATAGCAAACATATTTTTAATTGCCATTCTATGAGCATTTATGTTGATTATAACTCTATTGCTCTTCATATCTTTGACAGGTGAATAATTTAATCCTTAATTGCTTCAATGACACCGTTGGGCGTGGAAGTGCTGTGCAAAAGGCGTCGCGTGTTTGATTTCCACGAGGGAAAGAACGACTCAGTTCTACACAAGACTGTAGTCTTTTGTTTAAAGATAATTAGGCTTTCATCCAATCTTTGCTTTGTTATTGACTGAAGTAAGTTTGTAGGTATGTATGAAAATCAGTGAGTTGTGTGAGCAGTGGGGTCATCGCTTCCAAATGCAAATACCCACAGTTGCTTTATGTAAAACATTGATATAAATACGCTGGCGGTAAGATTGAAAGCATTGCAAGTATTGATACAAAAAGGAAAGAGGATAATAAAGAGTATTTCTCAAAAAAGGTTTCCACACCCTTGACTACCACTACCAACATAACATATTTTTTATAAATGATCAATTGATCTTCTTTGGTTCAAGAACACTTGAGCCTTTACATCAATAAAAGATGCTACTTCATCGCAAAAAGGTAAGAAAATACATTATATTGATATAATGCATTATAGTATTTGTAACAAAATACGTGAATGCCAGAACATCATGTTTTGGTTTATTATGAACGCAGTCATTAAGCACTCGAACCCTTTCATGACCTCTTGAAACTTCACAAAGGAACAAAAGACGGTGGCTTTTTATATCAACCATACCAACTGAATCATATTCTATACTCATTGATTTATGATGCCTGAGAATTACTAAACGTACTTGCATTCAATGTTCGGATAATAATAAAGTTGTTGAACGCATATTTTTTCATATTTTTTGTCTGTGCAGTTTCCTAATGTCAATGTCATGTTTGGCATAACGCAGTATTTTTTTAAGAAAATTTTACATGTATTGATTTTGTAGATAAGTAGTTGGGTAAACAATTTCTATTAAATTATACACCGTACATGGAATACGCGAAAGGCTTAGGTACACCTTAGCCAAATCATGTAATTTATAACTTGACATTTTTGTTTTATTTTTTGTATGTCAAACTTAACAAGTATTTAAAGGTACTTTTGTAATTCTGTTGCATGTATGTTTTATAAACTGAGATGTAATAAGTACCTAACTGTATATTTACTTAATGGTAGTCTAACTTAAAAACGTCTTTAACACGTTCTCTGCCGACGCGGTCAGTGCTGACCGACAGGGCCTGAACGAGAAAATGCATTTTTCTCTTGTCAGAGAACGTGTTAACCAGTTAAACCTATCATATTCCTGTCTGTATATATTTGTATTTACCACAAAAGAACCTCAAGCAAACAACCACCCTTTACAGAGTCAGTAAAGCGAGGCTAACGTACATTGGCGTACGAACTCCAATCCAGCGAGGGTAAGTACGGATTTAAGCTCACGCGTGGGATCCGGTTACAAAAAATCTTCCTATTGTGTTTGGTAACCTACGTTAAAAGCCATTGCTTTTCAGATTGGACGAACTTTTGAGTTTGAGTACCTAATGAGATAATTTGTTCGTACCGTTAATGTATGGTACTCTAGGCATAGAGGAAACGACAGATCTGCTTCTAGGTATACTATTTACTACTCTCTACTAGGTACTTTCAGAAAACAGACATCATGTTTCTATTCTACTGTAATCACTGCCGTACACTTGCTACCTACAAGTTTATAAAAGAAAAAACGGTTGCTCTAAGTAACTGTAGAAATAAAACAACATAGTAAAACGGAGGCAATGTTTTTATATCCCAATCACAATATGATTGTACGAAGTTAAATTTTAACTACCGACAATTGAACAATACGTTTAAATCCCAACGTAATCTCCATCTTCAATTAACGTCAAGTTGACATCAGCTGTCAAATCAAAATGACAAATTAAAATAAATGACGCGCGCATCGCGACGTCGACCAATGGGGGCGCACTAAATGATGCCAGTTTAAAATATTAACACAATGGGGTCTCGATCTGTCGGCAAACAAGTGTGTTTGTGTTTCGGCTCCCGATTCTTGAGGTTTAATTAGTTTGTCCAAGGCGACTGTGCGGTGTATACTGTACAATTAAATGACAGTAGGTTAAAGATATTTTTTTCGTTATATTAAATCTACCACACCATAATGCCCGATGCTAAGTTGTAAGTGTTGACTGATATGGAAATCTAATTGTTACAATGGTAAATGTTTCTATATTTGCCTCAAAGAAATGCGTGAAAAACCTGTGAGGATGGCCATGCAGGGCCTTTTCACGAACAGTCAAATTTGCATAGGTATTTTGTACTTTAGTAACAATACATTTTAGATATACTACATGGGATCAACACACGAGTATTAAAATACAACTACTAATAAATCTGAGTCTCATAAAATGATTTTGTGAAGATGAGTTTGTGATTTTTACTCCTTCTAAAGTTTTCAGCAAGAAAAACTTGCTTGCCAAAAAAATTCAGCCAGGAGCTATAAAAGAGCAAAAACTATTCTGTTTGACTTCTGTTAATCTTTATAAGTTGTTGTGTCGCGTGTCTGCGCCTACCGTTCAATTGACAAGTAATTGCGCGCGACGTCACCCACTACAGATCTCATCAGTTTATACTGTTTGTGTTTACATTCGACGTGTTTTACTAATCACATAGCTACGGATTGTGGAGCTTTCGCCGGCCGTTGGAGTGGAAGAGCGTATTGAGATGTAAGTTGTTGGTTCATTGGTTGTGTAGATATGTACTTATGTGTGTATATTATATATTTTTATTGGTAGAGGTAGGCGATGAGTAAATAACAAACCTGTAAATGAAAGTGCCAGAATCCCAGTTATTTACTCTCTCAGTCATTTTGCTAATTTTTCTTCCACTGCCACATGGCCGTCAGGTGAGACAAAAGTTGTTCAGGTTCATTGCACCTTCGTTTATTATTAACTATTTAATTAAACTCAGCAGTTACACCGAATAAAGAAACATCATCCTTATAAAAGACCTCCTTCGACGAATTATATTGGCAATATTTCGCAAAATAAAATTATAAAATATAAACGTATCTGTTTACCGAGTTAACTTTTTAATTTCCAAAAAGCTTTGGTACACGATACGGTATAAAGCGGAGGCATACACGAGCCGACTCGCGTGTACGCTCCATTAGCGAGAAACGTGATACCGACTCGCGAGGATTTGAACAATTTTTACTTACTGTGCTTCGGTTTTGGCGTGAATTAGTATTTTATATTCGAATTTTAGCCATTTATATCAAGTTATCGAGACAGTTTGTGCGAGGCCTGATGCTAATATTCTTTGGTTGGTGGTCGCTACTCTAGAACTTTACTCTTTCAACGGCAGTCAGTTGTGCAGTCTTTGAGGATTTCGGGAAACCGATGGATGAGAGCAGATTAAAATCGACAAGGGTAAAGATATTTGAAAGAGATATGAAGTTCATGTCTTTCGGCTGATAATGGTGAAGTCAAAGTCAAAGTCTAAATCATTTATTCACATAGGTTAATTAAATTAACACTTAGGTATGAACGTTAAAGGTTTCAAAATGTCAATCAATTGACTTACAGCCAGTTCGCTGACGAGGTAGAGCCCTGAGAAGAACTGGCATGAAACTCAGGCCGCTCTTTTTAATCGCCAGGTTATTAAAATTTTTGTTTGTTACAATTTCAAGTAGCATGCAAAGTGACACAGGCAATACACTTAACTCTATAGGTAATTAATTACAGCTTTCTATGTTGTAAAGCAAAAAACAAAAAGTAAAATGTGTGCTTTACAGGCTGTCTCAATTCGCATAGTGCTACAAAAAGGTAAAGGCAACATGTGAACTGTGGTAAATGTTTCTATGTATGTATTATTTTATAATCTGTTAATATTTGCTATAAAGTAAGATTAAACTTAATTAACCACAGGAGTTCACAATGTACCTCTATTTCACAAATCATAAAGTATAATTTTAACAATAGCTACTATACAATTTTAACAAAACAATACAAAATGTGTACTTAACACTTGTGATGATAATTAAGTACAATCTTTCTTCGTTTTAGCAAGTTTTCTAGACTCAACATAAAGAAAGAAAGAAAGAAAATAATTTATTAGCGTACAATAACAAAATAAAAATAGCAACAAATACAAAATTTTATAAGTAGGTACAATTAACTTATAAGCTAACAAAGGTAGCAGTAGCGAAGAGTCACTTTTCCAAGGAGGGAAGCCGGTGGGACCAAAATATTTTGAGTTTCGAAAGGTTAGTTAGACTTTGAGTAGACACGCAAGCAGTGATAGGTATAAGGAGGTCAGGGCATATTTTAAAAGGGAAGCTGGCAGGAATCGTGTTGTGTGGACGCTTCGCCACTGAAAGGTAGTGTACCTAATAATGCAAGCACGGTAGGTACATAAAAACGTTATATTGTACTGCTAATGGGCCTCAGCTCGGCACAGTGCTGCAAAAGTACAAGTACAATTGCTGCGCTGATTTTCAGCCGAAGCCTCGAGCGGCTAGAGGACAATAAAACAATTGTAGATGTGATGACATAATTGTTCAATGTAAAATAAATAATCAATAGGATGTCATGCAAAATAAAATTTAAATTAGCAAAAAATAATTTAACTACATTAAATGTTGTATATTACTTAATTAAACTACTTAGATATATTAAAACAAATTAGACAAATAATATGTAATAGATTTATTGTATAATAATGTCAAGCGATTTTGATACATTGTATAATTGTAATATAATAATTAGCCGTAATGGAGTAATGAAATTAAATATGTATAAGTGTCGCAATCAATTAAATTAATAAGTATCCAATATCAATTAGTTAAGTGTCTCTGTTCCCTGTGCTGGAGGTCTGTAAAAGAAGTAGTGAGAACTTTAATTTGATCTTGAAATTATTTACATTGGGAAGATTTCGCAGTGGGGGTGGCAGGTTATTCCAGCACTTAGTTCCACTATACTTAAAACTACCACGGAAGGCCGTGGATTTATGAGGAGGGACACGAAGTGAGCACGATAGTGATCTTTTAGGATATTTACTATTTTCACTCATCCAAACTAGTTTCGTTTATAAGTACGTAGGGGCTTTGTTTTTTTAAGTCCAAACAGAAGCGTAGCTAAATACATATCCCGGCGTAGATTCATTTTCAGTATATTGTGATTATTGAGGAACGGCGTCACGTGACTACGGGGTGGTATGTCGTAACAATAACGAACATCTATCCTTGTCTTACACAAATATTAACTATGCCAGGCTAGTACTATTACTAAGGCGTGCACATTAACCACTACCCTATATCAAGCTAAAAAGTTTTAGTAAAGCTCATAATCAACACGCATACTGAATATCTAAGCAGCGATGCGCACGCGCAAGCTGCATTAAAGCGCAGAAATGTTAACGAGCTAGGGTGACCCGGTGACGATAATCACGATACAATGTTACCCTGGACAAGTTAAATAGTTATAAACTACTTTAGACACCTTTTTACAGTAGGTTTTTGCTACAGGGACAACGCAAAATATGCAAGTAATTTATTTAAATTGATTAGTTACTTCAAATTGATTCTTCATGCAACTTAAGTCTTACAAGCCTAAAGATAAGTGACCATAGCCTAACTCAAAACTCAAACGCAAAGCGTTTATTTAATTTTGATTATAAAGTATGATGCTTATGAACTTTAAAATTACATTAAGTCAGCTGAATAACCTACAGCCAGTTAGCTTACGAGGTAGAGCCGTGAGAAGAACTGGAAAGAAACTTACGCCACTCTTTTCAATCGCCAGATAATAACAGTTTTTTGTATAAGTTACAACTTCTCCCACCGATTGTTGACACGCTACAAAATGCTTTAATTACATTCCTTTGATATACAAGTATTTTTTTTTCTCTTTATTTATTACAAGGGACTTTTACACAACAGTATATGACAGTCCCATCGTACCTTCTAATGATTACTTATTTAACTAAAACGCAACTTGACAAACATAAATAAACAATAGGCAACCCTAAAATTAGGTGCAGACTTCGAGACCTTAGTTTAAATATTTATAATGTGGGTATGTTCCACAGTATATGATATACAAGATTGTTAATTATAATTATTATGATAGTACAGTCTATAATGCCAAAAGTACCTACTTACTACAAAAAAAATGCGACCTATTGGGCCAGTAAAGTTTAAATTATAACGGTGACAAGTCGTCGACACGAAAGAAGAAAAAGTACAATAAAAAATTATCATACTTCAACAGTGGCTTACGAGCCAATAGCCTACCTAGTGGTAAGAGGTAACTGTGTTCATGGACTTTTGCGATGAGGGTTTTCTAAAATGGCGCCCACGAGGTGGCAGCGCTGAGGCGTCAGGTCCAGGCACCTTTCAAAGCACTTTTAAATCAACCAATCAACCATGAATAATTCTATTGATTTCAAATTGTAAATGAATTTTGAATTTTGATTTTGATTTTTGTGAATGGAAGATCTTTAAAAATCCTAATAGCTAAGCCAAGCAAGAAAATAAATTATACCCTCTTTAAACCTCTTATAAAGTAAAATATGTCATAGCGCGAAATACTGCACCTGGTAGTTCGATAATAAAATAATACAGGTGAGTGACCATGCAAATAATTCTAGGATTCATAGATAAAAACAATGACAAATGGCTTTATAGTAACATAATTTGAGGTCAGTTCTTCACTGAAGCTTAACGAATAGAGTTAATGATTCGAAACATTTTTATTATTAAAACAATAACAATTAATACAAGAAGGAATTAAAAATCAATTAATTATTTGTTAAATTATAATGGCCATTCGATATTATGTGAGTTTTTTTTATTAGTCTAGTGAGTTTATTTGTCTTTGCAGAGGTTATTTAAGTAGTGCCGGCAATAAGTGATACTGCTGGAATTGCAGGCTTTATAAGCTATAATAATTACTGCTTACCATCAGGCGGGTCGAATGCTTTGTTTGTTAAGCATATTTAAGACATCAAACTGCGTACTACATCTCAATGCCAATTTACTTCAAAAATAAAAATACAAACTTTTTCAAACTCAAAATTGAACAACACACACTCCAGACATTCAATTCACCAATTAACCGTAATACAATACTAATACGAATACAATACCGTCTAATTGAATAACCACGGTTTAACCAACGTTTAAACCATGGTCTATAATGTCCTGTAACTGATACGTTGGCCCAAGATCTGCTCGAGGAGGCATCGCGCAAAAAGGACGATCTCTATACTAATGAGCCGGAAAATTAGGGTCCCGATGTAAGGCAATGAGGAGGCATCAGGTTACTGTTGGTTGAGGTGTAAGCGGCAGCGGGAGCGACGGATATAGCGAAAAAAATGATTAGCAGTAGTATCTGGAATTTTATTATCAATTTGTTTTTCCATAATGATGGGCTGTAACTCTGTAAGATCAGAGCTTCTTGGAATCTTGTATACTTACTAATTATATTTGTGTGTAGTCCAGATTTCACAATATTTTTTTGCCCCATACTAGTATGTATAATACAACTTAAAAAAATACATTTCTACTTTCTTATTTCTGTAGCTATAGCATCTTGCGGCGTTTTTATTATCAAAAGACATCACCGCGCGACTCAAAGTGGACTCAGGACTAATTTTGTGGAATCACTCAACATTTTAAATTTATTTATTTGTTTATTAGGCACAACTACAGATAACAAATTTCAAATTTAACAGAGAAAAATAAAATAAAGAAGATTCATGTAAATTTGATATCCGATCCAAAATCATAGCATCACATGCATTCTTCCTACAAAACAACCTACGACACAGAGGTAGGTTGTTCTATAGGATGGCGTATACTTTAATAGTACTTATTCTTTGTATAATTGCTAGAGCTTAACATAATTACCGCTATCTGCTTACCCCTTGCACTACACCCACTCTACATTATTAACACGTTTTACCGCGAAACGGCATGCTCATTGTGTTCGCATACAAGTTGGTAACGCGACACCACTCGCTCCCTCGCACACTTTATAATCCGATCAGTTGGATGAATGAGAAACCACCTTTGGGTAACAGGAATTGTGAGCCGCAATCTCAGAGCTATCTATTGGTTGTGAATGGGATCAGGTTTTGGCGATTTTGCAAAAAAAGGAGGTTTATTTAATTGTAGACATTTTAGAGTAATTACAGTTGGTAGCGATGTGCGCTTCGTCTTTAAGTCACAAAAAATAAAATCTCTGTTTCATCTGAGCCTTCCTGAGTCTGACCATCTCTCGGTTATATTTGGGAAAGATCCAGGTTCATTAGTAAGTAGACGTCATTCAGCAGTAAAATGATAAAACTTCTGATTTTGACTTTACTATGAACTAAAAATGAGACGTAGGTACGTTGTAAGTAGTGACTTTAGCTGCCATGCATGCTATTAGGTAGTAGTATAGAACCAGGGAGGCTGTCACTTAAAATACAGGCTCTGCCCTAGTTTATGCAACAGCGTAATAATATTTTGCACTAAACTTTGAATTTTCAAAGACTAGAACTGTTTCAAAATGTAGTCTCATTTAAAAATCATACAAAATTTAACCCTTCACACGTCACACGACCAGGTCCTAGTCCGGCTACCGTTTTATCCCTCGGTCACACAATATAGGTTTATAGACCATGTCAGGTAAAGTAATCTTATATTTTGCGTTAACGCATCAGAGCTCGCAACCGACCACCTGGTTCTGTAACCTAACCGTTTTGCGAATATATTTACGCTATCTCTTACTAAGGGAGGCAGAAATAATAATATAAAGTTACTAAAGGAGATAGAACTATTGAGATTTTGTTTGGTTGATCATGTGGGTAATTGGATGAGACTTGTAAATTGTTTGAAATATGCATGAAATAATACCAATTCGTTATTATCCTACTGCATGGCAAGGCAGGGATAGGTAATTTTAGACCATTTATTTTTTGAGTAATTTTTAGCTCTCCTCTAATATTCCCCTCACTCTCGTGTCTAAGGAACAAAGAGCCTGGATATTTGTCTTTGTTACTCAGGTTTCAAGAATAGCATCAATAAAAAAAACTGGCACCAATATCTAATAAGAAAATAAGAAAAAATTAAATTATTATGTAAAAGCTAGCAAATCGTACCGCAATTTTGACAAAAGTATCTACATATACAATGGATATAATTTTGCCATAGCTTATTTTTGCTTAAAACCATCGGGACAGGCTATTTACAATTTTTATTATGAAGGTCACTACATTATTGACTATACAAGTGACATTTATAACCTATTAACAATGTCTGACATTTACAACTAATATTTTATTGCCATAGTTATAGAATTTATTTCGCTACACAAAGTTATACCAATAGGCTATTTGACAACATACATTCATTCATTTCATTCATTCATTCAATATAGGTACTACTAATTGTGGTAACAAAGAAAATAGCGTAAAAAATATATTTCACTCTATTTTGATGTAAAACATGTGTATTTGATTTTGAAGAAAAATAAAGGAAATGAAAATTACATACTTCATAGAATAAACATCGTGAGGAAACCTAGGCGTATATAAAAGTCTGAAATTGCCAATCCGCTTTGAGCAACCATGGCAATTAATGTTTATCATCCTCTGTACCTATAAGAAGTACACAGTATCAGTAATAGGCTGGTAGTATTTTAAAGGATAGGTATAATGTTAGAGAAAGTGACGGGCAAGTTATTGTTATTTTGAATATTTTGTAAAATGTTTAGTTTTATTTAAGTAAAGTCTTAATAATTTAAATAAAAAAAATATTAATATTGCTTCTTTCTTAACTCAATGAGAGCAGAGCTTTTTTTTTTTTTTTATACGACTAAGGTGACAAACAAGCATCCGGCCCGCCTGATGGTAAGCAGTTACCGTAGCCTATGGACGCTTGCAACACCAGGAGCATCACTAGCGCGTTGCCGACCCTGTTAAAAACCATTTAACTCCTTTCTTGAAGAACTCCATGTTGTAGTCTCTCGGGAAAACCTCGACGGGGAGCTCATTCCACAACCTTATCGTACGAGGGAGAAAGTTTCGCTGAAACCTCACTGTACGGGACCTAAGAGGTTCTTAAGAGGAGCTTAGTCTTCGAGCAGGGTCAATGCCGGGAAAATCAAGATGGCGCATCTTCTTTCATAGAAATAGTTTTACCGCGATAATTATGATGAAAAGTCTCAATAATTTGATCAAGTTGATCATTGAAAAGATGTCAAAAGTCAAAGTCAAAGTCAAAGCACTTATTTCATTTTGATCATAAAGTATGATGCATATGAAAAGTCAACATTACATTTTGTCAATTGACCTACAGCCAGTTCGCTGACGAGGTAGAGCTGTGAGAAGAACTGGCAAGAAACTCACGCCACTCTTTTCAATCGCCAGATAATTACAGTTATTTGAATGAGATACAATTTAAACACTCAACGCAACCAAAGAACCATACAAAGTAATTATTACAAATTAACCAATTAATATAATGCTAAGATTAAAGAACGAAAAGAGAGGATTTCAATTATTTAGTTTCATCTAGTATGGTAATTTGACTACGTGTTTTAATTAAACTGGTAAATGCACCTCCTGGTCACATTGCACGACAAGGTAGTACTGGATTGAATATTAAATGTATGCCATGCCAAGATTGACCAGTCATCCCAAGTAGCACCCGTTCACGAGCATGACGCATGGGCCAGCCATCATCACCCTCGCCATATTAGAGGGAAGGTGATGACCCAGATATAATTATACTTACTTAAATTTTATTCACTAAAGTTAGATCAATGCACTGCTCTGCTCGGGTTAAATCGTTGTGCATTAGTAAATAGTGAAGTATCTCATTGTTTTAAAGTGTTAAACATTGTTAGACTGACTGAGATTGAAAACAGTGATTACTTACTTAGTTTGTCGTGTCGTATTTAAACCTGATGATAGACCAATAGATCCGTGGTTATTATTATTATTATTCCGTTATTATTTTCTATATATATAAAAATGAATGCCTATTTTTTTTTTTTTTTATATATATTAGCCCACCAAAGTGACTCCACCCCGCCTGATGGTAAGCAGTCAGTGGAATCCAGAAGTGGTGGCCACCATACCAAAAGCTATCGTCTTAAACTGCTGGTATGGTGGCCTCCACTATGGCGGCTGGGAATGGGGTTAGAGGAAGGGAATGAGGGAGGTGAGGAAAGAGGAAAGGGGGAAAATTGGGTCTCCGGCACTCTCACTCACCGAACGAAACGCAGTAGTAAGGATACTACTACTCTTAAGTCGATCTTCTATGAGAGGGTAGTACTTCCCCGGACGATCCGGCCCATTCATGCTGAAACCAGCGTGGATCTACTACCGTATTTCCCTTGGTCATGGCATCACGCGTGAACGGCTCGATCAATTTCGTTAATTCTTTTTTTGTTGTGTTTGTTATTGTCAGGAGAAGATTCTTATGCAAGAAAACTAAGGAAATTGCGCGGTGATTTAGAAAGTTTAAGATACTTAACCACCATATCATCACTACATAGTATAAAACAAAGTCGGTTCCCCCTGTCTGCTTAGATCTTTAAAACTACGCAACGGATTTTGATGCGGGTTTTTTTAATAGATAGAGTGATTCAAGAGGAAGGTTTATGTGTATATAACATGCATAAAATAGTAAAGAAACATTGATAAATTTTGATGTTTTTAATGTGATGTCGTAAATAATCAAATTTTTTGCGCTTACATTGCAACGCTGTCTAAACCCTACAAGATAGATCAAAATAGTGTACTACAGTATTGTACACCTTAAAAAGGTCTATAAAAGACTCCGCAATAGTATATGTCTATCTCTAAGGGATAACCCACAATAACCATTTTTATTCTTCACATTTTATGAGAAATAATGGCTTATTTTCGAAGCGATTTTAAGCAATACAGCTTTTATCCTTATCAAATTAAGTACCTTTAACACATTGTGCATTTAATATAAATCTATAATGCCCTTTGGAGCATGTATTTTAAATAAATATTTTCAAAGATGTAATATCTTTGAAAATATTTATTAGATTAAAAATGCATATAAGCGGCAGGGGTCCGGCATTCTGTAGTAAAATTAAATATACTACAGAATGTGTAAATACAACGTTCATAGCATTTGTTTTTCTTCGCACGGGCAATGCTGTTACTAAATATAGTATCGGCATTACACCCGTGCGAAGCCGGGGCGGGTTAGATAATATAAATAATCAATTTATATTATCCGTTTAAAAACAAGCACAGATAAGAATATTTTAACATTTTCACGGACAGTACGTCTAATAACGTGATTTGATGAATTCACATTGCAACACAACGGCTACTTACGTTCAATTTTATTTTCAACTAGCTGTTGCCCGCGACTTCGTTCGCGTGAAAATTCAGATGTGTGCCTGTATGAGAATATTTCTTACCTAATCTTACGGCAATCGTACATTGTATTAGTAATAAATATCAGTATAATCCGTCTCTAAGGCGAATCCGATTTAAATCTATTCACCCGCTACCCCCTAAAACAGACGAAATTTTGCGATATTTAACGAAACTTGCCACTCCTATTTTCCCACTTAATAAGAATAGTTCCTAGTTTGGAAATCGTATTATCAAAACTCCCGTTTAAAAACTATAAAAGCTTCATACAAATTTTGTTCCCCTTTATACTCCAGGGAAATGAATTTCGCAAAATCTCGTCTTAGAGAGCACCTATTTCCAAAATTTGAAACTCCTAGCACTTGTAGTTTCTGAGATTTCGTGATGAGTGAGTGAGTGAGTGACCTTTCGTTTTTATATATGTATAGCTTCTGCTCGCGACTTCGCTCGCATGAATATCGTTTTTCCAATAGACATTTTTATTTTGTTTAAATACTGTTTTGCATACTATTTCTAATCTCATCATCATCACCATTCGTACAAACCCTCTTTCACCTACCTAAAGATATCCCCCGTAAAACAATATACAATACACAAAGGCAAATTTTCACTACAATAACTTTCCCCTTTCCCTCATTTTCTCTCCCCCTTTTTTTCTTCCCCTCCTGTCTCCCTCCCACCTCTCTCACTTTCCCCACACTTCCCCTCAATTTTCCTCACTTACCACTCACTGACTCCTCACTTCCCTCATTTTCCCTTACGTCCCCCTCACTTCCCCCTCATTTACTTCTCACTTGCCCTTCACTGCCTCCTCACATCCCCCTGAGTTCCCTTTTACTTTTTTTTTACACAATGCCATTTAGACCCAAAGTAAGCATATTAGCTTGTATTATGGGTTCTAGAATACGGATAAACATACTTATTTTATTTTTGTAAATACATACATATTATACATAGAAACACCCAGACCAATGCAAATAGACATGTTCATTCTACAAATATTTGCACTGAGCGGGAATCGAACCCGCGACCTCTGCGTGGAAGTCCATACACAATACCACCGAAATACAGAGACAGTCGATTTACCCCTGACTTACACCCGCACTTTCCCGATACTTCTCCCTTCCTTTCCTCTTCCTCCCCCTACCTTCCCCCTCCCTTCAAATTTCAAGTCGCCAACTACAAAAGCAAAGATCTTTCCATACAATATTTCATCCTTTATTTCACCCCTATAAATCCACCCCAGTTAAAAAAAATATATGAGGGTATTTTTTATTTAAATAAAAGTATTCCAAAACAAAATTTCAAAGCTGTAAGTTAAAAAATGAAGACGTTTCATACAATCGTTTTCATCCCTTTTCATACACTTAAGGGTTGAATTTTTAAAAACCCTTTCTTAGTATACTTCTAGACATTAACACACCCTCTAAATTTCAAGTCGCTACGACCAGCGGTTTAGGCTGTACGTTGTCTGTCAGTCAGTCAGTCAGTCAGGACGAAGCCTTTTATAATATGTATGGATGTATGGGTTAGACGTATAGCCATCAGGGATCAAAGCATACAGGCTGCTAGGAATGCTAACACGTGATAGAGCCACATAAAGCTGACCGTGCGAAAAACAGCTAATACTTAGATCCACACCCACAACTTTTAGTGTCTTACCTTGGGCTTTATTAATTAGTCATCACAAAACATAGGCTCACTGCAAACTGGACTCGTTTAAAACTAAACGAAAGATTGTTTAGAATGACAGGAATCCGAGGAATAAAAACACTATCAGCTATTCCGCAACCTGTTAAAATCTCTGCTTCTATGATTTCGTAGTAAATTAACGAATGTTCGATGTGATTCTTTAAATTGGCATAACTTTTTTATTTATGAACCGATTGACATGAAACAAACACTAAATGTTAAATGAAGCTTACCACAATATATTAGTGAAAACCATATTTAAATCGGATAAGCCATTTCTGAGATTAGCGTGAACAAACGCACAGACAAACAGACTAACAGACAAACAGACAAACAGACAAACAGACAAAAATTGTAACAATCATTGTTTTGGGTTCTATTTGCGTTGATATAGGTCCTAATAGTATTTTTTCTCATATATCTTCCATGTACAGACAGCGATCGGTTACATTTTTATTATATGTATAGATTTTTTGCCACCACGTAGATAGGAGCCTTTATTCCGATGCAGGTGTATTGAAAAAAATTCTTTAATACTGCTAATTTATAACAGAAAATTAAAAACATACAATGAGACACAGAATAAACTAAATAGATATTTATCGAGCTATACTTTTAATAAAATTAGCAAAGTTTAATTAAAAATTAGTGTAAAAATTCCCAACAATTAATGAGTTTCTAAATAAAGTTTGATTAATAACTAAATGTCAAACTAAAATGTCTATGGTAATGAAAAAAGTTGCATGCCGCTGGTCTATAACACAGATAGTAATAAGAAACATGATAAAAACAGAGTCATTACGATATTGTAACGAGCAGGTGAAAAGCTTCATTCATAATATTGCTGTTAATTAATAATTTAAGTAACTTTTCTTGTCTCTGCACTATCATCCCATCGTAATCATGTTTTTAGGAAAATAAATATTCTTTATTTCTCATTTGTATCTAACTTCTCTTTTACCCTCTACTAGGCAATGGCGATTATATTACCACCAAATTAAGAATTCTAACGAGCTTGTAATAGAGTTCAAAAACAATTAATTAGTACCAAATACATCTATACTGCCACAACTGATTCATTCGTTTCGAGGTCCAAAACAGTAGGTTTAGCAGTGTCCGGGATTCCCGAGTGTCAAAGCTCAGTGTTCATAAGAGTTCTTCACTGTTAATGCTGGCTTTCAGGAGTCACAGTGATGGGCATGTGGGTGGGCTTTGTGCTTCTTCTAAATTACACAACGGATTTTTATACGGTTTTCACTATCGCTTAGAGTATTTCATCTGGAAGATTTATAACTTACTAGCGACCCGCCCCGGCTTCACACGGGTGCATTGCTGATACTATATTTAGTATCAGCATTGCCCGTGCGAAGAAAAACAAATGCTGTGACATTGTATTTACACATTCTGTAGTATATTTAATTTTACTACAGAATGCCGGCCCCCTGCCGCTATATCCCTCCCTGCATTTTTAATCTGTTATATCTTTGAAAATATTTATTTAAATTACATGCTGCAAAGGGCATTATTGATTTATATTAAGCAAAAAAATTGTTTATTTACGACATCACATTAAAAACATCTAAATTTATCAGTGTTTCTCTACTATAATATGCATGTTATATACTTATAAACCTTCCTCTTAAATCACTCTATCTATTAAAAAAACCCGCATCAAAATACGTTGCGTAGTTAAAGATCTAAGCATATATAGGGACAGACAGCGGAAAGCGACTTTGTTTCATACTATGTAGTGATTAGCTGCACCCTGCGGCTTCGCTCGCGTGTTGTAGCACGCATGTTATAGTAGAGAAAAGCTAGTAATATTAACAATTTTAAATTTGTCAGGTGGACCACGAGTCAGGGACCAAAAAAACTAAAAGCAACTTGTAAATCGAACCTGGGATATCAGTAGAGCTACCGTATACTTAAATTACGACTGAGTCGTCGAATCAGAAACCATATCCTCATTGATTAATCTAAAATGCGTTAGTCTATAGACAATACCGCCGGACTGCTTATTATGATGGTCTTAGGCATGAACACACAAATTGACAATAATGTAACACAAAGCTGCATTGTATACTTGCCCTAATTAAGAATTTAAGCGCCACGTCGGTCACCGATGACCGCAAACAATTGATTTTCTATTTTGTCTTATTGCATAGCGTTCAGTGTGTAAAATATGGATTATTTAAGAAGAAATTCCTGTTGCCTTGATTACTTTAGATACAAACATTGAAGTGACGTAGCCCTTTTGCCGCCAATTTGCTGACGGTAAAGCTATACGAAGAAAAGAAAGCTATATATTTATAAACCATGCAAATCTTTGACGGTGAGTAATTGTTATCTGTGTCATATAAATCTTTATAAAATTATCGCCATCATCCTCATGTCCACCGGATAAGTCTTTCTAAAAATCTTTTTTCAAAAAGCAATTTGATGACGAATGATCACCTCATTCGTCATCAATTTTTTTATTTTTTTAATATATATTAGCCTACCAAAGTGACTTCACCCCGCCTGATAGTAAGCAGTCAGTGGAATCTAGAAGTGATGACCACCATACCATCTTCTTAAACTGCTGGTATGGTGGCTTCCACTATGGGGGCGGGGAAAGAGGAAAGGGGGGAAATTGGGCCTCCGGCGCTCTCACTCACCGAGCGAAACGCAGTAGTACGGATAATACTACTCTTACGTCGATCTTCTATCAGGGGGTAGTACTTCCCCGGACGATCCGGCCCATTCATGCTGAAACCAGCGTGGATCTACTACCGTCAAATTGCTTCCTACTCCAATAATATCATCAAGATGGGAATCTTGCTTGCGTTATATGTTTTGTCATCTTGTGTCTTCTTTGTGTACCTTTATGTGTTATAATTTATAATTCAGTTGTGAGGGTCCAGCTGAAAATCAGTGCTGTGCATTAGCGCAGCAAATACTGAGCTGGAGCCCTTTGTTATATGTACATGTGTGTAAATATTGCATGTAATTATCTTCATAAATATTGTATGTATAAGTGTATACTCTTTTAATGTATAGCTTGTGTATTATGTACTATAACGAAAATTTCTTTATTTATTTATTTATTTATTTACAAACATTTATAACACCATTACAGTTTTCACCAATTCGGTATTACAAGCATAAAAACACTACATAGAACTATAAAAAGAAACAGAATCGTAAATAAAAAAAATCGTTTGAATGGTAGAATCTTGAAAGGGACCTGTTCACTCTTTGTCTCCAGCTTCATAGTGTCAGAACTTCGATGTCAACTACCAACAGCTATTTAGTTGCCTTTTTAAATAATAATTTTAAATAAAACCATGTATGTACTAAGCTTTACAAACCGCAGTAACCCGATAGCTTTGTTAAGACGTCTTTGTGTCCGCCGCTGCGCCGGCGCATACAGACGTATCTTAATTAATGAACTGGGCGTCAACTGATGTAGCTTGCTGTGTGTGGCTACTGCACAATGAATCTTGATTGTATTTATAGAATAAATTTAAAATATAGTTATGCTCAGAGGTACAGTGTCGCGTAGAGGTATCGGGTTTGATCAGGTCGGGTATTTTTTTTTTTATGTTATAGTCTACAAAAGTGACTCCACCCCGCCTGATGGTAAGCAGTCAGTGGAATCCAGAAGTGGCGGCCACTATACTAAAAGCCATCGTCTTAAACTGCTGGTATGGTTGTCTCTACTATGGCGGCTGGGAATGGGGTTAGGGGAAGGGAATGAGGGAGGTGAGGCAAGAGGAAAGGGGGGCAATTGGGCCTCCGGCGCTCTCACTCACCGAACGAAACGCAGTAGTACGGATACTACTACTCTTAAGTCGATCTTCTATGAGAGGGTAGTACTTCCCCGGACGATCCGGCCCATTCATGCTGAAATCAGCGTGGATCTACTACCGTATAAATATATATAATAATATAATAATAATAATAATAATAATAATATTCTACCACATTCACACAGCGCCATTTAGCCCCAAATTAAGCAATTATATTTGCTTGTGTTACGGGTACTAAACAACTGATATACTACTTACATACATTTTTTTTTTTGTAAATACATACATATTATAGATAAATTACACCCAGACACAGAATATATACTACCGTAAAGTAAGGGTAAAGTGATATTGGCTTTTTCTAGTAAAAGTCTGGTATTGTGGTAAATGGAAACAGGTATAGTATGCCCCGTGTATAAATGTACTACACTTCTGCCTACTCTTCAAGAGAAAACACACTTTTCTTGTTTTCTTGGAAGAAATTGTTAAGTTTGTCTATAGTTTATTAATCTCTATGTTTCTTTAAAGCAGATCCAATTACAGGTAGCAAAAATCGAACTCACAAACTTTTTCTCAGCAGTCACACATGCTCTCACTGCGTCAACGAAGAAATCTAATTATCTGTCCTATAGTTAAATAAAAATATTTCTGAATCTCACTTTGATATTTCGACACGCCCAAGGAATAAACCTGTAATTGACTATTACTAGTTTATTACTGTTATAGCATTTAGGGTATATATCGGTATGCACCTATGCAATTTTTCAGATTTTTCTGCAATAATTTAAAACGGTTCTACTTGTAATGTTTTGGTTCTTTGAAAAATTTCTGTGGCTACGTTTTAGTAAATAAATATTAAATGTAAAACATTTCAGTAAAATTTCTGGTGCATGCGATTACAGATTTATTATCGGGAATTAGGATGTAAACATTTTAGGTAATACATTGTAACAGTTATTTAGCAAAGTAATTTTTATCAATAACTTTCAAGAAATTTACAAGAATAATTCGATAGTAAATATTACTGGAGTTAAACTGATAAGTCAGGATCGTAAAATATCAGTACCCTAAAAATAGTATCAAGATATTTTTGGTAATATATATTTTGGTGAATAACTAATTCTGTGTATATGTAATAGTTACAGTCAAACTATAAACTGGTCTAGTAAAAAAATTGCTTTCCCGTCATGTAACAATGTTGTCATAGTTACCATTTGTTGAAAATATATACCCAAAAAACACTAAATCTTTTTTCCTGTAAAATTTGATTTTTGCGAATACCGGTTTATTAAATATTTTAAACTCACACGATTTTTACACATAACTATATTTATAAAACGGGTCTACTCGTGTTAGAAAATTATTATAAGGTGTCACCATGGTCACGGGCTGACTAATAAGTCAGCCCGTGACCATGGTCGGTGTAATTCGAACGAAACGTCGGGTAAAGAGGTATGACACCTTATAATAATTTTCTAACACGAGTAGACCCGTTTTATAAATATAGTTATACCGGTTTATTCTTCGGGAGCGTCGATTTGCTCTTTTAACCACAACACCAGCAATGACATGACGATATACCACTACTAGAAAAAAAACTATGCTCAACCTTATCCAAAAAACTATAAATAAAATAAAATGATCTCGTTACAACCAGAAGTTCTCAGGCTCACTGATATAAAAACTTAATATCTGAACATTAATATCTCAGTTACTAATGTAGCGTGGCTATTAACCTGATATTAACCCGATAGTTAGTATCAGTCTTAGAAACAAATCTATTTATCATAAGGTCATAACACATGTGAGATTTAAACGTCGGAAAGTTTTAATTTTAAACTTAGTGGCCGATAATTTCTACTAAAGGTGACGAAGGCCAGGACCAAGTTAGACAAAGTCTCTCAGAAACGTGCTTTGTACACTCAATGAAACAACGAAATTAATAGATATTTTAAACTATTTTTGTTAAATTTAGAAGTGTAGGAAAGGTAAATACAACTGGAAGATGTAGTTCGTTCCTTATTAGGGTAAATATTTAGCCGCGTTTTCAGGTTTCAAAGCAATCATTAATGGATATGTTCAGCTGTGGATGATAATGTAAGTATATGGTCATCCACAGCTGAACATATCCACTAATGATTGCTTTACTTTTTAAATAGTCATCGGATCAATCTTCCACATCCAAAATCTGTCTAATGATAATTAGGGTTTAAGACTGAAATAAAATATTTATCCACGTTTTCAGGTTGTCGATAGTAAACAATAATCGGAAAACGAGGGTTAATAATGGGTGAAGAGTCTTCACCAGTTATTAACCCTCGTTTTCCGATTATTGTCATTCAGTCTTAAACCCTAATTATCATTAGACAGATTTTGGTACAGTTAACAACAAAATATATAATGTACATTTTGCTAGAGGACACTTTTGACAAATCTATTGTTTGGAGAGTCACTAATCGATTGACGTTCAGGTGCTTAATTAGCATTAAGCACTCTTACGTTTCTTAACGTTGTTTAATTAACAATTAGTCAAATAAATTACACTAAAGGCTGAGTTGAATGTTTACTGACTCATACAGTATAAACTGTATGAGTCAGTAAACATTAAACTCAGCCTTTTCATGCAATTTCTAAAGATGTTTTCTCAGAATTACACCACATTTATCCAACCACAATGACATGTCCTAATACCGGATCCACACGTTAGCCCCAACGTTGCCCCAATGGCACTTGTCCCTTTAAATTTTAACGATAGTAGATCCAGGCTGGTTTCAGCATGAATGGGCAAACAAATTATATAAAATTTAATTTTTATATGGAATACCTACCAGCGGCGTTTGTTTGAGAATGAAGCACATGTAGTGAAAAAAGAAACAAATATTGTTACATTTCGGCGCTATTAGTCATAATATTTTAAATCTAACTAACAATAATTTGTATATAAGTCGAAATGGTCCAGTGGGCGTCAGTCCCACGAGGTAGTGGGTTCAAATCCGGGCAAGTACTAATGTGATTTGTCAAATCATATGTACTTTCTAAGTTTATCTTGGACATTTCTGACTGACGGTGAAGGAAAACATCGTGAGGAAACCTTCTCTATATGAGAAGAGGCCTTTGCCCTGCAGTAGGACAGTAAATAGGCTGGTATTATTATTATTATTATAACAATTTGTAAGACTACTGCCAAAATAAATTGAACATAAGATGATCAATCCACTAATGAAGCGACACCGTGAGAGAGTCAAGTCTCATCGGAGAACATTTAGAACTCATTAAGTATGAATAGGTATGTGTCACCTTCAAATGTAGTGTTTGAGGTTTTACTGTGAACCGCTCACTGTATAACAGTTTCGTTAAACATTACACATTCTTTATTTATTACATAGGAACATACATATTATATTACATATCTTCAGTGATTCAGTGGTCTGTGTACCACGTATAACCTCCACGTGAGAATCCGTCTCGGTCGCATTAGTGATGTTAAGTTTTTGGCCGAATACCGAAGTATTTATGTCTATTTCATTGGCACGCTCTACTCCACAGCTCTCAGTCTTTATATTCGTATTAATTAGTTATGGGAGTGCCATCAGACAGGTTTGGCAATGTAACGTTGGCACGAAAAAAAATGGTTTGTTTCTTTTCAGTTTGTTTTGGACAGGTGGACTTTTTTGTTCTTTTAATAATTATTTAGTTCTGCCAAGAAATAGAGCAGTATAATTGGTGAATAGCAACAGACTTGCTCAATCTCTGTTACGTTACTTCTAGCAGAGCTGGCAAGACGTGTGTATAATATATTCCTTTATAGAAAAATGCTTGTTATATCGCTATATTTTATATGATTAAAGAATTTGCATTCATTCGTATTTCATTCTGCACCATTCTCCAACAGTGAAAGATGGTCAAATGAAAGCTGTATGAGATAGGTCACTGGCTTTTTGATTTGAATCGTGTGTGTGTGTGTATACTAAGTGTAGATAATTATAAGCGCAGTGTCGTCGCCCGTAACGAATAACTCCCTCAATGCTTCTCACATAAACGTTTTTCCCAAACTCGTCATTAGTAGATCGGTTTGGGATAATTTAAAAGAAGCGGCGGCGGTAAGTCACTTGCTATTTAAAATGGCGAAAACTCTCTCTGATTTTGGTTTCTTTTATAGTTATTTAGAAAGCTGGTATTGAATCGGTAAATCAACTTTAAGTAGATTTTTTTTATTATTATTTCACTTTATTTTTAATTATGTGCATAGCCGCTTCTACAACATTAGGTACAAGCCATAATATTGCTTACCTTGGGTCTAGATGGCGTTGTGTGGTTGTTGAAAAAGAAAAGATACAACTGTACCGACAGTTACGCTTCTACGATCTCAACTGCCATTGCCTTGCCTTCGCCTTTTCATTTATGACTTTATTCGACTAATTAAATGCATAACCCATAAAAGAGGGTGTTGAATATCAAAAACAAAGAGTTCTTATATTTATCATAACATCTACATCTCTTTAAATAAGTTGCAATAACTACTGTAACATTCTTCCCAATTAGTGCTTTTATGACATCGCTTATCATTTGCACCACTATCCAAAAATCCGTCAAGTCCCACAGTTTTTTGACAAAAGGGGGGGATGGATGAAACAAATTCGTCGTATGCGTGTCGACATTCCTACCATACCGCGGTATGTCCGCCACGGATAATGTATATAGATGATATCACAAGTTTTTATACACCACACCCGGCAAAAGGTAAATTATTACTTTTCATTTGTGTTTTTGTTAAGAACTTCAAGGAGATAGACCGGTTAGCGAAGATGTTTTCGTAACTAAGTTTTTTAGATTCTATCAAAGTGACTCCACTCTGCCTGATGGTAAGCAATCACTTTTATTTAATTAAAATTATTTTACTATGAAAATAAAGCCATGGAAATTTCCAATTATTTGCATATAAACAGAATTAGCATTATACTTACTTTTTATACAGCTTTTACGTAAATCTAAAAAGATTTCAGATAATATTTTTCAAATATAGCTCCAGTTAAATTACAAAAATTGAAAACCACGAAAATATGACACTAAATAGCGACGTTTCCATACTTATTTACTTTTAAACTTTCGCGTTGCATGATATAAATTTATAATCATACGGGAATTAACGCGATCATGCATTAGGTATTTACATACCTTATTTTGCTTGACGTTTCGACCAGGTTACACCGGCCGTGGTCACAAGCAGACTGGTGAGGCGATGTCACCACATGTTTCCATACTTATGTATGAACGCTCTTGATACAAATGAAATCACCAATCACCTCGTGATTGTGATCAATGCTCATGTCCTTTCTATATGAGAAGAGTCCTTTGTCCTACAGTAGGAATTTAATGAGCTATTACGACGGCGAATACAAATATTACAACAAGAAAATGTTACTAACAGGGTAACAAATGAAAGGCGATGTTCATAATGACAACATGTATTCGCAGCTGTCCTAATCATGCATAGACTCTATATTTTCTACCAATTCGTTTGCACATTTTAATAAATAACTATAAATTACAACAATAATTTCTACCGTATAAGTATTATCTAATAATCTGCCCACATTAAAATATTGTTATAATGCGTTGCAATAATAAAAAATCTACCGTTTAATTCTAACTTTCAGAACTCGCATTGAAAATCTACTTTGTTCAATATTCCACAATTATGTTCACTAACGTGTCAATTTTAACCCCTAATTACCAGCGGTCGGTCCGCGAGACCGCCGCGTCGCTAAGTGTTATTGATGTTTCAACCGCATTAAACCGGGGCAAATTAAAGTAGCTATCGCGCAGGTGTCAAAAGCTTTGCCGAAGTGGGGCAAAAAAGGTCATCAGCTATAAAACGCGCGAACGATTGCTGGCAAAGACTGGATTGTAGATGAGACATTTCTTGTTTACGTTTGATTGTTATCAGAGTGAGAATTGGTATTATTGGTTTTTAGTTTTTAGTTACATTTCGTTTAGTTAAGTAATTCGTTAATAAATAAGAAAAGAAGTAAAGTAGGCATCAGTAAAGTATGTACCTTTATCTTTATCGAAATTTTAGCATACATAAGTACTTAAAAAACAGCTCTCAATGTGTTTTACATAACAGTTACTAATTCAATATGGAATGCGACAACAGTATCTACTATTTCGGTATTGTTTTATCTGTGGCTAAATGTTTGTCTTTTTCCTTATTCTTTATTTGCATGTTAAAAAATAAACAGTTTTTCTTTCTTTCTTTCGTTTACCTTAACTTACAGATCTAACTATCCACACGGCTGTTGCTGTTTACAAGCTATCAAACTCCGTAAATACTTTATCTATTCAGTTTAGTTAAAATAGAAATGGCAATCATATAAAACTGTTAGACAATAACATACCAAATCTTTTGAGAACTGAGTTATAATTATTTTAGTCAGTTTCTTTTGGGCTGTCTTTCTTTAAATTGTCAAACTGACACGACAAGACCTTGATAAAACACTTACAAGTTTACTAAGAGTATCAGTAACAATAAATGATGGATATCGGTAAGAAACTCGAGCCTCATCATAAATATTCCACGTGTCGCATCTATAATTCTTAAGAATACGTTAACGCGCGTTTTTATTATTATGACAATATTAAATCAAGGGGCACGATGATTGATTGGGTCTCGTTGCTAACACGCACTGTTAAAAAACGCGTTTCGTTTCATCGTAGCGGGTCCCGCGTATGGTTCGCCGCCGCAGGGTTAAGTCGCTCATCGATCAAAACAGTTGCAGTTGTAAAAGAAGAACAATTTTTTTTGACAATAATACTTCATTAATTGTAAAATTTCATACAGGGAGGTTAAAGCGCCAATGTTTCGCCAAGTGAAAATTATTTTTTGTTGATGAACTTCAAATGTAAAAAATAATTAATAAAAATAAAATTGTAAACAATGTGGATGAATGAACATGACATGAACTTTTTTTATAAAAACAAAAGAACACTTTTATTTATTTCATATTTTGTTTTACTTTTTTGACAGTAGTTACAAAATTAATTCTACGCAAGATATTGAAGAAAAATACATACAATTACTTATTGGAAGACTTGAGTTTGTCGGTAGTATACATATCTCATCATAATGACACAAATGAAAAGCAATACGCAATAACACTAGTAATTTTGTCGTCAAGTTAGTGGGACGCAGCGTGAAGTCGCGGCATCTTTGTAACATTGCGGTACAAACGCAGAGAGATAATGTTGTTGTCTACTTGTTTGATTATTTGCAAGCTACATGATATATTGTTATAATCTCAATTTTTACTTCAATGTGTGTTTTGTACCTACCACACTTGTGATACCGTCACAGCGCACTATTGACGCTATCCAACTATATCTGACAAATAGACGAAAGTTGTAGGTGCTTAAAAACGAATGTCATCGCCCCTAGAAACCTAGATGCTTATGCAAAAATGTAGATAAAACTCATTAAAGTGATTAAACAGAGAGATGTGTAAAGTTACTAGAAGGACCTTTGCTCAGCTCTGTCACTGTCTATGCTTATACTGATCAACTACCCATTTTCTTATTACAATCAGGCTTAAATCTTAACATGCTTTTCAAGACACAAAGAAGTTTGACCAAAACAAGTATTTCGAAAACCTATCGATCGCCACAGTTGCAGCTTAGATGAAATTCTTTAAAAAGTACCCCTGCATCTAAACATGCAAAATCCCAATCAATCTCCTACGCGGGAATTATCAGCTGATTTCTGTTGTCCTACACAGAAATAATCTCATGCATTAATAGCCTAATCTCATCCATGGGTCAAAGAAAATATCGCCGTTCCCTCCGGGGCTGTATGTGTTGATTCCTTGTCCAATTAAGTAGAAAAACAGCGGGCGATTGCTGCGGAGGACAATGACATATTATTATCGTACAGATGATATTGCTATTTTATATTGGTGTTTATTTATAGTAGAATAGGAAAAAGTTTAGATTATGAAGAAAAAATTAAGCTAGAAATGCACACCAGTCCTCAAAAGTAGTTTAAACGAAATCATATTAATAATGGAACCCATTTAGATGCTGTTCGTAAGTCAGGTGGAAGGTGCCACACAATTTCAAAATGTTCTCGTACTTATGTAGAGGTTTTGTGGTTAATTAATTAGCGAATCAAGCTCAAAAGGGCATTACAAAATAGTTTTCTTCTGTATGTGGGCGCTAACTTCTTCTGAATCACGTAATGAATGTTGATAAAATTTTCTTTATTATTTTTAGGAAGTTCTACGAAAATTTTATATCTTTAATACAACATATACATTGTACACATGTCTATTTTTCTTGCAAAGTTGTGTGGGCTTGCTAGTTTATTATATTTGCCAACTCAAGGAGTAGTTCCGCGGTTATCAAGTACATTTTTGACAACCAATGCACCCGTCAGTTATACAAATATTTGATTCCTACCAATGAACCAATTCCCAACAATGCTGCCTAATCCTTCATAGCCTTGTAATACAAAATCAACTTTATCTTTTAGTGCATAAGCAGTGTAATTCTTTAATATGTTATGTTTTATAGGAAGTTCTTAAGTAAACAGCGGGTGGTTTATTAGCCGTCGTGTGAGCGAACAAGTGCGTCCGACAATCGGACGGTGTTACTATTGTTGATGAGGCGACAACCTGTGATGTATGAAAGCTTATTAATTGGTTCATTTTGTTCGTATTCGAGGTATTTTTCTTGCTTTTTGTATTGTTACAATCAATGTTTGTTTGGGTTGAGTGATGGTGACGAGAAAACTAGTTCTGTTAATGTGCGTTTTTCGTGTGGAAAATTTTGTTTAAAGTTGCTAAGTGTTATAACAAGCACAGTTTTCTTTAAAGGTGTTTGAATTGAAAAGTGACAATACCTGATGATGACGAACATTATTATCCACAAATTAGAACTTTTCTATGCAATTCAAAGAAAGGTTTTTTAAACGTTGGTGTCTACAATGAAAACTGTTAATAGGAGAAGCCTAAGCTACTGATATCTTATACCATCAGGAAAACCACCTCCTTCCTTCTTCCTTCGGACTAACACAATCTCAGCCATTGGCTCGTGTATCAATAGGCAATAAAAAAAATAAACAAAATTAGTCGTACTTTTCAATGACTAAACTATTAACGTAGTAAGCAGTTTCCTATACCTTGTTTAAAAGGCTGATGCGAAATAACGCGAGCAATTAACCCGCCATCTTTGTGTCAAAGAAAAGCTTATGAAATTGGCACACCATACCGTGTCACATTACATCAAATATCTGGCCAGAACATTAGCTCGCTTTATCCTTCACGCCATTCATTAGCACAAAGGTAGGCAGAATAATTAGTACGAGTGTTGAGACGGATGTTACCTGATATTGCATTTAAATGGTTTGGAATATTTTTAGGTCTTCATTATATTTAAAAAGTCGAAATGGCCCAGCGGATAAGGCACCCGCTTCATGACACGAGGTAGTGGGTTAGAATCCGGGCAAGTACCAATGGAATTTTGCGAATCATTATATATTTTCTAAGTTTATCTGGACATTTGTGTCTAACGGTGAAGGAAAACATCTTGAGGAAACCTGGACTTAAAAGTCTGAAATTGCCAATCCGCCTTAAGCAAGCGTGGTGATTAATGCTCATGCGTTCTCTATAGAGAAGAATTGCCCTGCAGTGGGACAGTAATCAGGCTGGTATTATTATATTTGAACTCAAGTACTGAAAGACTAATGTCATGATAAACTATCTCTCATGAATCATCTAATAGTGAAGGCATCAACCTCTTATTTTGATAAATGATAAATTTAAAGTAATTTTTTTACTCATGTAAAGTAAATATCTGGAGATTGAAAAGATTTCTTGTAAATTCGTTTTATGGTTCTTTTAGTTAAATTATTTGCTAACTACTGTAATTAAGCAGACAGCAAAATATTCTAGTTAATAAGACGTTTATAAGTATTTTTTTTGTCATAAAGTTTGTTTTTGTCTGTGAAAGAAAACATAGTGATGAAACCTTTACTTAAACTAACGGCAAGCAAGCTTGGTAATGAATGCTCAAATGTTCATACAATAAAAATAAAGCCCGACTTCAATCTAATGAATCTATGATTAAACTACATATTAATCAGAACAACTAATTTTAATTTTAACACCTCAATACAAATGACAGCGGCGATCTGATTTTGACAAATGAATGATATAAAGAAGTAATTGGAGTGAATGAATGAGTGAATGGGTGAATGTCTTAGTACAAAAGGTTACAATCAGTGGTGTCGACAATGGCCGGCGAGTTTGCAATTAATGCGGAATGGCATCACCTGTGTGTCTGTCGCGATTAATCATCAACTATGACAGTTTGTAAGGCAGTATGAGGCATGAGAGGCCGAGGTTTATAGGTACGATAGGTACACTACTATTTTATGTTTTTCAAGACAGTCCAGATTTGTTCTCAACAGTTTTTAGAGTTACCTAGTTATATTTGATTCTATCGAGAAAGAGTTCCTTTCAGATAATACTGTCAAAAGTTTAAGAATTCGAGTTTGTGAGCAGCGATTGTGCATTCGCTGGGTAAATTTTATTCTTGCTTTTAGAGACGGACGTTGCCGACAGTTGAGAACACGAAATAGTTTAGTTATTAAGGTTGAGAAGAAGGCTACGACAATGACGTTAGTAATTGATAAACTCACCTTGTGGTCGTTTACCGTTAAGCAAGGTGTTAGCACTGTATGACGACTCTAAAAGATTGATCAATATTGAGTATGTAGAAAATTGAACTTGACGAGAAAACAGTAAAAATGAGGGTTTTGCATAGCTTGACCAATATGCAGTTTTGACGAGTGTGTCGTAGATCCTAATATAGAAAGCGAAAGCTGAGTTTGTTTGTTTGTTTGTTGAAGTTATAGGTTGTCGAACATCACGCTTTAAGCGACGGGAGCAGAGCGGTTACTAAAGGTGTAAATTAACGCGAGTGAAAACCGCGCTGGAGGAAGCTATAACAATACAACTGGTGTGTTTATTTCACATACTTTGTAAGTACTATAATGTTACCTTACTGCAGTTACTTGTGTACAATCTCGGTAGTGATGGCATGTAAGCAAGCCTAGTAGTACTCCTTCAAGTTAATAGATAGACAGTTTATACAATTGCTTTATAAATTTTATTCTAAAACCCGCTTTCGCTCTTGAATTACATAGCCATTACCATCAAAGCGCGCTGCGGTGCGACAATTGCTGCTTTTGATTCTGTACCGAATGAGATCGCAGTGACATGTGCAGGGAGTAGCTCATCAAGTATTAAGTTAAGATCTCGATGTATAATTTCGATAACTTTGTCGATAATATTTATGTTCTGTGTCGTCGATTGCTTTATAGATATACTTACTTAAATTAGGTATGTATCTCTTTCTTCTTCTCTTCTCGCTAATTATTGTATGTTTATCGAGTACTTACCTACTTTTTATTACTTGACACGGACATTTAACAAAATCAAGTGTGAACAAAGTGACTTGGACTGGTGTTCAAACTCCAATGTTTGAGAGTACCGTGCACAGAGGGGGGTGGCGCCCTCTGTTTGTACATGAGGAACTACACAAGATTAGAGATTAGAGCACAATCGATGAGATTGATTTCCAGTTCAATTTGAAACTTCTACTGGAAGTAGAAATAGCAAACAAAATCATAAAATCCAATTTAAAGGTTTTAGCTTTTTTAATCTGTTTCATAACACCAACAAATAATTAAACACCTAGTAGTCGCCATGTTATTTCGTCAAACTTACGAGTAGAAGTATCTACTGTTAACTAATCAGCGAACCTTTAATCTTTAAAAGCTTTTTATTATTAAGGACGGTTTTGCAAAGGAGGCAATACATTTTTTTTAAATAAAGTGTTTGTTAATCGGTAAATTCTTGGCTGAAAATCCTGATTTCTGTTCTGCAGAGTTACAGAATGTTAAACTTGGTTATATGTAATGCCCTATAACTATCTTACATTTAAAAAAGCAATTTGATAGCGATTTTTGATAAATTTTTCATTTGTTTTCACAGCCAACTGACGTCATGACCACAGAGCATTACAGCGTCCGCTGCGTCCACCGTTGTCGTCAAATTACGCACGAAATTTAAATACATTTTATGGCACCTAACGATTGAATAAAAATATATATTTAATATAATTGAGACACTTTTCAAAAATGGGTTTAGTATGCTATTCCAGTTTTAGGTATACTAAATTTTTATCAACGGGAATCGAACCAAAAACCCTTGGTGTCAGTCCATACACAGTATCACTGAACTTTCAAGACCTATTATTAATATTTAATCAACACATTCAACACAGTTCACTAACCTTCACTAATTCCATCAAATTCAAACAGTCCCTCTTCACCACAAGTAGGTTCCTATTCCCTGGTGTTCTGTCAGTGCAAATGCACATCGGCCCATTAAAAAGTACAGTGCTCCATTTAGCGGAGTACGTAAGACAATAGAACCTCCCCTAACGCACTGTTTGCACAATAAAAGCTGCGTGTTCATTTGTGCGAACATTAATATTATTTTAATATTTGTGTATTAGTGTATTGGACGTTTACGGCATGTAGTGTTAGTATTAAAAACTTCATAGTATCTGTTCTACTAGACATTATATGCTAAAAGGCGAAATAGCAGGAGAATTATATTTATAGATGGATATTTAGGTAACGCTGCTGCCACACGGATGTAATTAAGCCTTCTATCAGTGGTGACCTTGCTTTATGTCATCCGTGTAGACGGCCGAGGTTACCCTAATTATACTATGACCTTCATCGTCCTTGGATTATTCCTCCAAGGTCACCTTTGATGAAAGGTATGATTACCTCCGTGTAGAACGCCTATTATTTCCTTACGCGCTAGTGCATCGGCCTGCCAAGCATAGTCATCATCATCATCATATCAGCCAAAAGACGTCCACTGCTGGACATAGGCCTTCCCCAATTTTCGCCACCGTGGCCGGTCGTTCGCAGCCCTCATCTATCGGTTGCCCGCCACCCTTATAAGGTCGTTGGTCCACCGTGTGAGGGATCTGCCCATGTTGCGTCTTTCGGTTCGTGGTTGCCACTCCAGAAACTTTCTGCCTCAACAGCCGTCAGTTCTGCAAGCTATGTGTCCTGCCCATTGCCACTTCAGAGAAGCAATTCTGAAGCCACGTCACTTACCTTGGTTCGCCTAACATAGCCCGCTCTATCGCCATCACCAAGACCCATAGTTAGCGACCACGTCTCTGCTCCGTATGTTATCACTGGCAACACATACTGGTCAAAGACCTTGGTCTTGAGACACTGCAGTAGTGCGGCCTAGAAGATATGTGTTAAGTACTGATAACTAAGTACGTAAGTGATACATGTTACAATAATGCTAATACGCAAAACAGAATACTACACAAAATAATAATATAACCAATCAACTAGTGAAAAAGTCCACGTAAAAGACACGCCACCCTTACAATTCTTTGTAGCATGTTGTCTGTATCTTGTCCCCCGTGTTTGTCTATAGCGACACTTGTCGCATTCGATTATTTCAACAACCGAGCATTAGTACCACTCCAACACTACTTTGTTTTAAGTTCAAGTTATTTAACATTTGGGGTCAGTCTAAGTTGTTTACTTGAGTTTTTAGCTGTGTGTGCACAGTGTAGTTTCGTAGCGGTTCTAATCTGTTTTATCTTTTGTTGTTTATGCTGTTGCTGATAGCTAGTATAAAATAATTTTCATAATAATAAGGCTTTTAATTAATTGCAAGTTTTTTTATTAGTTTGGTCAACAAAAAAAACTATTTTTGTGGATCGGTAGTACTGTATATGGACAACCGTGCAGAGGTCTCAGGTCCGATTCACGGGTCGGGTAAAGTGATATTGTTTTTTTTCTATTCATAAATTCTCAGAATCTGCAATTGTGCTCGTTCCTTGTTATGTATAGGACTTAATAAAACTGACGAAATGTGGGTGTTACGCACCAATGCTATGCAGAAAAAAAACCAATAAGAAAATATTTATAACTTGACATCGTAAATCGTCGTGATGGTGTAATGATTAAGATAAATAAAACCTAATACTTAACTTTCTGTTCTTAAGCATTTTGTATCATCGTTCAGTTTTAATTAGTTTAAAATGAAACCAATTATCTTTTTCACCGTTCATCAAATATTCAGGTACACGAGAATCTCACAATATCAAGTCGAAAGTCCGAATTAAGATTTCAAAGTGGCTGTCCACTACCCTTCTAAATCCTACCCGAACCCCGTATTTCTTTGAACCTCATCCTCTTTCTATCCCTGTCATTTCCGTGGACTTTTACGTAAGTGTGAGCGAGACAACAGACGTCTGAGATTCGCATGAAAGTTGTATGTATGTCAGTTTGATAAACGAGGCTTTGTAAACAAAATTGAATATTCAGTGAGGTGTTTGGAAAATCACTGTTGTATCCCTCGCGTGGACGTAATGTCCTGACGTTTATTACGTGTGGAATGGAATTGCCACGGATTGCCATTGCTATTAAATTGTACTGTACTTTATATTCAGAACTGTATTCTGTTTCAAATTACGAACACAGACGGCAGATAAACTTACGGCCTACATGCTGGCCAGTCTAGAACAGACGGCCTAGACATAAAAGCAAGTGGCATAAAATGCTAATTAAAAAAGAATAGCATAATTTTTTTTACAATTTTATATCTATTTTATTAGCATTTATATTCTATAGAATTTGCCCTCTGGTTATCGTCACCCATAGTAAGGACAGATGTCCTCTATTTTAAGCATTGTAAAACCAATGCTAGGAAAACACAACGACCTAGAACGTAAAAGGAAATGGCAGAAGAGATTGAAAAGACAGATGATCTAGATTGGAATTGGATTTCTAGCATTTATATAGAGTTTATAAGAGTTTGTTTGTTTGTTTATTTAAACGCGCGAATTTGAATAATTATTTTTGCCCAGTTCTTGAGGAAGGTTATATAACATCACGCTACTGGCGACGGAAGCAGAGCAGTCAGAAAATCGCGGGTGAAACCGCCCACTCTATTCATGCTAAAAAAAGCAAATATCTACGATCGTAAAACTTTATTTAAAATCAACAGCTAAACTTAATATAATATCTCAAAAGACATTAAGTATATTCAAATTTTTTAACTGCGTCTGTACTACACGTAATAGGTGAGAATGGACTTAAGCCCGCTGAGCCCTTGTGAGCTATTGCAAATTAAATTTCATCCCCGGTCACTGACAACCATTCACTTTTCACATCACACGAGTCTGTCATGCGGTTTTTATACTTCACACAATAACAAGTTGCTTTATTATTCTGACTTACATATTACAATGCTTTTCATACAAAAATGGCGAATAAAAGCAAAGTCTGTTTCTTCTCTAACTTCTTCTAAACCACGCCACTGATTTAGATATAACTCTGATATTTATTAATATTTTTTCAAAATTATGAATTCAGAAAGTAATGAAATAAACTGTAGCCGTCGGGTAAGATTTCAACAAGGTGAATAGACGATCTGATAAAATATTCAGAAGACGCTGAGTACAGGATGCTTTACATCGATACCTCTTGATTTATGTTTTAATGTACTCAAAACCAGGGCTGTCCAGACCGAATACGATTCCGGGTCTATATCAAATTACTACATAGATTGGAGGGCCGCACCAATAAACTTTTTTTTTAGTCTGTAGAGGTTTATATCTAGGTATCAATAAAATTTGAAAAAAGTAAAGATTTGATTATATTATTAAAAACACACTGCGGGACACACAAAGATGAACCGCGGGCCGAATGTGGCTCGCGGGTCGTGCATTGGACAGTCTTGCTCCAACCGGTAATGAAAACCAAAATAATATCTGTTTGAGTGATTTAGAAGCGAAGAAACAGATAGAAAAACCTTTACTTAACTCAAGGCCGGTATTACATTATCATATAAATATGATTTCATATCTGTGAAATTCTATGATCATAGTCCGACGACTCTCAAACTATGATCATAGATGATCACATGTAGTTATTATACCGTCATATGTTCTTCATTTAAAAATGACTTACACATCTTTGATCATATTTCTATGATAGTCTAATAGCGGCCTAACTTTGCTTAATTCTGTTTAGAAATAGATTTAATTTATTCAATTGTCATGTAGTTACTTCAGACGTCTCTACATTCTAGGCGCTGGAATGTGTCTCATTGCATAATACATTGTAACAACTTGACAATGATCGCAAGTAAATAAATTTATCGCATTTATTAATTCATTAATTGATTGAATGATTCAATGGTATATTAATTGATTGATAGATTGATGGATTGCTTTATCGAGCACCTTACAGTACCGTAAGATTGGCAGTTTTAGACTTATATTTATTACAAGTTTAAATATCATAAGTCAGATAATTATAGACAAATTATTATCTAAAGTAACCTTAGATAGGTACCTACCTAATTTAAATAAACCTCTTTATAGGTTTGAGTAATTTTGTGGTTCGATGGTATTGTGTACCTACAGACGCCGTGGTCGCGGGTTCGATTCGGTGTAAATATTTTTGTGCATAAACATGGCTATTTGCATTGGTCTTGGTGTTTCTATGTATAATATGTATGCATTTACAAAAAAAAAGTATTTAAGTATGTTTGTCCGCATTCTAGAAACCATTATCACAAGCTATACTATATGCTTACTTTGGGTCTAGTTGGCGTTGTGTAGTCGTTAAGGTATTATTATATATTATAGGTAGAGCTTTGATTTTATGTTTTACTACTAAAAAGGAGCATTGACCATTGTAGGCTTTTTTAACTTACAACTAAGATCCTGATAAGCAGTTCTTCTACTTCTTTCTCGTCAAAACCTTATGACTGAGGGTCGTGCCCACCAAGCAGTTACCAAAGCCAATATACAACACTAGTAGTGTCGCTCGCTCGTTACATTTTAATTCCTTTCTTAAAGAATTTGTAGTCTTCCAAGAACTCGACTGGGAGTTAATTCTACGACCAATGACAATCAAATCCGCTATACACAGCATAGTGGTAAAGCAACCACGTGTGATCTAGAAAGTGAAATATCTAAAAAGTGAACTTCACACGGGTAACAGCTAATCGAATGAGTCCACCACTTACCGCCGCTCATCAGCATACAAAATAGCTTACTAAATCAAAGCAAACAAAAACTGTGTATTGTATTGGTGTATCAGAACAGCGATTACTGATTACTATGGAAAATCTCACGGCAATTTAAGTGCTAATAATTTGTATACCTTTACTAATAACTGAAATATGACTGTTTGTTTGTCTGATATTTACAAAAAACCTTTTTAATCATCCCACGGTTCTCTCCCTTTTTCTTCTTGTCGCTCATTCTCTTCTCTCTTGCAGTCAGTAATGACCTGTTTTTCTTAAGGAAACAGCGGTGTACTTTCTTATGTGGGTTGTATGCCTTTTTGTAACCAAAATCTGTTACAAAAAAATATATATTCCATTTGATTCTATTCGTCCCAGTTTTAGGAAACTAATTTATTTGTTTAAGTGGATATATGTTATTACAATAGTGTAGTTCAGCACATTTATATAGCATACAAATGGATCTTAAAAATTAAATACCTAAGCTTATTTGTTAAAAAAATATTATGTGATTAACATTCCTACGTATTACTGCAATGTGATCCTATTATTACCGGAATTTATCAGCCATATGTAAGTACACAGGTCCAGTTCTTTATGACGACAGAAGATGTAGATACTGCAAGTCTTCTAAATACTTTATTAGATAAAGCCCAAATAATACAGCCCAAATACTCCCTCAGTCCTGATCCTTTTCCCTTTTCCTTCCTCATTCCTTTCTTCGTGGTCGGCAACGATTTGGTTGTGTTTCCTAAGCATCACTACTTTCGTAATGCTTGGAAAACACAGCCATCTCTATAGGTTACGGTTACCATTTACCATCAGGTTAACTTGTTTGCCACCAAAGTCGTATAAAAAAAGATCGTTTATTAAGAAGCAACGAAATCCATGTGAACCAACAAGTGAACCCACATAAAGGATTAACTGTAGGTGATAATAGTTCTCATTTGTTAGAAGTAATTCGATGTATTACGTGTAAGTACGTGTGTACGGTGGATAATTGCAACTATGTTTTGTGTCTCGTCGCGATGATCCGAGCGTAACATGACTATTGTCTATTGTTACATATAACATTTCTTATGATTTAGGATTTATAAATTTTACAAGGGATCGTAGAATAATCTACGTCGTGGCTCTAACATTTTGACTTCATATGTATTAGCTGTATTTCTTTAAAAGCATTTCACCAGACTGCAAGATGTGAATTTATTAAAGACACTTTTGACATAACCAATCAGATGTTAAAAATTTTAATGTCATTTATATTTAGTGTATTAACCACTGGGTTAATTTAGCATTGTGCTGGCTTTCTATACACAAACTTCAGTCCCAGATTCTTGAAAAATCCCGAATTTTGCTCGGCGCTGTAGCACTGTCATTATTAGTCAATTAACATATTGTAAAAGCGATTCAGTGCTGAACGATTCATTGCATAAAATTTGATTTTCAAATAAAGATCGTTTAAAGAAAGCCACTGTAAAAACGAGGTTGTGGACTCATGCCTTCTCTGTATAAGACGAGGTTTTAGTCCTACAGTGCATTATTATTTACTATTTAGTTTAAAATTTAATCATTTAGATTAAAAAGAGTTTCATTAAGCCGCCATAGTGGAGGCCACCATACCAGTAGTTTGGCTTTTGGAATGGTGTCCGCTACTTCTGGATTCCACTGACTGCTTACCATCAGGCAGAGTGGAGTCACTTTGGTAGACTAATCTAGTTATCACTTATTTAGACTCAATAGTTTTGTATCTACTCGAATCCGTACTAAACTGTAATAAAATTCTTATTTTATGAGCTCACCCTTCTTACCGGTCACCCCATAAACACTTCATAAATGTCTCCATCAATTTTCACCCTCAGATCGCCCTTGCATTTAAATTATGATGTCAAAAACATGACCGGAGTGGACCCACGACCTTCGTAGATTATTTTAAAAGACTTTCTTGAATCTTTTCGTTCAATTCTAAGATATTTTTAAGGACTTTATAATTCAATTTGGGCACATAGGTTTCTAAACTCTTTTATCAAACAGTTTTGTAAATAACACATACATTATTTTATATCTACCTCGTGACTAGCTCACGAACACATTTATACTGCGAAGGGTACAAAACAAGTAGCTCTACACAGATAAAATATAACCTGCATATGTCTTACCTGACAACATAATATTCGTATGAAAAACAAACAGCGCCTTTAGTGTCTACTCTGAGAACTAAATCTTTTCAAATATTTATCGATGTCACCAGAGATACAAAATCTCATGACAAATTACAGGTTTTAGTTTAGGTTAGGCATAGTACACAGTACAGGTTATTTCACTTTACTCTAGTTGACCTTTCATATATGGCTAAATTAACCTTCTGTTTGTTGGTTTTGCCGACATAAATTATTAAAGATATGAAATTGTGTAAACTTTCTCACTAAATTAAGAGTCAATTTCCGATAAATGGTGTACAACTCGTTGAGTATTATGATTATATTTATTAATTCTGTAATTGATGTGACCTTGAACTTTTGTTTCACCTGTTCCATATAGACTGTCCTTTAACTTATTTATTTTGTCCTTGTGGGCCAAGGCACTTTGATGCTAAGAATATTTTATAATGCGGTCTTTTCCATCGTTGGTTTTCCATCATTCCATCTTTTCCAAAGTTGGTTTAGTATCTTGATCATTATTCAATAACTTTTAGTATAGGTTGTATCTGTTTTATTCGCGATCAAAGACTTGTAACTACACACATAAATATACTAGCTGCGCCGAACGGCTTCGCCCATAAAACATTTTTAGTTGTATCCCTTGGGAACCAGAGCGTTTTTCGGGATAAAACTAGCTTATATCTGTCTCTGGCACCTAACTACATATCAATTTTAGCCGTTTGGGTACTGAGTGGTAACAAATACACACACACACACACAAACTTTTGCATTTATAATATTCTATAAACCTTTTAAGAAATACATCGTAAAACATCACAGGGACCTTACAAGTTAATCGTGCTGAACAAGATCGTAATCAAGTATGTAATAGAGTGTTGCCACGAAAGAAAGGTGACGACAAACAGGCCGTTAAAGCATATACTATAAAACAGACAATCAAACACGCATAAAGAGTGAAAATTTATCCACTGGTGTAACGAAAATGTTATCTTCATCTTAACAAACAGCATTGCAATCAGTACAGGTTAACATACAGTCTCCAAACGCGTCGTAAGCAACCGTTGAAGGCACCGTCGTAATTAAGAGGTAAACCATATTAGTTCACATCTTACTCGCTGATCTGCTATTTTAATTGTACGCTGTACGTGACTGCGACGATAGCCTTTGTTATATCTGACATACGAATGGACCGTTCGTTGTGCAAGTTGGTACACTTTTATAGAACAGTAGCTTGCCGCGGCGTGGTTTTACTCGCGTCTTTGCTTACTGCTCTGGTCACATCGCCAATAGCGTGATGTTACATAGCCTATATATAACCTTCTTCGAAAAATGTGCTACCATACGTAATAATATTCAAATCCGACTGGTAGATTCAGGGATTAGCGAGTTTAAACAAACCAACACACAAAAAAATACTCGTCCGCTTTATATAATAGTATAGATTTTACACTCTGAATTAGTAAAATGGGTTTAAAATCTAGCGGGGCTATTGTCACCCAACCATATGAAGAATAGATTGGCACAAATTCTTACGGTAGTAGATCCACGCTGATTTCAGCATGAATGGGCCGGATCGTCCGGGGAAGTACTACCCTCTCATAGAAGATCGACTTAAGAGTTGTAGTATCCGTACTACTGCGTTTCGTTCGGTGAGTGAGAGCGCCGGAGGCCCAATTTCCCCCCTTTCCTCTTTCCTCACGTCCCTCATTTCCTTCCCCTAACCCCATTCCCAGCCGCCATAGTGGAGGCCACCATACCAGCAGTTTAAAACGATAGCTTTTGGTATAGTGGCCGCCACTTCTGGATTCCACTGACTGCTTACCATCAGGCGGGGTGGAGTCACTTTGGTAGGATATACTATAAAAAAAAAAAAGCGTGGAGTTCAGCACAAATTAAAAGTAGTAAACCCAGCAGTAGATAAATTTGAGCTGTGAATACCAAATTTAATAAAGCATTTCATGTACACTAATTTAAGTAAAATAATTCTACGTCCATGTACCTTTTAAAGATCGAAATCCTGTAAAGATTTGTTTTGTTGCTCGCTTTTTACCAGATTTATCGTTTGAAGTGATTGTTTTAATTCCTTTTTATTGGTACGGTAATGTTATCAAACTTATTCAGTCGTATGTCCGATCATGTCTATGAACTGTAGTTTATACGGAAGTGTGTCGCATCTGATACTTTTGCTTTGAACTATCAAGCACCTTTGTGTTAGGTACAAAGACAGATAGAATTCTATATAATAGAGGAGTCAAAAACCCTGCTATATTAATTACTCAAGTTGTACTTACTACCTTTGTTGTACACTTGCGGATGTATGATAATTTTCATAAATCCAAATACCAATTTTAATAGACAAGTTCAACTGTATTTATCGAGCAAGAAGCTATATATCAAATCAATATTTTCTAAGCGGTTATCTACTACTTTCATTAGGTCATCGGTTCACCATATAGATGGCTTGCTAACGTACGGAAAACCGAAAACAGCGGAATTATTTTATCTTACTGACAACCGATCTAGAGCCATTTTGTACATATTATTCACGCAATTCCACAAATAGATAGACCGAAACAAATATTTACCAAACATACTTATTACACCATGCAGGAATGGAACCCGTAACCGCAAGATAGGCGATCAGTTCCGTGCTGGTCTCACGTACAATTTATTAATAACTTAAGCATGCAGACAAAAGACGATAGCTGTATAATTAATACCTATTAGTATGCTAGTAGTAAATACGCAATTTATGAGACTGTAATTATACAGTTTAAGGTGCAACAGCTGATTCACTCTGTACAAATGTACTCAGCTTGATTGTAAGTATTAGTGGAGTCCAGAAGGCCTAAACAAGTGACATAAATGCTAATAGAATATAATAAAATAGATTAAAAATGTATGGATTGACATAGGTTAACGACAATGTTAGCGGTAGCATACACCAATTCCATACATTTTTTAAATCAGGTTATTAGTCTACCAAAATTCCGGCTCTGCTTAATAGTAATCAATCAATGGGATCTAATCCATCGCCTCAAACTACTAGCACTGTGTCGTGTCCACTATGGCGGCTTGGTAAGATTATTTTTCGTTTAAAGGTCTTGTATCAAAATTGGAAATTAGCACATGTACTGCTATAGATTTTCAGGTTTTAATAGAGTCAGTTAACTATTATTTGAGGCTTTTAAGATTCTACCGTTTGCGTTGCAGTTTTCGTTTAAAAATTGGCTGTAAGAAAAGGTCTATGTCACCAGTGGACGTCTGTTGACTGATATGATAATAGTAGACGCAATTACTATGATGTTCATACCTATATCATTCTATGACTTTGAATTTGAATGCAAGGACAGTGTGTTTTCTACATTAAACTGTGTGTAATGATGCGTTTTTACGCGTTTGTCGTAGTGAATCGGTGGCCGCCGCTCAGCCTCAGCTCCTGCTGTTTTTGTCTCAATAATTACTGAGCTCTCAATCGACCGCGATCGATACAACTTACAAAAACTACTTCAGTATTGATAATTTGTTTCGTAACGTTGTAGGAATAATAATGTATGCATATCCGCTAAAATTTAGCTTTGGAAAAGTGCTGCAAAATAAGAAATGCAATGCAATTTTAAACTTTGTGCCAATAAGCACAAGATAGATATTTCTAAAGAAGCGTATTTATCGTTAAGCCATCTTGCCATAGAAGGCATATAAGGCCACAACTACATATTAAACGTTTATTCATGTACGTCATATGAATAATAGAACGTTATAATAACTAGGAAAAGTGTTAATTTGCCTGTAAACAATTTGAAGACAAAAGTCCTGCAAAAAACTTGAACTGACCATATATATATATTTAGTATTTTAAAAGTAAGTTATAAGTTGATTTTATAAATCAATTTAAATGTCACTAAAACTCTGAACAAATGAAATGAAATTTTTAGAAGCCTTTTGGTGCAAATGATGGAGGAGCAGACAATAATAACTAGCGCCATAGCGGCCATTTTTAGTACTAATATTGACAGCAATGACTTTGTAAAGGTTACGGCATCTTGACCAATTCTGCTAAAATAAATGTGATTACGAAAACTCTTGATCTCTAGAGTAATTACCATAGATAATAAATGAGTGGTACTTCAACATAATTAAAGTAATTACTCGCCGTGTTGAATATAATTCTCCCAATTATGTCCTTATTAAGAAATCTTGATGAAGCGAGAAATAAGTTAATGATACCGCTAATTATCGTATTATAGTAAAACTTGGTGTAATTGCGCTTGATAATGTGTAAATGGTAGAAACCTTTGAACGAGTCGTCAAATCTAAACAATTAAAAAGTAAAAAGGTGGTTTCAATCTTATTGTGGGATCTGCCTAATAGCAAGCTGTTAACAGCTAGGTAAAGAATTTAAAAATGCGTAGTTAACAATAATGTGTGTGCCATTTCTATTTTTTTATAACTACAATTACAACTCTTATATTCTAATAATAATAATAATAATAAGATTGTTGACATGTGGGATGTGGATTCTGCTGTCATTGTGCCGATAGTCATCACCGTAAATGGTTTAATAGCTAAGAGCCTCGATCAACACCTAAAGAGGCTCGCATTAGGTGGATGGGTCAAGGGCCAGATCCAGAAGGCAGTATTGCTCGACACGGCACGTATTGTTAGAAGGTTCCTCTCTCTGGAACCCTAACCGCCGGTGACTTGGACTCTAGTCTCGTTGCCGGTGGTAATCTACCTATACCTATTTAAAAATGTAAATAATATGAAATAATGTGAATAAAGAGAATAATAATAATAATAATAATAATAATAATGTTTTTAATTGCCGACATTGGTAGACGAGCTAACACCCCACGTGATGGCAAATAGTATATGTCGCTCATAGACGACTCAGAGACTCACAAGTCCTAGGGACTTTGCGAAGCTGCTGCCTACAGTGAAGAAAATAGCGTAGGTAGAAGGCTTGAGGGAGGTGAGGAAAAGCAAAGGGGGAAATATGCGATACCAGAAAATCTATTTCGTTGAACTGTTTGTGTCATAGGCGACTTTACAAACAAAAAATAGACACAATTTCTACGGTAGTAGATCCACGCTGGTTTCAGCATGAATGGGCCGGATCGTCCGGGGAAGTACTACCCTCTCATAGAAGATCGACTTAAGAGTAGTAGTATCCGTACTACTGCGTTTCGCTCGGTGAGTGAGAGCGCCGGAGACCCAACTTCCCCCCTTTCCCCTTTCCTCACCTTCCTCATTCCCTTCCCCTAACCCCCTTTCCCAGCCGCCATAGTGGAGGCCACCATACCAGCGGTTTAAGACTAGGGCTTTTGGTATGGTAGCCACCACTTCTGGATTCCACTGACTGCTTTCCATCAGGCGGGGTGGAGTCACTTTGGTAGGCTAATATATAAAAAAAAAAAAAAAAAAGACAAAGTTTGTCTGAACATCATGTAAAAGTAAGAGATCATAAAGTTTAATTTCTCACTAAAAGTAACGCAATGTTAATACTGCCGTGGTATAACTAAAATGCTGGTGGACTTCACAGAGCCTAGACAAGTGGCATAAACGCTAATAGATTAAAATAGAATAAAATATGTATAGGATTGACATAAGCTAACGACAATGTTGGCGTTAGCTTATGTCAATCTCATACATTGCTCATTTCATACATTATTTAATCTATTCTATTCTTTTCTATTAGCATTTACGCCACTTAAGGCTCTCTGAAGTGTGAAATAGATCAATCGAGTTCAGCAATCTCACAAGCACAAGAATTCCTTTCTAAATCCAGAATAGATGTTACATGGGTAAATAAACATGGATTATCGTACAAAACACTATAATACAATACCTGTACGATGCAATAAAACAATCAAAATTATCGCTTTCTTTCAAAGCAGAAGTAATATTTCCTAACATTTTATTTAATTACTAGTAGTAGATAATTGAACAACGAGAGTGTACAAAAACGCCAGAGAACTGCTAGCGGTGTTGCTTTCATATGATCTGCATATAATGTGTTCTGTGCAAAAACTGTGGTGTGGTCTCGATGATATGTGTGAGCGAATACCTCGATTTATTAATTAGATCTCTTGTCATTGCTGCTGTGCTGCACATTTCTTGTGCCTCCTCTTTTTCTTTCACTATAGCAGTATCATGAATAATCATAAGTGAGTTTGTCTCGGTGTGCTATCTCAAAGAACAACGCCTCTGCTGTTTACTATAAGAATTATATTACTAAGAGTGAACACCTGGTGCGTTCTTCTTTATGTTTTACCACTATTATAACATGTTTTTGCTATCACTGATGAGACAAATAAATGTTTTAATTAAATGTTTTTTGTGTTAACCTTTTGGTAGATATCACTTGTAGTCCCTCTCACTTTTAAAATCAACGAAAAATTCGATATAATAAAAATAAATTGTATATAATTCTATATACAATAAAAAGTCTAAACTACGAAAAAATATTTATTAGTAACCCTTTCATAGATGTTTTATTGTCATCATGGCCCTATGTTTACTGTCTCGGCAAGTGTTAAGTGTGTCTAATTAAACAAACGTTTTAAAATATATACATGGGCATATAACGAGTACATAATTTACGATGCCAATAAAACGGGCTTTATTAATGTAGAACAAAACGTATGGTTTCGGTAAAAAGGAAGACATAAAAAGCTAGTAGTTACTGTATTAGTATGTTGGACGATGTGGCGATAAGCTGTGGGCATGCGATACGCTTCCGTGAGCAATGTGTGGTAGCATTACCGGCGGAGTTAGAATAGCTTCGAAGAAAAAAGGTTTTTAGAAGGAAGTTTATAGAGGGCACTACTTTTCGCGATAGGTAGCGGCTTCGTCAAGCCCCTGGCATTGTAGAAGTAGCGGTCACCACGGTCTACATATAAACTGTAGAATAGTGAACATATTTTAGCTGATAAAAAAATAATAAAAAGTTATAAAACTTAAATATGCGTGTAATGAAAATTACTTCATTTCTTAATTGTTTTTCTGTAGTTACATTATAACCTTGGTTTTTTATTTTATGTAAAGTTATAAGCCAAATTTTGAAACAAAGTTATGGCTGGCAATGAACTTTTTTGGCTAAGAAAAAGATAATAATTATAGCCAAGTACATATATAATAGCTATCATAAACAGTAGCTACTCTACATTTCCGAGCCTCGCTAACACAGGCACCTTACCCCAGATAGCAGACAAGAATGAATATACAATTTAATTAAAATTTAAACTTCTTACGTTTACATTTCACTTACTTTTTTCGTAGCAAAGCTTAGCTAATAACTTTATACCTGGTATTTAGATGCAGAACACTTATAGAAGTAAGAATAAAAAATATAATTTTAAGTTAAAGTTCTATACATTATTATTACATACAATCGTTTAATTTAAAGTTTATTAAAAGGGTAGGAGTCGTTTTATATTAATAATCTTTAACTCTTGTTTAGATACGCTAGTCCCAATTTTTCCATTTAGATACCTACTGTCGTCGATACTCCGAGAGTGTTATGATAAAAAAGTTTTTATTTTACTATCGAACCGCTGCGCTAAAAAGTAGATAGGTACTTCTACGCTTGGTCCGGCTAATGCATTCTTAAATCAAGAAGGATTCTAGGTCTACCGATAAAAATAACACTTCATAAACAGCAAGTAAGTACGAGTTATAAGTAAATTAGTGTAAAGTCAATTTCCCTCACCAATTAATTCCATTAGAACGTTAAAAATTAACGCGAGTGTAATTAATTGTTAGGATATCGGCGTCAATGTTTTGAAACAAAAATACCGATTCACGCCGTACTAGCTTGTAATTGTTGGCAAATTAGACTATTTGTACGTAATTAGTTAACTATTACAGAGTGTTAGAAACATTATTATACTCTTACATTACAAGTACTGTCGATGAGCGCCATTTCATGACCGGTTAAGATGGATATATTTGGGGGAGACCAGAAGTATGACTGATGATAATAATAATTGCAAGTTGATTGCTAATATAATGTTCTATTTTGACATTCAATAGTTCGATGTGCAACGTGCCCTACGCTTTTAAAGGTAGGGCAATACGCTTTAAGCTGTGGGCTAGTCGATAAAATTGAAAAGAATGAATAAGTAGAAGAATAACTTTATAACGAAAAATTTATGTTTACATGTGTATTACATTTCATTTTAAAGACATCACTATAGCAAGAATAGACAGATCTTTTACCGAGACCGAAACTCGAGATTGTTTGTACTTAATCGATATCAAAAATAAGTTCGTTAACATTTAAAAACTACGATTATAATTAAAAATAATATTATTTAAAAACAATAAGGTGTATCAATAATCAATCATAAGCATGACAAAAAATAAATAAAATTTTCATCTTAGGCCGAGGTTTGTCCATTTACAAACAAATATTTTACGTCGTCTTTACTGTCCCGGTGAGCAAACTGCATATTGGCTGATGTTAGAGGTGCTATAAGCATTTTACTAAACCATCCTCTATAAAATTATCAATTTTAGGAACTATAGTACACAGGTAATCCGCTAGTAATTAGTATTAATTCGTTAATGCATTAATTAAAGTATAATATACACAGTTTTATAGACAACAATGTAGATAATGTTCGTGTTATTTGTGTGTAAAATAGCGGATAGGTGGCATAATTGGTATAATCGTAACAATTATAGAAAACTATAGTAAGGAGTGGTCTGCTTACGCTGCGCCTGTCGGTTCATGGTCGCTACTCTAGGCCGCCCAAGGTGGCGAAAATTGGGGGAGTCGTATGTCCAACAGTGGACGCGTTTCGGATGATATGATGATAGAGAGGCACGGAATGGTGACCACCACTCAAATGTTCGTAAAGAATCCATGTCATATTTTATGCCGATTTCAAATCACTTTTTACACTTTAATTCACTTTTTACAGTCCTAAAAAATTGTTTAGCAATGCGAAGTAGCCTATTTCAACTCAAAGAAGTCAAACACGATACGTGACTTCCACCAGAGCCTCTCAAAAGATCGCCAGCATATTCAACTATCCGTTCTGTGCTTAATCCGATTCTATGTAAATTATTAGTTAAGATTTTTTTTCTAGCTACTTGATTTTTTTTTACCGCTTTAGTACCTCTTTTTGTGACGACGTAACCAGCTAAAGTTTGTTAGAACGACATCCAGAACGACAAATCGAAGCCCGATTTTTCACATTTATTTATCTTTAATAAGAATCATTGAACCGCACTATACATAAAAGTACAAAAGCAATACAGACAGATCTGTTACAGCAATAGTGGCCGTCTATATGATCGGCAAACTTTATTGATTTGTACAAATAAAACAAACACGACTAAATGGAAGCGGTGCGCAGATTAAGCTGTATTTTTCATTTAAACTGAAGTTACAAGTTATAAACTTAATGAGGTTGGTTACTTTTATCTAAAAAAAGAGAAGAAATGAGCCTTAGTTTAATGTCAATTCTTGTCATGGATTGACTATAGTTACCGAATAATCAGTAGGTTAACCTGATTACAAGTTTATAATGTAAATGATATAAACTAAAGACTTACTTAGTTTAGATAATTTAAACTCAACTTTAACCAAGTTATAATGATACTTATACAAACTTTAACCTTGGTTATAATGAAGAAGGCGGCTTACGATTTGTCAAGACAAAAATACTTATGAAGATCTAAAGACCAGTAGGTAGTCTTTGTATGAAATGATTAAGTACTTATTAAAAGTTCTAGCGTAAAAAAGGTGTCAAAAGACAATAATAAAAGTAAAAAAAAATAGTATCAATTTTAACTTTTAGTACAATATGTGGTAAAACTGTACCGGTGTCTAACTTATCCCACACGCAGCGTTCAGCCGGTATCGCATAGGAGTGTCGGTCGATACATCACCGAGCGCGTAACGGCGGCGCCTGCGCAGCCGCGTCGATGCGCCCGAACCGATTTATACCCACAATAACCTTTAATTTTCAACATAATTTAATTTGAACACGACACCATCAGACTTAATTATGATATCTCCGGATACAGACCATGTAATGCACTCAATAAAAAAAAAACTAGGCTGAATGCGGTTGGATACATGATTCCTTTGCCTGTTTAGTTAGAAGTTAGTATCAGCTGCTTGCCAGTCAAATAAGGAGAAAGGATTTTATTGTGTTTGTAACACTGTGTTCAATCCTAGACATCTTAGCTGTAATAGGCTTTTGGAATTTAATTATTTGTTTGCCTTGTTCTATAAGAGGAATGAAATGACTTATGTGAGAACTTCTAAGAGTTTTAGACCGTTTGTTATTTTTTTAAGGAAACATAAAAATAACAAATAATGCATCATAATTTCCGCCACGCCGCGCCGTCCACTGCTGGACGTAATAAATATTAAAGTAATAGTTTTTTAAAATTACTTCTTCTCATAAAAGATTTTGTCAAAATTCACCAGAATTCAAACCTTAATTTTTATAGATAACCACGACATTAAAGTTTATTTTTTCTTATCTTGAATTAACAGTAAAAATACCATAATTAAGTTGTAAATATTAAAAAATATAGTAAAGTTATTCAGGTGTGTCTGTTTCTTCGTTTGATGTTAATTTCGATAGCTGAGTACAAAAATAACGCAATCGATCGACGAAATTAATATCATATCGAAGTGTAGATTTGTGTTCAATTCACTCTGCACAGGGTTGTCTCAATCTATACTTTGTATTATATAAAGCGGAACAGTTTGTTTGTTTGAACGCACTAATCTCTAGAACTACCAGTCGGATAGGAAAAAATTATTAGGGAATGGTAGCCCAGTTCTCGTGGCTATGTAACATCACGCTACTGGCGACGGGAGTAGAGCTGTAATCAAAGACGTGGGTGAAACCACGCCGCGGAATGCTAGTTAATTATATAATAACATCATATCAGCCAAAAGACGTCCACTGCTGGACATAGGCCTCCCCATAGTTTGCCATCATCAATCAGTTGCCCGCCACCCTAAAGTTGGTCGACCTTGTGAGGAAAGCACAAACATCGTAAACAAGCGTTTTTCCAGGTTTGTTGGCAAGATTAATGTCACATGGGACGACATGCTTATGACCTTTTCTGGGCACAGTTTTAGACTCCAGGTTAATATTATAAATTTATCGACACAAATTTAATAAAAATTACTTTAATGCTCATGTCAACCCTATTAAACCCAGGATCAGATAGCATTAAAACAAATTAGCGTAGAGTGAAACAAACACGTCCGACCTGACTTATGTACCGTAATTAAGGCTTGGCAACCCGTTCAGAGGGTGTAATGACTCCATCGCAGAAGATACTGCTCTGATACGCACCCCACACTTTGGAACGTTTCAATGGCGATTATTTGATCGGAAAACTGATTTGTTGGTATTTTACTGGGTGGTTTTATTTTTAAGTTTAGTGGCATTCATTTTAAGGAAGAAGTTGTGTACAACTTCTGTGTCACGCGTGACTATAAACATATAATTACCAGGTACGAAGAGTTTGCTGTCTCAAAACAAATATTTATAGATCGCAGAATTATTCATCATGTATTAAACCCACGATACCTAATATAACGGTAGTCGCGGGGCAACCTTGACTTGAAACAACGTATAGTGTCCTTAGATTAATTAAACATGAATTCTTTTTCTACTTTATATTTAACTGATAAATTTGTGGCATTTGTGCCTATAGGATTGACCGCATTATAAAGTTTCGTATGCGTGAAATTAAAAAAAAAGCACAACAGAAACAAAAGCAATTTTATCAGAAGCTTTTTTGCTGTCGCACAATAGTAGAAGAGAAAGACGTTAACTACATTACGTATAATTAGAAAAGTCTAATTGAAGGAGTATTTGCTATAACCGCCATGCCCGGCAGGCGATTTAACGATCGCAATTGCGGCAGTCTTATCACAAGACGCTATTGTTCGTATTGTATATTCAGTTAACTGATCACTTTCCTAGTAAGTAGTAGAGGCGAAATTTCTTAAAGCCCTACTTATGACATAACACACCTGACACAGCGCATATATTCTAGTGCGCGACTTGTCTTAAAAATAGAAATATTTTAGTTCTACATTTACATCATTTAAAATAAATTGTGTCATCATCCTATTTTCCAGGCATCGGTAAACAACGACCGACCACTCTCTAGAAAAGTACCATAACTACAGTGCCGTTTTAGAGTGCTGGAAGCCCAATTTTCTCTCTTTCCTTTTCCTCACCTCCCTCAATCCTTTTACCTACCCCACTCCCTTCACGGTAGGCAGCGGCTTCGCAAAGTACCTGGCATAGTAGGAGCAATGCTAGGGACTCTGAGTCTTACATGAGCGACAGTTACCTCTTACCATCACGAGGGCTGTTTGCTCGCCTGCCACTGTCAGCAATAAAAAAAACGTTCTTTTTTTATATAAAACTTTGGTGGCAAACAAGCATACGGCCTTACCTGATGGTAAATGACAACCGTAACCTATAGAGATTATCTGCGTATCACTTACTTCGGTTACAAATCCGTCTGTTGCGTAGTCATTAGGTTACAAATTCAAACTCTTTTTTTTTTAATCATTTGCATGATACATAGGAATGTTAACCAAAGAAACGTCAAAAAGGTTTCTTACGGTCAATCTGACAAAAAGTTGCCAGAATAAAATAACAACAAGAATCATGAGAAGTACTGGCAAAGAACTCAGGCTATGTACTCTGTTTATTTGCCAGAAATTTTTGTACGAAGTACAATTTATAGTAACATGAAACGCAATTAAAGCAGCAAACAAATTAATAGTTATTGAATCAGGTATATTTTTATTTGTGTAAATAAATCAGGTCAAGATAAAAATTTAAGTAATTTGGTTTCCCGTGGTACGGTAATTTACCTTTGTCACGAATTGATGGTATCTCGTGATTATATGAAAAGATGAATTGGTCATCAAGAGTTTCTTTTCTTCTGTCTCATTCCCTTTTCCTTTACAATCGACAACAGAGCCATTGTAATTTCTGGTTCTTTAACTTTCAACTGAGGCCGCTTTAAGTTGTTCCGCAGGATGAGTTGACCTAACGAATGTTTAGATTTGGGCAGCTGATCCCATTGATATATTTGATCATTGTTTCTGCAACAAGAAACACAATTACAGGTTAGGGTAACCCCTTAACATTAAATAATCAGTATGTTTTTAGAAATGTTTTCTTAAAAAATCAATAAAGCTCCGATCCGCATAACTTACGAGCCCTTAGTTGCTTAACAGAAAATCTCATTCTAATAATAACTAACTAAGCGCAAAACATTAATTAATTAACTTCCACATTATCACATATCGGTTTATCTCTCTCATCTCGCATTGTTATCACAGGAGATCGCAAAAACCCGCGTCGCACCGACAAAAGCCGATATACTAACATAGCTACGCAGGAATTTGAACGTGCCTGCGCTCATTAACGCTTCCACAGGGCATGCGACATCGCGAAATAAAATCAGCCTGTATCTACTTCTACGCTCTACTCAAAAATCAACCGTAATTTCTATAACTCAAAGCTTACTTTCAAATGATTGTAGTGCTATGAATTGGAATTAGGAAAATGAAGTATCTACTTCTGTTGTTCTATGAATTGAAAATTCAACTGTTTTTAATTGTTATAAAGTTGATTTCGCTGTGGTATAAATTGCGTTGTATAAGACGTTATGCTTGCAATTTAAATGTAGAGCTGCACTCATATAATGTTTTATGTATATTATTCAGTAATTGAATTTATTCTGTAAAATAATAGGTATAAGGTTGCGTTTCAGTTAAATGTGTGATGTTGTAAATCGTTTTAAGGAGCCTCTGTGTACGATGCGCGATTAGCGTTTTTGTGTCGGCAACGTAATTAGGGGCTATCGGCGGCGTGTATGAAGACATAAATAAAAGTCGAACGACTGAATTAGCGGCCCACTAACTACCTCCACCAGTGAACTTAAATTTCAATCGATCGATGGTCAGATTTCTTTTGTATTTAAAATCTTGTTTATTGTACAAAACTAAGAGTGTTCGCACCTGTAATTTAAACGTGCTAATGATGTGATATAGCGATAAATGGAAAGATTATGAATACAATATAAGGTATGCTAATTACGTCATCACATCAACCTATAGACTTTCACTGGACCACATAAAAGGGCAAAATTTACCATAGCAACCACTTGGAAAGTGAGTGTTAGATGATTTACAAATTTATAACCGTTTACAATTAACTAACAGTTGCGTAAGGCCTGCCCAAGAAGATCTGAATGAGGACTGGTCAATGTTTCGGGAAGAAGCCCTACGTATAGTAGTAGTTATTGAAAATACGTAAATCCTAACATAAATTATATATAATCAACTTTATAGGTACAGACAATAAACAATGGCAGACTTAATGATTAAGGCATTTTCTACTCGCCTACTGTAGGGTGATGCAGAGATATTTCGAAGCAATACATTTATTTGAGTTATTCCGGTCTGATTCCCCAGATCTGATCCCTCACGGGATTGGTTTATTTTAATTTTATTTTCTATTCCGTTCTGATCCCCCGTACAGGGTATCAGAAACAAAAGAGAAATTTATATAAATATTTTATTCCGGTCTGATCCCCTAGACATCTTTGAAAAATTTTTGAGACAGTTGTCAACAAAATACATACAATAACTTCACGCCTACCTTCCATTAATGGGGTAAGCAAAGACTATAGAACGCCATTTGCTGCGTTCTAAACATAACTCCTTTGCCAGCAATCGCCCCTGACATGACTACATAACATAAAACCCAACGAGTTTGTACGTTTCCTAATACACTGATTATAACAATAGTATGCAAATGTGCATTAACACCTGACATTCCACTATGCAATCAATAATTACCTCTATCATGTTGCGTTACAGCGACAGGGTGACTATACATTCAGTTGTTTATATCGCAGCAGTTGCGTTGTGCTGTTACTTGAGCTGTACGTTCATATCCTAAAAATGGTTCAACTAGCTATGGAGGAACGTTATATACTTAGTTTGTTTCCGCGACTAAAAGGTAGTTAACCAAGATCCTTGCTAGTTGAGTCATAAAGGAAGCAGAAGGTGTCGTCAGGTGAGTAACATTTAGTCAGGGTAATTGGGCGACTGGGACCACAAGGAACTGGAACCGCGGTCCTAGTCACCCAATAACATTTTTGAATGTGTCGACTGGGACCACCAACCATGTGACGTAAAATGTACCGTCGCCAGAAAAAAATGGTGCTAAATTAATCTTAAGACTAATTGTTTTTTTTTACAATGTTATACAAATTATATATTTTTGATAGGTACAATATTCAGAACTTATTATATTTTAGCTTTTAATACTCTTGAAACTGTGATTTTAAATTCAAAAGTTTATTATATTTTACTTTTTAATACTTTTAAGATTGTGATTTAATATAATAGAAAAGTTTATTATATCTTAGCTTTTAATACTTTTCAGACTGTGATTTTAAATACCAAATTTTATAGCCTTTAATATTCTTATGACTGTGAATTAAAATACAAAATTTTATTATATTTTAGCTTTTGAATATAAAACCTAATTACATAAGGACATAGTAGTTTCTCATTATGAAGATGACCTACATCTTCTTCTTCTCAGTCGTTTACTCTTGACAGAGTAGTCGTGGTCACGCGTGTTTCCCGGTAGCATCTCACTACCGTTCTCCATCTGTCTCTGGTGGAAGCTTGTCTTGCGCATTCATTGAGAGGTTTTTGGGTTAGAGCCTTGATTTGATCGGTCCAACGCAAAGGAGATCGTCCTCTGGACCTGCAGCCATCGACTCGGCCCTGCACAACCAGGCGCTCTACGGAATCACTTTCTCTTCGCGTCACATGCCCAAAGAACTGTAGTATACGGGATCGAACACGACCTACATCTTAATAATCACCAAAAATATTATGTTTTAACATAATATTTTTTTATGATTTTTACTTTTAAATATTATTGTGATCCATTTTCTTTGTGATTCTTGAAAAGCGTTGTCATTTTGTTGTTTGATTTTATGATTTCTGTTAATTATTTACTATACTTTCTGTTATAAAAAAAATAATGATTTTAATACCAATCTTTGAATTTGAACAATATATTTTTTAATCATATTTTAAGTGGTGCCAGTCGCCCAAAGAATATTAATAAAAATATTCAATTGGGTAACTGACCCTATGGTCCCACTTTTAGAACGAGTCCAGTTGCCTCCTTACCCTTAGTTCGCCCGTGGCCCCTCGACCCCAAGAGAGAGCTGAGGGCCTTAACTCCTCCTTTTTAGCTATTAGTTCTGCTTCCTTATTTCCTTAGCATTACAGAGCCATTTAAGCGACAGTGTATACACAGTCGTTTTATATATATAACAATAATAATAAATTGTTTATCCAAACTAATATCATAAATGCGAAAGTAACTCTGTCTGTCTGTCTGTCTATCTGTAACGCTTTCACGCCTAAACCACTGAACTGATTTCGATGAAATTTGGTTTAGTGATAGATTAAACCTTGGGGAACAACATAGGCGAAAAAATAGGGTATGAAATTTAATATGCAAAACCGTCAATGTAAACAGAGATATAACCGACATTTACGCGGGCGGAGCTGTGAGCAACAGCTAGTTTCATATAAAGTATGTTGTGTTTAGGGTATTCCGCTCTTCTAGTTGCAATTATTACAAGATTGTATTTTACAAAATTTTCTTATTATTTTAATTAATTATTATTATTATGCATCAACATTTACTTTGTTATAAGATATTTTTCTGATCAGAAAACCAATTATAATAAACCAAGACCGTGAAATCAAAATAGGTACTGCGATGTTACTCTAACTTTAGAGCAGTTGAGTTCGAATGCTAGAAGAGCTACATTCAACAACGCCATTACATACCACATATGCCACTTATTCAAATATGTATGTATGAAACATCGATAGCCATCAACACCAGTGAACCTTCTCTAATTAAATTAAAAACTAACTACCCACGATATTTTTTCCTATTCATTTATCAATTATTTATTGCTTTTATACTATTTTACAGGTGTTAATAAATTAAACATATATAAATAATAAAATTCTACGAAAACACAAAGTAATGGAGTAACTACTAGAATAAAAAACTTGGTCGCATGAATTGGCGCAGCGCGGGCGCATGCAAATGACGGCTCGGTGGATTTATTAGTCCATGTTTACATATCGTTTTTTTACACACGATCGCTTCCTTACAGTGTAAAAGTTTTCAATGAATTTACATAATGTTGTTGCTATGTTTAAAATTCAAATATTATGTCTGTTTTTAACGGTAAGGACAGAGAATAAAATCCATTTTTTACATTAAACGTTTTCTAACAAATTTGTATTTAACTAAATCTTTAGCCGCTTCAATCAACATAAGGAAAGCACCGTACTGTAAGTAAATCAAAATATAGCCTTTCCGTAGAACATATAATAAGAAATTGCTAACAATCCAGAACAAAATACACAAGTATTAGCTAGCTGAAACAAGTAGGTTCCTGCAATAACTGCCTCCGTGATGCAGTTCATAAATATTTGTTCCAAGTTTGAGTGTACTTTGTGTCCGTTAAATGTATGATTGAAAAAGTCTTCTGCGACCTAAGGCTTGTTCACTAATGCGGGAGCAGTCTTCTAAAAAAAAAGTATTGATTAATTGAACTGAAAGCATCGTCAAAATCTGCTTGTTTTTATAAACAAGAACATGTCACATTTATCTGTGGTTAGAAGCGGCAGAATGCTGCCGCTTCTAGTTTTTAACTTTGACTTAAAGCAGTTTTTGCTCTTAGTTACAACATAATAGTACACATCTTTCGTCACTCCTAGCGAGTTAAATACATATTATTATATTTAGTCGAGTTTAGTTCAATACGTTTAAGCATTAATGTCAAATAAAACACAGCTGTAGGATATGGTATATACTTAGTATAAACGAACTCACAATATAATTAGTAACTAGCGGATAATTGAGTTATGGCGTGGTTCTGAAAGTAAGTTGCAAACAATAAAAGCGTATAATTTTAGAGAAAAAATTAAATAATATGCGTATATTAGCCATGTGAAGACGTACCAATATACAGAATATGGTCGCCGTAGCCGAAATCGGCATGGAGGCTAAATGATGATGACATTTATCCGTATCTTGTATAATATGACATATTTAATATTTACTAGGATTATAGTTACACGACACGAGCTTGTTGTACTTTGGGGACGGATAACTAAAGAAACGTAGACTTCTGAATTGATGAATAATTTCTGAAATTGGCAATACTAGCACCCTGCTTCGCTTCGCATCGGTAACAAAAGTCGCGGTTTTCCGGCTTGTTCACTATTATCATTACTGCTCGGCTCCAAACGGTGATAGCTTAATGTATTTTATACCAAAATCTACGCCAAAAAACACACTATATAACAGTGAAGACTATATTTAAATCCATTGAGTGATTCAAACAGACAGACGCTTTCCAGCGACTTCCTTTGTAAAGATTACCGACATTGGAACACCACCTTTAATGAATTTGTAATAAGTAGGTAATGTTTAATGTTTCATTACCGGGCGGCGTGAAATCGATCACGTACTACCGTGTGACGTGACGTTTCGACATGATACGCAATTGACGTTTATCGTAATCATCAGCTGACATGCAAACATCTTTTAAAAATAGACAATGATACGTGCTAACTTGACTGAATTAAATTTATCTGTGGTGTATAACCCTTAGTGTGGAAAAAAAAACAAAGTTACTACCAACTATGTGCTCCATCCGAATTCAAAAGACACATTTTTTACACAGCTTTCACTTAATTCTAGCATTATAAATCATATTTATAAAATATAAACCACGAAATTAGACACAAAATTTCGACGTTGCCACTCATGACGCGTAAACGCTCTTCTCTTCTCTTCTTGGCCAGTCGAGCACTTTGTTAGTAACTTATTATGTAACAAAGGGCTCGACTGGCCAAGGTAGCGAATTTCGTGAAGGCCTGATATGATGGTGATTATGTAATTTAATGTAAATAGCACGTTTGTTTGTATTAAAATGCTACATAAAAGTTTTAATCTCGCTATTCCCTCGTTTATGTTGCTTTCCTATGACTTAATTAACGAAGAATACTTTGTATATCTTCCCGTGGAAGCTCCATCTAATTTAACTACAATTTTAGAATTCATTAGCCTATTGCTGTACTTGGAAATAAAAACACGAATGCGCATTGAGAGCTTAGTGATATGGAAAAAGCTTCATCTAGTTTCCATACTAAACAGTCGATTGTTTAGGGTTGCTACATATAAATAAACGAATACTGGTAATAACTACTAAAGCAATGTAATTTTTTACTGTTCGTTTGGATCGTTGTTAGTTTCGACACTATATTGGGGTAAAGTACGGTACGGTATTAGATCCACGCTGGTTTCAGCATAAATGGGCCGGATCGTCCGGGAAAGTACTACTCTCTCATAGAAGATCCACGTAAGAGTAGTAGTATCCGTACTACTCACCTCCCTCATTCCCTTCCCCTAACCCCATTCCCAACCGCCATAGTGGAGGCCACCATACCAACAGATTAAACGATAGCTTTTAGTATGGTGGCCACCACTTCTGAATTCTACTGATTGCTTACCATCAGGCGGAGTCACTTTGGTAGGCTAATATAAAAAAAAGTAATAATACCAAGTAAGTGTATCGGAAGCCTAATTACCTCCTTGGTTAGATTTTCCTCTCCCTAATTTACCTTTTCTTTTACGATCGGCAACAACTTGATTGTATCCTAACATTTTTATACATTGCTTAGAGAACACAAGTCAGTACCTTACGGTGGCCATTTACCATCAAATTGGCCGCACCATAACTGCTTGGATGATGAATCTCAAAAAACATGCAGTACTATCAAGTTAGCAAGCTGAACTACCTACTATCTAATAACAATCATCACAAGGTGCAAATTAGCGTATGAACGTATGTTGCCTTACGGCAATTTTGAAGTGATCATAAAAACTATATTCACGTTGTCACTTTTACTACATTTAAAATAAATTATGTGTTAGTAATGTCAATTAATATCTAATTTTCAATAAATGTAATGAAATAAAATGTAATGAAAGTGGCTTTTTTAATAAATTCAAATAAACGTAGTGACATTTCTAACTCTATGATACTTTTGGGTAATTAATTAGGTACATATATTACTTTATGCTAGGCCTACACTAGTCTATAGCTGTTCCTGTTTTTACTCCCTCTTACGTAGGGGTATAGATACCTCACCAGAAAATAGATGCTTTATGCGACAACCCTATTTCAAGCGGAATCCTGTAAGAATGCAAACATGTGCACACAACGGACCGACCACTGCCGCATCAGTAATTAACTGTTAAAGGACATACGAGTGCCTTTCACAGAGTGAGACATTTAGACGAACACATATTTATAGAAACTCTAGGTATTGTACAGATCACTTGGGCTTAGAGAAAACTATTAGAAAAAAAGAAAAAAGGAGATATAACTTTATTTAGCACAGACAATAGACACACAAATTCGCAGAGGGTAAAAAATAAAAAACCTAAGTATAAACAAGAATAGATTCAAATTTTAACTTTTTTTAAGACTGCCTCGTTCGCTTCATTGGTGTTGTGTACAGCCGAGGTCTTGGGTTCTATACGAAGGTTGCCCAAAGTGATATTGGAATTTTCTGTCAACAATTGTAGTTAAATAGCAACAAACTCACTTTCTGGTAAATGCGATGCACATCTGCTTACCCCTTTGGGAAAATGGCGTGATGATATCATATAATCAATCTAACCCTTCCCACAGACAGAACCGCAAGCTAAATGACTTGTGTTACCGAGACAGCAACAGTTAGTGATAACGATCTGACCTGAATCGATCACTATATTGAACTGATTTCACATCGATACCAATCGCAAATCGTTAATCGCAGATCGATTGCTAACACGATTACTTTTTGTATTCGATTCCTGACACATATTATTTTAAATCTTGAAACAAGAATTTATTTTAAAATCATTGAGGTCTAAAAAGTTTATAAAAATAAACCTAGTTTTTGAGCCGTGGTTACAATGTACGCGAATGTATGCACGAGGTAAAGAATTCGAAAAAACTTGGCTTATAATCACGTGAACCAATGATTTGAAACCTTTATATAGGTAATGCATAATACTGCAAAAAAAAAAGATTAACAAGTTACGTTTGAATAATTGAGCAACCACTAGTCTGATTTTCTATTCATAAACACTAAGAACACTAATGTTACTGAGAATTATAAATTATGTCGTGGGTTCTTGGTATAATATGACAACGTTGTATAGGTTAATTAAACCAAACCGTTTTATTCACTAACTCAGGGGTTAGGTACATCCTTTTTATTCCTGAAATGACAAATACAAAGCTTTGTGCTGGTAGGGAATTAATTCTAAAATTCTAAGTTGGTAAAAGCATCATCATCATGACAGTTGTAAGATGGCTACCTACGCTGAAGATATCTCTTTTCATCGATTGCTAAAGTACCGATTGGAAGTAGCCTGCTTCCAGCGTTTTCCGATTGCCCTTGTCAAAGTCAAAGACATTTATTCATTTATGTTAATTGAATTAACACCAATGTCAGCCAATTAACCTACAGCCAGTTCGCTGGCGTTGGGTAGGGCCATGAGAAGAACTGACAAGACCTCAGGCCACTTTTTTTAATCGCTAGGTTATTACAGTTTTTGTAATTTACAATTTCAAGTAGCATGCAAAGTGATGCAGGCAATATACTATCAGCTTTATCTTGCTGGTGAAAGTGCTATCTTGCGCCGTCCATCCGTGGTTTCCATTTAAGAACTTCTCGATCCTATCATTTATTAAACATTGACTACAGATTATTGGATGTCTAGCTTTACACCATACACCCGGACTCTGAACGAATGTTTAAGTAAAATATCAGCTAATTAACCAAAGGCGAATTCGCTGACCAAGTATTCATGAGAATTCGGGCTAAAGCGAATTTGTTTTTGAGAGATATCTACTTATTGAGTGTATGAGTACATATGGGAGAATTTTGCTTAACAATAGGAATAGGTACACTTGTGTTCTCTGAGTATCGATGACCCACATGGAATTGTTCGTTCGCGCAGAACGTGACGGTATAATCACTAATTAGCAATCATAACTCATCAATACCGCAATTAATACCGCCGCTACGAGCCGCTTATTTAATTAATTGCAACTGATTTTCATAAAAGTAGCTATATCTACTGTAACAGTTTTGTTAACGAATATGGGGTATAGAGCTGTTGATACCACTTATAAACTACTTATCTATTAAACTTTTGGTTGTTATATAGATAATAACTTATTCCTAGTTTTAAAGACAACAATACCTATATGTAAGATCCATACATATGTGTACCTTTCTTACATCATCCAAACCAAGAGAGGGGCCTGGTAACATGTACTACAGATTTCAAAATCTACAACATGCACCAGTCTCTCGCAAAGTTTAAAGATGTTCATACTCATAATGTACTATGTATATTGTTAAATTTGTAGAGAGAAACTAAATATATATTTATCTTTATCTATCTTAAAACTATGCTATGTAAAAATTATATACTCGAGTTATAATGATAGATTGACGTTTTTTTGTTTTGCATCTTATGTGTTACAGCCTACCCAATGATAGCCTATGGGCAGAGACCGGTTGATTTATATTTTCAGCCATCGAAGACTCAAAGAAAGCCATAATGAACATAAAAAATATGGTAACTTAGCAGTTTTTAACGTGGTTATAATTTGTTAAAGTTGACATTTTAACACATCATAAACATGTACCACTTTGAGTGGCCGCAAAGTTTAATTAAAATATATCGACAAGATAGCAATTTTACCATCGCCTATAAATTAAAATTGATGACATTTTAAAGTCTATTTAGATCCCAGAGCAAAAACTGGAGATCAAAAACCGATCGATCTATAAAATTATTTAATTTAAACAATATATATGAACTGTTTATAATTATAAACACTTGTACACAATCTCTAATTGAATCTAACTCGATGCAAATTTCGTATTAACAGCTCCATGCGTGCTAGGGCGTTGCGCTTGCAAGCCGTTATAACAAGTCCAGCCAGTTTTTGTCAGGAGCGATGCGCAGGCGATTGAGCGTAGCGGGTGAGTTAACGCTAAACGCCTGTGAGTTAGAGAGATAGTTTTATAAATAGATGTAAATTTGTTAAATTATCTTGTTCCATTTTATTGCAAATAATTTGGTTTAACATCAAACAATAATTTTTATGATCTATTCTTTTAAAAATACACTTTTCATTCTGCAAGGAGATGTGAGGTAAGCATCGGTACCTACGATATAGTGACAAGTGACAACGGCACCTCGTGCAGACAAACAACTATCGTTGTGATTTAATTGGTATTCTAAAAGCTATGGCATCCTATCGAAATCAATTCGCACTTAGGCATGCAAAATCCCATTCATTTTTACATCTCAATAAGACTTTTAAATAAGCTTTTCTCTTATCTGATCTACTAATTTCATTGTACAGCGCAGAATTTTCTCCGATGTTACAATTGAGCTTATTTTTATAAGCTCAATAACTACGACCAAATTATTTTCACTTTTCTTCTCCTTTCTTATTATTTGCGAGAAAATTCATATTTGATCTTATGAAAATACCATTTTAACCAGCGCTCACTCATATCTTGTGCCACACACTCAACCCTAATGCTGCAGTTTTTGTTTATTAACATTTAATTAGAAGATAAAGATGTACTACTTACTGTTTAAGTATACGCTGTCCCATTCATTACTGGCGCAATTGTCGTTAGCGCGGGTATTTGACCCTGCGGTCACGGGGTCCGTGGCCAGAATATTTTAATAGCTAAACAATTGTAACGAGTGTTCATTGAATAACTTGTATTGGTTATCAATAATACAATCGATATAATATAATAAGTTCGTTGAAACAAACCTATAAGCTAGGGACTCATAACTAAGCAACGGCTGCGTGGATGGGCAAATCTATTAAGTTTTCCTACTTGCTTTGGTTTATCTGTGGATTGATGATGGTTGCTAATGGGCAATGATAGTGGCAGGCAGCAGATTTTACATAAGAGGCTACCGCCCACCATGTTTTGGATGATTTGCCTGTTTTACATGTGATGAGGCCCAAGTCCGGCAATTGACTGTTATAAACTGTCAATTTCCCTTTTAGGGACTATTATAATTTTTCTATTAATAATATCGGGTAAAAAGTATGCACAGAAAGTAATTAATCATAGGTTTTAAAGCATCGCGTGTCCTGTGTGTTTGTGATGTCTATGATTAATTTAAATTTATGTGAATTTGTTCAATTGCAACGTAATGTACACTTGTACATAAATAATTCAATAAACCTCCATCTACAGACATACATGAGCTTTATTAAGCACGAGGACCGAATATAAATTAAGAGAAATAAATAAAACAATAATTTTGCACAATAAGCTCATGTTTTACAAGGCGTGCAAAATGGGCTTATAGTGGCTGTAAGCATTATGTTGGTATTTCACTTAGTATTAATTATTAAGACATTTTTATGGTGTAAACTATTTGGTGTGAGCTATTTCTGCCTGTAAGGTGTAAAATAATCTTCTCGTTCATGATTATAATGGTATATTACTTACAATGATAAAAATATAATAAATTGTATGAAATTAAAAGACAACCAACTTTCATGAAACCTACCTATAAGATTATTGTTACAAAATACATACACATCTTCGCGCCTGTCACCTATTATGGCAGGCTAAGCACAGTCTATAATAAAACGCCATTTGAAAAAAAAAAATATAACACCAACCTGTTACTGTCCCACTGCAAGGTAAAGGCCTCTTCTCATATGGAGTAGATTTGAGCATTGGTATTTGGTTGCTCTTGCTCAAGACATCCGCCTTCAAACTCAGACTTTTTTCATCCAGGTTTGTCCAGGTTTCTACTGATGTTTGTCCTACACCGTCAATGATTAATGTGCAACATAATAAATTTAAAAAAGACATATTAGTAGGTACTAGCTCAGTTTCAAACCTACAAACACAAGCAAAACAAAAATAACAACAAATATAATAAAATCAGCTAATGAAGCAACCGTTACCACACATTACAAGATAAGAAGCCGCGTGCTTACCCACTATCAGTGTCTTTACACTGATTTATCGATACTGTGTCGAAAGAATCTTAATGGTCCACCGAGAACCGGAGTGTTTTAACGATTCGGGACAAAAAAACGTAACTAGCTTTTGTTATAAAATGTTTTAAATAATTATTTAGAATCATTGACTATTGTTGTTCAATAATTAAATAATTAAAAACGTTAGACGTATATTTAAATGGTTAACTATGTAATATTCCAGTTATTCTTTTATTCCGAAGGAAAACCTATCTAATAAATATTAGGAGACTAATTTGCTATTATTTTTAACTTTCCGACTATTTAACCCTGCAGAAAATTAATTTAATATCTGTTCAACTCAAAGGAAACAATATTTTTAAGTAGCAAGTAAGTACATTTTACGAGATCGCATGGTTAATTGCTTAAAAGGTATTTTTAATATACTTTTTATGACTAGAATGCTAAGGGCTGATTAAAAAGTTATAACCGTAAATTAATCTGACAATGTTACTTGTAATTAGAAACGTACTAAGTAATAAAGTAGTGTCGTTCTAAACGAAACTTAAAATACTTTAATTAACAAGCTCAGCGTCGCGTAGTACCTTACAAACGTACAAAATTAACGAACACAAAGTACCTACTTACACCCAGACTTGGAAGAAATACCTAGGTACATATGATATTTAACAGATATGTTATGCACTCACAAAACTACCGAAAAAAGTGTTCCGAGCAGCACACATACAACATACGTTGTACACATTCCTTATTCATACATGAATGATGAATGTGTGTAACGCAGACTAAAGGCAATACGTCTCAATTAGGACGTTTTCGGGTCTTCACTATTACGCGTTCATAACACATCTGTTATATAGAATATCATTGTGTATAACTTATTTTGGCCAAATGGCTCTTTAGTATTAATGGCTTTCAGTGACGATATGAATCACACAAATTTTGCCCCGAGTGCAAATTAAACCTACAAACATTTACAGCAGTAACTTAATACGCCACCGAATCAGTTAATATAATTAAGAACAAAAAATATTTTATGGTCAAATAAAAATATATTAGTAACATGAAAGTAATTATTATTAGCGTTTACTGCTTCATAGGTAGGATCACCTAAGGGCCTAGACAAGTGGCATAAATGCTAATAGAATAAAATAGATTAAAAAATGTTTGTGATTTACATACCGACCTAAGGTACTGCCAACATTGTGGTTAGCTTATGTCAATCCTCTCTATTTTTTATCTATTATTTACTATTCTATCTAGGCATGGCATACGGCCTACCTAACGGTGTGTCATTGCCAATAGTATTCCCTTAACATAAATGCTAAAAAGACACAAACTAGTCTTTGCCGAGGTAATGGAGCCTCTGGCGCTTATCTACACTAAAATATAAAAAGGCAGAGTTCGTTTGTTTGAACGCGCTAATCTCTGGCACTACCAGTCGAATTTGAAAAGTTCTTTTTGCGTATGATAGCCCAATTCTCGAGAAAGGACATAGGCTATGTTACATCACGCTGCTGGCAACGGCAGCGGAGCAGTAAGCAAATACGCGGGTGTAACCGCGTCGCGGAAACCTAGTAATATTATATAGGTATATTTACAGTTTACCATTAGATAAGCCGTATGCTTGTTTATTTTAAAAAAACGATCAAAATGTTAAACACAGTTTTAATTAAACTTCCTCGCTAATTTAATCTATTATATAAAATTAAATACTTACATTTTTAATTAACCTTATCAGTGGTACAACATAATCGGTATCAGTTATAAATCAAGATCGGTAAGCGGTATGAGCGGCGCGGGCGCAAAGACAAACATCGCGAACATTTCGGCAATGCGCGCGAGTCGACTACCGACACGGCACTTTTTATAGTGTTGCATTTAATTGTACCCAATTATTATAAAGCTATTTTTATTGTGACGAAATAATTACAAGCTCGATTTATTGTTTACTTATCTCCTCACAATTTTTTATTATTATATTTGTACAACACTCTATTTTTGCCCGACTGCCGAAGTTAAGGAACGTAATGTTTTTCCAGCGTATTGTATACATACATACAACATATAAGTATGTATGTCTATTTCTTTGGTACGCTCTACAGCCTTTAACATTATGCTGTCATTAGATTTGTATTAATTGTGGGACTGACATAGAGGGTATTTAATGTTGCAATGTAGTGCCAGCACGAAATAAATGGTTTCTTTTTTTTTAGTTTGTCTATGCAGACGGGCTATTTGTTTTTAATACTTAATATATATTTTTTTAATAGTATAAAACAAAATCACTGTTTTATTATGTCTGTTTCTCCGTTAACTCCTTCTAAGCCACGCAACTGATTTTGATATAGTTTTTACTGTGATTTGGAGTTTTTCCCGTGACATTTATTTATGTACTAGCTTGCCGCAGCGCGGTTTAACCCGCGTCTTTGCTTACTGCTCTGCTCCCGTCGTCAGTAGCGTGATGTTACATAGCCTATAACTTTGCCCGATAATTGGGCTATCATACGCAAAAAGAATTTTTCAAATCCGACTGGGCGTTCCGGAGATTGGCGCGTTCAAACAAACAAACAAACTCTTCTACTTAATATAATAGTAGTTATTACAGACATGCTATACCTAGTAGAGAAAAACTGAGGATTTCAACTAATTGTAGGTGATCATGTTGTAAAATCATATTAGTAGGTACCCACGTACGAAACGTTTTTTAATTTAAATTAATCTTATTAGGCACCGTTACATTTTGTAAACGAGACCAAAACTACAACCCTAAAAAATATTTTTAAAGCTTTTACACTACTATCAAAAGCTAATTATATTGATATTTCAAACCATTTAATTGTAACGACCATTATCAATAGCGCTGAATAACTGCAAGCGCAAAAAACTTGAAAAATCTGCCGTAGCGCGGGAGTGCGGTGCGCGGCCGCATAACATTTCGGCTATGCGATCGCGCGCCGACTGCCAAACTCGGCTCGTTTTTTGTACCCACATTTAATTACACTATATCATCGCATACTATAATGCCCTTTAATTTTTTACCCGGCTCACAATAATGACATAATCGAGCTGTAAGGATGCCCTTACTTCTTTTTGCTCTCACATCTGCTTGAGTACGGTTAGACCTGTTCGTAGTGTAGTTGTATTAATTGTTAAGGCTATCGCATACTACGGCCGCAGCACGCTGCATTGCAAAATTGTGTTGCCAGTAACCGATTATCAAAAGTTACACGAGACAGCTCAAAAGTAACATTATCTTTATTAATGTAGAATACTACTCTAATATTGAAGTAGGTAGTATTATAACGTAAAAATAATAAAAATTTGAACCTGATACCTAGTCATACAATTAAAAAAACCAATTCTGTTTCTTTCATTAGATCTATATATCACTTAATTGGATAATCATTTTTTTTTTTAAATTATGTTATCAATTAATCTATTCATGAAACTTTTTAACTCAACAAATATTTGTATCGGTATTTTAACTTGCTAAAAGGTTCAGAAAAGTAACATTTTGAGTCGTGTATCTAATATAAAGATAACATAAGAGGGCCAAAAGTGACGTAAAATGTTACAAAAATAACATAATGGCAACGCTGGCCAAAGCACAGCAGCACACAGTAGACGTAGTAAAGCAGTGGATTCACAGTTTATAAAAAAACTACTAAAGTGATGGAGGAGAAATTTTTGTCATGCCATGCGATGCGATGCGATGCGATGCGATGCGATGCGACCCGCCGTAATTTGCACTAGCCTTCACAATACAATACGTTGTATCGTCGTAAAATACAAATTACATCTTTATACGTAATCGTGTAATTTCTATTTTATGACTTTTTAAACTGTATGTTGTTAAATTCTTTTATTGGTAGGTGTGATTGATTTTGTTGCTTTATTATATTTATGACTCATTTTATGAGTAGGTACTTTAATATCGATAATTAAATTTATCACAATAAAAGTATGTATGATATTATGAAGATAATAATTAATATGTAATTTATTGCAAATGTGGTCTAGAAGAAACAGATAAGTATTTGTATTATCTACAAATACTTTTGACTCTCTCTTGCTCTTTGTGACTTTAGAACGTGGAATGCGTACGACTGATATGCAAGAAATTGTGGGTTGAATTACCAGGATAAAACTTTGAGTAAATCATAAATATCTGTAGGTACATGTCTGTTGTAATCCCAATAAATAAATTGTATCCGACCATAAAACTTTTTTTCCACTAAGACAATTCACACACTGCCCCGCATCACCATTTGTATAGAAATCACGCAAGATGCATCACACTGAAAACGCATTCACGCGCTGTATAGTTGTTCCTTTGCCACCCACCTCGCGGCGTAATGCACGGCAGTGTGTAAATCGTCTAAGTCTTTCTAAGTACGTCCACTAAGTATTGTCTATGTCGGTAAATAAATCAGGCAAGCAACACCTGATATAGAATAAAGTGCAGTCACGTTATACTCTCACCGTCCTCGCCTGCTGCTATTTAAGAAAACAAAAAAAGATTAACAGTGGAAGTTACAATCTCGTCTGCTATCTTATCAGATATCCCACAGCGTCACTTAGTGGTGTAAGTGACGCTGTGGGATATCTTTCATTCCAGAGCACCTCCCACCTGGAAATGACATTGCTTGGCCGACAGAAGTCATTAAATAGGCTCCGAACTCAAGTCAGCCGAAGTAACAACAGACAACATGCGCAGATGGGGCTACAGCTCGGGAACTGCTTAGTTTTGTGGTGTTTCTCCCCAGACCATGGCACATTTATTGTCCTGCCCTGCATGTCCTGTCACCTACACACGCATGGATCTGTAAAACGCTACAGATAAAGCACTATTAGTGGCAACGTACTGGTCCTCAAAAATTTTACTCGCCCGTGTCGACACGCTAAGGAGAAGATTTACCATTGAGACGCAACACTATCTAGTATTGCTCTACTTACCCCCAGTTTCAGAAAGGCTGATCGAACAAAAAATTTACTAATCGCCTGTTAAATCTCATGTGAAGTACCCATACCCTCCCTTCCTCTCCGTAATATAAGCTTTTATTAGTAGCAGATAATGAAAAATTGAGCGAAAACATACTAAGAGTAATTCAATTCATTTATTAAAATAACAATAGAAAATTGTGTACAAAATTAAATAACTAAAAGTATAAACTGGGTTACATTATATGAATTAATTAAGCCAATACAATATTACAAAAATTCATGAACACATCAGCATACTAGATAGGTACAATAGAATAAAATTATACATATTAAAGAATTTATTGCAATGTCAAAAACAAAAAATATAATGTCAAAAATAAAAATGAAATATCAAAAAATAAATAATATATAACGTCAAATTAAATAAAATAAAAATTATAATTTTATTTAAAATGATTAAATTTAAAATTCAAATTAAGTTAGATGCTGCCTCTCAAAATATATTTTTTTGATTCTCGTACATTTTATTTATAAATTTCATACATATCTTCTTCACTATCAAATACAATAAGTAACAATACCTGCAATACAACTGTTGGCAATCATCAACAGTAAGATCTTAATACTTCAAGTGCAACGAATTATTTCAAAGAACCCAATAATTAAGCAGTCATCAAAAGCTCACAAAATTAAATAGGTATGTAACATCACAACACAGCAATTAAACGCAACTAAGTGCGTGTAAATAAATATCTTACCCAAGAAAAATTACAATTAAAACATAAAATCACATACACACAAAAAACTTTGAATGAAGTCGGCCATCTTGTGCCGCCATCTTATGAGTAATTACACAAAATGGCAGCCACGGCGAGTGATTGGTTCGCAAGTAAAAAGCGTACAAGTGTTAATAGCATGAGATTCGTTCCTAACGAAGTGTGATTGAAGATAATTGCTCGTTTTGTATGTGGTGAAAATATGCCACGCGAGAATGTGGGTACCGTGGGAGTGTTCGTGCACGTAACTCAACGGGGAGATTGTTACCGGATCGATTTCATAGTGTCTACATAGTTTTTCTTCTACCGCAGTTATTAACACTGGCAGTTACGCCATTGTTACATTACTGCTGTTCATCGAAGATTTATTTCTCACAGACCGATTTATACTGCCTCAGTTGTTCGGTGTTACTGTGTACAGACTGCCACGTAGAGGTCGTGGGTTCAATTGCCGTGTCGGGTAAAAGTTTAGTATTAAGGTATGATCCCGGAGTCTAATATTATGTCCGGTAAATGACAAGAGGCTGGCCTTCTGCTTAACTCTGTTATAAGGGACCCAACATAATTAGCGAAACGTTCTGCCTACCTCTACCTCTGTTGTGTAATAACTTAACTTTAATTATAATTAATTACCTTCTACATCTATTCTGACATCCTTCCTAACTCATAAGTCAAAAACGAGAAATAAAATAATTAAATTAATTTCCTTGCGTATTTCTTGAAAGAGAAGTGCCGAGCTTTTTCCCTATATTATTACACTCGGCTAGTGTCCGATAATTTGATACAATACACCATAAAAGATTCCATATAAGAGTTGAAATCGAACCTTTGCTGAGAGTCTAGTTTTTGTGCCGGACGTTTTGGGGCGTCCGTTTTTGCGTCGGCGACTTGTTTAGGCGCTATTTATGACGTATATATACGTTTATAAGTAAGACATTATATTCCTTTTAAGTTATCACTTCACTTTGCGAATTGCCGACAGCTTTCTTCTGACAGATTCGTATTTTAATTTATTTATTTTTTACATTAAAAATAGACTGCAAGTTTTTCAAAATTGTACCTATATATTTTAGTTTTATATATATATTTCCCTGACTTCTAAACCAGGCCACAGATTTTGATACGGTTCAACAATTTAGTAGAGAAATGCTTTACAAAGGTTAATAACTTTATCGTAAAACCATATTGGTACCTTCGTGAGATTACCGAATCGCTTGTTAGAAATATCTTCAAAATGTTTTTCCGAACTCACCCCTAAATTCTAACTACATACATCCCCTTAGTTAAACCACACATTAAGCCCTGTCAATGTCATATCGAAGTGTAGTAATTACAGGTTCAAATTAGCCGTTACCTCACTCCCTTTGCCCCCTCACCCCCCGTCACGGGTGGACACACTGACTTATGAGGTCACTTGGACATGGGAAAGATTAGTAATGATCGTATTATTAGAAATGCATCAATAAATTATAAGTATGTGATGTACGATAATTTTTATTTACAAATAAAATAATAATAATTTCAATCAGCAATTTTTATGGCATCTTAGCTTTAACCAAAACATCGCAAATAAAATACCAAGGTACACAGACAGATTAAAACATTTTAAAATGATATCCTTGTGCAAAAGAAGAGATATTCTCGACCTAACGTTCCTTTATAAACTTTTTAATGGTTATGTGGACTGCCCTGAATTGGTCTCTCAATTAAAAATCAATGCCCCTTCCAAAAATCCCCGAGTTAGCCGATACTGTCTGTTTCATATTAATTCAAATAAAACCAATCTAGGAAAGTTCTCCTCGCTAAATAGAATTCCTAATCAATACAATACAATTGCCAAATTATGCCCCATTGATTTATTATCCGACAATTTTAATCATTTCAAAAATACAATTACATATTATTACACCGAATCAGAGAGGACTTAAAGGATGGATTTGCCTTACTCTGTAATATGTAAAATTAACATTAAGTACCTATCTTACATTTTTATTACCTATTTAACCTACCTATTTTCATAATATGTTATTGCACAATAAGATTAATTTTGCTAAACCTAGAATTAAGTTTAAGTTTTAAGTTTTAATTAAGTATGTTAAAAAATTTTAAGATTTAAGTTTTTTAACCCTGTTGTAAGCATGCTGTGGTTGTCTGTAAATGTTACAGCACTGGCAATGCATCTGTATAATTCTGATGTCAATAGTTTAGAACAGTGTATGTAATGTAGACAATCCTTAAATAAAAAAAAAATAAAAAATAAAAAAAAAAAAAACTTGTCTCACCTCGAAACAAAAAATAACGTAAGACCTCTAAATTAAAAGGCTTGATAATCTCTATATCGCGGCGTAATTCTTTTTTTAACACAAGGTACACTTAAATTCACAACAAAAATTTATAAACAGTCACAACACTACAAAATAATTGTGAAGTCATAATTTTTTTCAGAAATTAGAATCTATTGCTTTCTATTCAGGATTAAGATATCATCATCGATTAAGGAGAAAGAAGTTTACTGCTGGGAGCTAAGTCTGCTATCACAATAGTGTCAGAATGGTCGATCATTGATCTTTTAGTGTGTGGAAATAAGACTGCCACACGCATTCAGAATCCTATATTTTGACCCCCAAAATTTTTACAATGTTACACGAAAAAATAGAAGGAGTAAGTACGAGTGACAGTTTTTCTTTTTTAATATCCCATATCCTCTATACTTTATATTTCTTCATGTAGTTCCTGTACCACGCAGACCAACCTACATTGTAAGTTGTTCGGTATAGTTTAGTATTTAAATAAATAGGTAATTAGGTATGCTACAATTGGTTAAAACTTGTCAAAACAAACCAATAAGAGATCGACCATTCTGACACAATTATTGGTTAAAAGTTGTCAAAATCAACCATTATGAGGTCAATGATCGACCATTCTGACACTATTGTGATAGCAGACTTAGACCCCTGGTCGTATGCCTTCCTAGAATATGTCTAATATGACCGATTACATTTACCGGGTCATCGTTTTACCTTTGAGCTAATATATTATCTATACAATTATATATAAAGGAAGAGTTTGTTTGTTTAAACGCGCTAATCTCTGGAACTACCAGTAGCATTTGAATAATTCTTTTTGCGTTTGATAGCCCAGTTCTTAAGGAAGGTTATAGGCTATGTAAAATCAGCTACTGGCGACGGAAACAGAGCAATAAGCAAAAACGAGAATACACCTTATAAAGTAACATCCACATGAATCCAACTGACTGCAGCGATTCGCTAATGAAGATATTTGGGGCAGCTATCTCATTGTCAATAAATAATGTCGGGGCCTCCGCCCGCGGCCTCAGGCTTCTTCCGCCCCGCACCACGGTATCTTAACCTCTTTGTTACGAAATCGATATGAACACACCCCTTCAACGATTTAAAACACGCCGATATCATCTAAAACACCTTATTAATGTACAGGTGTTTTGTGGCCGTGTGGTCGCAAGATTGTGGAATTATTGCATTTCTTCATGTGTCGTAAGACTCAAAGAATACCAGACCAAAAGCATTAATAACGTAATAACTAACAAAATAACGTTATTAAAAAACAAAAAGCCAACCTGCCTAAAACAAACTAAAAAAAAAGAAACACTTTTTCGTGCTGACGCTACATTGCAAAATTATATACCCTATGACACACACAATTAATACGAATCTAATAACACCTCTTATGTTAAAATTCATTAAGCCATTTAGGCTGTAAAGCGCGCCAAAGAAATATACATGCATACATACATCCATACATACATACATATGCTCGAAAAACATTATCCTTCTTGACTTCGGCAGTCGGGCAAAAATGACCTTACTGTACCAATTTGCCTGCCTGTCTGTAGTAACTATGGTAAACGCCTCTCTTGGGCGATATACTTTGTTTGACGGGCACTAATGTTGTACCAGCTAATAGTTATACACAAAATGCTTTGCAGATATATTATCTACATTATACCTATTGTATAAGTCGGTCCTTACTAGTCAGAAAATCAATGTAAAGTAATACCACAGCTTAGGGACTTAAGGTTTACTTTTATTTATACTGTGGTAATAGTGTCCGTACTTTGCATTTCGCTTGTGGACAACCTTCTTCTTCGTGGTCGACCACGGCTTAGTTGTATTCTTTATCATTGTTGCCGAGTTATTAGTTATTAACCGAAAGTTTTTTTGAACCTTGGTAGGCAAAGTTCTTTGCCTTTTACATGTATATTTTTTGGTGGTTACAGGAAGCTATTTTCTATATATTTTTTTATGCTATAATTCGGTTGGCTTTTTGTATTTTATGCAAGAATATTACATTAATCAATAAGAATAATAATACCCAACATTTTTACTGTCCCACTGCAGGGCAAAGACCTTTTCTCATATAGAGAGCCGCCTTGAGCAAGCGTGGCGATTAATGCTCATGGCATTAATCGCCACGCTTGCTCAAGGCGGATTGGCAATTTCAGACTTTTCAAAATTTTTTTTAGTCCAAGTTTCCTCACGATGTTTTCCTTCACCGTCAGTCAGAAATGTCCAAGTTAACTTAGAAAGCACGTATGATTTGAAAATCACATTGGTACTCATTTATTGAACCATTTCGACTTCAATTAATAACAATTTAATACAATCAATAATGTTAAAGGTAACATTATTTATGGTAGGTTCCTGCGATTAAACCAACGAAGCATCCAAACGGGTAGTAGATATATCTAATAATTTTATATATCGTGTTTTGATTACACTAGTGATTGTTTGAACCACCTATAATTTTCGTAAACATAGCAAAAAATCAGTCATATTACACGCCATATTGAATTCAATGACGAGAAGTACGTATATAGAATTTTTATAGCTTTTTGTGTGCTTTAAACCCCTTGTGTCAATCTGTAAAGAGTTTGCGTCTGTGCCATGTTTCGAGCGCTGAATATTAAATAGGTAACGTCTGGCACTACGTATTGTATAAAGATATACTATTTGTGTTTAAATAATAGTATGTATGGTTTATTATGTTTTGTATGGAGTTTTGGTTGCCATGATATCTATAAATCTACTAAAGCAGAAGAGTTTGTTGGTTTCTTTGAACGCGCTAATCTTTAGAACTATCAGTCAGATTTGAATAATTCTCATTGCGTATCATAGCCCAGTTCTGGAGGAAAGTTACGGGCTATGTAACATCACGCTTGTGGCGACGGGAGCAGAGCAGTAAACAAAGACGCACGTGATACCACGCTGAGGGCAGCTAGTCCAATACTTACTAAAATTTTAATTTTCTGCCGAATAAAAAGAACTGAGTGTCTTGACAGTTCTTTTCGCGGCACTACCTTTAGCTGACAGCAAAATTGCCGTTTGCAGTAAACAAATAGCGATTCTGTGGCAGACAGATGCGGTTCGCAGAGGTACAGGCATTGCAGGAGCAATGCCTGTGACTCTGAGTCGTTTATGTGCGACTGTTACCATCATATCACGTGAACTATTTCCTCTTCTGCCACTGTCGGCATTTGATTCAAGCCTAAATGTATTTTGTATGTAATTGTATGTTTGTAAAACAGTCAGTGTGTCCTAGCACCAGAGCCATTAAAAAAATAATTACAAATGCAAAATGTTGTACAATCGGTAGTAAACTCAGTAAAATAAAACATCTATGTAAAAGTTGGAGTAGCCGAAGTAAAATGTAAGGTCTAACATCTCAATCGTCTGTCCGATATGATCTACCAATATAAATAACATAATTATGAAGAATCGAACAAAAACACAGTCGTACTACCCTGTGGGCATAACACCTATAACGTGAGGTAATTACAGACAGACACGCAGTATTTACATGTTAATTGTTCAGGGTGGCCATCATATCAACACTCTAGAAAATGCTTTACTTTTATCATATCGGCCTGACAGTCATCCCACTGCAGGAAAAGGCCTCTTCTCATACAGAGAAGGCATTGATCGCCACGCTTGCTTAAGGCGGATTGGCGATTTCAGACTTCATCAGAAGTTCAGGTTTCCTCACGATGTTTTCCTTCAGCGTTAGCAAGAAATGACCAGTTATACTTGGAAAGTACAATTTGAAAAATCACTTTAGTACTTGCACGGATTTGAACCCTTGTGTTTACGAAGCAGGTGCCTTATCCACTAGGCCATTTCGCCTTTTTTTTACTTAAAGATATTTGTATGATGAATACATCCACTGTTAAGCATAAGCCATCCACGACTAGATACTTGGTGCTCGTAATAATAGCAATATTGCCTTATTCATCTATTATAAATATTATAACACTAATGAGAAGAAGGAATGTTTCGTAAGGTAGTAAGTCTTACTGGATCTAGCAGTTAGTGGTTACACAGAACAATTATGATCTAATTAAGTCTCATCTTCGTCATACTGAAAATGCTGCCCCTTCCAAAGACTTTTTGAATAACTAATCGAAAATTAAAACAAAAAGTTTTCCTTCAGCATTTCATAAAACATTGATTTCAATTATTTACAGAAGTTATTTTAAATAAACCAGTTAATATATTTTTAATTGTATTGCTGAGTGCCTATTTTGAATAACATTATACTGATACATATTTTTATACCGTCTGTACTTTATACGTACTCGCGAAAAGGAAGGAATGGGCACTCAAACTAAGAAATGGTCAAATCTTCAGGGTCGAGTGGGCTCGTAGCCAAATAATAGGTACTGCAAAATAAGATTATTAAAAAAACAATCCTAACATTTTCTAAAGTGATACACCGTAAAGTCACATCTTGATCTCCATACCCTATCATCTCCCAAGCTATAGTTAGCAATGATATATAGCCTCATGGGCGTGTGGGATCGCTCTCGAGGTGTGCCATGAATCAAATACATCAGATTGAAATCAAACCAATGCTTTTAAATGCCGCTTTGATATTGATATGTCCAAATAGTTAAAATATTTATAAAATAATTGTTTTTTGGTGTTTCCTTGTTGGCGAATTTATTGTAAAATAAAAAATAGTTCTTGTAGAAATTACGGTTTCGATACAAAGTCAATATTTTTGATTATTGCAATCTCGCCCGTTTTTGAGTGTGCAATGGATTCTTCAGGCACATAGATAAATACCTAGTACATAGTTTATGTGACTAAAATAGCGTCAATTTCAGATGTTAAGTTGCTTTTGCATAAACACGTTTTGCTGTAGCTAAACTTGAATTTACTTAAAGATTAAAAATATTGCTCTAATTTTGTTCTTCTCATTGTCAGACTGTATTGTTTTTGTTATTTTAACGTTCATAACATTGGTTCATAATTAGTGTCACTCATGTGATCAAAATTTTTAGACCTACATATTTCCATAAAGATAATAAATACATTTTACACAACACAACGTCACCGGTCTTGTCTCTTATGTTAAATACTTCCTATTTAGGTTTAGGCGCACATAAAATAGCAAAAATAATTACATAACTAAAGTTAAACCTGTAAAAAAACGTTTGAACTATGAGTTATTGGACAGTAAGCTTAATTATGTGCTTATATGGTATAGATAGCATAACAATAATTTTCATATTAGCATAATAGCCGTTGACCATTGTTCTAGAGGCCTATTTGTATACTAATAGGAGAATGGCAGATGGTACCTATGGCATACGTTTACTAAGTCTTAGACTACACTTGCGGACTGAGTAATTATATATTTTAAACTCTGACTACTGATTTGTACACATAACTTATTCTTAAACTGGTCTACCCAGAAATTATCAGTCAGACAGCGACCACGTTCGGTGTAATTCGACCGAAACGTCGGGTAAATTGGTATGACACCAATAATTTCTAACACGAGTAGACCCGTTTAACAATAAAGTTATTAAGTAATTTTGTATTTTTTTATAGACACTAAATGGATCAATTATTTTATTCAATTTCGGTAGTAAACAAGCATACACATTAACAATGTCGCTCTCTGTCTCAAGCTGGCAAACGTTGGTAGCAGTTACCATAGACCTCTGTTGTCGTCTGGGGAAAATTGAAATTTTCGTGTCATCTTTCCCCGAAATTGCAATTGGGGAAGTCCCACTGAACGAAACCCAGTAGTACGGGTATTACGTCTCTTACGTTGATCTTCTATGAGAGGGTAGTACTTTACCGGTCGATCCGGCCCATTCATGCTGAAACCAGCGTGGATCTACTACCGTAGAAAATATATATAAGTAACTTCTCAGTACCTGAAGTGGCATTCACACTGCAGTAGCTGGAATGTGTGTGGATATCAAAATAACGTTGTTTACACACTTTCTGATCATCATCGCATGTACACTACACTTAACCCTAATTGATCTATCCGACACAAGATTGCGATCTATTGTCGCACCACGACAAGTCGCGTCAATTTGTCGCTACTTTTTTTCGGGTTAAGTACTGTGACCTTATTACAGGAATGTATCTTTAATTAATATGTGTTTGTTTATAATGTTGTTATAATTGCATGAGGGACAATGTGCTTATCACCAATTTCCTCTCCGTTGGGTATCGTTAAAGGCATTACGACTTTTTTCGAAAGGAGTTTGCAATGGTGTGTAATAAACTTACGTTTAGCGAAATTAACAGCGAATGTCCCATGACCCAGCGCCCATTAATTGATGTCTTTTCTTCAACGTTATTTTATTATATTTAGTGACCTATTAAACAGACTCAAAGAGATATGGCAATGTCAAATCATCGCACGCATAAATATTGACCGAGTCTAATTACTGGCACGGGGTATCGTAATAGGTTTTACGACTTTTTTCGAAAGGAGTTTGCAATGGTATGTAATAAACTTACGTTTAGCGAACTTTACAGCGAATAGCTCCCATGACCCAACTTCCAGTAATTAAGGTCTTTTCTTTAACGTTATTTTATTATATTTAGTCTGTACTACACAGTCTTAAGGAGTTAATGCCAGATCATCACACGCAAAAATATTGACCGAGTCTATATAATGGCACAACCCTAATAAATAACGTATTTTGTAAACCAAAATTTTATTGCCCTTAGTCTTGCACTTGAGGAAGGTTATAGGTAACATCACGCTACTGGCGACGGGCGCAGAGTAGGAACCAAGGTAGCGCTTGAAACCTCGCTGGTGGAAGTTAGTAGGTATTATAGGTATTTATAATGACGAACATGTATAGGTTGTTAGTATTAACCAATTATAAAAATTAACACAAACTAATGGCCATGAAAGTGTCGAGTTAAGAATGCAATTATAACAACTTATTCACATTTTAAGCAGATGTTGTTTTAATTCGTTAAACGTTATATGTAATTTATTTAATGGTTCCGTACAACCAATGACTTTTTTATATTAGTTTACCAAATGAATCTATTCTGTCAGTGAAAAGTAAGAGAAGTTCTTGCCAAACTTCTGGCAGGTCCTCTACAATGACAGTTTAATGACATACTTGCGGTAGTAGATTCGTACCGGTTTCAGCAGTAATGAGCCAGATTGATCGAGGAAGTACTACTCTCTCAAACGATAACAGTGTAAATTATTAGTTTAGTACAAATAGGTAAACACCCAAAGGCCGCAATTACAAGCACCCGTAACCGACGTATGTGTATGGAAATATGAATGAATATGGAAGATGAAAAGGAGGTATGTTTGGATTGCAGCAAATGGCGTTCTATATTCTCTGTTTACCCCATGAATGTGAGACAGCCGTGAAGTTATGTATGTATATAGTATTAGTTTTCATAGTAATGCGTTTCGAGTCCCGCAAAAGCAGAATTAGCTTTCCAATCCTCTACCTCACTCATCCAACGTCTTGGTTTATTTTTATTTTATTTATTTATTATAATAAAGAGTACATAATTAACTTATAAGATAATACAAAGTCCCACAAAACTGTATAAACAGTTTGACTGTAGGATCAACTTATGTAAGTAGGTATATGTAGGTTGTACTAAAATCTATTCAAAATGTATATAAAGTAAGTGCTGTTTTATTTTATAGTAACTAATAAAGATTCTTTATGGTAACGTGCTTATTAGGTATTTCTTTAATTTAGTTTTAAATTTATTTTTGACATTTTCGTCTGTGATGAGTTGATGACCGCTGGTAAACTGTTATATAAATAAGGTATACGTTTTGCTAGTTGTGTTTTCTTAGTTTCTTTTAACATTAAAAATAATCTGTTAATATTTGTGCTGATAGAATTATTTTAGCATATAACAGAACAACATGTAATGCACATACAACATTATTTTACTTCAGTAACTCAACGGAACATGGTAATAAACGCGTAGACGCCGCAGAAGTGCCCGAATTACTAAATACTGCTGTGCTAGTCTCTTCAGTATCGGCCATACTCGATGGTTCACGAGTTTCGTCTACTGCCGCCTGTCGTCAAGCGCGTCAACGCGTAGGCGCTCTTCAGCTTGGCGTTGTAAGTACTTCCTTCAACTCCTCCATGGCTTGACATTGCCGTTCTTCAGCTTGGCGTTGGCCCTCCTGTATAACGGCGACGTTGCAGCGATATATTATAGTATGACAAGGGACTATTTAAAAGTATTTTTAGGCCTAAGGACGTCCACGCGAAGCATTTAAATGGCATTACCAATTTTAATTTAACATAATATCTAACTCACTTTAAACTCAGTGACTATGCTTATAATAGATATAATATCACAACAACTACACACAACGCCATTTAGCCGAAAAGTAAGCCCCTTAGTAATATATTGTGTTACGGATACAATACATAACATTTAACCATAGAAACACCCAGATCAATGCAATTATGCATATTCATGCACACAAATATTTTCACTGAGCAAGAACCGAGCCCGCGATCTCTGCGTAGCAGATCATATACATTACCACCGAACCACAGAGGCAGTCAAGCACAGTTTATGGATTAAGATATTCCCAAAAGGAACTGCAAAGCCCTCTTACAGTCAGGAGGTAAATATTTGCTAAGTGTTGTAGGTGTGGCCAATGATATACTGTGTAGTGATGCATAGCCTCCTTGCACGTGATCAGATTAATATAATGCAGGGTTTTTAGGTACTGTAGTAATTACTTCGAACTCATAATAAAGATAACTTAAATAATACTGAATACGATAAAGGGTTTATTGTAGGGGCCTCTTTTTTTTTAATTAATCTACCTAAGTGACTCCACCCCGCCTGATGGTAAACAGTCAGTGGAATCTAGAAGTGGTGGCCACCATACCATCTTCTTAAACTGCTGGTATGGTGGCCTTCACGATGGCGGCTGGGAATGGGGTTAGGGGAAGGGAATGAGGGAGGTGAGGAAAGGTGAAAGGGGGAAATTGGGCTTCCGGCGATCTCACTCACCGAACGAAACCCAGTAGTACGGATACTACTACTCCTTAGTCGATCTTCTATGAGAGGGTAGTACTTCCCCGGACGATCCAGCCCATTCATGCTGAAACCAGCGTGGATCTACCGTTTTACCTAAACTATTAATACTATACTATAACTATATAACTATATATATATAACTATAGACCTAAACTATTTAAAGAAAATATCTATATAAGACTGAAACATTTTAAAGAAAACTTTTAAGAACAAAGTATGAAGAACAATCATAACCATAGTTAAAGTCAAGATCATGTGAATGATACTGTGGAAAAATTTCAACCTCTAAATGGGACTCGAACAAGTGTCTCCTGAGATACAATTAAATTTTTGTACATATTTATATCAAAAGTACCTATAATCAATGAAAGACTAATTGCAATAAAATGTTTTTAATAAAATACTTTTAAATTTGCAAATAAAATTTGGGAGATATTGGGAGCCTTTGCCCAGCAGTGGGTTTAATAAAAAAAACTTTCAATTTTATAGTATTTGCTATAATCACCACGCTCGTTAAGTAAGATTTAATGCACAAATAATGTTGCTACCCTAATAGGTAGAGGCAAGGCTAAGAAGCAATTAGAAGTATTCAGGTAATGAAATGAAATGAAGTGAAATATGTTTATTCATATAGGTCAATTAAATTAACACTTACGAACGTCAAAGTTTACAAAATGTCAGCAAAATATATAATATAGATAAAATAATTACTTACAGCTTTCTATGTTGTAAAGAAAATTAAAAAGTAAAATGTGTGCTTTACAGGTTGCCTCAATTTGCATATTGCTATAAAAGGTAAAGGCAACATGTGAACTGTGATAAATGTTTCTATGTAGGTATTATATAAACTGTTAATTTTTGGTATAAGTAATAATCCTGAAAACCTGTAATTACCTCTTACGACACTCACAAGAAAATAGTGTGGTTTCGTGTTCGAAACCAGATTACTATAAAATCCCCCGTCAACAAAAAGAAATTTAACTTACTAACCAAAAATCCAACAACAACATACCCTAAACATAATTTCATTATACAAAATTACTTCTAAACGAGGACTATCATGTAAACGAAGTCTTTGAGGCTTCTATGAAACGTTTAAATTACACTTAGGTCGACAGGCAACGCCGGGAGGCACCAATTACTCTTACAAAGTGTCCCTGTCTCGCTTGCTTCCTGACTCGAAATATAGCTAATGACATTTAGACCGAGACTGCCTGTTCAAATTGTGCCAGAATTATGAAGAGACTACCTACCGTTCAATGTTTAAGAACTTCCCTAAAACTTTTAGAACTTATCCTTTGACGAAATTGATTACATTTGATACAACTTCTATTAAAATTAGAAAGAGATTTTGATTTGCATGCTTACAGCATACGTAAGCATGCAAATCAAAATCTCGTTCTAAGATAATAAAAATAAAATAGTTTCCAGAAAAATAAGTTGCAGTGTACTGAAGATGACCTTACTCCTTACGACTGCTAAGCATGGTGGCTATGGCAAATTGTATGATCTTGTGAAAAAATAGTTGTTAGTGTATTGAAGGCCAAAATCCCATAATTTTTCTTTGATTAATTTTAGTAAGATATCTCAACTTTAGTAAAGAATGAAAAAGTTAAATCCTGTTTAGAAAACAGCCTAAGTAAATATCTCCTCACCAACTGAATCAAAACATTCAAATTCACAAACAATCTTATTTGAAACATCCATTTCATTCCGGCTTCAAACTTCACAAAAATAATTTAAAACGAAAACTGAGTACAAATGAAGTTAGCTCGCAAAAGCAACAATACGTAACAAAGCTGTGCGACGTATAATGATGTCAGAGTTCGGTCGGCTGGCTCGCGATATTGGAGTAACGCCCTGGGGGCTACAATTGTATGAGGGAGACCGTAGCTATGCTAAAGTTGACATATTGCACGGGTAATAAGAAGCTGCAGACATCTGAAAATATGAAGGGTTTTAGAAAGGTTGAAAAATGGGTTGAAGAAGTACTAGAAGAAAATGAAACAGTTAAAAACGATTGAAGTGGAAATCTGAAAATTGAACTCTATCTTAATATCCTTGAAATTTTTTTTATTGCAAATTGTTTACAGTGTCCACTTAGTGGCATATATAACCTTAGTTTATCAAGAATACTAGGAGCACAGACACATCATAATTTACTTTTAAGTTTGAGAAACAAGTTTATTTCTAGCCTTTATTTTTACCCAATTACTTGGATTTAATGAACTCAACAAAAATTTGTCTCCAATTTGTCTCAAAGGCGTAAAATTGTATATTAAGTACGAAGAAAACAATTTGATATAGTAATAATATGCGGTTAATACTCTTATATTGTCATCCGTCATCGCCTCTGGCGACGTCGAATGAGGGGTGACATGTAGGGTACTTCCAGTAAGATTCATATTGGGATGACATACTGACCTGGTCTTATACATTGCCTTTAGCATCGATTTGGAGTGTACGTAGATTATCAGAGAATCAAGGATAGTCTATAGGTCAACATGGCTCTAGCAACCCACCTTGTCATGTATGTGTTGTATTATATACAAACCTTATGAAACAACTCGTCGAATGATAGTTAAACCCGTATCAAAATTGTTGCGTGATTTAAAAGAAGTAAGCTCTCTGTGGTGGGTCTGCGGTTAAATCTTGCGCAAGAGGCCAGTTTAAACAAGTACAGCTAATGACAACGGTATTAAATACTGAAGGCAATCTAGGCAGATGTTCTTGAACACGAAAGGGAATAATTGTTTTCAGCCCTCTTAAAACACTGTCAAAACTAGAAATTTTTAGGGCCTTGTAAGACAAATAAAATCTGTGTTATTTTGTTGTGCAGTGGCAAAAGGGCCCTTAAAATTCAACAGTGTTTAGCATGTCCGTGTCAAAATGTTAAACTATCAATTTAATGGCAGCCACCACTATAAAATTTAAAAACATGCTTCTGGGGTGATGTCGTTATATACATATTTATTTATTATTTTTTTATTTAAACTTCATGCACTACGTGTACATAGGAGGGCTTAATGCCAAATGGCATTCTCTACCAGCCAACCTTTAAGTGATGCAGAGATGATTGTGGTAGGTGCACGTTTAACCAAACAATTACAAAGATAAAATAAACATACATAAATAAATTTGTATTCATATATTATACCATACATATATACTTAATACACACTATAATATATAACTATACTATAAATATATATAAATAGGTAAATAAATATATACATATAAATAACCTTATTAACATGAAAGTTAATGATGTATATATATGTATGATATATCCCACGTACTGTTTATTATCAGACAGAGTGTGAAACTGATTATTAAATAAAAATAATATTCTACCACATTCACACAGCGCTAGTCTAGCCCCAAATTAAGCAATTATATTTGCTTGTGTTATGGGTACTAAACAACTGATATATTACTTATATACATTTTTTTTTAATATATACATATTATAGATAAATTACACCCAGACACAGAACAAACAATCATGCTCATCACACATTTGTCCTGGGTGCGAATCGAACCCACGATCGCCGGCTTAGCAGTTAGGGTCACTAACCACTAGGCCAACAGGCCAGTCGAAAATTTAGAAAATAAGACATAATGCTCGTTTGTCTTTTGTTGTGAAGTCAACCAGCACTTTTTCCGTGAGTTGTGATGATGACCATGACTAATCGAGTGACCACTCAATAGTCACAGTCGTGCAGTTTTATATGTAATAGTGTACTGTACACGCCATGCCACTTAAATGATGTAACATTTCACTAATAACACTAATGTGTTATAATGTGCTGTGCAATTCAAATAAAAATAGGACTGTCAAAGAGCCATTTTGTTTTGCTTGTCAATTTCAAGAGTGCTGAAATAGGTAAATAAAGTAAATAGATAGGAATTGCAAAAATAAAATTATATACATTTGTACTTATTGCATGTCATGTTAAACTTGATTATTGTTTTTTAATTTACTTTATCTGTAAACTTCTTGCACAAATTAAGTCTGCAAGGATGAGTTTAATGCAAATGTCGTTTTACAAAATTTGACATTTTTGTGTGATGCAGAGAAACCTAATTAAAATATAATAATTAGTTCCTTTAAATGTATTGTTTGGGGAATTTTAACCATATCCTACGCAGATCGCAAAAGTAGAAGTTATATCAGAGGACGACGCTGGTGTTTCTGTATTGAATGTCTTTACTAGCAGCACAAACATACTTTAAAAAATATATACGGTCGAATTGAGAAAACTTTTTCTTTTTTAAAGTCGGTTAAAAATAATATAAATAAGTAAATTTAATTTTCGAAACTTTAACGCAAAGGTAACTCGCATTATTCTGATTTTACAGCATAATCTTCTTGCTATAATTTATATCTTCTAAATATTTTAATATGTATATTCCAAATTCAAACAACAAACATTCAATAATTTCTGGCCAGTGACTTCTAAAACCATTCAAATTGTATTAAAGAGTTCCTATTAGTATTACGGCTACCCTCAGTAACCGGACACCGCAACACGAACACAAATTACTACCGTTATATCTCAATGAGAATATAACCTAATACTTTATGCCCCGTTTAGCCGCAATGAATAAATAATGTATCAAATCCCATAAGACGAGGAATCTCTACAATCTGTTAGTTTACTAACGAGGTTTTGAATTTCTTTGTATTTTAATAAAAGCAGGCCACGTCTGTTATTCTATTGAAAAATCAATATAGCATTTTTATTGTAGTAATGGCCACCATACTAATTTGGGGTGATAACAATTGAAATAGTGTTCAACACCGATGAACTCAAAGGATTGCTTACTATCAGACACAATAGCGTTATTATCCTACACTAGGGTATATAAAAAAGCTTCTTATTAGCATACCTAACATGAATATTATCGATCCAAATGCTCGATTGGCTAGTTATTTACACTGACAACGCGGTGATTATCATTAACTGTCGATTTCAAAACACATTCTAATTATTATAGTCCCAAACTAATGCAATAAGAAAATAAATATAAATCCAAGTCCATTGTTCTAAAATCAACTATAAAGTTTTAGCAATTGGGTCGAAATTTGCACTTTCTGATTGAAATATAAATCAATATCAAGATAATTTGGTGGCTCTGACGTCACAGGCTCAGGCACAGATTGTACGGGGACAATATGTCTGCGGGATTGAGGCTGATTCGATTTGTTCACGAGATGATACAGTCGACATTGTTGTTCAATTACATTGTATCTGTCTGATGCTTGTACTAGTTTATTTGATTTTGGGCCGATTTGGAAGATCATATGTTTTGAATATAAGTTGAATTTTGTAGGGTTTTATATAATAACTAGCTTCCACCAGCGTGTTTGCTTAATGCTCTGCTCTCATGTTGCCAGTAGCGTGATTCAATAGTCTATAACTTCCTCGGGAACTGGGCTAACATACACAAAAAGAATGATTTAAATCCAACTAGTAGTTGAAACAAAAAAAAACTAACCACTTCCGCTTTTATTAGTGTAGATATGTATTTTTTATAGATAAGAATAAAATCGTCTCAGAAGTTAAAACAACCCAATAAAGTTGCTAAATCGGTACACATATTTCACATCACACAGTTTTACAGATAGTCACACTGAATCGAGTAGTGAATACAATTTGGCAACTAATTTACAGCAGTGCTCTCGGGTAAAACTTAATGCTACTAAGAAAAGACTCAATGTAAGTACTTCAGACATTTAGATATATGAGCTGATATCAACAAAAATTTTAGTACTTCGCTCTATAAAGAAGACATACTTAGTACCTAACTTATAAATTATAATGAAAGAAATCAACTGCCGTTCTTCAAATAACAGTCATATAATTTTTAAAACAACACAATCAAAATTAAGGCACCTTCAACATCTTAAATTTGTAACAAAAAATTTAAACAAACGGATTCAACAAACTAGATACAGAACAAAAGATGTAATTGTGATAAAAATGAGTGCGGCAAGCGGAGCCAAGCGGGGGTGAGCGGAGGTGAAAGGGGCGGTGAGCGGAGCGTCAGTAACGCGATAACGTGCCTCTATCCACGTCGCAATTAAAATTACGCGCACATTTTTGACGACAATCGTAGCTTAACTATATTTATCGCTTCGCCGCATTGCTACGGTGTGGATGCTTTATTTCTTTTGTTGTAATTCAATTATTGTAATTTTTTTCTTTCTTAGTTTAGATAATTTGTAGCGTTAAATTTGAAAATGTCCTTTATGATATACAAAAAATTAAAAGGTACTCATAATATTTTACATATCGTATCGGATGGTAATTACATACCTACTTAGCGTCACGCCGTTGTCCTCTAAAGAGTTAGCGACGTGTATTACATTACGTATGTTTCTTACGTACTAAATAATATCAACTTATGCAGTCATTTATCCGTCTGCTAAGCGTGATAATTAAATTTTTTTTTAAAGAAAACTCACTATGGAACAAACTCTTTTTTACATAAACTTTACAAACATACATTTAACGGACTCAAACTACCTACCTACACGCAGACTCGAAACAGTCACTTGCGCTCCTACTGCACCATGGAGACAGTCAAAATCACACGTCTACCTTATTGCAAGCATTATATCCAACAACAGATGTAGGCTGATGAGAAACAGTCAGAGAAACAATACCTAAGCTTAAACTTTACTTTATTATAATGAAGAAATGTTAGCCAACTTGTCTACTGTAAAATTGCTAATAAGGATGCATTACAAACGTGCACAGAGATTTTCGACAGGGTAGGCATTATTTAATTACGTTGCTAAAATTGTGATTTCAGGTAATTGTTAAGGTAGGCAGTGTCTTTCTGCCTATATGGAGTGCACAGCCCCAATAAGGGTAATGTACAGACTTCTGTAAAAAAATCTTCTAGCTCTGGACGCAGGATTTCAATTGATTGCAAAGTAAACTTTTTACCCACAGATACTTAATTGCAATTTTAGATGTAAGTTACAATTATAATAAAATTTATTACCAAATTAGCTTCTGCCCGTAACTACATCTGCGCAGTATTTATATTTGGCTTAAGTCGTAGTTTAGTCGTTTTATGAGTTTTATCAAATTCGGTTAGGCCGTTTTTAAGTATGATGAGTTTTGTCTCCTTTGGGAATCAGACCGATTTTAAAGATAAAAGTAGCCTATGTCTGTCACCGGCACCGAATTTATCTACATACCGAATTTTACCCATTTTCATCGAAATCGGTTTAGCCGTTTAGACGGTGTGTGTTAACAAACATACACACACAAATAAACTTACGTATTTATAATATTAGTGGAAAAAAATTACTTCTAAAACAGTACAAACCTCAAAATGATACATTCGATCCGAAAGCTCACTCGAAATTACCCGTTCATATCTCACGTTCATAAATATCTCCGTCTGTATTAAAAAGTGAAAGACGCAGTGTCAAAAGTCAAGCGTTCTTCACTTGTGGGAACTGCCCTCTTGATGTAAAGATATGTTTTTACAACGGTATATACTTTGATTACATGAGAACTGATAGGTACGGGGATATTACCTAAATGTTTAGTATATTTTTTGGAAGAACAGCTCTTTCGAATGACTTGACATACAAATTCGCTGGCTTTTATTTACGGATTACTTAACCAGTAAAAGATACACTCTACTTTTAATAATTATCACTACATTTAACGTAAAAATTCAATTTGTGATATATATTACATGAAATCAGTAAACACTAAAAAACTAGTAGACAAGTATCTCGTAGCGTGCGTCTTAGGTCAGCAGGTAGTTTATCTATAACTACGGTCGTGGCTGTAGGTAAATAACTTCCTACTTTCCCAATGGGACTACTACCCCAACTCGAGCAAGAAATCTCTTAAAACAAGCAATATATATGATTGAAAAAACAAAAGCCCGTAAAAAGAAAGAAACCTATTTTATTTATCGTGCTGACGCTACATTGAAATTGTATATACTATATGTCACTCCCACAATCAATAAGAATCTAATGACACCTCATACGTTAAAATCCATCAAGCCATTTAGGCTGTAGAGCGTGCCAAAGAAATAGACATACATACTCATAGACATATATACATAGGTAGTGCATAAAAACCTACATACGCTCCAAAAACATAACCCTCCTTGACTGTAGCAGTCGGGAAAAAAGATTACTCGGTAGTGTTTTACAACGTAATTAATAATAATATTTTTATAAACTCTGTGATTAAAATTTAAAACATAACAGTCAAAAATAATTTACGTACAGGAATATTTTCTCAGAAATCAAACGCAATTCTAATTGACTGTGCGAATCAACAGCTATAAAGTACTTGTGAGAAACAAGAACAAAAATAACTAAATTTCTTCTCATCGAAACGAAATAAAACAACAATTAAACTAAGAAACTAAATTTAAGTCACATTTCAAGACTACTTCAACTTTAACATTTAAAATCAAACTAAAATAACCCTAACAATGCTACAAAGTCAAAATGCGGCGCAATTAACAACGGGGTCATAAAGTTCCCATACCTCACGCCATAACCGCAAAACGACGAATAACCCTTCACTAATCAAGTGGGTTCAAACGACCCTTAAAGACAAAGGGTTGGCTTTTCTACACAATTTAACTGTATTTTGCAAACAGCACTCGAATTCAAGTAGGAATTGAAAAGTCAACATTTTAATACACTGTATTTTGTTTCTGTTTAAATTTTGTTTAGTTGTTACGCGTGAGAACGGTTGATTTTGTACATAAACTACTACAATGACAAAACTAGGGTTATTATATTCACGGGCTGGGAACGCTTTATTACGTACAATAAGTTTTTCTTATATATCAGTCTGAAAATGTCTGCTATTGAATATAAGTCAGCTCTCTCCTAGAAAAAGCAGTTAACCATGCGCCATCTCGCTAGGAAAGTAAAAATATCTGCTCTATACTGATATTTACCTACTACACACATATTGCTGCTGTTGCCTAGTCACTACTTACTTTACCGACGGGCAGAGATTGGGTGGGTTCCATATACTAGAAAACATGTAGCTAAGATTTTTCTTAATGTAGGTACGTCCTTTAATCGCAAAAAAAGAAAGTAAAATAAAAAATATTTTAGAATCAGAAAATATTATTACTATTTGTAGAATGTAAGCTAGTAGGTTTCTTGTTTGGCTATTTTTGATTAGTGACCAGTATAATTGACCTGCATTTGTTAAAATAAGTGTTTGAAAACGTTGAGTAATGAACAGCGCTCCTGGTATTTACTCTGAGAACTAAATTTTAACGCTGTCATGTCACCAGTGACTCCCAGTCATGAAGCAATCGCGTTCACAAGAACCACTGTATATAGGTTAATTTAAAAAAAATCAGGTACTTTTATCTTGTAATTTTGGAATACATTCAGCTGATAATACTGATGAATTTGTACAAAATATTTAATAATATTTAAAAGAAACTTTATGTAACGGTTGGCACATTAAACCCACACTTTGTGGGTATTATGTTAGTAAGATCATGCCCATTAGTAAAAACTACAAACAATATATAATATATATAAAGCGGAAGAGTTTTTTTGTTTGAACGCGCTAATAGCTGGGATTTGAATATTTCTTTTGCGTATCATAGCCCAGTTCCTAAAGAAGGTTATAGGTTATGTAACATCACGGTACTGGTGCCGGGAGCAGAGCAGCAAGCAAAGACTTGGATGAAACCACGCCGTGACAAGCTAGTAAGATATAAAATTCATCAAAAAAAATATTAAAAATCAACACGGTTAATGATACAAACCAAGATGTCACCCCAGACTGCTGAATACATTCAGTTGAAATGACGCGAGTCACAAGTTTGAACACGTCACAGCCGATGATTGTGCGTCAACAACTGTAAAGGGATTGAGAGCTCAGTTCATTACCGACTCAATCGGCAGAGGGTGCTGGACTGGATGGTGTTAACCAAGATTATGACAGTATTATGAACTATTAAACGGATACAACATCAAATATTTAAGTTAATTTACATTTAATTTACATACGAAGCAGAGATGTGGTCGCTAACTATGGGTCTTGTCAGAAGGCTTAAATTCGCTCAGAGGGCGATGGAGCGGGCTATGTTAGGCATCTCCATGCGCGATCGTTTAAGAAACAAGGAAATCCGCAGGTGAAACAAGATAACTGACGTGGCTCGCAGAGTTGCTACTCTAAAGTAGCAATGGGCGGGACACATTGCTCGCAGAACTGACGGACGTTAGGGCAGAAAGGTTCTAGAGTGACGACCACGAACCGGAAGACGTAGCGTGGGCAGACCCCTCACAAGGTGGACAGACGACCTTATAAGGTTGGCGGGTAACCGATGGATAAGGGCGGCGAACGTTACCTGAATAAATGTTACCTGAGCACTAAATAAAAAAACACCTTACTACGGTCAATATCTGGCCGATGTGGTGACTTATAAAAGTGACAAGCCGTCTTTAGCACACGTAGCGATCAGTGCTCATGCTTTCTTTGTTTGGTAAGACACAGTTCCTTGCAGTCAGAATATAACAGAGGCCCGTTTTATAAAATCTTTAACAATTATTGCATAATACCATCCACCGTATATTCGGGCATATCGCGGGATGTTTTATGCACCATCGGTCGCGATTCAGTCACACCGATCACAAGATATTTACTCAATCGTAGGGTGGCGAGGGAGCAACTTTATTTCTTACTTTACAATAAGGGTTGTTACCTACACGTACTTTTATGTCAGATTTGAGAAAAATTGCTACGAAATCTTGAATGTTTCAAGTAGAATTATGACGAGATAAAGTCAATACGAGTAGATTTTAACTGAGATTGGGACACTATTCGTATGGTCACGATCCTGTGTAGTATGCATAAACAGGATCTGTCGTAAATAATGTATAGCCCGGGAGTTGGAGGTAGTCCTGCTGTCAGGCTGTAATAAAATAAGTTTTTTGAATCAGGGTTGCCAACGGTGTAAAAATTATAAGCACAATCGTGTTTTTTTTTTTAATATTTTACTACTCTGCACATACAGTCAACTGCCATTTTAACAACTTATGATATTTTTCGATATTTTCATTTGAACCGAAAAATCTCGCAGAAATTCGCTATTCCGCCATACGTTTTTCTCTTTTTCTAACCGTGCTTTTTTGTGGTAAATCATTGACTGTCAATGCCGCAAGTAGTTGACTAACAAACAGCTAACCTGACAGTAAAAATGGCAACTATTGCTCACGGACTTCTGCAATACCAGATACAGATACAGATACGTCACATCACCAATCATGTAAAATAACTATTGAAAACGAACGTGTCCAATCAACAATCATTTTAAAATTTATTGCATCTGTCATGCGTCAATTGTAAGTGAACATCCCTTTTATGACAGGAATAAGAGATCAAGTGTCAATAGTCTGACGACGCATTTAAATTAAATCGATTGTGAAATCGTTCACGGCATCCCTAGGGCACTTGTGACATCCTGTTTAACAAAGGGAGTGAAAAAAATAGTTAATTAGGTATCAATTGACATCATTTAAACCCTTTAACGCCTTGTAAACTGTTCCTTTAGTCAATCAATTATTCTGCAGTGGGTGATCTCATCCAGCATTGTTCGTTGCTTTAATTTCAGCTAGATACCTACGTTTAAGCCCTAAAATTAGTTACCCACTACTGTGTTTCACTAGCTACAGCACAGTGTACGGCAAGTAAAGCCTAATTGAACAGCAAAGTTCCTCAACTTCACTAAAATTTGTATTTTTAGTAATTAATTCGAGACACATGTAACTAATACGCTACTGATCAAAGTTTCACAAACTATTTATTTACGTAATTTACAAATAAGACCGTAAAGAAAAGGACATATCAAAGAAAATCTATGTTCCGTAGTCAGTCGGCCATTATACAAATTAGAAAAAGTAAAAACAGAACACAATTTGAATGCATTTCCCGCCAGTTTCGTGTTGCCATTCAAAATAGGAACGTATTACTGCGCCAGTGAAAAGAACTGTCTCAAATTACTTTACAGCAGCTGTCCCTTTCTAACACACGTTATATCGTACATCTGTGCCCTTCTGGCGTTACACAAACTCAGATAAACAAATACAAAAGGCCTAATTGAGTAACTAGTAAAACGAACAGCTCGGTGCCGTCCCTTCGTATAACTTTGCATACTTATTTAAGCAGTTAGAATAACATCTATTTTTTAAATTAGATCTAAGGGCAATGTTATAAGGTTTATAGTACAGTTTAGTAAGTACGACATTTATTTGGTTAGACAGTTTAAAATTTCGTCGAGTCGATCTCAAGTGGTAAGGGAGTCGTAGGGAACTTAATTTGTCAACAATTTTCGATATTTGAATACGTTTCGCTGCTCACTGAGCTTCTTTCTGTCAGCTTTAAATTGTTTTCTTTTTTCAAATAAAGACTCGTGCTTGTTAAAAAAATAAACATCTCAGTTTTTTAACTCTATGCTATTGTTAAATGTAAGTATTTTATTAGATTAATATAAGTGTTTTGTGTTAAAAAGTTTACATTTTATATATAATACTTTTATCTCATAATCATATTTTAATATAAGGATAATTCAGACACAGCCAGTTAGTTTGGTAGCTGTGTAGAAAGAATCGTTACCTTATTGACATCGCCATTGATGAAAACAATAAATTTTCAATTTTAATACTCCTTTGAAGGCTGAACATACAACACATACATACATGCAACGCTGAAGCATAAGTCCACCAACATTTTATTTACGAAGACTATGAAAATATGAAAGGTGTCAGGGAATTGGTTAAAAACACACACATAACAATAACACAAGTGCAGTAAGAAGAACTTGCTAGTAATTTATATCATTCTTTTTAATCGTCAGATAATTAGGTAGGTAGGTAGTTAAAAAAGGTACCTCCTACCCACAGAAAATCAGCGTAAAGTATCTAATAATATTATAAATGGGAAAGTTGCTATGTATGAATGTGTTTGTTACCACACAGCGCCTAAACGTCTGAACTTCGACTTCGATGAAAATTGGTATGGAGATATGATAGATTCGGTGCCGGAGACGGACATAGGCTACTTTTTATCCCGAAAATCAGTTTGGTTCCCGAGGGAGGCAAAACACATTTTAGGCGCAGGCGAAGCTGTAGGGCGTAGCTAGTTAGTTTATATCTATTATGTTAAGTTCGGAGCTCGGTTCTCCTTCTTCCTTCCATGTCCTTTTTCGTCGTCTCCCTCACTATTATCTACATTAATGAGCGACAACGTTTTATTGTGTTTAAAAAATTATATCCGTCGGTTTTCGAAAAACATTATAGCGTCGCCATTTGTATTTAATCTTTTTAAAAATTGTCACTACCGTTTTTAAAATGATAGTTTCTTTATAAGCAGCGCTTCCGTTTCAACTAATATATTTTCATTTCAAATCTTATTTCAAATTTATCAACACATAAAGAGCTAAACATTAATAAAGATTGACTGGGGAGGTGCGCAGGAGTGGTCGCTTCCGTCGAGCGAGCCAATCATGGCGGTCCAATAGACGTGATAACTGCATCCTCATTGCCGTACGGATGACGACAATTCGTGGCGATGGCGGTCGAACGTTAATACCTTGTTATACATGAGGATATCCCTACTAGCTTGGATAAATTATCTCCAGGTCCAGATAGTTCCTGAGCCGCACAGAGAAGATAAGAGATAAATAACGACCAATAGTATACAAACCTTTGATCGTAATTACATACACATAATTAGTTCTATGGGCCCTGCGCGTTGCAAAGTTGTCTCTTATGTTCTCACTGATCCTATTAATATTAATACAATAAATGCGAAAGTTTGTGTGTGTGTGTGTATGTATGTATGTGTGGTCGTTACCACTCAGCGCTTAAACTGAACCGATTCCGATAAAAATTGATATGGAAGTAGATTCGGTGCCGAACGGACATAGCCTACTTTTTACTCTGAAAATCGATCTAGTTATCGAGGGATAAAACAAAACATATAGCTAGATTCATAAAACAATCATCAACTAATTTTATTTGTCTCGTCTACCTTTGTAAAACTGAGCGCAGAGTAGCCTAAACAGACTTTCTGGTGTTTACTCTACAAAATTTTGACATACAAATATTTTATGCTACGATCTTCGACAGCTAGTTCGACCTAGTCGGGCCTACCCAAGCTGATGTAGCTTAGGAAGGTTCAATTTTTATGTAATTTACTTGGTAGTTTTGGAGGTAGCCATCTGTAATGTGAAATGATTATCACTACTTAGTCACCGTTTAGTACCTGGTAATCAATCAATGCTGTAGGTTAATTGGCTGACATTTTGTCATTTTTAACGTAAATAAGTGTTAATTTAATTAACCTAAATAAAATAAACATCTTTTGATTTTGATCTAGGTTACCATTACAGAACAGCTCTACTGAAAAAAAGGAAAACGCTGACGAATTAACTGTTAGTTAGATTTAATCTGGACGTGATGTTTTCAGCTACCAAAGCTATTCATGGACAGTAGCGATTATGAGGACTCCCATAGCCCTCATAAATAAAATTAATAGAAAATATATCAAGTATTTTCATTAAACACATTTGTATCGACCGTTTGACACGTCGGTTGCACACCGTTCCGATACAGCGCATGATAATTACATCCACACGTCACACCATTCAAATATTAATGTTTATTTGATTAGGGGAAAAACATTCAGCCTTCCCACAGACACCAACGTCACTCAACAATTACCGAACGAAACGATCCGCTTACGCACAATAGGATAAATAAACCGAGTTCTTAAACGGAAGCTTCTTAAATTGTTTTCTAAAAACATTTTGGGTCGTTAGTATTTTGTTTAGTCACTGGTGATGAGACTACAATGGCGCCCGACAGGTCTCCACGCTACCGGACAGTACCACGATTATTATTTCATTTTATTTCTCTACAATTCTTATTTTGTCCAGTTAACGCTGACAGCCATCTAAAATGGACGTGAGTAGTGGTTTTTAGATACAATAATGATAGAAACGGTTTATTTTTGTTTTATCATGGGATTGTTTAGTTAAGAATTTAATAATAGTTAGTATACGAGAATATTATTTTAGAAAGTGCATCTATAGGTAGCCAGAGAAATGAAACGAAAAAGAAAAGAGCCAAATTAGAAGCATCTGTTATCAACTAATGAATCAAAGATTAATCGGATCTATGTTCTGTTAAGAGTAAGTACCTAGGTACTACCTAGGTCGATGAACCCCGTTCAAGATGAGTCCAGAAAGATTTTAATACCAAAAAAATAGATTTGACTGCAGGACCATTATCTATACACATAATAAAATTGGAGTGTCTGTTTGTAATATTGAAATAACCGTTTTTTACTACATGTATTATGAATATATACGTTACATATACAATATACGGCACATACACCAAAATAAAATTTTTCACAATTTTTGTCTGTCTGTCTGTCTGTCTGTTTGTTCCGGCTAATCTCTGTAATGGCTAGCAGGTAGCTGATGTAATAAGGAGTAACTTAACGTTTATTTTGGAAAAAATCTTTTATTTTAGAAAAATAAAGTAATGTTGATCGACTGTTAGGCAGAACGAAGTTCGCCGGGTCAGCTAGTACAATATGAAGATAAACATTCTTTGTTTTATCTTTTCAAGAAAATGTCGTATTTCATCAAACTTGTGCCTATAACTAGGTGAATACAATTATCGCGTCTTATTCTCAATAATTTGCCATTACTGCTACAAATCCAGTAGCAATATAAAATTACTAATAGTAATCTGTTACTGCAACAAAACAAATTACCCCACTTGTAATACTTTCCCCTTGTGAAGGGGCGCAAAGTCAACAACATAGCACGGGGCCAGTGAAAGCGAAAACTATTGTAGAACGCTTTTGTTTATAGTCTATTAAAGAACTGTTTGTTACTGAATAAAAGCAAATTGGCCGTAAAAGCAGGTAGAGTGATTTCCAGTCAAGAAGTCGTGGTCGTCTGATGGCGCGGTACGTTGACGACATTCGCCAAGTTGCAGGTCACAGCTGGTAGTAAGTAAGTAGGATTTGCAAAGGGAGGCCTACACCCTACAGTGGGTACCTATGGACTACGGATGATGATGATGGTGAGGTATACCAGAAAACTAGGTAGACGCTATTTAGTAAGCAGCATTACCTGTACTAAGCATGCAGCGTTTTATGTCGTTCCCCATCCTCCAATTAAGTTGACCATGGCAAACTCGGCGAAAGCAAAATAAAAACTACATAATGCTTAATGTCCAAAGAGGTCCTATGTCCAGCAGTGAACGTCTGTCGGCTGTATGACGATGATATGTTAGTATTGCTAAAAAAAGAACTAAAACTAAAAAGTTTATAAAAAGCAGTCGCTAACACTGGCACCCTCCATAATTGTTCGCGAAAGTTATTACATTATCAAAATGCGAAAAATGCGAGACGCCTTTTGATCTTTTGCGATAATTTGACAATTACCAACGCTTGTACAACGTACGTTACAGAACTGTCTCAATATATCTGTTTACTGATTTGCAGTGCCGCGCCGACGTGATATTTGATTGATTCATCTTTTAAAATGGTTAATAAAAATGGTTACTAAACTTACATCCACTCATAATTTAGTAAAATAGCTAAAATATTCAACATTCAGTTCACTGCCCACCCCTGCACGACAAAGGCGGTTGATGACGACACGTGGCTGCAAATTTGTAACATTACACACCCAGTGTAGCATTACACCGTTTAGTATTAGTTAGCGATATGATACTGTGAGTAGAGCTGGTCTTATGCGTAATTAAATTAAATAGAAAATTACACTCATTTGATATTCCTTTGATGTTATTAGGTACTAATATTTCACAGATATGAACCCTTATAAAGTGGAAGTATTTATTCAACTTAGCTGTTAACAATGATGAGAAAACATAACCAGAACGGTGCCAACTGTAAAGAAGCAACTGAGGGAGGAGAAGGGAAAGGAACAGAATCGTCAGAAATCTACTACAGGCTCTGGTAGATCTGTAATTAACATTCTACGGTGTCTTTATGATTCTATATATTAGATATATCGTTTTTCAAAGAAATATATATGTAGTTTTATCTTTTTTTTTAAACTTATACCTACTACTTTCTTAAATCAAATATTGAGTCTGCGTAATCAATATAAATCTTCCATCCTAAAAACCCTTATCCAAACAATCTTCAAATCGCAAAAAAGACTGCAGCTCTCACATTGCATGCGCCGGCTTTTGTCCTAATGCAAAGGGCAAAGGGCTAATTGATTGTACAGGAAGTGCGGAGTGTCACCGCGTGGCTCAATATAACCACAATATGAGCATTAATGCTCACGCACTCTGTCAATGGATATACTCGTCGGCTTCTCTCGGCCACCGTCGGCTATTGTCGGAGAGGAAGCAAGCTATGTCAAACGATGCCGATTTGTATTATATGGCGCAGGGTTGTACTGAATTATTTGGTTGCAGTGGCAAAGTCAATCAATTAAAAAACATTAACAAACAACTCACCAGGGGCTCTACCTCAGGCTCTTATAACAGTTTTATTATAACCTTACTTTGTCTCGATTCTTGTTTTTAATGCCAAGGCAAGCTCGTCATCACAATCGTGATTCACGGATCATGATGACCAGAGTTCCGGTGTTCTATTTAAGGAACGGAGCAAAATGTAATTTTTTCCGTCAAGAAATTACTTCAGAGAAACACGTCAAATAATGCACGCATACGGTAACAATTAAACCATCTCGCTACTTTAACTTAATGTTACCTATATTTTCGGCGCTCACTTGTGCCGAACTACTTTACTTAAACTATAATTAAACTTAAACAGTTCTTCATATGCTCATAGTTACAAAGTTTAAAATTACTAAACCATAATCCTCATTTACTCCTCGCGACTTATTTTACGACTAATAATTAAACTAATTTCTTAAACATCTCATTATTTCGCCGATTTGTCAACCCTACACTTATAAGAATGTGCCCCGCAAATTGGTAGGTGAAATTAGTAGGAATATTTCTCGCTTCCATTGTGAGGGTTATCGCGTTTCATTCACATACGGTGAATGAGATCTGTGCAATCTCCAGTTTCATTCGTTCCTTCACTATTGTTTGCAAGCTGACATTCAATATACTAAGTGAAAGAACGAATTAATTCGACAGGTAGTGCCCACAACAGATTTTGCACAGCCCTATTTTTTAACTCGACTAAGTCTAGGTAACTAAAAACATTCAAAAAATTATATTCTGCAGGACATATCTACTAAAAGAAGGTTATTTAATTTAGTGATTTGCAGTACATTCGTAACTTTGCTGTCCGTTAACTAGTATTTTCATAATCGCCTCGTATAGCACCAACTGTAAAATATTAGGTGTTTCCATAGTAAACTGTGAAGTAAGATCATGTGGTCTCAACATGGTCTAAGTTATAATTACGCAGGTAATTTATTATAAATCAAGAAGCAGGTTAGCGTGGCGTCTAAGAACGTCAGAGAATAGAGTAGGTTCTCGAGCAACGATGAATTATTCTATCTGAGATGGCTAAAGAAAAAAAAACACTAGAAGAACGCAAAAAAAATAAAACTAAATTTAACCTCAAAACAATATTATGATTTATGATCACAATAATGCTTATTCGTGTTTTATTAGCCTATAAGTAAACATTACTAATTCTACGAAATTTATAGTAATTTTATTTATATCACTAAGGGTGGTAATGTGGCAAACAAATTTACGGAGCACCTGATGGCCATCATTTTGCCGCAAGCTATAGACGCATACATTAAACAAATACAAGGCAATTTTGCATTTAAACACGTTCATTTTTGTTATAATAGAAGGAATAGTCGTTTATACAGCTAGTTTATGTAAAGGTTTTTTGATATTTAGCGTAAAAACACGGCAAATTACTTTCTTCTTCTGATCAAATAAAAACAAAACACCTTTCAAGTCAGCTCGGCTGCTTAATCAATTCGCACCTCAAAAAACTCCAACGGAGAATCTATCAGGCGCCTTGTAAACCAAGTCAAAGGCTAAATTAACCCAACGTGCGTTATTTACGGTGTCAACATAGCACTTTGATCATTCACCAGTTATTTCGTGTTCGAAGATTTTTCCTTTGTCAAGGCGCGAATCGCGGGATGATTGACGGCCGATCCGCGGCGCGAGAACTCACACACAATTGAAAACATGTACTTATAATAATAAATTCAAACGAAATTGAACTATAAGCCTATAGCATACAGACGATAAATACAAAAAGCGACTGAAAATAAAAGTTTGATACCACACAAACTAACATAAGAACATCTACAGTTTCACAATTCAATATCGCACCAAATGAAACTTTATTCACGTACAATAAGATGTATCATTACACAAAATAATCGAACCAACAAGGTTGTCACCATCTAATAAGTGCACAGGTTTACTCCGCGTTGGAAAATGAGTTTCCCTGAGAGGGGAGCGGGAGGTAATTGTCCCGGTATCAAAGCGGCTTGTCTGAGGCCGCGGCGCCTTTTGATTGTTTTTCATGGGGTCCAATCGAGCGAGTTTTTGCGAGTGCCACCTGTCCCCATAATGGTGTAATCGCGTATTATTTACGAGCAGTAAGCCAGTATTGTGATGAGTGTGTTAACGAAGCCTTGTAATTGTGTGATTATTGGCAAGCTATGTCTAAGCTGAAGGTGGACAGCTTCATATATTTTACACCAGCTAATTAGACAAAAACGGCGTCGTTTTAATTGTAAGTAATGTGTAAATTATTATTCAGGACTAAATTGGACAAGATGGTTTATTAATGCGTTAATTTGTACAAAAGTTGGATAGTATGTGGTATTTTTTTTTATTTTGCTGCAATACGAAACTAGTTCTATGTCGCGGTAGTCTTTCTAGACATACAAATTAATTAACAAACGAAAAATAGATTTATAACAAAAATTATCTTTGATCTCATAATATTTTATTCATTAAAGCAAAGGTTTTTATAGTTAATTGACTAATTAAAAAAAGAGGCCTCAGTTTATAGCTAGTTTTCATCATCGAACTAGCTGTAGGTTAATTGACTGACATTTTGTTGTTATTATTTTTACGTGCATAGAATACTCTAGGTATTCAATTTAAATAGGTACTTTTAATGAAACAGACACTAATATAACACCAACTATCTACCTACATAACAAATATAGTATCACATCCTTGCCAAAGGATTGACAGACTATGTCAAATATCCACGTTTAGTCAGTTTAATTAGGTCCGACGTAACAGTGCCTGCTGTCATTTGCCAAGCACATTTTCAGGATCCAAGCTAAAATGAAGATTTTTTTGACAGAAAAATCTAATGTCTTTACCTGGGGTTCTAACTCGAGGTCCCATGGCAGCACCTAAGCACCTCAAAACTACGGTACCACCAAAGCACTCAACATCAACACCCCACTTCAAAATTATATTGTTTAACATCTTCATATCTATTGGTTTCAAAACACAAACCAAACTGTTTGACAAACCAGACAGTTCTACGAAACGGTTTTTTAACGCAAGGGTATCTCACATACAGCCTTGTATCTGTTTGTTTGGAGGCGCCTAAATGCTGCATATTGTTCTAAAATCGATCTACGTAACTTGAGACTTTTATTTACACAGTTCTAAACAACTAAACAGTGGTTGTTTTAGGGTTGACGCTACAGAAAACATAAATTTTATTTTAATTTTAATTCTTTTGATTTTTCTTGATGTTATGATATAATTATCAGGCTCATCTTTTTGTCTATAATTGGTTGCCGCATCCTCTAGACTCTTGCCAAATGAGTAACAGATTGATATACAGTAAAAAATAGTATACGGTCGAATTGAGAAAACTTGCCCTTTTTTGAAGTCGGTTAAAAAAAATAAAGGCAATGAATGAGAATAGGAACGCTATCCTGCGCCGTATTATAGACATTACTAAAGAAGAAAAGAAAGAAAGAAAATTTATTTAACTCGTCACAGGGGCACAGGATATACAGAGAATGAATAAGAATTAAAATTAAAAAATAAACAAAGAGGTTTAGATGCTATCCTGTACGCCCATGCCTAAAGGGTCGCCGACTCAGCATAAAACGAAGTGACATTACACTCGGCGCTGATCTTCAGTTGGCTACCTAATGGAGAGAGAAAATAAGGAGATCAATAAAGTAATTAGTTGGCCGGCGCTCTTACTTCCAAATAGAGAGAAATACTTCATTTTATGAGAGAGCAGAACTTTCGCCGTCGATTTGACCTATTTATGCTGATACCAGCAAGTATCTATTAACGTAAAAGACTTAAGGTTAGTTTCTAGATGTTTATGGTCAAATATTATAGCTGCTTAACTTAGCTTTCGTTTTATATTACGTGCCAACCCTGTAAGCGTGGCAAAGTAACGCGAGCTGTAGTCAGTTGTTTAAAACGTCGCGTCTCTACGTTGTGGACACCGAGCTCCTCCACTCGGACAAACAGAGTAGAACATGACGATTCCCACGGCTTTTAAACTTTACATGCACTTACATACGTCCTTAGCATAAAAGTAACTATATTTATTGATCACTAGCTGCCTGCGGCGCGGTTACATCCGCGACTTTGCCTCCTGCTCTGCTCCCGTCGCCAGTAGCGTGATGTTACATAGGACTATATAATTATCTGTTTTTTTTTAAAGCATTTTTTTAAATTTATCTCTCCGTAAGAACCATCCTCGTACTAAATAAACTCGCTAAAGCGGTTCAGCTGTTCTCGAGATTTGCGCTTAGCATCACAATCAACGATTCAGTTTTATATTACAGATTGGCTAAACACAAACTTTTGAAATTATTTGATGCTTAGCCTATGACATCAAAAATTTAGTTATAGTTGACTGGCCTGTTGGTCTAGTGGTCAGTGACCCTGACTGCTAAGCTGGAGGTCGTGGGTTCGATTCCCACCCAGGACAAATCTTTGTGTGATGAGCATGATTGTTAGTTCTGTGTCTGGGTGTAATTTATCTATAATATGAATGTATTTACAAAAAAAAATGTATATAAGTAGTATATCAGTTGTTTAGTACCCATAACACAAGCAAATATAATTGCTTAATTTGGGGCTAGATGGCGCTGTGTGAATGTGGTAGAATATTATATTAAAATTATATTATATTATATTATATTAATTATTAGTTAGGAAGAATCTGCACAAAATTTTACGACTAAGCCTAATTATAAACTAAACCGGTCTTAGAATATAAACCCTCATCCCGTGGTGACTATCGAAACTTTAGAGATACTATCTATATATCCACTTTGCCCTACGAGTTTTGATGAAGCAAAATGTAATAATTCAAATCACATATCAATCGCTCCCTTAGTCCTACACTTTTAAAAAACTAATTTTAGACTTAATTAGCTGTAACTCTGGCCAATGTAATATTACATTATACTTCCTTTTAAACGTAATATTATAGTACACTGTAGTATTGTTTATATGTAGATTATAAAATAATAAGGCAGATGTACCAGTACATGCCATGAACCGTGCATGAAACCTCACACGAGGACAATAAATATAGAAGGGTAATGAGTTAATGAAAATTAGTTCTTAAACATTTAAATATTAATCATACGAATGCAGGTTAGTTGGATTAAATGCTTTATTTAACGCTTAATACGTGTAATGGACACTATAAAGTTACAAAAGGCGGCAAATCCATACTATTCCATACTAATTTTATTATCAATGCGAAAGAAACTCTGTCTGTTACGACGTTTTCACGCCTAAACCACTAAACCGATTTTCATAAAATTTTGTATATAGATAAAATAGACCTTGGGAATTAACATAGGCTATCTTTTAACGTAATAAAATAGCTTAAAGTGTCAGAAATAGGGTATGAAAGTTTGTATGAAATTGACATTTACGCAGGCAGAGCTGCGGGCAACAGCTAGTAATAAAATAAGCACATAATATTAGACTCCCAGTATGGGAAACGTGTTATCTTAGTTTTAATACAAGCAAAGTAGTGCTAATGTGACTTTTAAAATATTAACAAAATTATAAAGGAATTTGTAATATTTGACGTAATCTTATTTTAAACATCACCTCAAGGTAGCCACATTTAAGCCGTTTCGATACCCTACCAAAGACCTTTATGAGTACTGTGAAGTCCTAACAGTGCGACAACTCTTTATTCTTCAGGTTGCATTAAGACAACACAATCTCAAGAACTGGTCAATGTGGCTCGTCCTCACAACAGACTGTTGGTCGTAAACCTAAACTCCCACCCGCTACCACTCGTAGGACTTCATTCAGTCAGAGATTCTTTTGTTTCCTTGGACTGTATGCTTATACTAAAATTAATAAGGTACTAAGCATAGTGAACAATAATAAGCACGAGTTCAAAGCTAGTGTTAGTAGATGCATCTTGAAGCTATCATATAAAGATACGGAGAATTTACTGCACCCACTATTCTTACACACAAACACACACACGCACACGCACACACGCACACTTACACACAAACAAATACGAACACACACATACCACACACACACGTTTACTAAATCACACAAGGTTTACTTTAATCTGATTAAATATGTACTTACTTTTTTCTTCTTAAGTTTTTAATAAGTGCTACCTAAGATTATTTTATTATCCTAGATTTATATTATTTCAACATATTAATAAACATAATAAGTTGTTTGTATACAAATTGTGACAACCGAAGGTTGCTGGTACTTATAGCTCAGGTTTTCCTATTTTAAGTACCAGCCGTACAAAAAAAGGTATTTAAACTATGTATATATAAATATTGTTGTACCTTATACTTGTAACACTCTATTGTACAAATAAATAAATAAATAAATCACATGTATATAGTATATTGAATGGATACAACTCTTTCATACCGTAGACTTGGAAAAGGTAGAAGAACAAAGCTATTGTAGACCGTATAGGGAGAAAGAGATGACGGAGGAAGAGGAAGAGGATCAAGGAGGTAGCTGAACTTCCGACGCTCTAAATTTATTTGTCCTATCAAATCCAAAAAGAATTAGGAAATGTTGATTAATTTAGTTGTCATGATGCTAATCGTCTATCTTTCGGTGTTTATATAGGTTATTCCTTGGGGATCCCGATCCCTGAGGCTCCCGACCCAGAGAACCCCGAATACGATAAATATTTTTATTTTTCTATTGTTTTCAACTTGTACCGTTGACATTAAAAGTGCTTAAATAAATGTATGGTTTGTTTCAAATTTTCCTTCTTTGTAGCATTGATGTTATCTGCTTTATTATTACTTTAATCGTCTCTTACGACACTCAGGATCCCACAGAGGTATTCTTATTCCTCGTGTTCTTACTCCGTCTCCACATGTGTCTATGACAAGATAATGAGTGTTAAAGAGGGAAAGGAGGTATGTTTTTATGGTAGCAAATAATAATAATAATAGTAATAATACCACAACAACCACACAACGCCATCTCTAGACCCAAAGTAAGCATATTTTAATAGCTTGTGATATTATGGGTTCCAGAATGCAGATATACATACTTTTATACTCTTTTTTTGTATATAGGTACTAACATAATATACGTAGAAACACCCAGATCTCTACAAATAGCCATGTTTATGGCTAAATGGCATTCTATAGTCTTTGCTTACCCTATTAATGGAAGACAGGCGTAAAGTTATGTATGTATGTTGATTAACTAAATCAATGCTTAAATTTTCTGTTAGCTATTATGTCAAGATCTTTCTACTCCCAAAGCTTTTTATAACTTCAAGACTCTGCGTTGTGAATATCTGGCGTTATACCTACGCCTGTACACACTGTGTTGCAGTATTTTTGAACTGATAATATCTTATAGTTTAGCTTCATTAAACTTATAAGTATTTAAATGTAATTTCCTGCAGCTAATCAACCTATAAAAAGATTGCCTCTGTGGTTCGGTGGTACTGTTTACAGATTACCACACAGAGGTCTCGGGTTCGATCGCCGGCTCGTTAAAGTGATGTTAGGTTATTCTAAAAATCAAAAATTCCTAATATTAGCCCGGAATCTGGAATTGTGCTTGCTAAATTTTAATGGCAACAGGCTCGCCCCTTGTTACATGGGATCAAAAATAAAAAAGGGGAAAGTGGATCGTTAAACACATCTGCTTACCCCTTTGGAGATAAAAGGCTTGAAGCTATGTATGTATGTAATCAACCTATTTGATCATCCAAGGTGCAAAAGTAAGTTTTAATAAAAAAATTATTATAATTATTTTTTTACATTTACCTTATAAAAAAAAAGAAAGTACTACCTACAATTGACATAAATAACTTGCACACGCAATACTAAAAATAGGCAAAAAAAGTTACGTGCTTACATTCTGACTGTTCTAACCTAAATTATCTAATCTATGCAAATAAACAATTATGTTTATGCATCTGAATTTACATACGTCCTATAAGGTATAACGAACAAGTTTTTCAATTACTAATAGCGATAACATTAATAATCTACTAATGTTATAAATGCGAAAGGGTGTGTGTGGGGATGTTTGATACCACTCAGCGCCTAAATGGATGAACCAATTTCGATGAAAATTGCTATGTGCATATATTTGGTGCCGAAAACGGACATAAATAATTTTTATGGTCTGGTTTCCGAGTTAAATTAATTAAACGCATACCATTTTCAGCGCGGGCGAAGCCGCAAGACGCAGTTAGTTGAATATAAATATTGCCAGCAATAAGGCGTAACTAAGACACACTAAACACGGAAAAAAGATCTTTATGCAATCACTCTGTAGAATTATTTTTCTACCCAAAGTAAAAACTTTAGGTAGAAAAATAATTTTATTATTTAAAAACATAATCAATACTTTTTAGGGTTCCGGATCCAAAGGGAAAAACGGGACCCTAATACTAAGACTCGGCTGTCCGTTTGTCTGTCTGTCTGTCTGTCCGTCCAGATAGTTAATATTTATAATGTATTTCTGTATCCGCTATAACAACAAACACCAAAAAAGAGAATAAAATAAATATTTAAGGGGGCTATCATACAACAGATATGATTTCTTTTCGTTCGTTTTATAGATAATTTTACGCAACCCTTCGTGCGCGAGTCCGACTCGCACTTGTTCGGTTTTTACAAAGTCTACGCGGGTGGGGAAACAGATTATATTATTATGTAGCTGTATCTATATATATAAAAGAAAGTCGTGTTAGTTACTTCACTTATAACTCAAGAACGGCTGAACCGATTTAGCTGAAAATTGGCAGGGAGGTAGTTTAGAGCCAGGAGAAGGACATAGGATACTTTTTATCTTTTTTTTTTTTTTTTTTTTTATTTTTTTTTTATTTTATTTTTTTTTTTTATATTTTTTTTTTACTATTTTTTTTTTTTTTTTATACTTTTACTTTTTATTTTTTTTTTTATTTTTTTATACTTTTTACTTTTTATTTATTTTTTTTTTTTTTTATACTTTTTTTTTTACTTTTTTATGTATGTAAAAATAGAAACGGAACGTTTAACATTCATTAGGTTGAACCAAGGAAGGAAATGCAGCTAATATTGGTCGATTAACTATTCTGCCGGCGACATACATTGGTAGTCCACGTCATATGCATGAATATGCACAAGATGCAATGACATATGTTCGTCATTACGGTCGGCCCCGATCTCTTTATTACTTTTACCTGTAATCCAAAATGGATAGAAATTACTCAATTGCTGCTTCACGGACAAACATCAAGTGATAGACACGACATCACAGCACGTATATTCAGGCAAAAAATTAGGTCCATGATGAACTTTATTGTTAAACAACGCATCTTTGGAGATACTCGATGATGGATGTATTCAATCGAATGGCAAAAGCGAGGCCTGCCGCACGCACACATTCTTATTTGGTTAGTGGAAAGAATTCAGCCTGACCAAATAGATGATATCATATGTGCTGAGATTTCTGATTATGAAGTCGATCCAGACCTACATGATGTTGTTACTACTAATATGATTCATGGACCGTGTGGTGCCATCAATCCCCAATCACCTTGCATGGTCGATGGAAAGTGCTCTAAACGATATCCACGGAAATTAACGGCGGAGACTGTCACTGGCAATGATGGTTATCCGCTGTATCGGCGTCGATCACCAGATGACAACGGTCGAACTGTCACAACGAAAGTGAAAAGAATGGATTTCGTTGTCGACAACAGTTGGATTGTTCCATATTCGCCACTTATTTCTAAATCGTTCAAGACACATTGCAACGTTGAATACTGCAATTCAGTTAAGTCCATAAAATATATTTGCAAATATGTCACGAAAGGCAGTGATATGGCGGTTTTTGGATTGCAATCCTCGAATACCAACGATGAAATTTCACGCTATCAAGTTGGTCGTTATGTGAACTGTAATGAAGCGATTTGGCGTATATTCGCATTTCCCATTCACGAACGTCATCCTACTGTTACGCATTTGGCGGTGCATCTGGAGAATGGTCAACGAGTATATTTCACGGCTTCGAATGCTACGCAACGTGCTGAAACACCTCCAGCAACTACATTGACCAGTTTTTTTGCAATCTGCCAAAGCGATCAGTTTGCACGAACTTTGCTTTACTCGGAGATGCCACGTTATTATACTTGGAATGCTTCATCGAAGAATTTTCAAAGACGGAAGCAAGGCGATGCGGTTCCTGGGTATCCAGATGTGCGTTCTACTGATGCTCTTGGTCGTATGTATACAGTTCATCCAAAGAATAATGAATGTTTCTATTTGCGGTTGTTGCTGGTAAATGTGCGTGGGCCAACGTCATTTGAGTCACTACGAACTGTTAATGGTGTAATATTCCCAACATATCGTGCTGCATGTGAAGAATTGAAGTTATTAGAAAACGATAGTCATTGGGATACGACAATCGCTGAAGCCATTATCTCTGCATCTCCAAGTCAGATACGCACATTATTCGCTATCATAATTTCGACATGTTTTCCATCAAACCCATGTAACCTGTGGCACAAATACAAGGATAATATGTCAGAAGATATTTTACCGTACGGCTCATTCAGCATTCAAATTACCGTTAAATCTTCAAACTATTGAAGAACCAACGTGTAATATTGCAAAACACTCAGCAATGGCCAAAGTTTTAGCGGTATCGAAAATCATCATCTGGGTGTATCACAAGGTACTTAAATGAAGAGCAACCTATGTACTAAAATAAAGAAATAATTATGAATGATTGATGTAGAAATTTAATTTTTTTTGTATTTTTTCCAATAAAAAAAAAATATGATTATTTATTGACATTAAGGCGGAACAAAGTTCGCCGGGTCAGCTAGTAATAATTGTAAAATATCAGTTGGTATTAATAACAGCAATTAATGATATTAATAATACAATTGATATTACCAGCGTCTGTGTCGGTATTACTTAGTATTTGTAATAGGTTATTCAAGCGGAATTCCGTTGATTGCTATCGATAAATATAACTTCTTGTATATCAGTTCTCTATAATTAGTTCATGAGAAACGCGTATTAGGACCGTGATAGATAAGGGTCTATTATTGTTCATAATGGAATAAAAACGCGAGGATTTGGAAGGAATTTTGTTAGCATAAAACCTTTTTTCTTAGGAGTCAACACAAGTCATATTTGGCTATGTAAAAAAACAATAGTCCTCACATTATCCGGAAACCGAGACCATTTTACATCCAACTCTGCTAGTGCTGTTGTGCTACATTCATACAGCCATTCAGCATTTTGTAAGGTTCTAAGTTATTTTAAATCTCAAAGAAAATAATCCAGTCGAAATTGTATCAACTCTAAAGAAACGTAATTGACTTTTAAATTTAAATAAACTGACAAAATCTGAACTCTTAAATAAAATATAGAAAAATAAACAAACTTTTGAGAACTAGACTACTTTAAAAAAATAAATAATCACTACAGCATTAAAACTTTGCACTCAAAACATTTAAATATAGAACACAATTTAATCTGTGGTAAGCTGATCGTTCGTTGACAATCATCGTCCATGATGACGCGTCAATCCCAACCTATAATAATTATATAAAATGACCACATTTGCTTCCTTTTAATTAAAACAAGATTACACTTGTTTTTTGCAATAATATTATTTCTGAATGGAATAGATGACGCTACAATTTTTAAAGTAGGGTAAAGTAGTTTATTTTTTGCGTTGGTAATGACCAAACCGTGTTTTGGTGGCAACCCCTTCATTAGTGTAGAATCGATCTTGTAAATTGAGTAATTCTAGTGGTTCGGTAGTCGAGTGGACGCTTTAACAATTTATCAGCTAAGTAAGTAATAAGTATATTCGAAAATCTGTTCAACTTTCACTATTATAAATACAGTAGCAATAAAAAAGTCATAACAAATTGAAAATAACTCTATTTACCTTCCCTAAGTCTATGATGGCAGTAACTTATTTAGTCTAATCGATTTCGACACGAAATTATTTGGACTTACCAAACAAATAAGTATTTGTTTCACATTTCTAGATGTCCCAGGCCCATTCCGAGAGAGAATCGTGGAGAAATTGTAAAATTTGTTGTACTTTTAATGTAACAATGCAGAAGGTAAGATTAAAATGAAAATAATTTAATTACTTCAAACATAAATTCAACAAACAAGCAGAAACTTTAAATTGGAATATCAAATTACGAATTTACATCTAAGAAGGTACTTTTGCACCTGAGGCACTAAAATTTTTTTTTATCAATATCATAGAAATAGCCCGTCAACAACATAAGATAACAATATAATAGACACTCAATAACATAATAACATCCAAACGAAAAACTGTCAGCTCATCATATAAAAATACCGGGACAAAAAGATGGCGCCAACGCCACTCAACACGTGGGAATTTGGAAAAATAAAGATGTCCGCTGTAATTTAATATTTCGATATTATTTTTTGCAGTGTTCTAATGTCATATCGGAAGTACTTTGTGTTTGTTTAGGTCCCCAATCGTAAGTAGAATAATATTAGTGGATGGATCGCAAAATGTTGAAAATGTTGTTTTTGCAAGCGATTAACTGTATCCCGGATTACTTAAACTTAAGCAGGAAACTTTACGTTTTTGTCGTTTGATAATGCATTAGTTTAAATATAAAAATAAAAGTATAGGGTGTATTATATTCGAAACAACTAATTCTAGACTATTTACAATTATCTTAGATCAGAAAAGAGCTGGTCCCCAGGCCTTTAATTCTGTGGATGTCGTAAATACTGCTGAAAAATACACTAGTCTATTAAAATTGTATAGGTATCATTTTTATAAAACCTAGTTAATGTAAGAGAAACGTGGCTGTAACACACCTCTGATTTTGCATGTATCTACTATTCGCAAAAATATTTGATTCATGTTTTCCTTCTTGAAAGGATTTTAAAAGATAGGTTCACGGTAGGTAAATTTGGCTGAAGCCTTCGCATTGCTGGAGATCGTAATCGGTGTTGGTGCAAATTATCTTCAGAAAAACAGAATCTAGGTATGTGTATTAATAAATTCTCTGCTCTTTACGCCTCTACCGTCTTCATGCATCTTCGCTTAGAGCCATACGTATCTTTGCATATTTCATGAATTATTATATCAAAAATGTTTTCTGCTAGTTATTTTGTAGGTACTTAGACAGGACGCTTTCACGTTTTTTTTTTTATATTATAGCCTACCAAAGTGACTCCACCCCGCCTGATGGTAAGCAGTCAGTGGAATCCAGAAGTGGCGGCCACTATACTAAAAGCCATCGTCTTAAACTGCTGGTATGGTGGTCTCCACTATGGCGGCTGGGAATGGGGTTAGGGGAAGAGAATGAGGGAGGTGAGGCTATCCTCACCTCCCTCATTCCCTTCCCCAATTTCCCCCCTTTCCTCTATAGGAAAGGGGGTAAATTGGGCCTCCGGCGCTCTCACTCGCCGAACGAAACGCAGTAGTACGGATACTACTACTCTTAAGTCGATCTTCTATGAGAGGGTAGTACTTCCCCGGACGATCCGGCCCATTCATGCTGAAAACAGCGTGGATCTACTACCGTAAAGATTGACCGAAACGTTAAACATTAACGTTTCCTAAATTCCTATTCCATGTCAGCATACAACATATCTTAGTTTACAACTAAACCTCATCCCTAGGTAATCATACACTGGGTGTTAAAGCGTGGAACAACATCACAACAGACGGATGTTAGGCGCCGGCGCAGACGCGCAGTTGGCGCATCTCATGCGCACACGCACCAATACATACACCGGTCTAAGTCACAAGTGAACGTATAATTAATTTAAACGCATTATACCTAATAAAATAGCAAGCAAAAAAATCCAAGTACCTACCTACCTGTATGAAATTGACAAGCCGTCGACTTGGATACCGTAAACAAACTTCTTCACAAATTCGCCATAAACCGACATGTAGGGATCACAAATCTAAAGAGAATGAATGGATGTGTAAATGCGAAACGTTGGCTGCTAGTACGTGAAAGAATGAGCCATCTGGGACTTTCATATATATCTCCAACCAGAAGACTTCAGACATATTTGTTCAATAACACCATATTAACATTCACAGAATTGACACTAAATAAATAAATAAATTTACATGTATAACAACCACAAAACGCCATCTAGACCGAAAGTAAGCATATATTTAACTTGTGTTATGGGTTCTAGAATGCGGATAAACATACTTAAAAATTTTTTTTTTTCAAATACATACATATCTATATATATAAAAGAAAGTCGTGTTAGTTACTTCACTTATAACTCAAGAACGGCTGAACCGATTTAGCTGAAAATTGGCAGGGAGGTAGTTTAGAGCCAGGAGAAGGACATAGGATACTTTTTATCTTTTTTTTTTTTTTTTATTTTTTTTATTTTTTTTTTTTTTATATTTTTTTTTACTTGTATTTTTTTTTTTTTTATACTTTTTACTTTTTTTTTTTTTTTTTTTATGTATGTAAAAATAGAAACGGAACGTTTAACATTCATTAGGTTGAACCAAGCCAAACTGCGTTCTGAGGAGTACATCCATTTACGTGATGCAGTTAGTACTGAAGGAAATGCAGCTAATATTGGTCGATTAACTATTCTGCCGGCGACATACATTGGTAGTCCACGTCATATGCATGAATATGCACAAGATGCAATGACATATGTTCGTCATTACGGTCGGCCCGATCTCTTTATTACTTTTACCTGTAATCCAAAATGGATAGAAATTACTCAATTGCTGCTTCACGGACAAACATCAAGTGATAGACACGACATCACAGCACGTATATTCAGGCAAAAAATTAGGTCCCTGATGAACTTTATTGTTAAACAACGCGTCTTTGGAGATACTCGATGCTGGATGTATTCAATCGAATGGCAAAAGCGAGGCCTGCCGCACGCACACATTCTTATTTGGTTAGTGGAAAGAATTCAGCCTGACCAAATAGATGATATCATATGTGCTGAGATTCCTGATTATGAAGTCGATCCAGACCTACATGATGTTGTTACTACTAATATGATTCATGGACCGTGTGGTGCCATCAATCCCCAATCACCTTGCATGGTCGATGGAAAGTGCTCTAAACGATATCCACGGAAATTAACGGCGGAGACTGTCACTGGCAATGATGGTTATCAGCTGTCATTATACGTCAATTTTGTTATTCCGTACTAAAATAAAGAAATAATTATGAATGATTGATGTAGAAATTTAATTTTTTTTGTATTTTTTCCAATAAAAAAAAAATATGATTATTTATTGACATTAAGGCGGAACAAAGTTCGCCGGGTCAGCTAGTTACAAATAGAAACACCCAAACCACAGAAGTCAGAGAAGACAGAGTGTCACTAAAGAAAATATAAATCACAGCGGTTCTTAGTCAAAACCACCCCGCTTCCTCTTACAACTCACACACATATCTGTAACCCGATAATGCTCGGGTCGATCTGAACACCACATCAGCAGTGACACGCTGTAATGAACTGCTAAACTCAGTGTCAACACGTCACACGCATATAGAACGTGAAGGAACACGCATGTAACCTCTGATCTCTTTGGTTAATGCAGATAAAACGAATCAGCTGTTTACTAATCGTCGCCTTATTTATGTATAGATTTCTTTCCAGCCTTTTATATTCCTACTACAAGATGAAGTGGTTCTTATATAGAGGTCATTGATCAACACGCTTGCTAAAAGAAAACTATTAGGTTAAATCATATAGGATTTTTCAGTCATTATAATGTTAGATACTAGCTCGAGAACCAGACAGATTTTTGGTATAAAAAGTATCCTAGTCCGTCTCCGGCACCGAATCTATGTCATACCGATTTTCATCGACACCAGTTCAGCCGTTTATGCGCTGAGTGGTAACAAACACACGTACTGTACGATGTACTGTTAATATTTCACACATATTTATTATATTTCACATTGGTACTAGATCGGTGTTCACGGATGGACAAAGTTAATCCATATCCATGCTTCTATTAATACGACATTCTAAAACACTAACACATCACGCATTTCTTCTCAAGTGAAGTGTTTAAATCTTCAGAGTATGCCACGATCATGCATTACTGTAACTCCTGAATGAAATAACACATTAATGTGTACCACGAGATAAGTGTAGAGTATGTGTGTGGATTACTTGTAATGTAGTCTAACCCCCAAACAACCCACTATCACCTAAATTCCTAGGCATTACCCAAATCCCTAAGCACATTAGCGTAATCACACCAAATAATCGGTAACATCAAAATCTAAACGTAAACGCGCGTTAATGAAAGCCCAGTGCAAATTACTGGTCGGTAGCAAACAGACCGGGTACAATCAACCCTTCAATGTTTGCGCGGGCCTGCCAGACCCCGCACATGAATTATTCAAACGACGTGACAGCTAATTGTAATGAAATTTAACCCCCCAACCCCCTCAAACGTCATCGGTTTCTATGCGATTTCTTGTGATAAAACGAACTATCGAAGCGTTAAATTTCTTAAGAAGCGATCAGCATAGTTGCTAAGTGCATTTTTATACGAAATCGTTATTATGGCAGGCGCCACGGCTTGTTAAAAACTATTCCGCAACTACTGATCTTAAGCCTATACCTTAAGGTGTAGTTTCTTATGCACATATTTGCACAGTTAAAAATTAGTATTTATTCTTATCATTCAAAATTGAACTTTATTCTTAATAAGTTTGATTTCATATTTGCGTACATAGTATTAAGTTCTTCGTAATCTTGTAGTGAAGTTGCTTAGTCTGTTAATCGCCATGGATATTTTATAACGTGTTCGTATAATGGTAATTTATAAATTAGATGACAACTCGTGTATTGGCCTTTTAATGATACCTATATAATGAGCTTGACAATTAGTTTGAATAAAGTCGCGTTTTTAACATTTATAAAAGCTATTACCGTTCAGCGACTTTACAATGTGTATAAGGTTTAATTAAAAATTACTATTAAATTATAAAATAAATATCTACCGTCTGCCATACTTATATAAGAAAATGTCAGTAAAAACAACATTTTTCATTTAAAATTAGTGCAGTTGTTAGTCACAAACTGTTAAATATATATGAAACATTTAAATATATTTTTTACTTCTTACATAAATGTCAAAGTGATAATTGTCTTTATTGTTATTTGTGCAAGAGTGTAATTTGGCAAAATGGTCTTTGCGAAATATAACTAGATCTACCAGACTAGATCCTTATATTTCTGTATGTAACAACTATATTTGTATATGTGCCTAACTACGGTAGAGGATCTTTGTAAAATCATTTCTACCACACACATACTGGTTTATAACTCACAATTTACAGGGTGCGTAAAAAAGGAAAATCATTTAATATGGGAAGTAGAGAATGCTTGTAATAAGCGATAACATCAAATATTTTGTATCTGTGCTACCTATTTTTAATAGGTTTAAATTCTAGGTAAGTATACTGATTAAATTCGTCTCCCACTTTGTAACGGAGTAGCGGCATTTTTTTGGTTACATTTATAAATAGGTGACAATTGCTAATGTTTGTAAAAGTTGCATCTTTTTGAACTAAATATTTATATATTTTATTTAAGTACCTATAACAAAACAATCTCATTGATATCAGTTATTCCCGTACCATGTAAACCGCATCTACACCGAAGCGTCGACAAGACTCTTATTATTTTATTAGTTAACGCACGATTTAATCACGATTGTTGGTTTTGCTAAGTTAATAAGAGCGTTGTGACGTGCCGGGGTCTTTATGACACCATGCGACGGGTACAGGGTTAACTTCTGTTGTGTAGTTTAAGGATTATGGTAATATTTAGCATTGTTAAAGTGTTAGGACAAAGGAGTTTCTTTGCTCAATTTTGAAGAGTTGGTGGTAGTAATGAAGTAAAATGTTGAGTGATGAATAGATAATGAGAGATGAGTCTTTTAAGATATGCTGTTGGCTTCTTATTTAATTCGGAAGAAGTCTTACAAAAACCATAGACAAAAACCTTTTTACTGCTTTATAGGGCCCGATAATATATCAACCAGTTTTCGCCTATGCTGAGTTCAATCTAACAGGAAATTACCAAATTTCCTAACACTGCGAATTTTTTGACATAAAAACCCAATATCGATTTCGAATCCGTACCTATATCACTGAACCACCGTCAATTTTTAATTACATAAGACAGAAACAAGAGTTTAAGTAAGAATTAATTATCAAGTCATACAAGACACGTGACAAGAATTACATTTTAATTAAACGCGCACGCGAACTTTTATATTGTGATATTTCGTGCAGCAGGTTATGTTAAAAGGTCGCCAATTGGTCACGGTAGCTATAATAATAATAATAATTTTTATTGACATATTTCTTTTTACAAAAAGTGTGGAATTCTCTGGTCCCCGAACTAGTATCAACTGTATTTCAGGGGCCAGTGTCTTCGCCTTTAAACGTAAGTACCAAAATTGCGTAGTATGTCAAAAACTAAGTACTAGAATTATACAGTAGACAGAAATTAAAAATAATAAAAAGAACTGCGTGAACAAATGGTTGAGTGTGTGTGTGTGTGTGAGTGTGTGTTTGTGTGTGTGTGTGTGTGTGTGTGTGTGTGTGTGTGTGTGTGTGCGTGTGAGTGTATGTGTGTGTGCGTGTGATTGGTGTGTAAGAGAGAGTGTGGATGCGTCATTTTAGATTTGTTTGAGTAGCATATTTTCAATATCGTGATAGGTGAAGTCATTTAACCAGTCAGTTACTATCGAGTGAAACTTAAAATTGTTATACTTTTTACAATCTTTATGTATACTGAGTAGTTTGTTGTAAAGAGATGGAGCAATAAAATTGAAGTGCCTCTGAGAAAAGGTGGTATGGACACGAGGAACTGGGCAACGGTCAACGCGTTTGCTTGAAGCCGGTAGGTCCAGGACTGTTTTATTGTGATACCTTGACAAAACCTGGTGGACGAACAACTTTCTCACAGACAGTACCTCTGCCTTTTTGTAGACTCTTTCGGTTGAGTGCCTATAGGGTAGGTGCATTAGTACCTTTAGGACTGCACGTTGGGCTCTTTCGACGAGAATAAGGTGGGACTTTGCAGTGCCACCCCATACGCAAATGCAGTACCTGATGAGACTTTCACACACGGCTTTGTAAGTCTGGATTAGGACTGGGTGACTTGCAACATCTCGTAGATTTTTGAAGATATAGATCGATCTTCTAACCCTTCCTACCAACTCCAATGCCTTCCAATCAAGCCTTTCATCGACAGTAACTCCCAGGTACTTTATTGTAGTTACGCGAGCTATCGAGGTGCAGTTACAAACTGCAAGATTGTTTGAACGATTGCAAGGAAACATATGAATTTTTACGTCAAAATTTTGAGGAGGGCTAGTGATATGAGATTTATAAAAGCACACGTATTTCGTTTTGGAAGCATTGAGGGTAAGGAGACTGTCTTCAAGCCATTCAGTTACCTTAGCCAGACCGACATTTACTCTTTGGAGTACCTTATCCCAGTTTGTATCGTGGAATAGTAAAACAGTGTCGTCAGCGAACATAAGGAGCTCCATATTTGGTAATGTGATATTGTTTAAGCTATTAATATATATTAGGAAAAGGGTTGGTGAGATTGCACTCCCTTGCGGTACCCCAAATTGACATGAGCGGCATTCGCTATCTATGCCATCCACCTGAACGCTCTGCAGTCTGTCTGTGAGATAGTCTTTCAGCCAGTTAAGGACGATGCCCCTTATACCGACACTTTCCAGCCTCGTTATTAGGATTGTAGTAGAAACCGTGTCGAAGGCTTTCTGGAGGTCCAGAAAGACTCCCACACATCTCTCACCTTTCTCCATAGCCGTTGTAATTACAGTAGCCAACCTAAGGACAGCGTCCTCAGTTGATTTCCGCTCTCTAAACCCAAATTGTCCTTTATTCAGGAGACTATTTTTCTCTAAGTAGCTAATCAAACGTTTGTTTAGTAGTTTTTCTAAAATTTTGCTCAGAGTTGAGAGAAGGGAAATAGGTCTGTAGTTGGTAGGGCAATATTTGTCTCCAGATTTATATATTGGGCATACAACAGCTCTTTTGAAGCAGGCTGGAAAGATACCAGACTCAAAGCTTAGGTTGCACAAATAACATAATGGATGAGCTAGGGATTTAACATTTTGTTTTAAAATATCCGTGGTAATTTTGTCCCAGCCAGGAGCGCTGTGAGACCTCAGACTGAGCACCACTCCAGCCACCTCTTGTGGATCAGTAGGGTTGAGTGCCATGGACATTAGGGGAGGGTGTTTGGTATTATGTACAGAGGCTAAGATTTGCTCGGTTTGTTTCATTTTAACTAACAAGGCGCCCGCTAGTTTAGAACCAACAGATGTAAAAAACTCATTTACCACATTTAGCGATTCTACCGGAGATTCAGCTATTCCCATTAGTTCGTGGGGGATAGAACTTTTTTTCTTAATATTACAAACCTCTCTAATAGTTTTCCATGTTTCTTTAATGTTTTTTTTATTTTTCGTGAACCTTTCCTGATAGTATTGTTTTTTTAGGTATTTTATTAAGTTATTTAGGGTATTTCTATAAGTTAGGTATTTTTGGGATAGGGTATAATCATGTGGTAATTTTTTTGTTTTTGCATGCATTTTGTCGCGTCTCCTTATTGATTTAACAACTCCTTTAGTTATCCAGGGTTTAAGAGGTTTGTAGCGGTTTGATGATATGAAAATTTTACTATTAAGACTCAGTAATGATAATAATTTAGTTGTTATTATTTCAGCGACTATGTTGGTGTCATTAGTTTGGTAAACGTCATGCCATGAGCCGTTTGCAAGGCTATCGAAAATATTGTCATAATTTATGATCACTTTTTTATAGCTTATTTCTTTTCTATTAATAAACCCTTTGCTGATATAAAGTAAAATAGGCGAGTGATCCGTAATTTGTTGCTCAAAAACTATAGTTTTAAACGGGCTACCTGATTTTATAAAAAAGTGGTCTAAGCATGCGTTAAGTCTAGTAGGTTTAGTTATACCTATTTTAAGTCCTTGCATGGCCATGAGATTTAAGTAGTCCTGCGTTATGCACATAGTATCGTTTAGGATATTGATGTTTATGTCACCCGTAAAAATTATATTTTTCGTTTTAGTTGAGCGTAGTACTGAGTCTAATGAGTTTAAGTAGTTCGTAATATTCCTATAGCATGGAGGACGGTATGAACAGATTATGGTATAATCTGGATAGATGTTTATTATTAAACAGTTTCCCTCAGAGAAAGCCGGCTCACGTGCAGTCGCGATTAAGCCTTCACGAACATAAACAACCACGCCATCGTTTTGGTTTAAACTGTTTGTTGTCCGAAACATTACATAGGAGTCTAAAGTTGGCGGCGCCCTATTTGCATCTGTCCAACATTCCGTCAGTACCAGAATATCGATAAGAAAGTTAAGTGCTGAAACAAAAGTTAAAAACATGTCGAAGTTGTTGTGAATACTTCGTATATTAAGTGTAAGGACTGACAATGATCCTCTATCGTTTATGTCATATCTAATATACTTTTGGCATAATTTAGTATCACTAAGAAGTATGCAGTCCGGTCGTTCGTCGTTTTCTATATCGCTTATAATAGAATTATGACAAGGATCGAATTATATAAAATATATAATACAAAAAACATGAACAATAGAATGAGAATGTATATTTTAATAAAACGTGAACAAAATAGCTTTTATAATGTGGAGGTTTAAAGTCGATGTTTAAAACGCCTATTGTTTTACAATATAATATCAGCTTTACACAAGTATCCAAAAGATAGTGGCACGGCCTATTATTTATTTTAAATTGAATGTTTTTAATGTTTTGTTGTGATTTTAGTTTTTTTAGTTTGTTTGCATGTGTGTAGTGTATGTTTGAGGTTTTGTATGAGAATTTGGTTGTAGTTTTTTTATTTGTTTTGTTTACATGAGTGTACAAAGATTTGTTACGATATTGGGTTATCAATAAACATAATAATGAATATAAGAAAACAATGTAGTACAAAAACGGAATATAGAAACTAAGGCAGTTAGGAAATGCTAGTCACATTGTTTTTTGTTCACATTCAAGATCACGAAAACATTTCTCTGACTTTATTAATATTTGTTTGTCGCCCACTTTCTTACGTAAGAATATATTACCATTGCTGCTCCAGCAGAAGGTGTAGTTTTTATTCTTAGCGAAGATGCGTGCCTCGTGAAATAACTTCTTCTTACTAGGAGGGAGTTGTTCAGCAACGTACAGCGGTTGGCTTTTCCCAGGTAACCCGATCTGTGCGGTGTTAAGCTTGTCTTCTTTTAGCTTCTTGCTACTATTGTAGGAACGGACGGCAGACAGCATTTTATGTTTCGTAGATACTGTAGTGAATTCCGCTATGATCGACGGTAGGTGGAGTCAGCAGTGGATTTACCAGGTAAGCGGTATACATCACGAAGCTCAGAATCAGGTAAGGGTATGCCCACAAGTTTTCCGATGCCGCAAACTGTTTTTGTTAGATCTGGAATTGTTTCATTGTTGACAGCTGGGACATTACGTATTTCAATGCCTGAAGAACGTGATCGTAATTCTAGGTCTAAAATCTTTTCCTCTAAAATCTCAACATAGCGCCGTGTCTCCTGGCGTTCTTTTCTGAGATTGTCCACTTCTTTTTTTAGCTCTTCAAATGACTGATTTATGAATGACATGGAGCGTTCAATATCGGCGTTTTGTTTTGATATAGCTGTATTAGAGTCTTGTATTTTTTTGTTTTGGGATTTTATCTCGCTCATGTCCGTAGCTAGTTTCGAGATAAGGGCCGTCTGTTCAGCTAATAGGCTCGAGAGCCCGGTGTCTTGTTCCGTTTTCCACGAAGAAAGAATAACTCGAAGTTCTTGAGTGTCTATGCCTGATCCAGTCTGAGGAGAATTCTCTTGTCTGGGACGTTTGTTTCTACTGGTAACGAAGTCGCTCACTGTAACAGCTGTGTCAATATCAGATTCAGACTGGGTTTGGTACAAATTGTTCTTAGTTTTAGAAGGAGTCTTCTTACCATCAGCCATTTTAAACGGTTTTATATTTATTTGGAGGTTATTATTGTGACTTTGTTATAACTGTAGATATTTATTGAGGCCAGCAGCTAATTGTTCCCGTTAATTGATCAGAATAAAATAAAATAGAACTTGCCAATAATCTCCATGTAAACATACACATCCAACGGCTATAATATGCCCAACAACTCGAAGTAAACAGCGTGGTGCGTCGCGAGAATAAGGTAATAAGCGCCGTGCAGAACGCGGCGCTTGCGCGTTTTAACAAATCACTCACAGTTCACAGCGCAATACTGATGACTAAGTTTTGGAATGCGATTAAATTGACATTATTTCGTATTTTCACTATATCAAATACACTCACTAGTAGCTATGGATGATACTCTATGCAATTCTTATAGAATATATAAGATTTCTTATAGAATATTCTTATAGCTATGCGAACATCTGTGACGAAACAGAGGAAAAACCTGTTAACTGTCAGTCAGTCAGCCTGAAGGCTACTATTGCTGAATATAATTCGTGCCCTAATCAGCGTAGCGGCGTCTAAGTAACATAGGTTGGTATAATCACCACATTTGGCATTAGTAATATAATAGTTATATTTCGCAAGTAGATAAGCCTATTCACACGGTACCTAATATCTGTCTCCGCTTTGGTCTCACAGACCTATCTACATCAACCTTTAAATAATACACGCAAAAATACTTTTTAAGAGTAGAGACTGCTTTTTTTTTTTTTTAGGCTGGCAACTGGAAATGTCAGACGTTAAAATTGTTACTCGATGAGTTAAATTATATTTTAATTAATTAGTATTAGATAAATATATAAATAATTAGCATAATTAGTAAATTTATTATCCTATAAGTGTTTGCAATTGTGGCAAGTTACCATAAAACACGACAAAAGCTCCGGCCTGGCTACATATCCACCACAAGCAAAGTGCCAACGAACAACGGACGAAATTCGAATGATTGGTGCATTAAACCTGGGGAGTATTTGACTTATTAATACTAACAAACACTCCACAACACCTGAACACCTTGCTCAACATTGCGTGAGCCTCGTCCAACACTCACAGGCACAGTTTCTAACTCCTTTTGCTTGACAATAAGTGGAAGCAAAATCGACGATTGGAACATACGCCTCATACAAGCATACACTACATAATTTCTTACAACTAACATATGTATTTAGTACTATATATCTTGCTTGTGATCCATAACTCAGTAAATTTATTATAATTACTACTATTTGTTCTCATAAACTTAATTAGCATACAAGTTTTTATTTCCACCCTCATATTTATAAGTCTAAAAAATACATTTAATTGTTACTTATTATACATTTACAGTAAATAAGCTATCCCTAAATATTATCTAATTCTTTTATTCCTTTTGTTTCTACTACCTTTGTTTTTTTTAATTAATTATTTCATTTCATCCTATTAGATATTCCCTTTCTTTTTCTTTTTTTAATTCTTCTACTCAGCTGTTTTCTTCACATTCCAGGTGTTCAACTACACAAATATTTAAGAACCATGGCCACACACATGATGACCCGTAGAGCCATGGCTAAGGACACTGAGAACAAACTCCGGATAGCACTTACAGAGTTGAAGAAATGTCAGGAAGACAACAGTCAACTGTTGAAGGAACGCAGTGACTGTGAGGAGGAAATGGAAAAAGTAAATGACAAGGTTACTGAGCTGAGGGGTCAATTGTCACTATTGCACGTTGAAAATATGGATTACCAGGATCAACTAAATAGACTGCAAATGGAAATTAGATCCTACAGTAGCTGTAATGAAGAGTATACAAGGTTACTGAGCCGCAACACTGAATTAGAGATCGACCTGAAAGAAGCCCACATGGAGATAACTTCACTTCAAGATCAACTACAGGTACTCAGTTGTGTTGAGACTCAGAGCTTGTACACTGAACTCCTAGGTGAAAAATGTGATACACTATATAGGCCTAATACCGTTCACAAGGCAAGATTAAGATTTAATATTAGTAGTAATAAGCAAATTAGAAAATACTCTAGAATTAAGAAATTAGTAAACAAACTTCAATTTAATGTTAAAAAGTCACATCAATTTAAAAAACTTTCATTTAATAATAAAGAGTTGGTGAATGAGTGTGGGACATTGCTATCACAGCTTGAGGACTGTCAAACCCAGTTAGCTGACAGTAGATTACTATATGAAAGACACACACAGGAGCTTCAGTTGCAATTATCTGATTTAGAAGCTCGCTTGACAAAAATATGTCTCCAACATGAGAAAGAGACATATGAGTACATTCAAAAATATGATGAGGTTGCCAAAGCTGGTAGGGAGAACATAGAAAAGGTTATTTCACTAACAAATAACAATCTATGTTCAATGTGTTTGTCATCAACGGCCTATACTCAGCCTTCATTAGGTAATGTACATTCACATAGTAATCAATGTAACGACTTGCCTACTGATCATCCCACCTCCATAAACCAAGTTCGATTTTCTAGTAGGGAACCAGCCATAAATAGTACACAAAATGTTGTAATGTTTTCTGATCAATTTGGCTCGGGCCTAGGTAGCATGATTAATATCCTCACTGATAGGCCTATTGTAAACTATTGTTCACCTGGAGTGAAATTCAGTATTTTAGTTAATAATTTAAAGAATTCTGTCCTGAACTCTAACTCAACAGTGATTATAATGTATGGTGATAGCCTATCAGTCACTAAAAAGGACATACTAGATTTAACTGAAGTCATGATAGCGCTTCACAACAGTGTAGGATGTAAGTTTATTATCTGTGCCTTACCTTATTCACATGCACTTACTGAGTTACAAAACGTGCACATAGGCAAATTAAATTTATTACTTTATAATTGTACACATAGTCATAGTGACTATATTTTGTTTTTTGACACTAATATATTTATTAGTTCCAATTTTTATTTGACAAAAGATACTATGTATCTACCATTTAGTTATAAGCGACTTATTGCTAAATTATTAGCATATAATTTACTATTTGACACAAGTACCAGTAAGGTATTGAAGAATTTGACAAATGTTTGTAATAATTTACAAATATGTTATACAAACACATCTGCTAGTTTAAACTAGTTGATGAGACAATGGATAAGCAGGCTCTAAATATAGTTCATCAAAATATACAGGGCTTATCCAGCAAAGCGTTAGAAATAGATTTATTTTTGAAAAAGTACAATGTTCAAATTTTATGTGTTACTGAACATTGGCTAAAGATGGAACAATTATTATTATTTAATAATGAATATTTTTCTGTTGGTAGTGCATTCGTAAGAAAGAAGACTATACATGGTGGCTCTCTGATATATGTATGTAGTAGTGTTAATTATAAGGAACGTAAAGATATAGCAGATCTTTCTATTGAGCGCACTATCGAGTTGTCCTGTGTTGAGCTTAAGCAATATATTGTGGTTTGTGTGTACAGGCCACCTCAGAGTGATTTTATTCTTTTTGAAACAGTTATGGAAGATGTAATGAAACGTTTAAGCTCTGTCAATAAGCATGTAATAGTGTGTGGTGACTTTAATGTCGACTTAATTGTTCAATCACAGACTAGTATTAGATTAATTAGTTTATTGAAATCATTTAATTTAAAATATTTATTTTCGGAACCTACTAGAATTACATCACATTCTGCTACATGCTTAGACAACATTTTCTGCAATTGCAAATATATAGATAAGGCTATTCTGAATGATCTAACATCGGATCATTGTGGGCAAAAAGCTGTTTTTCCTTTAGGCACAACTACTAAAGGGAGTAAGATCACGTGTAGGCCAATGACCTCTGTTCGCCTAAACCGTTTCACTGAGAGTGTTGCTGCAACAGTCACTCACATAGATCCAAGCCACGATGATCCAAATGTGCTTTACGAGTCCTTGTTTAGCACAATACAATCAGCGTACAATGCATCATTTCCAACTAGAACTTTTACCAAAAACATCAAAATAAAGTTCTGTGATTGGGCAACATCCGGAATATACAAAAGTAGAGCTAAGTTGTATGAACTTTATGGTATGAAACAATATAATTTTGATCCAGTCTTTATTCAATATGTTAGGGATTATTCAAAAATCTTTAAAAAGTCATGTGTTGCCGCTAAGTCCTTGTATTTAAGTAATAAAATTAAACAGTCCGAGAACAAAATAAAAACAACTTGGAATGTTATTAATAGTGAGACTGGTCGTATTAAATTGAAAGATAACAATTATGAGTTAAACATTAAGGACAATATTATTTCAAATAATACAGATGTAGCCCACATTTTTAACGACTACTTTGTTAGCATACCAGTAAAGACAACCAGCTCCTTAAATTCTTGCCCAATCAAAGCTGAGCATTTACTTAGGGGGAATGTGAAAGAGTGTGACGTCACTTTTAATTTTAATTATGTTAACCCAAACGACATAATAAAAGTGTTCAAGTCACTACATTCAAAAAACACTGCTGACTTGTGGGGTTTTTCAGTTAAATTAGTTGAGAGTATAATTATAAATATAGCACCATATCTAGCTGCTATCTTTAATAAAAGTGTTGATGTAGGAGTATTTCCTGATTTAATGAAACATAGTAAAGTAGTACCTTTGTTTAAAAACGGCTCTAAGAGTGACCCTAGTAATTTTAGACCAATATCTATACTGCCAGCTATTAGTAAAATTTTTGAGAAAATTATATTGCAGCAATTAGAGAGCCATTTTAACTTTCATAAATTACTACATAATGAGCAGTATGGTTTTACGAAAGGTCGCTCAACTACAGATGCAGGCGTTACACTAATAAAACATATTTTTAACGCCTGGGAAAATAAAATGGATGCTATTGGTGTTTTTTGTGATCTCTCTAAAGCATTTGACTGCGTCGAGCACAATACGCTCTTGAGAAAACTCAGTCACTATGGGATCAGGGATGTTGCACTTAATCTAGTTTCCACCTATCTAAGTGATAGAGTGCAATACGTTGATGTAAATGGAAATAGGTCCTTAGGGTTACCTGTTGCTATGGGCGTCCCACAGGGCTCCATTCTTGGTCCTTTTCTATTTTTGGTGTATGTAAATGATTTGCCGTACTTTGTACAGGATTTCTGCGATATAGTGCTATTTGCAGACGATACGTCTCTTATTTTTAAAGTTAACCGTAAAGACCCTAATTTCGACGTTGTAAATGGTTCGCTCGCGCAAGTCCTGAACTGGTTCACGGTAAACAATCTTCTACTTAATTCCAAGAAGACAAAATGTATAAAATTTTCTATGCCAAATGTCAAAAGTGCAGGTATAAACCTGGTTTTAAATAATGAGTCAGTTTCAATCGTAGAGTCCACAGTTTTCTTGGGCTTAACTTTAGATTGCAAACTTCAGTGGGAAG